>OZ024822.1:11464293-12166793 GCA_964016985.1 Anodontia alba | reverse complement strand
AACATGATTTGACATTTCATGCAAATTGTCTCCTGGAAACAGTTATCATGAAATGCCAAATTCTGTTTTCTGGGAAAAAAGAGAACAATATTTCAAAATGTTGTCTGCTGAAAAATTTTCCCAGAGTGCTAAGCATTAAATAGTACATATCTACAGAGTGATTTATACTGTCTGATGCTTTCAGTCCATTTTGAAAATGGATGTTCTGTTGACCACTCCTGGTGCCAAAGTCATTTGTTAAAGTTGATAAATTGTTTATGTCTGAAGACTATGTGCATTAAATGCTTTATAAAATGTTGGGCATGCCAGCAGACAACTTGTTAAGGAGGAGTGAGTATTTAATTATTATTCTGAGAAAATTTTCTCCTTAAGAAACATATATTGTGGGTACTCATTAGAAGTGCCTCACCAAGGCACTTCTGATGAATACCCACAACTTATGTTTTATGCAGATATAAGAAAAAATATCCCAGAATTATCACCAAATACTCTTGCTAAACCCATATAAGCCTAGCGTCCCATAAAAGGGACATTGGCAAACAGTGAAGACCCAGATCAGATGCTGCAGAATGGCATAAATGGGTTAACAAGCCCTCTGATGCCAGACTGTAAGAAGTCCTCTGATGCCAGACTAAAAATGTGTCTTTGAGGCACCCACACATGGCAAAGGCCCAGCTCATCCTGGATATTCACATAGTCTAACTCTTATGGCTAGGTCCACAATGATCATATTTTCCTAATGATTGACTTTCTGTATTTTCAGTGCCAAGAGGGAGCTGCACAGGTCTAAGACGCTGCCAATCATCCGGCCTACAAAGCTGGCACCCAATGAGAATGAAGGAAGTACAGCGACAGCAGCTGCTGGCCTTGCCCCTGGTCCAGTACAGAGGAAAACATCAGTACCTCTCATGTCTCTACAGAAGAAAATCAAAACAAGTCCAGGTGAGAAATCTGTACTGCAGTATTTACCCTTAACCCTTGACCTACTGACTCCTGATAGACCCTGCTTTTGCAAACAGTGTAGATCCAGACCAGTTGGCTTCTGAAGAAGAAGCCAACTGATCTGAATCTGCACTGTTTGCCATTTAGTATTTGAATTTATGTCAACAATCTGAATCAAGTAACTGATAGGCTGACAATTAGAAGTGGGCATGGCATCTTAATTTATTCAGCATGACAAGGGTTGATACTCAGAACCCCCTCAAAGGGCCAGTCACAATAGCAGACAACATTCTAAAATATTTTTTTGCTCACTTGAGCCCATGGTGAGCTACTGTAAGCCCTTACTATCCATCACGTCTTTGAACTTCTCTTTTGAAACTGCAGTTCCAGTTTTCACCAAACTTCATGTGGAGCCTTCTGTTTAAGGAGAATTGAAAGTTTCTTCAAATGATCAGTCTTGTTGATCAAGATGGCCACTATGCCCAAACATGGTTAGGACATTTGAAAACTCTCTTCTATAGAATGAAGGAAGCTTTGAGGCTGAATCTTTATAGAGCATCACAGATGAAATGCCTGGCAAGTTTGTTCAAGATTGATGTCCTAGGATGACATTTGATCTTTTTTATGGAAAGATCATATTGTTTCCCAATATAATTCAGCCATGTTATCTCCTTACCATATTTGCCCTAAAATTTGGGCAAGTCCAATGTTCTACCTGTTGATATGTCTAAAACTACTGGATGAGTGGCAAACAACATAGACCCTCATCACAAAAACATACCCACCAATAATTATGACACCCTTAAACCCCACTTTTATATAGTAAAACTGGTACATTATTTTTCTTATTTCTGTTCAAAAACATAGATTGTGGGGACTTGTTAGAACTGCCTCGCTGAGGCAGTTCTAACGAGTACCCACAATCTATGTTTTGAGCAGAAATATGAAAAATATCAGAGTTTTTTTATCTGAAAATTTTCAGTTTTTGGAGGTGAAATTTTCTGTATATTTGAATAGGCGTGTTTTCGTAATGCTGATCAGAACATGGCATCTGATCTCAGTCTATACTGTGTGCTCAGACATGTCTGTCTTAATACATAGGACATGTTAGTATTATACCTGGAACTAGACTGATATCAGTCATAGATGTTAGTTTTGTCCATGGTACCATGCCAAACCTACAACACTACATTTTATCTTATGCCACCATGCCGTGCATGCCAGATTTTATTTTTTGCTGACCCATTGATGAGATAGCTGAAAAGAAATATAGTGATTGAGAAGAAAGGTACATTTATTCATTATTATCTATTATGTACTAAAAAATACCATTGTGAATAAAATTTCACATCTCATCAGACTTTATAAGTCTGTTGGAACTACTGAAACGAAACACTCTATGTTTGGTAAATTTGTCCAATAACTTTGGTGTCTTTATGTCTGGTCAGAAGAGGTTAAGATGAACAGTAATTTTATAGTGGTCAGTTCATCATCATTAATGGCCCACACAAAATGTCAAAGTGAAGCTTTTATAGGAAACTTATGTGTGGCAAGTTGTAGTCGATGGCATCATACAGTCATGATCTCAGTTTATTTATGATCAGTTCCATTACTTGTGGCTAGCCAAAAAAGATTTTTTGAGATTCCACAAGAAATATTTTCATTGAGAAATAAAAATGTCCATATTTTTAAAAAGAACACAAACTCCAAATGGCATAGTCTTTAAGGGGACTGGGTACAACTGGTAGATTTCAGCTATTTTATACAAGGGAAACAACTTTTGTGACTTCCTTTTTTCTTTCCTGTAAACCAGACCCCTTCTAAAAAGGGGTCTACTCTAAAAGAAAAGAACTTGCTCCCAAGGGGAGCAAATTCTTTTCTTTTATAGTAAACCCCTTTTCAGGAGGAAATGAAAAAAAATTCAGAATTGCCTCCCTTGAAAATGTATCGACTCCATTTAAGGATTCTGTGTTCAAATTTGAATGAGAGGGTATGTATTGATTATTCTGTGAGGTGCCAAAGTTGTAATTCTTTGTAATGCTTGGGCATCCACAGTCTTTTGTTGCATCAGTGCAAGTTGGTCTGGGTCTTTGATATTTCCTCTTTAGAATAAAGGATACGGTAAATGTTCTAACATTTCATGCACCAAAGCTCCTGACAAAATGGCATACGCAAACAGTGCAGACCCAGATCTGACTGCTTCAGGATCAGTCTGATCAGGGTCTACATTGTTTGCCATTCCACCAAGTATTTTAAGAAACAACTACAACTGCATAATAAGTAACATTTAGGTAAAAAAAAAGTATTGAATAAAATTTTCAAAATGTTTGGACATTTACCATAGGTCAGAAGTAGCAATTCAGAGACTTGTTAAGGAGGTGTATTGGGTGATAATTATGGGATAATTTTTATCCCCCAACTGATAGGTTTGGGGGATATAGCGATCAGCATGGCGTCCGTCCTTCCATCAGTAGACGCATCCTTGTGCACTCAATAACTTTGATATCCTTAGACATATTTTGATAATATTTAATAGGAATGTGGAGGAGGACCAGTAGGCATGTTGTGTGCAAGAGATATGACTCTCACTGTCTTCGTTATTTAGTTATCTCCCCTGAAGCCGAAATCTTGTGCAGGCCATAACTCTCACAATGTTTGAAACAATTTGATAATATTTGGTAGGGATGAAGAGGAGGACCAGTAGGCATGTTGCGTGCAAGAAAGACAACTCTCACTTCATTTGTAATGTAGTTATCTCCCCTGAAGCAGAAATTGTAAACTTCTCTTTGTGCTCTCCATAACTTAAATACCCTTAGACATATTTTGGTAATATCTAGTAGGAATGACGAGGAGGACCAGTAGGTATGTCATATGCAAGAGAGACAACTCTCACTGTCTTCATTATGTAGTTATCTCCCATAAAGCCGAATTCTTGTGCAGGCCATAACTCCCATACTATTTGAGATAATTTGATAATATTTGGTAGGGATGAAGAGGAGGACCAGTAGGCATGTCACCTGCAAGAGAGACAACTCTCACTTTATTCTTTATGTAGTTATCTCCCCTGAAGCAGAAATTGTAGACTCATCCTTGTGCGCTCCCTAGCTTTGATACACTTAGACATATTTTGATATTTAGTAGGAATGAAGAGGAAGACTAGTAGGTGTGTTGCATGCAAGAGAGACAACTCTCACTTTTTTTGTTAAGTAGTTATCTCCCCTGAAGCCGAAATCTTGTGCAGGCAAAAACTCTTATACTGTTTAATATAATATGATAATTTTTGGAAGGGACGAAGAGATGGACCAGTAGGCTTGTTGCATACAAGAGAGACAATTCTCACTCTTTGTTATGTAGTTATCTACCCAGAAACAGAAATCTTTTAGACGCAGCCTTGTGCACTCTATAACTTTAATACCCTTAGACATATTTTGATAATATTTGGTAGAAATGAAGAGGAGGACCAGTAGGCGTGTCTTGTGCAGGAGAGACAACTCTCACTTTCTTCATTATGTAGTTACCTCCCCTGAAGCCAAAATCTTGTGCACTCCAAAACTTTGATACCCTTAGACATATTTTGATAATATTTGGTAGAGGCATTTGTAATGACCAGTAGGTGTGTCACATGCAAGAGAGACCTCTGCTGTGGTTGTTTTCTAGTTACCTTTCCTGAATGAATTTCTAAGACAAATTCTTGAGTATGTGGTTTGAAATATTTTATTAATATTTGGTAGAGGCATAGATAAGGACCAGTAGGCATGTTGTGTTCAAGAGTACTCTCACTTCCTCTATTATGTACTTATCTCCCCTGATGCCAAAATCTTGTGCAGGCCATAACTCCCATACTGTTTGAAATAACTTGATAATTTTTGGTAGGGATGTATATCAGGTCAAGAAGGTGTGTAATATGCAAGGACAACTTTCACTCTGTTGATTTTTTACCCAAATAAACATACAACAAGTTCTTTTGTCTTTACAAGGCATTCATTTTTGCTATAAAGTATTTGCAAATATTGTGTATCCTGTACAAATTGTTACATCAGAAGTAACTATTAGATGATTTTGACAAAAAAAAAAAAAAAAAAAAATATAAAAGAACACGCAAAAATAAATAGAGGATATTCAAATGTTTGGAGTGAATATGGCTTTTATTTCATCGAGTGAAGGGAAAAAATGTATATTTCATGAGTGCCGAAGGCACGAATGAAATATACATTTTTTCACTTCACGAGATGAAATAAAAGTCATATTCGCGACAAACATTTGAATTTTCTTTTTATTATATACATCACTTTCGATAGAAGAGATGCAAATCTTGCATTTGCAAGGGAAAGTCTTACACGCAGTTTTGTCCCTTGGCGCCATGACGTTCATGTTTTGTTTTGTTTGGTGACGTTAGATATGACGTCAGAAACGCGCATTGGCGTGTAAAAATAAAATAAAAAGAAAATTTACTCTTTTTCAGTGAATACCATAAAAATTTTCATCTCGTGTAATGAAAACATTAATGTAAATAAGAAAAAAGTAGATCCAGATCTTATATTTTTCACTGCTCAGAGGAGTGAAAATATAAGTTTTATATTTTCACTAGTGAAAATATAAAACTTATATTTCACTAGTGAAAATATGCCTTTTATTTCATTAATAATTCTCTATATTTCATTACTTTGTATATAATAAAATCATTAACAGTACACCTATTATTGTTTTCACTTATTATTTTGGTCACATTTCATACTATCTTTGTATCTTTTTACTTTGCCCTGTTTCAATATTTCCATGATATCGATTGAAATACACTAAATTTAGAAATGGTGGTTTGGTCAGGGGCTCTGATGGCTTTTTTTCTTATTTCTCCATAAAAACATATGTTGTGGGTACTCATCTGAAGTGCCTCGCCAAGACGCTTCAAATGAGTACCCACAACATATATTTATGGAGAACTGGAGAAAATTATCCCAAAATTATCATCAAATACTCCTCAACAAGTCCTCTGTATAGTATATTATCACATAGTGGCCCAATTTCCCAACTTTCAGCATCAAATATCTCGCGATGTATATGGTCTGCATGCATGCAAATGTGATAAATCAGTTATACCATGGTTCTGCGCATGTACGTGCGATAATGCACTCGCTCACGCTCGTGCATTATCGCATCGTACATGCACACGAACCATGGCATAACTAAGACTTAACCAATGGATGTTCCATTGTCTCTGTAAATAAAACTAAGGTTAAATCTCAATAACCGAAAATTATACCATAGCTGGACCATGGGATAATTTTCAGATTTGAAAATTAACCCATGTTTTTTTTTATAGATCTCACATCAGTGCACCTTAACCTTTTTCACTCTCTGGGCTAATTCCGCAGGCGATGACAAGTTGATATTTTCCCCCCAAAAACAGATTTTTTGTTTTCTGGGAAAAATAAGAAAAATATTTCAAAATGTTGTATGTTGAATTTTGTTTCAGCAGACATTTTGAACATTTTCGTATTTTTTCCTAGAAAACAGAATTTGACATTTCATGCAAATTGTCTCCACATGTCAAATGCTTATTGGAAAAAAAATAAACTATCACCAATATTTTGTCTGCTGAAAATGTCCAGAGTGCTAACTATCAATTTTCAGCAGATGACATTTTTTAAATAATTTTCTTATTTTTTTCACACGTAACTGGATTTGACATTTCATGTACATTGTCTCAACTAGAGACAGTTTGCATCAAATGTCAAATTCTGTTGGCTGGAAAAACTAAGAAAGTATCATCATCAGTCAAATATATTGTCTGCTGATATTATCCAGAGAGTGGTGGTAAAGATTAGAGGAACTTCAAATTTACTTCTGCACTGAGCAACTTTCTATTTAAAAATGACATTTTTTGTTGAATAAAACACATGAAACCAGACAGTCTGTCTGGAGTATATTATAATGACCAAAGCTACAGCTGACCAACCAGATTGCAACAAAGGTTGACCAAATTAAGATGCTGATGTAATTTCTTTTGATTGACAAGATTGCAACCAATCAGATTTTAGCAGTAGTGCCTTAGTTAGTTTAATTCAAAAAAGGTGGGGTGTTGCATCCTTTTTAGTACACAAGGTCAATTGGTACAGCATTTCATCAGACTGTCTGTTACCACTTTACCATAAAAATATAAAAAAAAAAGAGAAATAAAAGTAAAAAAGTAGAAAAAAGATATACTAAATAAATAAAAGTATAGTTTTTGAAAGAAAAAAACAAAAACAGTCCCATACATTGGTTAAAACAGATAAACCATGTTATTGTCTCGGTTTTGGGAATATTGTAAATTATATCATAATTTGGTGACCTTTCGCTGTCTGACCCAAACTCGGCTCCACCTCGTTTGGGGTCAGACAGTGAAAGGTCCCCAAACTATGGTATAATTTACAGTATACCCAAAACCTCGACAATAACCATGGTTTATCTATAACTTAACCCCTGTCTTTGGATCCAGATCAAACATCTGATCAGGTCTACATTGTTTTACCACTCATGCAACAATTAATAAGACACATCAGCAGTTACTAAAAGGGTTAGTTCTAGTTTCAGGACAGGTACAGCAAGGAGTTAACCCTTAACCTTTGCCATTCTCTGGGCATATTCAGCAGATGACAAATTGATCATATTTTTCTTATTTTTCCCAGAAAATAAGTTTTGACATTTCATGCGAGACAATTTGCATGAAACAACATTTTGATTTTTAATTTTTATTTTTCAGAGAAAACGTCTTGACATGTGAGCTATCTGCTGTCAAGACTTATTTTCTCTGAAAAATAACAGTTTTACAATGTTGTCTGCTACAAATTTTGCTGGGGGCTTTAAGTTAAAGTGCCCAGTTATTTAGGAAAAATATGGTATGTAAATAGCAAATTTTGGTTTCATTGGGGCCTTTGCTGTTTTTCAATATACAGTCAAACTTGTGTTAAGCAAGCACCTCGGGGATAGTCCAAAAAGTGGTTGCTTAAGACAGGTACTTGCTTAATACAGGTAAATTTACACATTTTCCTTTTAAGTAGCCTGAAAAATTGGCCCTTTAATACAGAGGATTGCTTCATACAGATGTCCTTTAACCCTAGTCCTGCTGAACCCGGATATACCTGCCTTTGCAAACAGTGTAGATCCAGATCAGTTGGCTTCTGAAGAAGCAAACTGATCTGGATCTGCACTGTTTGTCAATATGAATTTATATCAACAATCTGAATCAAGTAATCTGATTGGATGACAGTTAGAAGAGGACATGGCATCTTGATTTATTCAACAGGACAAGGGTTAAGACAGGTTTGACTGTATATTCTACCATATCCAATGATTCTGTAAGCAAACGCAATGGCTCAGATCCGACAGCAAGTGTAGGTTGAACTGGGCTTTCATTATCAGCAGGTGCTCCACGGGCTCTTTTCTTGTGGTCCTATTCTGTCTCAAACCATAGGAGCCGTAGATTGAGAAAACATACCTTCTGACATGTGTGCCGAACGAAGAGTCAAATCAGCCTGCGCATCTAGCATCTTATCTGAGCTTTATTGATGGCATGAAGAAATTTTGCTTCCTTGGCCATCCAAAATGCACCCTTTGAAGGTTCTGATCAGACTGCGCAAATGGCCAAGCTGATCTTAATCTTCACTGAGTGCACATGTCTGCAGGTACGTTTTCTGACTTTGTGGTTCATTTATTTCCATATTGCACCTCAGTTTTGAAGTTGGAACATAATATATACTATATAGGATTAAATTGTCGTCTTATTGTTAATTAGTTGGCAAAGGATGTGGGTGTAACATCTTTTAAATAACATTACATGTGTTGTGTCATGAATTACATGCAATGTACAGTTCTACATGTCTTTATGACAAATGATCTATTGTTATGAAGATAAATTTATTACCTTCAATATGATAAGTCATCATGTTGCTCATAAATGTTATGCTAATGGAAATGAGATTGGTAAAAATCAGTTCATGCCGAAGGGACTGGAAGCTTTTTCATTCTAGACTTCTTAATGAACAAAAATGTGGATAATTTGCAAGGAATTAAAATAATAAATTAAAGTTAAGCAAGAGCAAATGACAGATACATATGATATGGTTTTGTATACTTCCCTGAAAATAGAGCTTTACTTTGTCGCCATAAATTTGACTGTTTGCTAACACTTACTATGCAAATTCAGCAGACGACAAACTGATGATATTTTTCTTAGTTTTCTTAAAAAATAGGATCTGACATTTCATGCAAATTGACTCCAAAGGAGATATTGCATGAAATGTCTGGTCCTATTTCCTAGGAAAACTAATAAAAATATTTCAAAATGCCATCTGCTGAAATTTTACCCAGCATGCAAAGCATTACTATTTGAATTCTGAATTGAGAAACTTAATGATCTATTCTTTTCTGCTATTGTTGTATCCTTTTGAAAAGGGAGACAAATCAACTTATAGTCCATTTATTTTAATATTTACTGAAACTGCCTTATAATTGAGACTTATAAAGAACAGTTACTCTTTTAAGAAGACATTTTCACATGACAGTTATCTTTTACTAGAAATCCACCTTAATACCATCTTTGTTGCAAAAAAAAAAAAAAAAAAAAAAAACAATTAAAAAAAAAATAAAAATAAAAAACAAACTTTACCATTCTCTTGGCAAATTCAGCAGATAACATACTGATATTTTGTTAATATTTACCAGAAACCAGGAGACAGTTTGCAAGAAATATCAAAGTCTGTTTTCTAGGAAAAATAGGAAAAATCTATCAAAATGTTGTCTGCTGTAATTTTTTCTCAGCATGCTAAGTGTTAAAGATATGTAGAACACAGAATGTTGACAGTGATAAAGATACAGACATTGGGATCAAACTTGATGATGATAAGAGTGATGTGACATTATGAACAGTATGGATATTTGCCCATTCCTCACATGTAAGCCTTATTCTTCAGAGCCGAGATATACCGGCCAGAAGATGTATCCACGAAGTCAGAGCTGTGAGAGACAAAGACGCCGAAGCTGTGGTTTTCTTGGTGGCAGGTCACCTGTAAGAGGTGAGTCATAAAAATTCATTTATCTAGAGTAGACGTTCTGCTGTTCAAGAAGGACAGTTTTCAGTTTCTGGTAAAAGAATAGGCACAAATACTTGTTCACCACTTAGAAGACTAAGCCTGCCCAGGAAAAGTGTGGTGAAGTAAACTGACCAGCTGACCTTAACCCATGCATCATCTGATCAGGGTCTAAACTATTTGCCAAAACCATCAGATTTTCATAAATCTTAACAGGTATTCAAATAGAATTGCACAAAGTTTAGAATAAGTATAGAGATAAGGTGTCTGAATACTTAGGGTATATGTGGTATACAGTATTATGGGTACCCAGTTAGATTCAGGTCTAATGAATACTAACAGCATGTTTCCATGGAGAAATTACAAATATATTGATCCCAGAGGACTTGTTAAGGAGAAGTATTCTACAGAATAAAACATGTGGGTACTCATTAGAAGTGCCTCACCATGGCACTTCTAATGATACCCACAACATGTTTTATGGAGAATTGGAGAAAAGTACATTGTATCCCAGGATTATAATGATTATTCTGGGATAATTTTTCCTCCATAAAAATATATCTTGTCGGGACTCATTAGAAGCTCCTTATTGCAGTACTTTTAACCCTTGTCATGCCGAATAATTTAAGATGCCATGCCCACTTCTAATTTGCAGCCAATCAGATTACTTGATCCGAGTTTTTGACAGAAATTCACATATTTAATGACAAACAGTGCAGATCCAGATCAGTTGGCTTCTGAAGAAGCCAACTGATCTGGATCTACACTGTTTGCTAAGACTGGGCATGTCGTGCTCAGCAAGAGAAGAGTTAACAAGTACCCACAACATAAGTTTTTATGGAGATGTGGAGAAAATTATCCCTGAATTATCACGAAACACTCCTCCTTAGCCTCTGAATCTTGATATTTTTCAGTTTTGATCTACCCTGGAACCAGTTAAACAAATGGATTTGCAGCACTGAATGCAATACAATGAGTGACAGTGTAGACCCTCATCAGACATTTATCCTGCAGTATCTGATCTGGTTTTATGCTGTTTGCTCAGGTCTGTTTGTCCAAATGCTTACCGTAAATATGGTAAGCTAAGGTACAAACTGAAACATTGATTATTTGGGCATCCTCAAGCCAAAAAAGTGTCTTCAAACATATTTAAAATGTGCATACCATAAAGATTCTAATAAAAACCCACACTCTAATAAACACCAATGCACCCATTTTGTAATTAAAAGATGTTTTGTTGTTTTTATATGCCCATTTTGAAAAAACAGACATTTTATGTTATGGCATTGTCCTGCTATCTGTCCGGTTGCCAGACCATCTGTCGTAAACAATTCTTGTGTGGGCCATAACTAGGTAAGGAATATTTTGATGAAGTTTCATAGCAATGTGGGCATGTAGGACACAAAAATGATTGCTCTCCCTTTTCTTAGTTTCTGAGTAGCTTCCCTTTGATTAGTTTTATTTTCCAGACTATCCTTGTGCTAACTGTATGGAATATCATAGCAAAATGTTTGAGGTCAAGACTGCTTGTTGCATGCAAAAGTAATTGCTCTCCCTTTCTTACTTCCTAAGTTTCTTCCTTTGATAAGATTTTTTTAAGACAGTGTGTCGCCTACAGATAAGAAAGGTTGCTCTCCCTTTCTCAGTTTCTGAATTACTTTCCTTTGATTAAATTTCTGATTGACCTTGTCTGTACCATAAGTAGGTAATTTTGTGAACTATCTTTGAGGTTAAGATGGTGTGACACATACAAAAAAAAGATTGCTCTCTCTTAATTTCTGAGTTACTTCACTTGGATTTTTTTTTTTACACTAGCCTTATGCATGCATTAACTAGGTAACCACATGGACTATCTTGATGGAATTTTATAGCAGTGTATATGAGGTCACAACACTTTGTAAGATACCAAAAAGATTGCTGTCATTTTCTCAGTTTCTGAGTTACTTCCCTTTGACTAATTCAGTCTTTCTTTCTTCACACCATAACTAGACAACCATATGACAACATCCCAAGCCTACATTTGTAAAAGTCCACATATTTTACACCTTTGTCCAGCTATATAGATGGGATACCATGGTAAAATGGTAAACAGGCATATATTGCCCAGCTTGCAGTGCTCTTGTTTTTGTCTAGTTTTGGAGTGGAAAAAATGTGCCTCCCCATAAACGACCTTGGTGAGCTTTAAAAAAGGAAAAAAACGTAGTCCTACTTTACGCAGTAAACTTCCAAATCTATTGCTTGATCATGGCATAAACAAGTCTCTTTTTTCTTTCTTAAATTGCAAAGTGCCAAGCAAAATATGTTGCAGACACCATTCTAAATTTTATCGAGCTTTATTTTTGTCTGCAAATTACCCATTAATCACTGTCATCTGTTAATCCTTAAAGTGCTTATCATACCTGCAGCAGATGACATTTTGACTTTTTCTTTTTTCTGCTCTGTGTATTTTTTCAGAAAAAAAATTCTTGACATTTTATGTGAATCATCTGCCAAGCAGATGATTCACATGAAATGTCAACTTATTTTCTATAGACAATAAAAAAAAAAAAATATTTCAAAATGTTGTCTCTTGATTGGTGTTTTAAGGGTTAAGTCTAAATACATAATTTTAAAATTCATTATATTAAAGAGTGAATATTCATTTTTATGACTTTTATTGACTGTAAATGTCAGGAAATCTCACAAACTGAACAAAGCCTGAAGGTTTTTTGAATTTGCTCTCAACCAATCAAATGTCGCTTAACTAGCATAATACTACTGTTGAGTTGGTACGGGTGTGCAAGCCAGTATTCCGAAACCTACCCCATTCATATACCTGGCCATTAAAAAAAAAACAGATCCATTCATATACTTGATCATCGAAAATGTTGACCCATTCATATACTGCCCTTTGACTTTATACCAATTTATTGCTGGTTGTTAGACAAATATAGCAGTCAACTCATTGAATACCAAGAGAACAAGCACCCTTGACAAAATTCTGAGCGAAAAAATATACGCATATACCAGGATGTCAGAAAAGTTGGGCCTTTCACATACAAATCAAGAAAAAAAGGGTCAGTCATATACTTTTTGTTCAAAAAAGGGGGCCAATCATATACCTGGCAGTGCTGAAAAAGGGGGCTATTCTGCACACACATCCGTACTATGTCATATATAGGACCAATGACAGGCTGATAAGGGCCTTTACTGTCTACATATGCTCAAAGACACCTTTCCACTTGGTTTTGTTTCTTTGAGTTGCAGTTTTACGGCCCATCAACACTGTTCATGTTGAGCTGGTCAGTAAACCTACTCACACTTTTTCTGGGAAGGCTTACACCAGTACTTGTGCACTTACTTTCCCCAGTACCTGACAACTGCCTTTCTTGAATCAGCAGAAGGGGAAGAAGACGGCAGAGAAGATTTCATGATCTGTCTGCATGAAATTTATGTGACCATGCTGGGTTTTGAACTTGCAGCCCCTGATTCTGCAGTCAGACGCACTTCTGACTACACTATGGATCCTACCCTTTTTCTCCTGGTATGACCCATTTGCAAACAGAGACATTGTAAACATCCTAGCATAAACTGTGATATGCTGATGTGATATTTGATGTCTATTTGTTTGCAGTGCTATTGAAATTTCCTGATATAGAATTTTCTTTTACACCCTTAAAATGCTAAATAAATTTGCAGCATACAAGTCTAATTTTTTAAGATATTATTGAATTAAAATAAGGCTTGACATTTCATGTGAATTGTCTGCTTAGCAGACAATTCACATGAAATGTCAAGCCTTATACATATATAAATATATATATAATATGTTTCAAAAACGTCTGCTGCAGTTGTGATTGGCACATTAAGGGTTAAAGTACATTTTGTGTTTGCTACATGTATTTCTGCAGAAAATAGCAGTGACTTACCATAATTACCCTTAGCGTTGGGACAAACGGGTCTAAGCAAATAGTACGGACCCAGATCAGAATGTGATGCCACATTCTGTGGTATCTGATCTGGGTCTACACTGTTAGCCACTCATCCAGAAATATTTTAGACACAACAACAGGCAATAAAATGGAGTTTAAATTTTAGAACATGGTATGGAGTTAAAGTGTCCAAATGCTTAGGGTAACTATGATAGAGGGAAGTGATGACATGTGCATTCTCCTCTTGTTTTGACTGTTCTTGACAGTAGCTGTTGTGCTAACAGTGGTTTAATTTAACCCTTGTCCTGCTGAACCCGGATAGACCCTGCCTTTGCAAACAGTGTAGATCCAGAACAGTTGGCTTCTGAAGAAGCTAACTGATCTGGATCTGCACTTTTTGCCATTAAGTATGTGAATTTATATCAACAATCTGGATCAAGTAATTTAATTGGCTGAAAATTAGAAATGGGAGTGGCATCTTAATTTATTCGGCAGGACAAGGGTTAAGGCTCCAGATAAGTTAATATTTCAGATGTAAATTTAGAATATTTTCTTTCATTATTTTTCGATAATAACATATTGGGTGGGTAAGGACTGGAGTTACCTTGAAATAACGAAATTTATCTATTGAATAGTCATTTTATCTAGACCTTTGAATTATTCCAAGCGCTGCTAAAAGTGCACTTGACATTAGGAACTGGGTCTGATAGTTGGAGGAAATGTTTCTAATGAGACAGTGTTGTACACTACAACACTCGTTGTAGAAGTGGGAGGTGGAGAAAAATGAAAATGCAGCTTTATAATGCCCCCTCTATTCAAAGAATGGTGGTAAGGGCATATAGTATTACCCCTGTCGGTCTGTCTGTCTCCGTCAGCTTCTGGCATTAGCAATTTTCCTTTAATTTTTTTCAAGCAGGGGCATATCCTTGTCCTTCGGACACATTGCTAGTTTATAAAACTAATACACCAGCACCTCTTTAACCCATTGTAGTCGGGAGACCCATAAAAGGGTAATTGGCAAACAGTGCAGACCCAGATCTCCTCTGTTTACAAATAGTTAGGCCACTTTTCTCAAGGAATATGTAAATCTCATAACTGGACATTATAACCTTTAATTGAAATGAGACTCTTCCAATATATAGTATAGTCTCTATTCAGTCTACAATGGGTTATAAGACCATTATAAGAGAATTTTCTATACAAGACGGTTTAAAGGTGGGCCCCAAAAGTGTCATATATTCTTGTATGCTGAGCATACCGTATAGCTACAGAAAAGAGGGGGTATCCATATAATATTTTTCTTATTTCTCCATGAAAACATATGTTGTGGGTACTCATTAGAAGTGCCTCTGCGAGTTGCTTCTAATGAGTACCCACAACATATGTTTTCGTGGAGAAATAAGAAAGCTATGCATACCGATCCAGTTTTATGTATAATTTTCATTGAAAAATATGCTTCAGGAACATACTTGTCATAACTTGATCAGAAATCAAATGTAAGACGCAACTGATACACCACAACCTCTTTATAACACTATTGTTTGGGTCCATAGCATAAACTGTGTTAGTTAAACAACCCTGTTATATCCAAACAAAAATGTATAGATTATATTGAAAAATTTTCAATATAATCTATACACATTTTTGGGATCCATCTTTGGACCGTGTTATATCCAATACCATGTTATAGGGAACCCTGTTATAAAGAGGTTGTAGTGTAGTATGAAATACGATGTTAAAAAAACATAGTCTTCTCAATCACCACCTATCCCTTTACTTGCCATCGCTCTCCTTACGCTGCACCTGTCAATTAAATGCCTAGTTTCTGTGCAATGGCAAAAATATGGGATATTTTTTCTTTTGAACTACACAGTAACAAGTTAAACTTTCACTGAAACCAGAAGTATTTAACCAAAGAGCAAAAGCTTACCCTTGCATCGGGAGAAAAATGATTTTTGTTCCGTATTCGCTTAAAGGACTACAATGCAGGTCTGATTATATGTGAGACTAAATGAGAGATGAATTACATCACCAGATTTTGGATATCGGCGATCATGCCAAAATGTCAGCCTTAATTCAACTGACACCCACCTTCAATGCCACCTACACTGACTCTCCACAACCACCTCTGGAAGAGCTCCTTACGATTTTCTTTTCACAATACCGTGTTGCACGTGTGGAGATAAGCAGCCGTGATGTAGAGTACCTATGGACAGGCTTACTATTAGTGGAATAGTTGTGATCACACGACTTTTCCACTGTTGAATACACTGAAATGGGGATCAAGTATGATCTGGCTGTTGGCCTTAACAAAGGCCGCAAGGTCACCAAGATAGACAATACTAGCAAAAAGAGACAGTCACGAAGAAAAGGAACTATCACGAAGAAGAACAGATTTATTCGTGATTTAGTCCGAGAAGTCACAGGCTTTGCCCCATATGAAAGGAATACAGGAATTGTTGAGAATCACAAAGGATAGAAGAGCCCTCAAATTCTGCAAGAAAAGGCTTAATTGGAACTCATATTAGAGCTAAGAGGAAGAGAGAAGAAATGCAATAAATATTACAGAAGATGAGAAAAGCTCAGAAATAAAGTTGTCTGTCTTGTGTAATAGAAAATCATGTTACAAAATGATGTTTGTTTATCAAACTTATAAAACAACAAACTCCAAGTGACTAGTGTCAAAAGTGGCTATTGCAGGAATGATTTTGACGCATCCTGCACATCCGTGCAGTCTAATAGAGTGTTGTCCACATGAAGAAACTTTGTCTCCTTGACTATCCACAAAATACACCCAGTGATGGTTCAGATCAGACTACATGAATATTCAGGCTGATCTGAATCTTCACTGGGAGCACATGTCCAAAGGTACATTTTCTGGGCCCAGTTGTTTGAAACTAACAATGTCATTAGTTAAGGCCTAAAATAAAAAAGTGTGTGCTTCAGGTTACCCAACCGTGCCTAATTTTTCACCACTGACCCTAAAGTTTTTAAAGGTTTTTTGTGGGGTTTAACTGTTCGGCCATATTGTTTTCCTATTAACCTCATATAAAAACTTTTAACAAAATAAAAATATTTTCCAACCTACCGTCCCTATTTTTAAAATTCCATGTAACCTGAAACACACATATTTTTTTATTTGGCCTAATGTATCGTTAAAACTTTTATCATTAAATATGGCATATATGCTAATATTTTTGCTGAAAAATGTGAGTAGCTTTCACATTTTTTCAGCAAAAATAACTGTGAATTAAATTTTGTACTTACTAGAACAGTTAACGTTTTGACCACTAACAAGCTGATTAAGCTAAAGATGCTTTGAACAACTGAACCCTGGTGTTTTAGCTCAGTTATTGAATACTAAACAATGTACAATCAACTCTTGGATTCATAGATCAGCTCCAGCTAGTGATGCCACTGATGATCGATTATAATCAATCATCAGTCATTTTTGCCTCATGTGACTGATGATCAGAAAGATTTTTTATAGTGTACTAATCGGAAATTTCTATTTTCAGAATCATATTTTTCTCACTTTTTATTTTTATAGGTAAGTTATAAAAAAATAAAATTCAAAGCTGTCTGTTTGGGTCATTCTAGATTTGTGGTCAATAAAAGTGAAGAAAATTGATAAAATAGCCTGAAATAATTTAACTCAACCCAAAGTACTGATTGCAGAGGTGCTTCTAATGAGTGCCCACAACATACATTTTCATGGAGAAATAAGAAACATATTATCTGGATACCACTCATATTGATCTGGAGCAATGAATAGGTACAAGGAAGAGGGCAAAATTAAGAGTGAACATATTTTCTACAAGTCAATTATTAATCGATGATCAGTCAGTTTTACAAAACCGATGATCGACTATGAGATTCTGGCCAATTCCCAACTCTAGCTTCAGCAGGTACCAGCCCCTTGAAATTTCATCAAGACATGCATACCACCACCTCAAATTGCCTCACATAACTAGATCAATGCAACCGTCTTTTGCAAAAGCTGACATCTGGTGAGGTTTTTGAGTTATGAGTTCAGAATCATCTCCACTCACAGGTGCCAGCCCCACTCAGACTTCATCATTGCATGCTTCCCACCAACCCAAATGACCTCCCACATAACTGTAGTGTAGTTTGTTTTTTAGCTCACCTGAGCCGAAGGCTCATGGTGAGCTATTGTGATCACTCACCGTCCGTCGTCGTCGTCGTCGTCGTCCGGATGTCCGTCTGTCCACAATCTTTAAACAACATCTCCTCCTAAACCACTAGTGGGAATTTGACCAAACTTCACAGGAATGATCCTTGGTTGGTCCTCTTTCAAATTTGTTCAAATGGTTCCGGTCCATTGCATATCTAGGTCACAGGAGCTAAAAATAGATTTTTTAACTAAAAACTTAAAAAATCTTCTTGTCAGAAACCACTGGACCGATTTCCATATAATTTTGCAGAAATGTTCCTTTGGTGACCCTCTACCAAGATTGTTCAAGCCATTTGGATTCGTCAAAAAACATGGCCGCCAGGGGGCGGGGCTTATTTTCCCTATATTATCTATATAGAAAACTTAAAAAATCTTCCTGTCAGAAACCACTGGACCGATTTCCATATACTTTTGCAGAAATGTTCCTTTGGTGATCCTCTACCAAGATTGTTCAAGCCATTTGGATTCGTCAAAAAACATGGCCGCCAGGGGGCGGGGCTTATTTTCCCTATATATCTGTATAGAAAACTTGAAAAATCTTCTTGTCAGAAACCACTGGACCGATTTCAATATAATTTTGCAGAACTGTTCCTTTGGTGATTTTCTACTAAGATTGTTCAAGCCATTTGGATTCGTCAAAAAACATGGCCGCCAGGGGGTGGGGCTTATTTTCCCTATATATCTATATAGAAAACTGAAAAAATCTTCTTGTCAGAAACCACAGGACCGATTTCAATATAATTTTGCAGAAATGTTCCTTTGGTGATCCTCGACCAAGATTGTTCAAGCCATTTGGATTCGTCAAAAAACATGGCCGCCAGGGGGCGGGACTTATTTTCCCTATATATCTATATAGAAAACTTAAAAAATCTTCTTGTCTGAAACCACTGGACTGATTTCCATATAATTTTGCAGAACTGTTCCTTTGATGATCCTCTACCAAGATTGTTCAAGCCATTTGGATTCGTCAAAAAACATGGCCGCCAGGGGGCGGGGCTTATTTTCCCTATATATCTGTATAGAAAACTTGAAAAATCTTCTTGTCAGAAACCACTGGACCGATTTCAATATAATTTTGCAGAACTGTTCCTTTGGTGATTTTCTACTAAGATTGTTCAAGCCATTTGGATTCGTCAAAAAACATGGCCGCCAGGGGGCGGGGCTTATTTTCCCTATATATCTATATAGAAAACTTAAAAAATCTTCTTGTCTGAAACCACAGGACCGATTTCCATATAATTTTGCAGGAATGTTCCTTTGGTGATCCTCTACCAAGTTTGTTCAAGCCATTTGGATTTGTCAAAAAACATGGCCGCCAGGGGGCGGGGCTTATTTTCCCTATATATCTGTATAGAAAACTTGAAAAATCTTCTTGTCAGAAACCACTGGACCGATTTCAATATAATTTTGCAGAAATGTTCCTTTGGTGATTTTCTACTAAGATTGTTCAAGCCATTTGGTTTCGTCAATAAACATGGCCGCCAGGGGGCGGGGCTTATTTTTCCTATATATCTATATAGAAAACTTAAAAAATCTTCTTGTCTGAAACCACTGGACTGATTTCCATATAATTTTGCAAAAATGTTCCTTTGGTGACTCTCTACCAAGATTGTTCAAGCCATTTGGATTCGTCAAAAAACATGGCCGCCAGGAGCAGGGCTTATTTTCCCTATATTATCTATATAGAAAACTTTAAAAATCTTCTTGTCAGAAACCACTGGACCGATAATTTTGCAGAAATGTTCCTTTGGTGATCCTCTACCAAGATTGTTCAAGCCATTTGGATTCGTCAAAAAACATGGCCGCCAGGGAGCGGAGCTTATTTTCCCTATATATCTATATAGAAAACTTAAAAAATCTTCTAGTCAGAAACCAC
Organism: Anodontia alba; assembly: GCA_964016985.1. Lineage (NCBI taxonomy): Eukaryota > Metazoa > Mollusca > Bivalvia > Lucinida > Lucinidae > Anodontia > Anodontia alba. The sequence continues at coordinate 12,146,801 of OZ024822.1, read as the reverse complement.
TGGACCGATTTCCATATACTTTTGCAGAAATGTTCCTTTGGTGCTCCTCAACCAAGATTGTTCAAGCCTGTTGGATTCGTCAAAAAACATGGCCGCCAGGGGGCGGGGCTTATTTTCCCTATATATCTATATAGAAAACTTTAAAAGTCTTCTTGTCAGAAACCACTGGACCGATTTCCATATAATTTTGCAGGAATGTTCCTTTGGTGATCCTCTACCAAGATTATTCAAGCCATTTGGATTCGTCAAAAAACATGGCCGCCAGGGGGCGGGGCTTATTTTCCCTATATATCTGTATAGAAAACTTTAAAAATCTTCTTGTCAAAAACCACTAGACTGATTTCAATATAATTTTGCAGAACTGTTCCTTTGGTGATTTTCTACTAAGATTGTTCAAGTCATTTGGTTTCGTCAATAAACATGGCCGCCAGGGGGTGGGGCTTACTTTCCATATATATCTATATAGAAAACTGAAAAAAATCTTCTTGTCAGAAACCACAGGACCGATTTCAATATAATTTTGCAGAAATGTTCCTTTGGTGATCCTCGACCAAGATTGTTCAAGCCATTTGGATTTGTCAAAAAACATGGCTGCCAGGGGGCGGGGCTTATTTTCCCTATATATCTATATAGAAAACTTAAAAAATCTTCTTGTCTCAAACCACTGGACCGATTTCCATATAATTTTGCAGAAATGTTCCTTTGGTGACTCTCTAACAAGATTGTTCAAGCCATTTGGATTTGTCAAAAAACATGGCCGCCAGGGGGCGGGGCTCATTTTCCCTATATATCTATATAAAAAACTTAATAATTCTTCTTGTCAGAAACCACTGGACCAATTGCTATATAATTTTGCAGAATTATTCCTTTGTGATTCTGTACCAAGATTGTTCAAGCCATTTGGATTGTCAAAAAACATGGCTGCCAGGGGGTGGGACTTATTTTCCCTATATATCTTTATAGAAAACTTGAAAAATCTTCTTGTCAGAAACCACTGGACCAATTTCATTATAACTTGGCAAAAATGTTTCCATGGTGACCCTGTACCAAGATTGTTCAAGTAATTGTGATTCGTCAAAAAACATGGCCGCTAGGGGGCGGGGCTTATTTTCCCGATGTATCTATATAAAAAACTTTAAAAATTTTCTTTTAAGAAACCGTTGGACCGAGTTCAATGTAACTTGGCAGGAATGTTGCTTTGGTGACCCTCTACCAAGATTGTTCAAGTCTTCATGATACATCAAAAAACATGGCCCCCGGTGGGTGGGGCTTATTTTCCATATATATCTGTATAGAAAACTTTAAAATTCTTCTTGTCAAATACCTCCTGACTGATTTCAATAATGCTTTAGTAACCCTCTACCAAGAATGTTCAAGCAATCCTGATTTGTCAAAAAAACATGGCTGCTAGGGGGTGGGGCTTATTTTCCCTATAGATCTAAATAGAAAACTTTAAAAATCTTCTGGTCAGAAACCACTGAACTGATTTTAATTTAACTTGGCAGGAATGTTCCTTTGGTTACCCTCTGCCAAGTTTCTTCAAACTGTCATGATTCATAAAAAAAAAAAAAAAAAAAAAAATGTCCCTTAGGGGGTTGGGCTTTATAGCGATATAAAACACTTTAAAAATCTTTTTGTCAGAAACCACTGGACCAATTTCAAAATAACTTGGCAGAAATGTTCCCTTTCAAGATTAAGTCAAGTCATGATGTGTTAAAAAGAAAAAACATGGCCATGTGTGTTGGGGGGGGGAGGGGGGGGGGGGGGGGGGGAGTGGGGGCAGGGCTATAAACTTTATACATAAATCTTAGAGCAGTGAACTTGGCTGAATCTTCAACAGTAAGTATGCAAATCTGTTTGATCAGGTGAGCGATATAGGACCATCATGGTCCTCTTGTGTTTGTTTGTGTTGAAATTTTACGGCCCAGTCAACCCAGTGGGGTCATGTCAAGCGCGGTCAGTTTACCTGATCACACGTTTACTGGGCAGGCTTAGTCCTCAAAGCGGTTAACCAGTATTGTGCACATTCTTTTGCCAGAAACTGACAACTGCCCTTCTTGAATCAGCGGAAAGGAGAGTGTAGTTTGTATGATATTACATCTTGGCTTCTGTATGACCTAGACTCTTCAAAAGTTTGTTTGCATTGATGGACTCAACATGCAGGCTGCAGACATTTCCTGACTCCTATAATCAGTGTGCACCTTATATACTTCCAAAGAAATCATGTCAAGGCTGAACAGACAAAAAGAAAACAAAAAAAGCCCTTCCATAAAGTTTGACATTTTACTGGGTCATAAACTTAAAGATCGTATTTGGGTCTCTTCATAGAAAACTGACCTTATGAATTGTGTGCTTGGTGAAGGCTTAGCATGCTAGGTGAAAATTCAGCAGATACCATTTTGAAAATAGTTTGTCGAAAATAAAGAAAACAGCATCAGTTAGACATCTGCTGATTTTCCCCAGATAGTGTTAAAAGTTAACCATTGAAGTGCAAACTAAAACTGCAGCAGACAACAGTTTGATTTTTTTTTTAACCCTTGTCCTGCTGAATAAATTAAGATGCCATGCCAACTTCTAATTTTTAGCCAATCAGATAACTTGATCTGGATAGTTGCTATAAATTTGCATACTCAATGGCAAACAGTGCAGATCCAGATCTCTTCAGAAGCCAACTGATCTGGATCTACACTGTTTGCAAAAGCAGGGTATATCCGGGTTCAGCAGGACAAGGGTTAACATGAGAATTTTCAGAGAAAATAAGACTTGACAGTTTATGTGAATTGTCTGCCTAGCAAATGATTCACATGAAAATGCGATGTCTTATTTTCTCTGAAAAATGATAATGGTAATAAAATAGAATGTCGTCTGCTACAATTTTGCTAAGCACTTTAACTCATTGTAGTCGGGAGACCCGTAAAAGGGTAATTGGCAAACAGTGCAGACCCAGATCAGATGTTGCAGAATGCAGCGTCTGATCAGGGTCTCTACCGTTTGCAAATAGTTTAGCCATTTTTCTCAAGGAATATGTAAATCTCATAGCCAACGTACCTAAAATTGAAATTGGACTCTTCCAATAGATAGTATGGGAGAGTCTATTCAGTATACAATGGGTTAAGAGTTAAACAAGTCAATACATATTTGCATTTTTACTGATCTGATCAGAGTTCAGATCTGATCATGTCCCTGATAGTCTTGTAGTCTTACTTTCTAATTTAGCAATGCTAAAACAAAACCGATGAAGCATTGATCAAGTTGTGTCATCGTTCAAGCTGATCTAGTCCTTAAGCATGCTGGGTAAATTTTCAGCAGATTACATATTGAAATTGTTTTCTTATTTTTCCCAGAAAACAGAATTAAACATTTCATGCAAATGTCTCCTTAAAAATTAAGAAAAATATCACCAATTTGTTGTCTGCTGAATTTGCCCAGAAAGTGGGAAATGTTGAGGGAATAAGGATACACATTCAGGGATAGCAAAATGGTTTTGCCTCCTACCTGAAAAGGGTGCTTACTCTAAAAGAAAAGCATTTGTTCCCCTTGAAAGGGTTTGGTGTGCAGGAAAGCAAACAGAAGGTTGCAAAATTTTTCTCCATATAAGATATGGCAAAAAAAAAAAAAATCTAACAAGTATATCCATCCCCTTTAACCCTTGTCATGCTGAATAAATTAAGACGCCATGCCCACTTCCAATTTTCAGCCAGTCAGATTACTTGATCCAGGTTGTTGATATAAATTCACATACTGAATGAGAGTCTGTCTCCAGACTCTCTCTTTTCTATCATTTACTTTTTTTCTTTTCAAAGGTATACAATCTAGAACAGTTTTTATGATTTATTCAGTTATGTCCCTTAGTGGAAAGATAGTATGGGATTAAAGAGACAAAATTTGCTACCGCTACAGGAAATGATAAAGAATGACAAAAAAAAGTGCAGAAACAACTGAAGCCAGTGTAACTGAATGACAAACAGTGCAGATCCAGATCAGTTGGCTTCTTCAGAAGCAAACTGATCTGGATCTACACTGTTTGCAAAGGCAGGGTGTATCCTGGTTCAGCAGGACAAGGGTTAAATATTTGGCATTTTTATCTCAAGATAAGAGTGTATCCAGACAAACCGTGCACTCAGTCTTCTTCATGGAAACATTTACTGTAGGTACTCAGCAAGGTACTCAGTAGAATTGCCTCACAGAGATATATCTGATGAGTCCCCACAATATAGAGAAGTAAGATAAAAATCAGTGTTGAGGCAAAAATGTCTTATTCTGAGGTATGGGAATTGCCATAAGTCCTTTTTTTCTTATAAGTACTTTATATTCCTTTTATGGCCACCTTCTGTCTAACAAGATTACAAAACTGTCCTTGTCTGTCAAAAAGACTTTGAAATCTCAAGGGAGATAAATGTTACAAGCATATTACATTGAACATTAACAGAGTTATTTTATTACTCCTGTAATGGATTTGCCCGAATTTTGTCTGAAATTAGCTGCATCACAAACAAAGAGGCATTAGGATTTTATGCAGGCAGGGAATGCTTAGATCAGCCAGCAACCATCCAATGTCCAGATCAGCTTCTTGACAAGGGCTTTCACTGACTGGCTAGGATGCCTGAGTGATAAAGTCTCTAAAGCACTATAAGCAAAATTGTAGCAGGTGACAGTCTATTTTTTTTGTTTTTTTATTTCAGAGAAAATAAGACTTGGCATTTCATGTAAATCATCTGCTAGGCAGACAATTCACATAAAACGTAAAGTCTTGTTTTATAATATATGTATATGACAAATATACAACAAATCAGAATGTTTTGTCTGCTGTTATTGTAAGGGCGTACGTATCTCTGAGGGCAAATGAAGGAAGTGACGGGATTAATGGCATATGAACTAAGGTCCCTTTTAATCTGATATGGTTCAGTTTAGGTTTATTATGGTGCAAGGTTGCTCTGACATTAGGTCTAAAGGATCAAGTTAAAAATACCAATTTTATGCTCTCTGTAGGAACTAATCAGTGGTATTTTTTCTTAGTTTTTAATGAAGAAAAGAGTCTTAACATTTCATTCAAAATTTAAATGAAATACATGTATCAAGCTTTTTTTTTGTTTTGACAAAAAAAAACAAGAAACACTGTAGGATCAAATCCACATTATTTCACAGAAAAAAAGACTTAACATTTCATTCAAAATTTAACCCTAGTCCTGCTGAACCCAGATATGTTCTGCTTTTGCAAACAGTGTAGAGCCAGATCATTTGGCTTCTTCAGAAGTCAACTACTGGTCTGGATCTGCACTGTTTCTCATTAAGTATGTGAATTTATATCAACAATCTGGATCAAGTAATCTGAGTAGCTGAAAATCAGAAATGGGTGTGGCATCTTAATTTATTCAGCAGGACAAAGGTAAAATGAAATATCAAGCTTCTGCAGATGAAAAACAGCAGTCTGATACACATGTACTTACTTAAGTTTATATAAATATAACATAGTTGAAATTGAACTAAGTTCGATTTGCCATTATGTAATGCTTTTATTCAAGGAAAGTTTGTGCCTTTAGTAATGTTTCTCTTTATTTAACTGATTTATAGTCTGACTGCTAACCTAAATATTTTCTTTTATAATCAGATGGGGACAATCTAAACCCTTAAATAAAGGCTCCATATTCCTCAAATATAGACATTTCTGAATTAATGTTGGCAACATTAATTCAGAGATACGATAAAAAATCATTATATATGTTGTAGTTTGCTGACTGAGGTGCTTCTACTGACAACCTACTCTACTGAGTACCCACAACATACGTTTTCGTGCAGAAATAGGTTTTCGGATGAAAAAAGTGCCTTATCTGGAGCTATGCCTATTTTTGTATAGCCATTGTTTGTTTGTTTATGTTGAGGTTTTACGGCCCAGTCAACCTAATGGGGTCATGTCGAGCGCGGTCAGTTTACCTAACCACACGTTTACTGGGCAGGCTTAGTCCTCTAAGCGGTTAACCAGTATTGTGCACATTCTTTCGCCAGAAACTGACAACTGCCCTTCTTGAATCAGCGGAAGGGAGAGAATGACCATAGAAAATATTTCATGATCAATCTCCACGAAAGAATGTTGCCGACCTCGAGTATAGCCATTGTTAGAAGAGAGACTTTCCCTGTTTAGTTTCTCAGCAGAGACATCTCCAGTTACCCTTTACCAAAACTAAAATGGTTCTGCTCTGCTGAACAAGATAGCTGCCAGAGCTAAAAATAGAAAGATCTTTAAACAACATCTCCTCCTAGGCCAATTTCAATAGAATTTTGCAGAATTGTTCTTCTTATGCTCCTTCATCAAATTTGCTACCTCCAGGTCTAAAAACAGAAAAACATCTTAAGTCCAGACCTCTCTCTTTCTCCAAGGTTAAAAGATTTAGGATATGGTATGTGGGATATGTCTTGATATACAGAGTTAATATGATAACTCAAGGTATTATTCAGAATCCTAAAAAATTACAGTATTTTTTTGCCAATAGCAGGATTAACCCTTGTCCTGCTGAACCCAGATATATCCGGCCTTTGCAAACAGTGTAGAAGCCAACTGAACTGGATCTGCACTGTTTGCCATTAAGTATGTGAATTTATAGCAACAATCTGAATCAAGCAATCTGATTGGCTGAAAATTAATAGTAGGCATGGCATCTTAATTTATTCAGCAGGACAAGGGTAAGTAAAAGTTAAAATACTATAATAAACCTAAGTAGCTTGAGCAAATAGTATAAACCCAGATCAGATGCTGCACAATGTGGTGTCTGATCTATTTCTACACTGATTACCACTCAGGTCTGTAGTTTTTAGACAAATCAACAGTTTGTAAAATAGGAATTCAAATTTTAGGACTAGTAAGTTGGGGGTGTCTTAACGCTTGATCAGATGCTTTTCTCAATCCAAAAGTATTGATATTATTCTTATTTCTCCATGAAAACTCATTAGAAGTGCCTAATGAGTACCCACAACATATGTTTTTATGGAGAAATAAGAAAAATATTTTCCTGATACCCACTCTTATCTTGACCTTTGGTCTCAGTATTTAGGGTTAATATGTTAGCTACTCTTAATTTTTTTTATTTTATTTTTTAATTTGGAAGAATAAACTATCTCAGCTGGTTCTCAGGTTCCACTAATCACATCAGTGTACCCAATGTTATCCCTGTAGTAACTGTATCAAGAAAAAGGTCCTTATACTAAATTTCTTATTTTTCCTCAAAAATAGGATTAGACATTTCATGCAATTTGCAAGAATTGTCAAAACCTGTTTTCTGGGGAAAAAATTGATGTGTTGTCTGCTAAAACATTTTCCCAGTTTCATGTGTTAAAGTAAATATAAAGGTACAGATTCCATAACTCTTGATATTTTTCATATTTCACCATGAAAAGTAATCATTAAAATGCTTTGATAAGGTGATAGTTTCTATGAGTACCCACAACATACATATTCAAAAAACATCAGTACTCTTTGGTTGAAAAAAGCTCCTTGATGGAGCAATGATAGATGCTATGAATTATGTAAGGTATGTTTTTATTGTGTATATAAAATGCTGAAAGCCTGGATCATAGGTTGATGATTTGTGTCTACAAATTTTGTATGAATATATATGAAAAGCTTCCTTTTTTCTTGTCACAACTTTGAAAGTTTTCCCTTGAAATATAACTTTGAAAGGATTGACTGAAAGACCAAAATCTCATTTATATCCAGCAAAATTTCATAAATAGTTAAAAGGAATTGAAGATTTATATCAAACCTTTGTATGATAATATTGAATTGTTGGATTGCTGCCCAATAAATAATTTGACCTTTGGTATTCTGTTGCAAAAATGCATGATATTTTGTTGTTCTTATTTTTGTCAGAAAATAAGTCATTTCATTTAGATTGTTCCATGTCAAGCCTTATTTTCTGTGAAAATTAAGAAAAATATTTCAAATGTTTTCAGCTGTTATTTAAATGCAGAAGATTGAAGGTTAAAATATAGCATGCTGGGTAAAATTTTCAGCAGACAACATTTAAAATGTTTGCCTTTTATTTTCCCAGAAAATAGGATTTCACATTTCAGTATCAAATCCTATTTTCTGGGAAAATAAGAAAAAATATCACCAATTTGTCATCAGATTGATTTGTCCATAGCATGCTAAGTTTTAATCTTTATCATGGTCCAGGAAAGCGCAATTAATCCTTCAAGTGCCAATCACAACTGCAGCAGACGACATTTTGATTTTTTTCTTATTTTTCAGAGAAAACAAGTCTTGGCTTTTCATGTGGATCATCTGCTTGGCAGATGATTCACATGAAAAGTCAAGACTTGTTTTCTCTGAAAAATAAAAAAAAACATATAAAATTTAGACTGTTGTCTGCTTCAAATTTTCCTTGGCGCCACTAATGGCGCTCACCTCACTATAATAATCAAAGCACTGACAGCACTGGTGGTTCGATTGTCTCAGAGTGTAGGCTATAAAAATGGTCCTGAACAGGGACTGAAGACTGTTTTTATTAAATCCTTAACTTCCTGTAATTTAAGTAAGCAGTGCAGACCCTGCTCAGTGTTTACCAATGTCCCAAACGTCCCAGTCCAGGTTCTACAGATACTCCACTCTCATCAGCACTCTGACGTCACAGTGACAAGAATAGTGTGGCTATAAATAACTGTTACCTGGATAATGTCTAATGTGCGGTTTGATTACATTGGTCAGTGATAATAACGTGGACAACAACTTTAAGGAATTTTGGCATTTGTATACTATGACGCGATTGTAAACACTCAACCCCAAAACATTTTTCTGATATCCCCGAGGATATCCCAAAGTGCAGTTTAATTATGCCCCCAACTTCAAAGAAGTTGGAGGGGCATATTGCTTCTGGGTTGTTCGTCCGTCCGTCCTTCCATCCGTTCGTCACGCTTTTTGATGCATAGCATAACTTTAAAACCGTGAATGCTACTGTTTTGAAATTTCATATATGGATTCCCCATGAAAAAATAGCTGACACGTATTTTTTTTCTTGACAGGATTATGCCCCTTTTCTGAGTTATGGCCCTTTGAAAACATATGGATGCAATCTTGTCAGCAAAATATCTCAAAAACTATTAAAGCTAGAGCCTTGAAACTTGATGAATAGACTGGTAGTGATGAGTAGACAACCTGATTAACTTTTGAAGAAATTTTGAAAAATACTTCTTGAGTTATGGCCCTTTGTAATTTTGGGCAATTTTACCTTGTCAGCAAAATATCTCAAAAACTGTTAGAGCTAGAGCCTTGAAACTTAGTAAATGGATTTGTAGTGATGAGTAGATGACCTGATTAACTTTTGAAGAAATTCTGAAAAATACTTCATGAGTTATGGCCCTTTGTAATTTTGGGCATTTTTATCTTGTCAGCAAAATATCTCAAAAACCGTTGGAGCTAGAGCCTTGAAACTTAATGAATAGACTGGTAGTGATGAGTAGACAACCTGATTAACTTTTGAAGAAATTTTGAAAAATGCCTTTTAAGTTATGGCCCTTTGTAATTTTGGGCATTTTTACCTTGTCAGCAAAATATCTCAAAAACTGTTAGAGCTTGAGCCTTGAAACTTAGTAAATGGATTTATAGTGATGTGTAGATGACCTGATTAACTTTTGAAGAAATTCTGAAAAACACTTCATGAGTTATGGCCCTTTGTAATTTAGGGCATTTTTAACTTGTCAGCAAAATATCTCAAAAACTATTGAAGCTAGAGCCTTGAAACTTAATGAATAGACTGGTAGTGATGAGTAGACAACCTGATAAACTTTTGAAGAAATTTTGAAATATACTTCTTGAGTTATGCCCCTTTGTAATTTTAGGCATTTTTATCTTGTCAGCAAAATATCTCAAAAACTGTTAGCGCTAGAGCCTTGAAACTTAGTAAATGGATTCGTAGTGATGAGTAGATGACCTGATTAATTTTTGAAGAAATTCTGAAAAATACTTCATGAGTTATGGCCCTTTGTAATTTTGGGCAATTTTACCTTGTCAGCAAAATATCTCAAAAACTGTTGGAACTAGAGCCTTGACACTTGATGAATAGACTGGTAGTGATGAGTAGACAACCTGATTAACTTTTGAAGAAATTTTGAAATATACTTCTTGAGTTATGCCCCTTTGTTATTTTGGGCATTTTTATCTTGTCAGCAAAATATCTCAAAAACTATTAGAGCTAGAGACTTGAAACTTGGTGAATTGATTGGTAATGATGAGTAGATGACCTGATTAATTTTTTTGTAAATTCTGAAAAATATTTCATAAGTAATGGCCCTTTGTAAATTTGGGCATGTTTCCCTTGTGAACAAAATATCTCAAAAACTATTGAAGCTGGAGCCTTGAAACTTGATGAATAGATTGGTAGCGATGAGTAGATGACCTGATTATGCCCCCAGTTTCGAATGAAATTGATGGGGCATATTATTTTGCCTTCATTTGTCCATCCGACTGTTTGTCCGTTCATCAAGCTTTTTTTGTGCATGCCATATCTTAAGAACCCTGCACGCTAGGGTTTTGAAATTTTATATTTGGGTTCCCAATGAAAAAATAGCCGACCCGTATTTTGTTTCTTGTCTAGCATGTTTATTTAAAGTTATGCCCCTTTGAAAAAAATCAGAATTAAATCTTGTGAGCAAGATATCTTGAAAAGTATTTAAGCTGGGTTCTTGAAATTCGATACAGTGAGTGGGAATGATGTGTACATTACCCGATTATATTTTGAGAGAATTCCATGAAAATATTGATAAAGTTACGGCCCTTTGCAGTTCTGCTCATTTTGACCTTGTCAGCAAGATTTCTCGAAAAGCACTTAAGCTAGGGTCTTGTAATATTATATGCTGATTGGGGATGATGTGGAGATTACCTGGTTTGTTTTTTAGGGAATTCCATGAAAAATTGATGTAGTTATGGCCCTTTGTAGTTCTAGGCATTTTGACTTTTTCAGCAAGATATCTCAAAAAGTATTTAAGCTAGAGCCATGATATTTGGTATACTGATTGGGATTGAGGAGGAGATCACCTGAATAAATTTTGAACCAATTAAATGAAATGTTGGAGTTATGGCCCTTCGCAATTTCGGGCCATTTAATGTCGTTGCTTTATTGTGTAGAGCATAAGTTTAGAACCATGTATGCTAATGTTTTGAAATTTCATGTTTTGATTCCTCATGAAAAAATAGGTGATCCGTATTTTTTTCTTATCCCAATCATCTCCTATTTTAGAGTTATTTCCCTTTGATAAAATAACATTGAAATCATATATTTGTACTGTTGTTACCGTCATGGCTAAGCAGTGTTGGAGTCAAACAGTGTTAGAGTCAGGCAGTTGGGGGCATAGTGTTTTACAAACACCAGCTCTAGTTTTTATTTTATATTTAACTGCACCTCCTCCTTCTAGACTGGCTCCAGACTCTAAAGTTTTTAAGCCTAACTGCCTCCCTACCAGAACTAGTATTGTTTATTCCAATAAGTGGCTCAGCAGTTTTAGGGAGGTTGCACTGCAATACCATAATTAACCCCAAATATTAAGACACTTTCTGTATTTGATTTAAAATTTAGAAAAAAAAAAGTCTGGGCCCAGTTGTTCAAAGCGTTGTTAGCTTAACAAGCTCATTAAGGGTCATTTTGTTAACTGTTTTAGCGGATTCAATATACAATATTCTGATATTTTTTTGCTGAAAAAATGTGAGTAGCTTTTGCAGTGCAAAAGCTACTCACATTTTTTCAGCAAATAATTTCAGCATTTTTGCGTGTCACTCGATGTAAATTTTAAGGAATCGTTAACTAACAACATCATTAGCTTTGAACAACTGGGCCCAGTTTTACTTCCTGTTGATGTAGCCTAATAATTGCAGGTTGAGTGGCAAAAAGTGTACCATATTTACCGTATGTATTCTGACAGACAGGCCAGAGCAAACAGTGTAGACCCAGATGAGATGTCGCAGAATGCGGCATCTCATCAGGGTCTACCCTGTTTGCCACTTATCCGACAATTTTTAGACAAAACATTGGGTAGTAAATTCTGCTTGTTCAAATTTTAAAACAAGTATGGTAAGAAATTCAGGTGTCTGAATGCTTAGGGTAAATACCGTAAGTGCTGATCAGATGCTATATTCTGCAGCATCTAATCTGGGTCTGCACTGTTTTCTAATGCCTGCCTGTCCGAATACTTACAGTATATGATTATTTCTTTTTTCATTTTTCCAAGAAAGTACTGATGATTTTAGCTACCCTCGGTGGCTCGGTTGGATGCTCGTCCAACTGGTGACCAGGAGGTTGAGGGTTCGACCCCCGCGGGGTTGGCAATATTCTTTTGTTGAGATTGATCATGAAATATTTTCTATGGTCATTTCCTCCCATCCACTGATTCAAGAAGGGCAGTTGTCAGTTTCTGGCAAAATAATGTGCACAATACTGGTTAACTGCTTAGAGGATTAAGCCTGCCCAGTAAAAGTGTGCACCACACTCCACATGACCCCATTGGGTTGACTGGGCTGTAAAACCTCCACACAAACAGTGATGATTTGATATTTCATTCAAATTGTTCCTAATTTCCAGTAGAAGAAAATTTTTGAAAAATGTCATGTAAAGATTCTCAGATGTGACAGGTTTTAAAAATTGTAATGGCGTTACATTTGCAATTGAAATCCCCTTGAAATATCAAGCATTGTTTTCTGAGAAACACAAATTAAGATTAAAGTACACATGCAATGTCTTGTGCTAATTTTTCCTATTACGGCACTTAGCTTGAAAAAAAATAATTCTAAGCATACAAAATAAAAATGTCAACAGAGAATAATCTGAAATAATTGTCATATTTTTCACATAAAATAAGGTTGGACATTTCATTCAAATTGTCTCCTCTGGAGACAATTTGAATAAAATGTGAAGCCTTTTTTTTATTTGAACAGTAAGAAACAATATTATGCACTTTTAATTCACGATGTTGCCAACAGCATGCCAAAGGATAAAAGTACACAAGGCATGGTACAACAAACCAGGGCCCAGTTGTTCAAAGCGTTGTTAGCTTAACGAGCTCGTTAAGGGTCATTTGGTTAACTGTTTTAGCAGATTCAATATACAATATTCTGATATTTTTTGCTGAAAAAATGTGAGTGCAAAAGCTACTCACATTTTTTTTAGCAAAAAATTTCAGCATATTTGCGTATCACTCTATGTAAATTTTAACGAATCGTTAACTAACAGTGATGTTATCTTTGAACAACTGGGCCCAGCAGTATAAGGAACAGCCTGTGCAGTTTGATTAGAGTAGTCACTTTTGCTCTGTTGAATTCCTCATGAGATATAATTTTTAAACAATAAAGACTGATCAGTCTTCTGGAATGCACAGGCTGATCTGAGTCTTCTCCATGGGTACATTCCACACTGTTAAGTTTTGTTTTTGTTTTTGGAGTGGATTGGGTAATAACAAATAGTTTGCTTTCTTTTTCCATTAGCAGCTACCTCAACACTTAAAGCGCCAATCACAAACTGCAGCAGATGCTTATATTTTTTAATACGTTTCATAAAACATGAGTCTTGAAACTTCATGTGAATTCAAGCAGACATTTCACATGAAATGTCAAGACTTATTTTCAATGAAAAAAAAAAAAAAAAAAATAGAATGTGCTCTGCTACAAATTTTACTTGGCGCTTTAAGGTTAAAACAAACTGAATTTGATGCATTGAAATTACAAGTGCCCCCTTGTCTCAATCAGATCATTTCTTCCAGTCACAGATCAGCATGTTTTCTCTTCTGGAAAATTCAGCAGATGACAAAGGGACAATATTTTTCTTATTCTTCCCTGGAAATTGGCTTTGACATTTTATGCAGATTGTCCTCTAAGGAGACAATTTGCATGAAATGTCAAAGTCTATTTTCTGTGGAAAATAAGAAAAATATTTCAAAATGTTGTCTGCCAAAAATTTACTCAGCATGTTTAGTGTTAAGAAGTCGGTCAGTAAGCTTAAAATAATATTTCCCATATCTGAGATTGGGAAAAAAAATGAAAAGTGGGATGGGAATCATTATTGCCTTAAGACAGGAAATTCCAGTGATTATACACAGTGATGTTTATAACCCTTGCCATGCTGAATAAAGATGCCATGCCCACTTCCAATTTTCAGCCAATGCAGATCCAGATCAGTTGGCTTCGTGTTCAGCAAGAGAAGGGTTAAATGCAAAACAATAACAATATTTATTCTTAATTATTTCCTTAGTTATCACCTTATCTGGAGTTTAGCACACTAACCCTTGCCAGGCTAAATAAATTTAGATGCAATACACACTCCCAATTTTCAGCCAATCAGATTACTTGATCAAGGTTATTGCTACTAATTCACATGGCAAACAGTGCAGATCCAGATCAGTTGGCTTCTCCTTTGGATCTAAACTGTTTGCAAAAGCAAGGCATATCGGGGTTAAGCAGAACCAGAGTCAACACCTAGCATGCTATGGGCAGTTTCAGCAGATAACAGTTGGATGACATTTTTCCTCTTTTTCACAGAAAATAAGATTTGACTTAGGAGACAATTTGTATGAAATGTCAAATCATATTTTCTTGGAAAAACAAGAAAATTTCAAAATGTCATCTGCTAAAAATTTTACCCAGGCTACTGCACGTTAAAAATGACAGTAGGCTGGGGATAAAGCAGATGCTTGAAGATGATGACACATAGCTGTATTACTTTTTGCCAGTGTTAATGCTTCACATTTGATTCAAATTGTCTTCCGAGGAGATGTCAAACCTTATTTTATGCGAAAAATATGAAACTTGTTTCAGAATAACAAGAGAAAAAGATCAGGAAAAATAAAGCTTTCTCTAAGTTTTTGTTCCACTTTTTGTCATGCTTGCTTTTAGCATCCAGCATATACGTGATATAGGGATCCAGTTTTCCATCCGTTCATCAACAGTGCATCAACCCTAACTTGCAAAATGTTCAAGTTCATTTCCCATGAACTATAAAGGCTACAGTGATGATACTTGGTATAAGCTTGCACTTAGAGATGACAACTGAGGCAGCATATCATTATTTGACCCTAAAGTATATTTTCATGGCTCATCAACTTGGTAAATTTGGGTGCAACATAGCCTTTGGTGGAATTCTTGTTATGATGATAACCTCTTTCTTTTAAAAGTACCAATATAGCTTATTTCACAGATACATTTTGACTCTCATTATTGCATAAAAAGCAGTGTCGCACGTTATTAACAGCCGTGCATTAACCGGTGAAAAGCAGTGTATTAACAAGGCAGTTCACACGCTGTTAATGCACAGCTACGCAACTTTCAATGTGCTTGTACCGGGCCCACAGAATGGCTGCTGTCATGAGCTGTGTACTGCCCTGCCCTAGAACGAGCATAGTCCGTGGAAATTGCATTCACTAGACATCGGTGAACAGGCGAAACAAAATAGTGCAAGAAATAACGCGAAATGTAGAAAATGTTTTCAGTTTTTATGCAATAATAGCAATCGAGCATTAACTCAGTTTTCAACACCTCCTTTGGCCTCAGTTTTCAACACCTCCCACGGGATGTGACGAATGTTAATGCATAAAAAACCATGTTTGATCCCTATATTATGTGTTCCTTACTTTTCCAGGGCCCAGTTGTTCAAAACTAACGATGTCGTTAGTTAACGATTCGTTAAAATTTACATCGAGTGATACGCAAATATGCTGAAATTTTTTGCTGAAAAAATGTGAGTAGCTTTTGCATTGCAAAAGCTACTCACATTTTTTCAGCAAAAAATAACAGAATATTGTATATTAAATCTGCTAAAACAGTTAACGAAATGACCCTTAACGAGCTCGTTAAGCTAACGATGCTTTGAACAACTGGGCCCAGTTCTTTATCTCAAACCACTGTTATCTCACAACAAGCAGTATGGTCCCTTGGATTTTGAGATAATGAGTAGCTAATATTTTAAAAAAAATTAAGTCACATGGCACTCAGTCAGCTGATGCACTCAACCATCCACAGACATTTAAAGACCTAAAATGGACAGTTGTAATAGTGGTTCATCAGAAATACATACCTTTCTTTCTAAAAAGATAACCAATTTTGAACTTACTCAGCTGCATGTAGTATTGTCCCATTCATTTGCGTGCAGATTGACGTGTCTGACTGCCAACTGAACAAAGAGGCTGAAAGAGTATTTTTCCATCACGAAAACACGCCTATATTATTTTCACCCCCTTAAACCCCACTTTTATATAGTAAAACTGGGGTTTACAGGGGTATACATTATTTTTCTTATTTTTGCTCAAAAACATAGATTGTGGGTACTCGTTAGAACTGCCTCGGTGAGGCGGTTCTAACAAGTACCCACAATTTATGTTTAGAGCAGAAATATGAAAAATATCAGAATTTTTTATCTGAAAATTTTCCTTCTTTAGTTGTAAAATTTTCAATATATTTGAATAGGCGTGTTTTCGTAATGATTCAGAAGAATTTATTTCTACTGATGTTTTATAGTGAGCTTCATAGTTATTATGTCTCCTAACCAGAACAAAGTGGGCCATATTGTTTTCGTTTGTGCTATTTGTTGCCGATGCAGATTTTAAACACTTATTTCAGCCTTTAGATTATTTTCATGTTGAAAAGGCATGTTCTTGATTTTATACCACAAGTTTTCATTTGTAGCACAAAACTTTATGGATCTTCACTTTGTGAAATCAATGTGGGATAACTTCTACCATAATAACCCTAAGTATTAGGACAGACAGACCTCTGGAAACAGCATCGTCCCAGATCAGATGCCACAGAATGTGGCATCTGATCTGGGTCTACACTGTTTGTCATTCATTCAGCAATTTTTAAATACAATAACAGGTAGTAAAAAAGACTTGTTCAAATTTTAGGACAAATATTGTAGGAAGTTTTAAAACATGTCTCAATATTTAGGGTAAATACAGTATTTTGGTAAATGGTGAAAATTTATTGAATTTCTTGTGTTATCAGAAGCAGTCATAATGACAATATTATTTGAAAATGACACTACATTATACTTACGATAAATTGATATAATATGCCATATTTGCCCTAAATATTGAGACACTGTAACTTCTTACCATACTTCTCCTAAAATTTGAACAAGTATATTCTACTTCCTGTTGATATGTCTAAAATATTGCTGGATGAGTAGCAAACTGTGTAAACCCTGATCAGATGCCACAGAATGTGGCATCTGATCAGGGTCTACACTGTTTGCTTAGGGCTATCTGTGCCAATACTTAGGGTTATTATGGTACTGATAATGAGTTAGGAAAAATACTGAGCCATGCAAAAATGTTCCTAACGGGCATTTGCAGACAGCTAAGCTAGAGATCACCCTGTACATCCTCAAAGTCTATTCACTGTCTGCATATTAAATTAAATTGATACTGAAGACTGTATTGGCAAGCACCAAAGGAACTGATGTGACTGGGTCGATGTGCAGGCTGATCTGGGCCTGGGCATCCATATATACCACTAAGACAGGATTTCACATGAGATGGCTGTGGTATGTTGTTGGTATGTCAAGATTTCAGCTAAGATATTTGTTTTCTTCTGGTGACCAAAATAATGATGTTTTTCATATGTACCCTGAATAGTTTACTGAGGACACAGTAACTCCTTACCTAGACTGATTATTCTTATAATCCTGTTTGATAATCCACTAAAATAAAACCAAAATAATATCATGACTATAAAGACTGGTCTAGTGATTAGTCTTATAGTCATGAAATTATTTTGTTTTAATTTTAGTGGATTATCAAACAGAATTATAAATATAAATATTTAATCACTGGAGACTGGAGTCAGTCTACTCCTTACCAAACTTGTCCTAGAATTTGAACATTTCCATCTGACTACCTGTTAATATTGTACAAACCTCTGGATGAATGGCAAACAATGTAGATCCTGAATAGGGCATCTACTCTGGTCTACACTGTTTGCTCTCTGTCTGTCCCAGTATTTATCGTAAATATGGTAAAAAGTGTCATTTATTTTCTTTAAGAGTAAACTGATAGGAGCCCATCGAACATCTCATTAATCATGGTGAGAATGCTTAGTATTTTAAAAAATGTGGGTTATCTTTTGACAAAACAAATTCCAAAATTATTACTGATAAAAAACAGTTCCAAACAATTTCCAAAACTGTTATTAAATTCATTACTACTGGGACAGTTTTAACCATTACCACTCTCTGGGCTAATTCAGCAGATGACACATTGATGATATTTCTTATTTTTCCCCAGAAAACAGTTTTTGACATTAAATGCAAATTGTCTCCAGACAATTTGCCTGAAATGTCAAAACCTGTTTTCTGGGAAAAGTAAGAAATAATATTTCAATATGTCTTCAACAAACGGTCAACTATTAAAAAACGGAGTTACAACAGACTGTTGTTGGTTGTTAATCATGTTTTTTCCCTTTCTTTTGATTCAACAATATTAGTCATAATTATTGTATAGTCATACACCTTAATTGGAAGTGAGTACCTACAACATATGCTTTTATGGCAAAATAAGAAAAACATTTTGGGGGGTTACACTTCTAGTCTACAACTATTTATTTGTCTGACTCTGGCTACATCCTCTGTCATCTAGTATTTTGTGTACAAAATTGGGGGTGGTTGGGTGAGGCAAAGGTACCAGTGTTATGTATCTTATGTCACTGGGGCATCCAACTGATATTGGCTTACAGTTGGGCAAGGCCTGCTATCCCTGCAGCAGGTAAGAGTAGAAGGGATATGTTCTTATTTCTTCTGTTCCATCACTGTCATTCACTTTCCCTTCTCCTCTGTCCCTCTCTTTCATCTCCTCTGCCATCTCTTCTGTCTCTCTTCCTTTCTCTGGGAGAGGACACAAAATGACCCACAAGAGTTGACGTGTCAACTTGATCAATCAATTTGTGTACAAAATATTAGTTTGAAATGACTGAAGATAAACCTTTGCATAGAAATGATGCCCTGTTGCAAATATAACTATAAATGTGTTTGTAAAACACTATGCCTCCAAATTACAAATGCCAAAGTTTGAAAGGAGCATAAAATTAATCTGTTAATCTGTTTGGTTTTTTTTCCAAAATATAATCATGTAATCTACTCATCATTCCCAATACGCTCACCAAGTTTCAAGGCCCTAGCTCAAATATTTTTAAATATTTTGCTCACAAGATTTCATTATGTCCCATAGGCTTACAATGCATTAGTCAAAAAAGGGACATAACTCCAGAACTAAAAGTCTGACAGACAAAAGAAAAAATATAAATTCACTTATTTTGCAACTTCATTTCATATATAAAATTTCAAGATCCTATGTGTAACTGTTCTTGACTCTATGTTAAGCATGATGAATCCAAAAATGGATGAACAAGCCATCCGCAATATGCCCCTCCAAGTTTTTTTAAGTCTGGAGAATAGCTTTGAAAACAAGTTTTGCAAAAAAGAAAAAAAAAAGAATATCAGATACTGTATATATAGTAATACTGCATGCTTAGAAATATTAAATTTACCATGACTGTCTGCTGTAGATAATCATTCTTTTGGATACATTTACCGTATTTACCCTAAGTACTTAATTAGAACACCTCAACTCCTTTCCATACTTGTTCTAAAATTTGAATAAGTACAATTTACTACCCTAGGTTGTGTCTAAAAATTGCGGGATGAGTGGCAAACAGTGTAAGACCCTGATGAGACACTGCGTTCTGCATTCTTGTATAACTGAACACAGATTATAACAAAATGCAAATCAGTTTAGAGACATTCGGAATATTACATGGAAATTTGATTCAATGTATTATTGTAATAACCCAAAGTATTTGGACAGATACATTGTAGGTAGTAAAATGGTCTGTTTTAAATTTTAGGACAAGTATGGTAGGTAGATAAAGTGTCCCAATATTTAGGGTAAATATGGTGATAAAACCTTTGTTATGGGCAGACTCCATAATGCAGTTGGTAGGGCATCTGACTGCATATCCAGGGATCACGAGTTTGCATCCCAGCTTAGTCACATAACTTTCATGAAGATTGATGTCATTCTCGCCTTCCTGCTGATCCAAGAATAGCAGTTGTCAGTTACTGGCAAAAGTATGTGCACAATACTTGATAACAGCTTAGAGGACTGCATCTGCCCAGAGAAAAATGTTAGTGGGTTAACTGTTTGGCTTGACATGACCTTAACAGTGTTGACTGGGTTGTAAAACACCAAATCAAATTAAGCCTTTGTTTTTTTTTCTGTTTTTTTTTGTTTTTTTTTCTAGTTTTCTTATATTTCAGGAAAGAGTTCCCTAAAGTTGTAAGGTTAATTTTTTTTTATTGATCTTCAGTGCATTGTAGTGCTAACAAATTTTTAATAGCCCATTCAAGTGTTATTGATTGTCAGTAAATTGAAATTTGACAGTTAAATGATCTTAGCTCTAATTGCAGAACACTTGAAAATATCAATTTGAGTGCAGTGGATCACAGAAATGGTAACATCCACACTTTAGCCGTCCTGGCAAAATTAGCAGATTGCAGCCAAAATAGTGATGCTTTTCTTAATTTTCACAGATAAAAAGATTACCATTGCATGCAGAAGATGATTTCAGCCACAACATCAAAAAATGTACCTTCGTACATGTGTGCCCAGCAAAGATTCAGATCACACTGCACATTTGCACAGTATGATCAGAATCTTCACTGTGCACATGTTGGATAGCCAAGGATGCAAAGTTTCTTGGTGCTGACAATGAAGACTCTGATCAGACTGGATGGATGCGAAGGCTGATTTGTGTCTTTATTGGGTGCACTTGTCAAAAGGTACACTTTCTCATGCTGAAACTAATTTCATGAATAACTATTACCTATTTTTAAGACAACAACAAAAAAAAAAAAATAAATAAATAAATAAAAAGTAAATAAAAAAAAATAGACAAGTTCTTAAGAGCTTGTATTCTATAAAAACAACATAAATTTTGCTTGAATTGACTTGACGTGACTTAACCCTTGTCCTGCTGAATAAATTTAATTGCCACGCCCACTTCTAATATCAGCCAATCAGATTACTTGATCCGCATTTTTGCTATGAATTCATATACTGAATGGCAAACAGTGCAGATCCAGATTAGTTGGCTTCTTCAGAAGCCAACTGATCTGGATCTACACTGTTTAGAAAGGCAGGGTATATCCGGGTTCAGCATGACAAGGGTTAAAATGTCTTCTAATACATGTCTCATTCAGTGAAAATAGAGGTGTAATTTGAAGACGAAGATAAGATATACTCTGAGCACTGGGCTGGGGTGGGGCAGGGTTACAGGATAGGCAATGCCCATAACACTTTCCCATCAGGTAAAACAGTGCTCACAATCTGAAGAAATTTGATTGCTTGTTATTTTGCTGATTCTCATTATGTAGTACAAGAAGTTTTGACTGTTGCACTAATTCAAATTTGTAGCAGACAAATTTCCTAATTTTTTTTTTTTTATTATTTTTCAAGGAAAATAAGAATTATTGGCATTTCATCTGTAGGGCAGATAATTCATATGAAATGTCAAGCCTAATTTTCTTTGAAAAAAAAAATACAAAAAATAAAAATGTCACACACACCATGCATACATGCACACACAGAGCAAATCACAAATATCAGTTCATCTCAGTGAGATGTCTCACAATTATGATGAGCATATTGAATTTGGCTTTCTTGCAAAATATCAACAACAAAAAGATCTATGGTGTTGACTGATCTGAGTCATTACTGGGCACACATGTCATAGGGTATATTTTTAGCTCACCTGAGCTCTGCTCAGGATGAGCTATTGTGATCACTTTTCGTCCGTCGTCCGTCTGTCCGTCCGTCCGTCCGTCCTTCCGTCCGTCCGTTAACATTTTCAAACGACTTCTCCTCTGAAGCCACTGAGCCAATTTTGCTCAAATTTCATATGGAGCCTCCTTAGGGTGGGGGAACAAAAGATTGCTAAAATGGTCGCATTCCGTCAACTAAGATGGCCGCCATTCCCATATATGGTAAAAACCTTTAAAAATCTTCTTCTCCATAACCGAGGATGCCTTGGGGCTGAATCTTTGCATAAATCATCGGGGACGGGAGGTCAACCAAGGTTGCTAAAAGAATTGTCGTACGTTGACGTTTGACCTTTTTACGGCAAGGTCAAGTTCGCTTCCCTATGCATTTGTATGAGCTCTATACGTTTGAATGGGAAAATTGTTAAGAGTTTCAAACGACTTCTCCTCTGAAGCCTCTGAGCTAATTTTGTTCAAATTTCATACGGAGCCACCTTAGGGTGGGGAAACAAAAGATTGCTAAAATTGTTGCGGTCCGTTGACCAAGATGGCCGCCATGCCCATATATGGTAAAAACCTTTAAAAATCTTCTTCTCCATAACCGAGGATGCCTTGGGGCTGAATCTTTGCATGAATCATCGGGGACAAGAGGTCAACCAAAGTTGCTAAAAGAATTATCGTACGTTGACGTTTGACCTTTTTACGGCAAGGTCAAGTTCGCTTCCCTATGCATTTGTATGAGCTCTATACATTTGAATGGGAAAATTGTTAAGAGTTTCAAACGACTTCTCCTCTGAAGCCTCTGAGCTAATTTTGTTCAAATTTCATATGGAGCCACCTTAGGGTGGGGAAACAAAAGATTGCTGAAATTGTCATGGTCCGTTGACCAAGATGGCCGCCATGCCCATATATGGTAAAAACCTTTAAAAATCTTCTTCTCCATAACCGAGGATGCCTTGGGGCTGAATCTTTGCATGAATCATCGGGGACGAGAGGTCAACCAAAGATGCTAAAAGAATTGTCGTACGTTGACGTTTGACCTTTTTACGGCAAGGTCAAGTTCGCTTCCCTATGCATTTGTATGAGCTCTATACATTTGAATGGGAAAATTGTTAAGAGTTTCAAACGACTTATCCTCTGAAGCCTCTGAGCTAATTTTGTTCAAATTTCATATGGAGCCACCTTAGTGTGGGGAAACAAAAGATTGCTAAAATTGTCGCGATCCGTTGACCAAGATGGCCGCCATGCCCATATATGGTAAAAACCTTAAAAAATCTTCTTCTCCAGAACCGAGAATGCCTTGGGGCTGAATCTTTGCACAAATCATCGAGATGGAGAGGTCTACCAAAGTTGCCAAAAGAATTGTCGTACGTTGACATTTGACCTTTTTACGGCAGGATCAAGTTTGCTTCCCTGTGCATTTGTATGAGCCCCATACATTTGAATAGGAAAATTGTTGAGAATTTTAAATTTCTTCTTCTCTGAAGCCACTGAGCCAAATTTGCTCAAATTTCATATTGTGCCTTCTTAAGTCAGGGGAACGAAAGATTGCTAAAATGGTCGCGGTAGGTCGACCAAGATGACCACCATGCCCATATATGGTAAGACCCTTTAAAAATCTTCTTCTTCAGAACTGAGAATGCCTTGGGGCTAAATCTGTGCACAAATCATCAGGGACAGGAGATCTACCAAAATTGCTGAAAAGATTATCGTACGTTGACATTTGACCTTTTTACGGCAAGGTCAAGTTTGCTTCCCTATGCATTTGTATGAGCCCCATAACATTTATATGGGAAAATTGTTGAGAATTTGACGACTTCTCTGAAGCCACTGAGCCAAATTTGCTCAGATTTTTAGCTCACCTGAGCATGAAGTGCGCATGGTGAGCTATTGTGGTCAGTCAATGTCCGTCGTCCATCATGGGTCATGCGGCGTGAACAATTGCTTTAAAGGCCTACTCTTCCTACACCCCAGGGCCAATTGACTCGATACTTGGTAGGAAGCATCAGGGTGAAATGTAGATAAAAAAAATAGCTAAAATCGTTCCGATCTGAAATCCAAGATGGCCACCATGGCCGCCATCTTGAAAATCTTTTTCGCTTCTTCTCCTGCACCGAAAGGCCAATTGACTCCAAACTTGCTAGGAAGCATCAGGGTGACTTGTAGATCAAATATAGCTAAAATCGTGTCGGTCCAAATTCCAAGATGGCCACCATGGCAGCCATCTTGAAAATCTATTTTTTGCTTCTACTCCGAAACCCAAAAGCCAGTTGACTCCAAACTGGTTAGGAAGCGTTGGGGTGACTTATAAATCAAAAATAGCTAAAATTGTGCTGATTAGAAATCCAAGATGTCCACCATGGCAGCCATCTTGAAAAGCTATTTTTCGCTTCTTCTCCTGAACCAAAAGGCCAATTGACTCCAAACTTGCTAGGAAGCATCGGGATGACTTGTACATAAAAAATAGCTCAAATCGTGCCAATTGGAAATCCAAGATGGCCTCCATGACAGCCATCTTGAAAATCTATTTTTCGCTTCTTCTCTTAAACCTAAAAGTCAATTGACTTGAAACTAAGTAGGAAGCATCAGGGTGACTTGTAGATCAGAAAATAGCTATAATCATTCTGATTGGAAATCCAAGATGGCAGCCATCTTGAAAATCTATTTTTGCTTCTTCTACTGCACCGAAATGCCAGTTGACTCAAAAGTTGGTAGGAGGCATTGGGGGTGACTTATTTTACTTGTAACGTTTTGAAAATTTCAGCATTTTAACCTTGTAAGCAAGATGTTTCAAAAGCTGTTTAAGCCATTGCCTTGTCATAAGAGTATTGGAAAAATGTTGCATGCCATCTGCATATCTGCAGTGGCGGTTTCACTCAGGTGAGCGAGTTGTGGCCCGTGGGCCTCTTGTCTCACATTGTGATTTTCAGTTTAGAAATAAGCAAATGTCAATAATTCTTGCTTGAAAAGTTGAATAAAGCATTTTATCTGGAATAATGACCACTAACATTTTGCATGCTCAGAAATAATTTCAGCAGACAATATTTTGATTTTTTTTTTTTTTTTTTTTTTCTAGAAAATAGAATTTGACACTTTATGCAAATAGTCTCCTTTGTAAATATCAGAACCTTAGGAGACAATTTGCATGAAGTGTCAAATCCTGTTTTCAAGGAAAAATAAGAAAAATATCACCAGTTTGTTGTCCACTGAATTTGCCCATACCATGGTAAGTGCTTGTATGGAATTGCATTTATGGAAGCAACAAATGTTGAAATAGGATGTGATAATTGGCCCTCTGTGTGTTAGCCCTTAAAGCGCTAAGCAAAATAGAAGCAGATGACATCCTAATTTTTTTATTATCTGCTAGGCAGACAATTCACATAAATTGTCAAATATTTTCTTCCAAAAAATGAAAAGAAAAAAAAACAACATTAATCAAACTATTGTGTACTGCAGTTGTGATTAGGTTTTTAAGGGTTTAATACTGTCTGATTGACGGTTTTTATGTCATTTGTATTACCCTTTACCATTTTATGGACAAATTCAGCAGACAACAAATTGATATTTTTCTTCTTTTTTTTTCCTGGAAATAGGCTTTGACATTTCATGCAAATTGTCTCCTTTCCATGCATTAAGTGTACAGTTAAGTCTTGTATAAATCCCTCTCTCTCTCTCTCTCTCTCTCTCTCTCTCTCTCTGTTTGTCTGTCTGTCTCTTCTTTCATATACCTCTCAAGCTGATGTGTTTGTAAATATGAGATCATACTCATTCAAAAGATAAGGTTATATGAACTATTAAACAGGCATTGTTACGACCATGGAGTATTTTACCATGACTCAGATTATGTTGGTCTGGTACTGCAGTTCCGGATGTCAGTCGTAAGTTGGCTGCTCTCCATTTGCTCTATGGGTCTTTGCAATGTGTGTGCAGTGTTACATGTGTCATATAGCTTGAAAGTATTCTGTACAGACTTAAACTCAAAATTCTTCATATAGACTCAAATAATAAATGAATAAAAGTCTTACCACATCAGATAATCATGTCCGATTAAAATGCGTATTTCAGTCATGAATGGATACAATACCACGAGCAAGCTTTGCATGAAGTTTTTGTGAACTAACCTACTTCATGGTTGGCGAGCATTTGTGTTGTGGCTATCTTTAGAGTATAATCGTATTAATAAAGTTTACTTGCACTTTAAACAGAATGACCGTTTCCTCATATGTGTTACATGGTACACCTGTCACCATTAAAAAATATCATGAGAACATTGGATCATAAATATTTCTTGATTCCTTTCTGAATCTCTTCTTCATTACTCTACTCTTACTCTCTTCCACAGCGTAAAAATATACCAGTTGGTGCTAACTTTGTATTTGTTTTTATGCCCCCGCCATTTTCAATGCGGGGTGGGCATTTCAATGGGGGGGGTGCATTTAGTATCACCATTGTCCGTACATACGTCCGTCCTGTCCATCCGTCCCAAACGTAATACAAATGTTTTCTGTGTGATATCTTTTGTAAAAAATTGGTGTATTGGATGGGAGTTATGGCCCTTTTTCAATTTTGAAAAATGGTTTACATTCCATAACTTTTGAAAAGATTAGTATTTTGGATAAATATATTATTCACAAGCATATAATTATAAAGTATAGGTCAAGTTCAATTTAGGGTAAATTCCACCAATTACTTTTGGCGTTACAGCCCTTTTCAATGTTGAGAAAAAGTTGAAAAATGGTTTCCGTTTGATATCTTTTGAAAAGATTAGTGTATTGGATTCAAATTTTATACACAGATATATGATCATAAACTGTAGGTCAACTTCGATTTACAGTAAAATCCACCAATTATTTTTGGAGTTACAGCCCTTTTTCAACGTCCAAAAATGGTTTCCGTTCCATAACTTTTGAAAGGATTAGTGAATTGGATTCATATTTTATACACAAGCATATTATTATAAAATATAGGTCAGGTTTGATTTGGGATAAAATCCACCAATTATTTTTGGAGTTACGGCCCTGTTTCAACTTCGAAAAATAATTTCGGTTTGATAAGTGGGCCAGTCGTTCAAGTGCCTTGTCCATCTGGTCATACAGTTACTGGCCGATTCTACAAGAATTCTGTACTGAAGAAAGTGAAAGAGTTTTACAATAAGGAACGACCAAGCAAAGGATGGTCAGGAGTCCACCTTTTACATGACAATACCTCCTCTCATAAGTGTAAGGTTGTTAAGTCTTTTTATGCCCCTGCCATTTTCAATGGGGGGGAGGGGGTGCATATAGTATCACCGCTGTCTGTACGTGCGTCCGTCCATCCATCCCGTACGTAACACTTTTGGTTTCCGTGCGATATCTTTTGAAAGGATTGGTGTATTGGATTGAAATTTTATACACAGGTATATAATCATAAAATGTAGGCCGTTTGATTTAGGGTTAAAATCCGCCAATTATTTTGGGAGTTATGGCCCTTTTCAACTTTGAAAAAATTTCAAATTTGAAAAATGGTTTCCGTGCGATATCTTTTGAAAGGATTGGTATATTGGATTGAAATTTTGTACACAGGTATATAATCATAAAATGTAGGTCAATTTAGAGTAAAATCCTTCTATTATTTTGGGAGTTATGGCCCTTTTTCAATTTTGAACAATGGTTTCCGTTCCATAACTTTTGAAAAGATTAGTGTATTGGATTCATATTTTTGTACACAAGCATATAATTATAAAATATAGGTCAAGTTCAATTTAGGGTAAAATCCACGAATAATTTTTGGAGTTACAGCCCTTTATCAATGTTGAAAAAAAGTTGAAAAATAGTTTCCCTTCGATATCTTTTGAAAAGATTAGTGTATTGGATTCAAATTTTATACACAGATATATAATCATAAAATGTAGGTCTAAGTATGATTTAGGGTAAAATCCACCAATTGTTTTTGGAGTTATGGCCCTTTTTCAGCTTTGAAAAATGGTTTTTGTTCCATAACATTTGAAAAGATTAGTGAATTGGATTCATATTTTATACACAAGCATATAATTATAAAATATAGGTCGTTTGATTTAGGGTAACATCCACCAATTATTTTTGGAGTTATGGCCCTTTATCAATGTTGTAAAATAGTTGAAAAATGGTTTCTGTTTGATATCTTTTGAAAAGATTAGTGTATTGAATTCAAATTTTATACACAAGTATATAATCATAAAATGTTTGTCATTGGATTTAGGGTAAAATCCACCGATTATTTTTGGAGTTATGGCCCTTTTTCAGCTTTGAAAAATGGTTTCCGTTCCATAACATTTGAAAAGATTAGTGAATTGGATTCATATTTTATACACAAGCATAAAGAAGGGG
Source organism: Anodontia alba (assembly GCA_964016985.1). Lineage (NCBI taxonomy): Eukaryota > Metazoa > Mollusca > Bivalvia > Lucinida > Lucinidae > Anodontia > Anodontia alba. The sequence goes on along the minus strand of OZ024822.1, from coordinate 12,118,684 downwards.
AGTTCAATAAGTTTGTAGAACACGGGGTTTAACTCACAGATTAGAAGATGGTTTCAACATTATTTTTCAATATATTCCCCCTTTACTTCAATGCATTTTGCCCACTTTTCTTTTAAGCAGTCTATGCCTTTGAAATAAAAGTCGTCTATTTGTAGCAGCCTTGAGCTCATCATCATCCTGAAATCTCGTTCCATGCAAGTGGGACCAAATTTCGAAACAGATAATAATCACTTGGGGCCAGGTCTGGACTGTATGATGGGTGATTTAACTGCTCGAACTTGCACTCACGAATAGCTGCTTGTGCAACTCTGGATTTGTGTACAGGGGCATTATCATGCAAAAGAAGGACACCAGCAGCTAGCTTTCCCCTTCGTTTTTCTTTAGTAGCAACCCTTAATTGTTTAATGACATTGGCGTAGTATTCTCCCGTAACTGAAGTACCAGCAGGCTTGTAATCTATCAATATAATCCCTTTGGAGTCCCAAAACACCGTGGCCATTACCTTGCTGGCTAATGGTTGGGTACGAAATTTCTTAGGTGGGGGTGAGCCAGGGTGCTTCCATTGCATGGACTCTTTTTTAGTATATGGGTCCAGTGGTGAAGCCAAGTTTCATCTCCTGTTACAAGACGAGTGTGAAAGTCTTCTGGATTGGCATTGTACACTTCCAGAAGTTCTTTACTTGATTCCACCCTTTGCTGATGATCTTGCATGTTCAGGTTTCTGGGTACCCACCTGGCAGATACTTTCGACATGCCTAAATGTTCATGGATTATAGTGTAAACACTTCCATTAGAAATGCCACATTCTGAAGCAAGTTTTGCAACTTTTATTCGGCGATTGTTTAGCTCAAGTCTCTCAACATGGTCGATCATCTCCTGGCTGATGACATCAGCAGGGCGACCTGGCCTTGGGTCATCTTCTAAGGAGTCTTGCCCATGTTTAAATTCTGCTGACAACTTTGCCACTGTGGAATACTTTGGGCTACTGTGATAGTAGCCCAAAGTATTCCACAGTGGCAAAGTTGTCAGCATCAGCCATGCGCCAATGGATTTCTTTGGCCTTTGCACCCTCCTTATTGAGGAACTTTATGACTGCTCTGAACTCAATATTCTGACTTTCCATTTTGCCTATGGGTATAGGTTTTCAAACAAAAAGTAAGAGCAAAAAATGTACGTGTTGACTGAACGGCTGTTATCATTCAACTGACAAAGGTTTACACTGCACAAAAATGAAAAAAGAAATCTTGAATTGTATAGAAAAATACCGAGTTCTACAAACTTATTGAACTACCCTCGTAATTATAAAATACAGGTCAAGTTTGATTTAGGGTAAAATCCACCAATTATATTTGGAGTTACAGCCCTTTTTCAACGTTGAAAAATAGTTTCAGTTTGATATCTTTTGAAAACATTAGTGTATTTAATTCATATTTAAACACACAGTATATAATCATAAAATAGAGGTCAAGTTCCAAGTAGGGTAAAATCAACCCATTATTATGGGAGTTATGGCCCTTTTTCTCCTTTAAATGATGTTTTCCTTCCAATATTTTTTTTTAAAAAGATTGATTTGTCCCTTTTTTCAACTTCATTTTTTGCAAAATACCTGCGTGTGATTGAGGATGGCCCTGGGCATCTGTGTCATACTGACACATTTCTAGTTTGGCTTCTGAAAAGGTGAAAGTTTTAAACTATCCACCTAATTCACCTGACCTGAGTCCCTGTGACTTCTTTTTATTTCCAAGGCTTAAGAAAATGCTTTCTGGAAATAAGTATACGTCTAGAAGTTCTCTTGGCAGCACTATTTATAAGTGTCTCCAACAGATACCAAAAGAAGACTATTTATCTACTTTTTGCGACTGGGTAAAAAGGTTACAGAAATGTGTTTCAGTAAAGGGGGAATACTTTGAAGGTTTGTAATAAAAACATGTTTGATAAAACGTAGCACTGAAGTAATCCGAACCCAGGACAAAACTTTTTGCAGGACCTTCGTATATGTTTATTATGTTGTGAAAGATGAGAAACTGTATAGTTCAAATCTGAATAAAATTTCTCTTCTGTTCTGTTCCTATTTTCTGGGAAAAATTATGATTATGAAATTTTTGTACAGCATGCTATGGGTTAAGCTGCAACATGTCCTTGGCAGAATGAACAGACAGCAGATTCAAATGAATTTCTCTGAAAAAGAAATAGTAATATACTGGTTATACTTAGTCATTAATTCCGAAACCTTGTAGGAACCGAACACTAAGGATGCTGTGGACAAATACAACAGTTGACAAATTGTTGATATTTTTGTTACTTTCCCAGAAAACAGGATCTAACATTTCATGCCAGTTTAGAGACAATTTGCATGAAATGTTAAATCCTATTTTCTGGGGAAAATAAGAAAAATATTTCAAATTGTTGCATGGTGATTTTTTAGCTCGCCTGTACGAAGTACAAGGAGAGCTATTGTAGTCACCCCGGTCGTCCACGTTTGCGTTTGCGTTTGCGTTTGCGTTTGCGTTCCCGTTCCCGTCACACTGTGTTAAAGTTTTTCAAATGCTTATATCTCAACAGTCACTCCTCACAGAGGCATCAAATTTGGAACTTAGGTACCTTGGAGGGTCTTCTGAGATTCCAAGAGAATAAACCCCTGGGTTCATGCCCCTGGGTGGGGTTAGGGGTCAGAATCTAGGACACCTTTGTAATACTGTGTTAAAGTTTTTCAAATTCTTATATCTTAACTTTCACTCCTCATAGAGCATTCATATTTAGAATTTGGGTACCTGGACGAGTCTTCTGAAATTCCAAAAGAACATACCCCTGGGTTCATACCTCAGGGTGGGCCTTGGGGTGGGGCTAGGGGTCAAAATCTAGGACACATTTGTAAAATCTTATATGCCTACAGGTTATAGACACAACTGGTTATACATCAGCTAACTATGTGACATCAGTTTAAGTGTAAGAGAGTGAAGGTCATGGTGACCTACATTTTACGGTCAAGGTCACCTAGATTTCACGGTCCAGTGATTTTGCCTTATATCTTGAAAACTATTTGTTGGATAAATGTCACACCTGGGATATTACTTCCATGTGACCCAATGAATGACCACTTACTATATCTAGGTCATTGTGACCTATATTTCATGGTTCAGTGATTTTGCCTTATATCTTGAATACTTTTTGTTGGTTAAATGTCACACCTGGGATATTACTTCCATGTGACCCAATGAATGACCACTTACTATATCTAGGTCATTGTGACCTATATTTCATGGTTCAGTGATTTTGCCTTATATCTTGAATACTATTTGTTGGATAAATGTCACACCTGGGATATTACTTCCATGTGACCCAATGAATGACCACTTACTATATCTAGGTCATTGTGACCTATATTTCATGGTTCAGTGATTTTGCCTTATATCTTGAATACTATTTGTTGGATAAATGTCACACCTGGATATTACTTCTATGTGACCCAATGAATGACCACTTACTATATCTAGGTCATTGTGACCTATATTTCATGGTTCAGTGATTTTGCCTTATATCTTGAATACTATTTGTTGGATAAATGTCACACCTGGGATATTAGTTCCTTGTGACCCGATTATTGACGTCAAAATATATCTCTGTTGGTGTGACCTATATTTCATGGTTCAGTGATTTTGCCTTATATCTTGAATACTATTTGTTGGATAAATGTCACACCTTGGATATTAGTTCCTTGTGACCCAATTATTGACGTCAAAATATATCTCTGTTGGTGTGACCTATATTTCATGGTTCAGTGATTTTGCCTTATATCTTGAATACTATTTGTTGGATAAATGTCACACCTGGGATATTACTTCCATGTGACCCAATGAATGACCACTTACTATATCTAGGTCATTGTGACCTATATTTCATGGTTCAGTGATTTTGCCTTATAGCTTGAATACTATTTGTTGGATAAATGTCACACCTGGGATAATTGTTCCTTGTGACCCGATTATTGACATCAAAATATATCTCTGTTGGTGTGACCTATATTTCATGGTTCAGTGATTTTGCCTTATATCTTGAATATTTGTTGGATAAATGTCACACCTGGGATATTAGTTCCATGTGACCCAATGAATGACCACTTACTATATCTAGGTCATTGTGACCTATATTTCATGCTTCAGTGATTTTGCCTTTTATTTTTATTACTATTTCATGGAGAATTGTCATACCTGGATTATTATATCTAAGTGACAAAATGATTTACATACAAATACATCTAGGTCAGTGTGACCTATATTATATGGCTTAATGATAAAAATGTTACAATATAAAATGTACCCAGCAGGCGAGCTCGCTGTCCTCGGACAGCTCTTGTTTACCCAGGGATAAGTGTTAAGATGGATGGATACACCTTGGAGGTGAGGTCAGTTTGACCTTAAATGTTTTTCTTCTCAAAGCAAGGAGGAATGCTTTTCTAAAATATAAAGTCTTGACATTTCATGTGAATAGTTAGCTATGCAGATGAACTGTGACTAGTCTTAATTCACATTATGTCAAGCCTTATTTCCTCAAAGTTAAATAAAAAGTGCCCCATAATGTTGCAGCTGAAGGGGTAGTGGGAATTAAGGGCCCACAGTGTCTTGAGCACAGGTGGGGCCCAATCCTTTCCTTTTGCTGCCTTTAACTTTCTCCCAAAGAGTGTCTGAGCAAGCCCTTAAACCAGTAAGCAAAATTGTTGCAGAGGACATTCTATATTTTTTTTTAATTATTATTTTCTGAGAAAATAAGACTTGATATTTCATGTGAATCATCTGAAAAACTCTGAAAAATAAAGAAAAATCAAAATGTCATCTGTTGCATTTGTGATTTGCACTTGAAGCATTGAAATATGGACTATTTGATTTGTATTCTTAATAATTTTAGTCATGCACAGACATCAGCCTGAAACCAGTAGTACTTCTGATAACCTGATTAATCAAGATATATTCACATGATCTGTAATATTGAGTACACTTCCAAATTTCAGTTGCAAATAGAGTGCCATTTGCACAGTGGGTTCAGCGTCTTCATCTGTTTCTTGTGGCTGTGGGTCTTAACCTTCACCACTCTCTTGGCTAATTCAGCAGATGACAAAGTCATGATATTTTTCTTATTTTTCACAGAAATGGAGACAATTTGCATGAATTGTCAAACCCTGTTTTCCTGGGAAAAGTAAGAAAAAAATCTCCCAATACTTTATTGTCTGCTGAAAATTTTACCCAGAGTTTGAAATCTTTTTTTACACATTAAAATGATATACTTGTTAGATTTTCTGTAATTTCTGCTAAGGCAGACAACTTTTGTGACTTCCTGTTTGCTTTCCTGTACAAAAAAGTCCTTTCTAGAAAGGGGTCTACTCTAAAAGGAAAGAATTTTCTTCTGTGAAGATATATAACTTCTTATATGCTGAATTTAGATGTTAACCCTGATCTTGCTGATCCCGGATATACCCTGCCTTTGCAAACAGTGTAGATCCAGATCAGTTTGCTTTGAGAAGCCAACTGATCTGGATTAGCACTGTTTGTCACTGAGAATGTGAATTTGTATCAACAACCTGGATCAAGTAATTTGATTGGCTTAAGGTTAGAAGTGGATGTGGCATTTTAATCTATTCAGCCTGACAAGGGTTAACAGATGATATTTAAAATATTAATGGGTTTGATATTTCATGTTAATTTTCTGTTCTCTAGGAGATAATAAGTGAAATGCTGAGCCCCATTTCCTGAGCAAAAAACAAAAAAAAAACAAAAAAAAAAAACAAAAAAAAAAAAAAACACCCATTTGTTATCTGTAGGATTCACCTTAGAAAAGGTTATGAGAATTTTAAGATCCAAGGGAGATCATTCTGACCTGAAATTCTTTTGCCTCCTTCCTCAAAAGAGGTATACTCAAAGGAAAGACTTTGCTCCCTTTGGCAGGAAATTATTTCCTTTAAGATTACCCCACTTTGAATATTGCTTCAGTACTAGGAAAGAAAATTCTTGTCTGCTGGAGTTGTCTCCCTTTGCAGCAGGAGGAAAAGCTTTTGTCTTAGAGTATCTTTCAGGTATATTCATTCACCTTAACCCCTAAAAAGCCAATTACAATTGCACTAGATAACATTTTGATTTTTTATTTTTCAAAGAAAATAAGTCTTGATACTTCATGTGAATCATCATGAAAAGTAAAGAATTATTTTCTCTGAAAAATAAAGAAAAAAAAAAAATCAAACCATCACGAAAACATGCCTATATAATTTTGACCCCCGATAAACCCAACTTTTATATAGTAAAACTGGGGTTTACAAGGGTAAACATTATTTTTCATATTTTTGCTCAAAACATAGATTGTGGGTATTTGTTAGAATTGCCTCACTGAGGTGGTTCTAATGAGTACCAACAATCTATGTTTTGAGCAGAAATATGAAAAATATCAAAGTTTTTTTGCCTGAAAAATTTCAGTTTTTGGAGGTGAAATTTTCTATATATTTGAATAGGTGTGTTTTCGAAATGATTAGAATGTCATCCGCTTCAAAATTTTGCTTGGTGCTTAAAGAGTTTATGCAGTGTCAAAGTGTGTGATATATTGAAACCTTTTCATAAATTGTTTAGTCTATTCCTAAATATTTAAGGGAAATAGATTCATTTTCATGGGAGACAACTGTCAAAGTTGTTTTTACTCTGTCTCCCTTCTGGAAAAGGTACTCAAAAACCGAAAGAATCAGCTTTTAGGAAGGTGTGTGCAGGAAAGCAAATGAGAGTCACCAAATGTGTTTCCTTTGTATCCAGTCCTTTTAACCCTTATAGCGCCAATCACAACTGCAGCAGAAGACACTTTTAAATATATTTTTTCATCAATTTTTATTAGAAAATAAGTTGACATTTCATGTGAATAGTCTGCCAAGCAGATGATTCACATGAAATTTCAAGGCTTATTTTCTAAGAAAAATGATTTTTTTTTAGAATGATGTCTGCTACAAATTTTACTTGGATCTTAAAGGTTAACTTTAAGTGCCAAGAAAAATTGTAGCAGTTTGTATAGTATGCTCTTAGGCCACCTGCCTATGGCCTGAGTTTATCTTCAATAAAGTTATGTTCTGTTCTGTTCTGTTCTGTTCAGCAGATACCATTTTATTTTTATACCCCACCACATTATAGTGGTGGGGTATTATGATTTCACCTTGGTCTTCCATGTGTCCCTTCATGGTTCATGTGTCCTTTCATTTGTCAGCAATATAAATGATATGAGACAAATTATACTAGAGAGATAGGAAAGCTGCACTTTATTTCCATTACTTAACCCTAAAGTGCCAATCACAACTGCAGCAGACAACTTTTTGATTTATTTTTGTTATTTTGCAGAGTAAATAAGATGACATTTCATGTGAATCACCTGTTAGGTAGACAATTCATATGAAATGTCCAGTCAATGTTCTTTGAAAAATAAAAAAAATGAGAATGTAGTCTGCTGCAAATTTGGTTGCACTTTAAGAGTTAACTCTTTCCCTGCTGGTGGCGAATTTTGTTGTCTGCTGATAATCTTTGCAAACAGTTTGGACCCAGATCAGGCCCAACAAAATGTTGGGCCAGATCTGGATCCAAACTTGACATCCTGATCAACATCCACTGACAACAAAAAAGCATGCAAAATTACCCAGTATGCAAAGAGTTAAATGCAGTGATTCTCCTTATAATAGATGAGAAGTCATTTGTAAAAAGGTATTTGGGGAATTACATTTATTGAATGGTGATAAATAAAAATGTCTTAAAGCATCTCAAAAAACCTAAAGCTCAGCAGAGTTTGTCTGATCAGCTGACTGATTGACAAAAATGATCAATTTACAGTTATCTTCTTAGATGTAAGGTTATATAGGCTGGTTGGTAGTGATAGGAGTCCCAATTGCTGAAAGATTAGTAAGAGAGAATTCAATTGGATTATTACTAAATCAGTTTGTGGTGAATGAACAGCTTTCAGTGTGCCCTCAATTGACATTTCCCTGCATGAACTGGTATTTGAATTGGAATTGGTATTACCTAGTGGCTGTTTACATTGTCCAACATTGGTATTCAATAACTATTAATATTTAACACTTAGCATGTTGGTAAAAAAATTCAGCAGACAACAAATTGATGATATTTTTCATATTTTTTCCAGAAAATATCTTTGATATTTCATGCAAATTGTTTCCAGAGGAGGAGACAATTTGCATAAAATGTCAAAGTCTATTTTCTTTGATAAATATTTTGAAATGTCATCTGCTGAAAATTTTACCCAGCATGCTTAAGGTTAATATTTAACTTCATGTACATTTATCATATTTAAAAAAAAAGAGAGAGATAGAAAAAAGGTCATGCTTTCAATGAATGTGCTTGATTCTGAGGAGGAATTTTCTAAAATATAGCTATTTAATCTATAGGAATTGATTTTTTTATTGACATGATAATATATATAGTTAAGTGTGCCATTATGTTCGAATTCATTTGAAATGAGGATTTCACTGGACAGAAAGATTTGTTTTGATTTCGTGTAAGGATTGAATTGAACAATTTCACTATGGGGCGCTATTAGATGTAAGTGTGCTAAATGACTGTGTTAGTCAAAGATATGAAACCACGAAAACTTTGATTGTATTGAACTCAAGAAATACCTTGGTATGTAAATATTGGGCTTTCGATGGGCTTTCAATATGTGATAGGAATATTGTAAATATATATTATCAAATGTCGGAAAGATTGTTATAGTTTACCTGTAGAAGATTTTATCTACAAAATATTAAAAATTTTGTTACTGATCTATATAAGCAAAGGATCATAAGATTTTCTTGATATTTAAAAATGAGGTAAAAATAGATCAGTAAAAAGAAGTTATGGAATGGTATACTGAAATGAAAGGATAATAATGTTCTCTGAGAATTTATGAAAAGTGGGTTTTGATTCCTTCATGACCATCGACAATGCCGGTGAGAAATCCTTAAACATGTTGTCGCGTAAAACTAGGACTAAGATGCAGGATCTGCGGAGGGCTTCATCTTGGAAGCCGAAAAAGGAGAAACAGGAGAGATTATCCATCCTGGCAAGGAGCAAAAGTGAGGGGGAGCCTCTGCTGCCTGAAGGGAAGGCACCAACCCCACCCATAGTACCCCGTAAGTTTGAAATCTTTTTTTATTACAGTATTATGTATACCAGCCCAGCCTATATTATGTCAGGTGAAAAAGGGCTTTACGGGGACTGGATACACTTGGTAGATTTCTGCCATTTTTACAAGGGAGACAACTTTTATAACTTCATGTTTATTTCCTACACAAGTCTTCTGAAAATGGGTCTGCTTTAAAGGAAAGAATTCGCTCCCCTTTTAGAGTAGACCCATTTTCAGAAGGGAGTCAAAACAGTTTTGGTAGTGGCCTCCCTCCCCCTGACAGTCTGTGTCTTTAGGGGCATGACTTCAATATATCTTCAGCTTTAGGTTTTCTTAACCCTTGTCCTGCTGAATAAATTAAGATACCATGCCCACTTCTAATTTTCAGCCAATCAGATTACTTGATCCGGATTGTTGGTATTAATTTACATACTTCATGGCAAACAGTGCAGATCCAGATCAGTTGGCTTCATCAGAAGCCAACTGATCTGGATCTACACTGTTTGCAAAGGCAGGACATATCTGGGCTCAGCAGGACTAGGGTTAAAAGTTTGCTGGTGGAAAGGCGGAAGAAACATGAAAATAGAGTCTTGAAAAAGCTCATCCCCAAATCTGAATGGTAGGGATGTCAAATAAAATTCCAAATGTCAATTTTATTTTTCCAGAGGAGCTGAAATCACAGGATAGACTCTCCTATAGACCCTGAAGATCAAACTATATACCTTTGCAAACAACATTCGCAAAAGATTCAGGCGAGATTGATTGTATTGAGCTATCACATCAGTTTCTACACTGTTTGCCATTTTTGTTTTGATTTATAACTACCACTTCTATTTGCAACAATAATGATGAAATGTCAAGCCGGCCTCAGTACCTCAGTAGGATTTGCTTCTGATTGGCGGGCTTAACTCCCACCGGGTCGGCAACATTCTTTCATGGAGATTGATCATGAAATATTTACTACCATCATACTCTTCCACTGATTCAAGAAGGGCAGTTGTCAGTTTCTGGCCAAAAAATGTGCACAATACTGGTAAAACTGCTTAGAGGACTGTCCAGTAAATGTTTGGTTAGGTAAACTAACCACGCTCGACATGACCCCATTGGGTTGACTGGGTTGTAAAACCTCGACACAAGAAATGTCAAGCTTTACTTTCTCTAAAAAAGATTTTTTAAAAAAAATGTCTGCTACAATTTTGAATATCACTTTAAAGAAATGTGTCTAACATGTGAAACACTGTTATGTGCAATTATGAAGCGCAAGAACCTCCACTGGATAGAAAACTTTAGAACAGCTGTTAAGATTTGCTGAGTATAATAGCAGTTTCCTAACAACATTACCCATTTGGGTAGTGATTTTTTTTTCTTATAATTTATAATGGAGAATCTCTTAAACTTAAATAAAAGATGATCAATAAGTTGATAAGTAAACTTTTAGCCTATTGGAAACATATTTAACATACACAAAAAAATGTCATAGTTTCACCACTCTCCCACCTGCATTTTTGCAGCACTTTTCACAAGCTGGTTACAGTAGCTGGGCTGACTGTCATTTCATTTGTTGCATTCTTACCAGACTTTCTCTGCAAGTTACAGTAGCTAGATCCACCACTCTCCCACCTGCATTTTTGTGTACAAATTACAGTAGCTTGGCTGACTACTCTTTCACCTGCATTCTTGTCACTCTTTACCTGCAAGTTTACAACAGCTGGACCCACCTGTATTTTAGCTTGCAAGTTACTATAGCTGGACCCGTCTTTTTTGTCCCACCTGCCTTTTCGCTTGCAAGTTACTGTAGCTTGACCTTTCTTTCTCCCACCTGCATTTTTGCTTGGAAGTTACTGTAACTGGGCTGACTAATCTCCTAACTGTATTCTTGTCACATTTTCACATGCAAGTTTACAATAGCTTGGCTCACCACATTCCTATTTTCAATCTTACGGCAGGTTACAGTAGCTGCCTTTACCATGCTTCCAAAATGGTGGCATATGCAGCAGAATTTAGCATACGGGCAAGCTTTTAACCTGAGTTTTGGGACACCCTAACTCCTTACCATGCTTGTCTTAACCCTTGCCTTGCTGAATAAATTTAGATGCCACGCCCACTTCTAACTTCCAGCTGATCAGATTACTTGATTTGGGTTTTTGATAGAAATTCACATACTTAATGACAAACAGTGCAGATCCAGATCAGTTGGCTTCTTCAGAAGCCAACTGATTTGGATCTACACTGTTCAGACAGGGCATGTCATGTTCAGCAAGAGAAGAGTTAAGTTTCAACAAATCCAATTGTCTGTCTATTCATGTGTTTAGAAATTGTTCTGTGGCATCTGATCTGGTTCTGCAATGTTTGCTCAAGAAGCTCATAGCTTTACTAGAAGCAACTTCAGGGATTTAGGCCTTTTTCTAGGCTGTCCCATTTTTGCTTTCTATCTGGACCCTCTCTTTTGCAGAAATGACTGAAATATTGTTGACAGGGCCATTAAATCTCATCTTGAACAAACAAGCCTCCCTGTCCCATTACTTGCTGTTATTATATGTATCAGATTAACAAAATGTCTTCTAATGGGTAAAATTTTCAGCAGATGACATGTTGAAATATTTTTCCCAGAAAACAGGTTTTCACATTTCATGCAAATTGTCTCCAGACAATTTGCATGAAATGTCAAAACCTGTTTTCAGTGAAAAATAAGAAAAATATCACCAATTTATCGTCTTCTGAATTAACCCAGAGAGTCCAGGTAAAGGTTAATAAACATTTGTTTAGTGATTTAAATTTCTGTGATAGAAGTTAATCAGGTAAATGTACCATAATAACCCTAAGTATTGGGACAGATAGGGCTTTGCAAACAGTGTAGACCCAGGATGCTGCAGAATGCAGCATCTGATCAGGGTCTACACTGTTTGCCATACATACAACAGTATTTTAGACACATCACGAGGAAGTTAGAATGGGCCGTTTCAAAAATTTTAGGGCAAGTATGGTAAGTAGATATGGTGTCCTATTATTTAGGGTAAATACAGTATAAATGCTTGATGCTTTTTCTGACTTGACTTTAAAGGTTCTTAATCTGGGGGAATAATATTTGAGTCAGGCCGTTAAGTACATAAAAAGAAGGTAGAGGGTAGGGTTTGTTTGTCTTTCGGTATACAGTTGATAATAATTTAGCAAAATATTGTCACTGACAAGGTTTTTTTATTCCTGCAGGTTAACTAAGCAAAATTGTAGCAGACGGCAGTCTAAAAATCTTCATATTATATTTCAGAGAAAATAAGACTTGAGATATTGTGTGAATTGTCTAAATCACAAGCCTTATTTTAAGACTCTGAAAAATATTTTAAAAAATTGTTCAAAAATACTGTCTACTGTTGTAAATGGACCTTTAAGTGTTAGATACAGCCTATCCTGCTATTCATGACAATCCCTACCTTTGCAAACAGTGTAGATCCAGATCAGATGGCTTCTGAAGAAGCCATCTGATCAGGATCTACACTGTTTGAATTTTAGTTTGAGAATTTGAACAAAAACATTACAAGATGTAATCTGATTGGCTGACAGTCAGAAATGGGTGTGGCTAATTAAATATTCAGCAGGATAAGGGTTAAAAGATACAGAAAAAAAAAGCAATAGCAAAGTTCAAGAGTACCCTTGTCTTTTGGCCTAATGGTGTGCTTAACTTGAAATGGTTGAGACTGAATGTTTGAATCCCTTCTTCAGCCAGGAAATTTTCAGATAATTGTACCCCCCAGCACACTTGTTTTCCCATTTATTTGTTCAGTCATACATTTGTTTGTCTTCCTGTCAAGTTCGTGGAACTGGGGTCGAAGTTTTTTCGTCAAAGTTTATAAAAACTTATAATATCAAAACGTTTTGATGGATTTCATTTAAATTTGGCATGATGGTAGATATAGGTCTAAAGATTTAATTACCGCCATCCCAGTTATGTTGCATAACCTAAAGATCAAGGTCACAGACATAGAATTTTCATCATACCTTGAGATGTTATTTTTATTTTACTTCTTATCTCAGCAACTATAGTTGCTAGAACTAACTTTGCATGATGTGTCTTCTTGACATGCTGACTGAGCATACACCTTGCACCAGTGACCTTGACCTCTATTTCATGCTTCATTGTCAGATTATATGATGACCCTCATTTGTCGGCAATTATATTGCCTAGAACCTTCAAACTTCATATAATACTTCTTTTTGACATGCTGACTCAACATATACCGTGACCTATATTTCATGCTTCATTGACTGTCAGATTATACCATAATCCATGCGATCTTAGGAACTATAGTTGCTAAAACCTTCACACTTAATGTTTATTCTTGACATGCTGACTCAGCATACATCATGACCAGTGACATTGACCTATATTTTATGCTCCATTGACTTTGTCAGATTATATCATAATCCTTGTGATCTCAGGAACTAAGTTCCCAGAACCATTCAAACTTCACATAATGTTCCTTATTGACATGCTGACAATATACATGACCAATGACCTTGACCGTTATATCATGCTCCATTGACTGTCAGATTATACCATAATTCATGCAGTCTCAGGAATTATAGTTGCAAGATTAACCATGTGGCACTTAACACTAGCTGCAGCTAAAGTTGTCAGATATCAGGCCCCAAGGTTATAAAACATTTTTCATGCTCAACTCAGCTGAGCATGAAATTTTTCCTGTTAATAAATCACAAATTAATATTAATTTAAAATTCTTTCTTGCTAAACATAGCTGAGGATGAAAAAAAGTTGAGCATGAAAAAAGTTTTATAACTTCAGGGCATCTGTCAAAATTTAGTTGTCACTTCATATCACCAGTGGGCTGTATATAGGAAAAGTCAATGTTACAGACAGCACCATTTCCAGTAGAGGCTATGGCACTGGCCTGGGGTATATGTGCCCTGCTGGGCACTTAGTCTAATTAGTATAAGAACATTCTCAACAGCCCTGGGTTGAGGATAAAAGGGACAGGGTGATATTTATAATAGGAACAATACTTAAGGGAACCCCAAATTCAAGTAGAAAGAAGCAAAAGTTCAATGACATAAGGAATGTTTATACTCAAAGGGATCAATATCTGGTCCATGCCTGCAAGCATTGTTGCATGCACGACACTGTCTGGGCATGCTTGTGATTGTGCAGTTTCAAAACAACTTTGAATTTTCATGTACTCTGAGAATTCAAGGGGTTCCCTCAGATATTGTCCTTGTTCATTCGTCTGTCATTACTGACAATGACCAATCCTAATCAGCTGTGTGATGTGTTATTATTTGTGTGTTCTAAGATGGCTGATGAGACCAATCTTAGCTCTAAACTGCCTGTTGCAGATAGAACAAGAGAGGTCTGAGGAAGAAAGCTCTGTTGGTGATGCCTTAGCTCTGGCTTTCCGCTGTGCACGTTTCTGCTCACTTCGCTGATTCCTTTTGCTTCTTATTCACCAGCTCCCCTTTTTATGAGGCCTCGCCACTTTATATGATCCTGTGCAATCTGTTCCCATGACTCTGTTGGTATGTTGAAGTCTTTAAGGGAGTCTTTGACGGTGTCCTTGTATCGCTTCTTCTGACCACCATGGGAGCGTTTTCCTACTTGAAGCTCTCCATAGAGGATTTTCTTTGGCAAACATTCATCAGGCATTCTGGTAACATGGCCTGTCCATCTTAACTGTGCCAATTTCAGAAGAGTATGTACACTCTGCATCCCTGCCCTTTTCAGGACTTCTGTGTCTGGAATCCTGTCTTGCCACTTGATCTTTAGAAGTTTTCTAAGACAGCTTGTATGGAAGTGGTTCAGTCTTTTGGCATGCTGTTGGTAAACTGTCCAAGTTTTGCATGTGTATAATAGTGTTGGTAGCACTACCAATCTATATACTTTCAGCTTTGTGTCAAATCTGATTCCACTTCGGTCCCAAATACTTCCACGTAGCCGGCCAAATTCTGCACTAGCTTTGGCAATTCTAGCATTGATTTCATCATCAATGTGCACAACTCTAGACAATGTGCTTCCAAGGTAGGTGAACTTGTCTACCACTTGCAGTCGTTGACCTTTCACTGTGATGGTAGGCTCCTTGTAAGGCTTTCCAGGTGCTGGCTGATATACTACCTCAGTCTTTTTGATGCTGATTGTGAGATCATAGCTGTCACATGAATCAGATACTTGATCCACACCTTTTTGCATTTTCTCTTCTGTTGGAGCACCCTTTGCCATATCATCAGCAAAGAGGAACTCGTCTAGCACCTCTGTCTGCACCTTAGATTTAGCTTGCAACCTTCTTAGGTTGAAAAGTTTCCCATCAAAGCGATACCTAATAGGTATACCATTGTCACCATCCTGGAAAGCATCTGTAAGCATGGCAGAAAACATCATGCTGAACAGTGTTGAAGCTAGTACACAGCCTTGCTTAACTCCATTTGTCACAGGAAATGGATCAGAAAACTCGCCATCATGTTGGACCCTTGCAAGCATACCATCATAGAACTGCCGCGCCATTGCTATGAAATTGGCAGAACAGCCAAACTTTGCCATAATTTTCCAAAGTCTCTCACTGTGTCAAATGCTTTGGTAAGGTCGACAAAGGTCATGTAGAGATCCACATTCTGTTCCAGATATTGTCCCTAGTAGGTTGACAACAGCTGTGTATATGCATGGAAGATCAATGAATGAATTTATTTTTCCCAGATGAGACAATTTGCATGAAGTCAAAACCTATTTTCTGGGAAAAATAAGACACATCAATTTTTCGTCTGCTGAATTAGTCCAGAGACTAGTAAAAGTTAACCTACCAGTAAAGCAGGTTCCATACAGACTTGGGTCAATGCCTGATGCTTCTGAAACTATATAAATATGACAAGCTAATTTGGCCAGGTCATACTTATTGAGTGTTGGGTAAAAAAGTGACTTTCATACACTTCTGTTTTAAAGTAGTAAGTAATGGGAGAAAGAAGGTATTATGTCACATGATCTAGCCTACTGATTTTAGAAATGAGCCAAAATGGTAAATTGTACTTATACCTGGTATAATAGTTATTGCCAGATAAACTAATTTTGGCAAAACATGCTATAGTTTGGTGCCACAGGTTAAAAGCACAAAACAGTAAATCATTCTAAACATTTGGTGCATCAATACTCTACATGCTGGGTAAAAATTTCCCCAGATGATATTTTGAAATATTTTTATTATTATTATTATTTTTCCCAGAAAATAAGCTTTGACATTTCATGCAAATTCTCTCTTCGGGTATAAAATACCAAAGCTTGTCTTCTGGGAAAATAAGAAAAAAATTGTCAATTTGTCATCTACCAAATCTGCCCAGAGAGTAGAAAAGGTAATCATCAGCGAAATGAAGACATTTTTTAAATCTAGCTGAATTTAAAAATTAGGAACTGACATTATAAATGTCTTGCTGGTTTTTGTGTTTTTTTTTGTTTTTTTTTTACTGAAAATTTGATTGACATTGTCATTCTTTTATTTTTCCAGGTAAAGTCTCAAAACTGTTGTCACTTGTTGCCTGCTTTTTGTAATCTGTGTACTCAGGAGATAATGCTTAGCATGCGGAGTTAGAAATTCAGCAGATAACATTCTGTTTTTTTTTTTGTTTTTTCTTAGTTTTTCAAGAAAATGCTATTTACATTTCATGCAAATTGTCCTTGGGGACAATCTTCATGAAATGTCAAACTTTTTTTCTTGCAATAATAAGAAAACTATGATCAGTTTGTCATTTGCTGAATTTATACAGAGAAATTAAAGGTTAACTTAATGATATTTTAATGCTTACCTGGTGTCTGTAATATAAATATTTTAAAGTGACACCACATTTTATTGATGAACCATAAAATTTAACAGGTTGTGTCTGTTAGAAGAACTTTCCACTCTCTGGGCAAATTCAGCAGACTACAAATTGCAAATACATGTAGATATTTTTTTCTTATTTTCCCAGAAAATAGGCTTGACATTTCATGCATATTGTCTCCTAAGTAGACAATTTGCATGAAATGTCCAAGCCTATTTTCTGAGAAAAATTAGAAAAGTATTTCAAATTATTGTCTGCTGACATTTTTACCCAGCATGCTATGTCACCACCCAATTTGTATGCTAACCTTTAACCCTTAGAGCACCAAGCAAAATCTGTAGCAGACGACATAAAATGTTTGTTTTTTTTATTTTTCAGAGAAAACAAGTTGACATTTAATGTGAATTGTCTGCCAAGCAGACAGTTCACATGAAATGTCAAGACTTGTTTTCACTGGAAAAAAAAAATGTCTGTTGCAGTTGTGATTGGCGCTTTAACACTTAGCACTCTGGGTAAAATTTTCAGCAGACAACATTTTGAAATATTTTTCTAATTTTTCCCAGAAAACAGGATATGACATTCCATGCAAATTGTCTCCTAAGGAGAAAATTTGCATGAAATGTCAAATCCTGTTTTCTGGGAAAAATAAGAAAAATATCATCAATTTGTCATCTGCTGAAAATGCCCTGAGAGTGGTAAAGGTTAAGGGTTAAAATGTACAGAAGTATATTTCCCCTTAATGTAATGTAGTTGGTTTAAACAATATTTTATTCATTTAACCCTTCTCTTGCTGGAAATAAAATGAATCAGGCCTGTAAGAGGGGGTACCTCTACTTGAGAAGTCATTACCCCCTGAATTTTACTTCGATTTTCATGAAATTTTCATGTATAATTTGCCAATCCTAGGTGGCCATTTTACCGGAGGAACGATGGTCACGTGACTAGAAAGTCACGTGACAGTCATGTGTAAACCGGGAACCGTTTAAGACACTTAAAAAAAAAAAAAAGAAAAAAAAAAAATAATTACAAGAGCCCAGCGCCTACTGTGTACTATTGTGAATGAAACGAGTGACATACATAGGTTCTACTGTTATTCCTACTTATTCCTCACTGGAAATGATTTAGGTGTTATGGGCTTTTTTTTCCAGAAAAGCCTGATCAATCTGTTGAAGTGAGTGCTGAAATTAATGGCAGCTTGAAATTTGGTATTCTCGGTCATTTTTAGTGTGGGTAAAATCCAGCACCTGACTATCTAATGAAAAGTGGCGTGTTTGTATGAAAGTAGGTTCACTCCTGTATGAGAACACTTGCTCTGAATGGTTGCATGTGGTATATTGTAAGTATGACAGGCTTTTGAGTTGGCAGACCCTCCCAGCGCAACTATTGTCGCGAAAGTCAAGATAAGGGTTAACTAGAAAAAAATATAAAATGTGGTTTTGCATTTTTTGTGTCGAATACAACCCCAAAACGTCAAATTCGGGCTAACGTTTTGGGTTTTAATTTTTTGTCCGGCTTTCTGTTAACCCTTCTCTTGCCGGAAATAAAATGAATCAGGCCTGTAAGAGGGGGTACCTCTACTTGAGAAGTCATTACCCCCTGAATTTTACCTCGATTTTCATGAAATTTTCATGTATAATTTGCCGATCCTAGGTGGCCATTTTACCGGAGGAACGATGGTCACATGACTAGAAAGTCACGTGACAGTCATGTGTAAACCGGGAACCGTTTAAGACACTTAAAAAAAAAAAAAATAAAAAAAAATAATAATTACAAGAGCCCAGCGCCTACTGTGTACTATTGTGAATGAAACGAGTGACATACATAGGTTCTACTGTTATTCCTACTTATTCCTCACTGGAAATGATTTAGGTGTTATGGGCTTTTTTTCCAGAAAAGCCTGATCAATCTGTTGAAGTGAGTGCTGAAATTAATGGCAGCTTGAAATTTGGTATTCTCGGTCATTTTTAGTGTGGGTAAAATCCAGCACCTGACTGTCTAATGAAAAGTGGCGTGTTTGTATGAAAGTAGGTTCACTCCTGTATGAGAACACTTGCTCTGAATGGTTGCATGTGGTATATTGTAAGTATGACAGGCTTTTGAGTTGGCAGACCCCCCCAGCGCGACTATTGTCGCGAAAGGCAAGATAAGGGTTAAGTTCACATATATAGATCGCATAATGTTATGTGGTACAGGATTTGATAAAAAGCTAAAAGCTTATATAAAATGTAGTTGACCATTTACAGGTGTAACTTCAAAAGGTGTTCAGTTGTAAAAGAGATCTAAGGCAAATTTATAGTGACAATATTTAGTCATTGTTACAAAAGAAAAATTATAAACTTATTTTACTTTGGAGCTGACCATCTTTGTTACCGGTTTTGAAGTAATGTGAAATACTTTAAGACCAGCAAGCAAAAAAGTACCTCATTGCATGTATGATCCATAACATGGGAAAATTTACCCTGCCACTATGATCATCCTGCACATGAGCATGGTGTGTTCAGTTTTGGCTGGACATCCTTTGGATAAAATTCGCAGTGCTTTTGGTGGGTATCAAACCCACACAGTGTGAGTTCAGATCAATGCGGCAATTGCCGCATTGATCAGAGCTCACATTATGTGGGTTCAAATCCTGGAAAACGCACTAAGAGTTTGTTGTTTTTTTTTTCTGAGGTTTATTTCTCCATTATACTGATAAAGATGAGAGTTGCGGCCAAAGTAGACTTATAAAGTCTGATGAGATATAAAATCTTATTCATAATTGTATCTTTTATTACATAATATGAATAAATGTACCCTTCCTCTCAATCACTATATTTCTCTTCAGCTATTCACATCAGATGTTTGAGTCAGCATAAAGTAAATTCTGGCATGAATGGCTTGGTGGCATTAGATAAAATATGGTGTGGTAGGTTTGGCGTGGTATCATGGGCAAAATTAACCATAGTCCTGCTGAACCTGGATATACCCTGTCTTTCTGAAGAAGCCAACTGATCTGGATCTGCACTGTTTGGCATTAAGTATGTGAATTTATATCATCTGTCTGGATCAAGTAATCTGATTGGCTAAAAATTAGAAGTGGGCATGGCAATTTATTTAGCGTAACAAGGGCTAACATCTAGGACTGATATCAGACTACAGACTACAAGTGCAAGGGAATAATAATAATTCATATATCAAATATAAAATTCTTTGGGAAGGCAAGGATCTGAGTTTTCTTTAGAGATATAGGGACGAATCTTGGCAGATTGCATCCATACATGGGTAAACTGATCTGATGGGCAAACTGATCTGAGTCTTTGCTGGGCATCCATGTATGAGACCCAGCTGGCACGCAACGTTGAGACAAAGTCACATCAATGTGGATGCATGACATTGCATCCACATTGATGAGACATTTTCTCAACGTCAGTGACGTTGCATCCACGTTGATGCGATGTCTCAACGTCATGTGCCCACTGGGAAAGTATGTTGTGACTCAGAAATATATGCCTGCACTTGAGCCTTATAATGATCTGGGCCCAGTTGTTCAAAGCGTTGTTAGCTTAACGAGCTTGTTAAGGGTCATTTCGTTAACTGTTCTAGCGGATTCAATACACAATATTCTGATATTTTTTGCTGAAAAAATGTGAGTAGCTTTTGCACTGCAAAAGCTACTCACATTTTTTCAGCAAAAAATTTCAGCATATTTGCGTATCACTCGATGTAAATTTTAACGAATCGTTTACTACCGACATCATTAGCTTTGAACAATTGGGCCCTGGAATTCATTACTTGGTTGTTTTTATAAAAGCAAAAAATTGCAGTGTCATCTGCAGAAATGTAGTGCTGTTTCACTTAGGTGGGCGAGTCCAGGCCCTTGGACTCTTGTTGTATACAATACAAACAAGCAATAGTTTTACACTTCACTCTCTAGACCACAGAGACTCATTTAATTTTGGCCAAAGACTTTCTTTTGACGACTCTTGATTTATATATAAGCAGTATAAACACTTTAAAATCAAATGGTCGGAATTGATATGGTTAAACTATTACCATTATACTTAACTTGAACCATTAAAGCGCCAAGCAAAATTTGTAGCAGACAACATTTTGAAATACAAAATGTATTTTATTACTTTTCAGAGGACATAAGACAATGTTTCATGTGAATCATCTGCTAGGCAGACAATTCACATGAAATGTCCTGTCTAATTTTCTCTGAAAAATATTAATAAAAATAATAGAATGCTGTCTGCTACAAATTTTGCTTGGCGCTTTAAGGGTTTTCTTCTGAAAAGGAACAATTTAAAAGTTTCTATAGATTTTGCTATTAAGTCTTGAATGTAATTTAGTGTCAAGAAGTCATATCTTGAGTAAGGTTTAATAACTTGACAGTTTTAACTCTTTCCCCACTAGCGGCGACCTTTGTTGTCTGCTGATAATCTTTCTTTGCATACAGTTTGGACCCAGATCAGGCCTGACAAAATGTTTGACACTCTCATGGTATTCCTGAAAGATTTGTTTTGAAAAAGTTAATTTAAAAAAAAAATACACAGAGGACAAAAAGTGTGCAAAATTACACAGCACACAGAGTTAATTTCAAATCCATTTTGCTTAACTTGTTATTTTCTGCTGATTCAAGAAGGGCAGTTGTCAGATACTAGCAAAAGTATATGCACAAAGTACTGATTAACTGCTTAGAGAACTGAACCTGCCTAGGAAAAGTTGGAGTAGGTTAACTGACCAGCTTGACATAACCTTAACACTATTAATTGGGCCATAAATCTCCAAATCAAATCAAATATACTGAGTATAGGGAGCCAGCCTCCATGGCTTAATTGGATGTGATTCCGACTGGTGATCACCAGGTTGCGGGTTCGACCCCCACCAGGTCAGCAACATTCTTTTGTGGAGATTGATCACCAAATATTTTCTATGGTCATTCACTCCTCTTCTGCTGATTCAACAGTGATTCAGCTAGACCAAAATCAGTACCGGACATGTTGTCAAAATGGCAGCTGGTTCTTCCGGACATTCTGAAATTTTCTTGGACAAATTATAAAAGCTAGAAAATCTCTGTACTGTGGATTCAGCAGTGGCTGGGGGACTAGCATCATTATCACCATTTCCTTGCAGGGATTCCATTTGGTCACTGCTGGATTTCAGCATAAAAAATGTCAACTTTTCATGCTTTCTAGGGGGGCATTTTTTGTGCAGTGTTATGTCCAACTCCTTCACAAAATCACGAGTGTAATATTTCGCCTCGCACAGTCTCACATGTAAATAAATTTGATGAGATCAAGGGAGGGAGGTAACTTAAACAGGATTCAGCCTTATCTACATTTCGGCCAAACAAATTAGACTGGTTCACTCGGTTTATGGATGCAAAACTATCAGGTATTACTGATCATCACAAAAAAAAACAGTAATGTTTGATAAGCAGTCCAGTACATCTTAGATTGACCAATCATTGGTCATTTTACAAGATAAAGATCGGCATCAAAAATAAACTGTAAACAGCAGTAGAAATCCTTATATTACAAGCCAAAAATGCAATCGGACAAGGTATCCAACCAGGTCAGAATAGTTTCGGACATCTGGAAATTTCGGTGGACTGTGCCCGATGTCCGACGTCAAACTGAATCCCTGTTCAAGGGCAGTTGTCAGTTTCTGGGGAAAGAATGTGCCCAATACTTAGAGGATCAAGTCTGCCCAGTAAAAACAAACTGAATATAGGGTTTGATGCTAGGTAATGATTCTTATAAAAATGTCAAAACTGTTTCAGACAGTGATGGCTGCAGAAGTAGAAGGGTGGCTGCTAGATTGGGAGGGTATAAAAACAACTCATTTATTGTCTGATAAATTTATGTTCATTATGAAACAGCTTTAGATTAAAGGTGATTAGGAACATCTGAGAGTTTTCTGCCATTTTTTAAAGGGAGACAACTTTTGTAGAATGTGTTTCCCTTTCAGACACAAGGAAATAATTTATTCCCAGAGGGAGCCAATTCTTTCCGTCAAGATATACACTACAAGTATTAGCTTTTTCAAAAAAGCTAGCAGGTAGTTTAGCTTCAACAATAGCGTGTACGCTTATGACAATTATACCGCACATGATGGGGAGTCTTGGGCTAGTATTTGCTAATTTGACAGTGGAATGCGAGTAAAGATACTCTTAGGACAGGTTCATTTCATAGAATAAAAGGTGTCTGAATTGCTTTTTTTTAAATATTTTCCTGTATTATAAAGATTTCTATACTTAATACAGTGTAGACCTAGATCAGATGACACATTTTCTGCATCTGATCTGGGTCTATACTGTTTGCTACGGTCCTTTTTATGGGACGCTAGGCATAAATGGTTTATACCAAAAGAGTTTATCATTGGATAATAAAACATTCTATTCTATTCTATTCATTATCAGATGCACGACTACTATGTCAACTGCCGCTTCCAGTTCAGTATAATTCCCGAATTTGATATGTGATTAGCTCAACTCCTATATATGCAGGCTGTCAGGACGACCCGCAGTTAGCATACTTTTTCTTACTATTCCTTAAAGATAGGACTTCCTGGGGTTGAAAGGGACTGCATGTTTCATGAAGATTCAAGCTTTTTGTTTTCACTTGCAGGGGAAAAAAAGGCATCACGAAAACATACCTATAAAATTTTGACCCCCTTAAACCCCACTTTTATAAAGTAAAACTGAGGTTCACAGGGGTATACATTATTTGCCTTATTTCTGCTTAAAAACATAGATTGTGGGTACTCGTTAGAACTGCCTCACCAAGGCAGTTCTAATGAGTACCCACAATCTATGTTTTGAGCAGAAATATGAAAATATCAGAGTTTTTTTATCTGAAAATTTTCAGTTTTTGGTGGTGAAATTTTCAGTATATTTGAATAGGCATGTTTTCGTAATGTTGTTTTCACTTGCAGGGGTAAAAAAGGAAAATATTATATTATAATGCAGCTTGTGTGGGTAGATTTCTTCATTAGATACTACTATACTAAAGTTTGAGGATCGCTTTTTCACTTATAAAATGTTTCTAAATTAGATAGTTATTTTTTTTTAAAAATCTATGCAGATTATCTGAATATAAAATTGACTTGCAAGTACAATAGTAAGAAAAAAACCTAATACAAGAAATTTAATACCAATTCATTGTAGGTCAAATAAAGTAAAAATGCATTTACAAATTTAAAAAAAAAAAAACCAGTTGCTTAGCTCCAGATAAGAGGAAGTATCCAGATAATATTTTTTATGCCCCTGCCATTTTCTATGATATGTGTGTGTGTTTGTGGGGGGAGCGGGGGGCAGGATATATAGTTTTATCCCTGTTCCTACACCTGTCCATCCGTATGTCCCATCCATCCTTTAGTACAAAAAAGGTTTCTGTTTGATGTTTTGAAAAGATCAGTGTATTGGATTCATAATTTATACACAGGTATATAATCATAAGATATAGGTCAAGTTTGATTAAAGGTAAAATCCACCTATCATTATGGGAGTTATAGCCCTTTTTTTAACTTCATTGTTTGTGGGGTGGTCGGGTGGTGCGAAGGTGCTGTGTATCTTACATCACTGGGGCGTCCAACTGATATTGGCTTACAGTTGGGCAAGGCCTGCTATCCTTGTAGTGGGTAAGGGTAGAGGGGGAATGTTTTTATTTCTTCTGTTTCTTCACTTTCATTCCTGTTCCTCTTTCTTCCCTGTCCCTCTCTTTCATCTCCTCTACTCTCTCTTCTATCTCTTTTCTCCCTTTCTCTGGGAGACGACACAAAATGACCCTCAAGGGTTGACGTGTCGTTAAACCCCAACACAATCAATTAAATTCATTGTCCCGTCTGTATGTACGAAAAAGGGTTTCGGTTCGATATCTTTTAAAAAGATTAGTATATTGTATTCATATTTTATACACAGGTACATAATCATAAAATAAAGGTCAAGTTCAATTGAGGGTAAAATCTGTCAACTACATGTATTTTAAGAGTTGTGGCCCTTTTTACAACTTCTTTTTTTTTTTTTTTGCAAAATGCTTGTTTCCAGGTGAGGATGGCCCCTGGGCTGTGGCATCTTTACTGTATTGACACATTTCTATTCTTATTTCTCCATGAAAATTTATGTTGTGGGCACTCATTAGAGGCACCTCTAAGATGCTTCTAATGAGTATCCACAACATGTTTTTGTGGAGAAGTAAGAAAATATCAATACTTATAGGTTGAAAAAAGTGCCTTATCTGGAGCTATGCATGTGGCCTTATAACTGCCAAGTTAGCTTTTCTGTTTGGTTTGGTTTATATTCTTTTGATATTGAGTAAATAGTGTTATAATAAATAAAGTAATTGAAAGTTTTGTTGATAAAGATTTATTTATTTATTTTTTAAATATGATTTAAATAGATAGAACAAGGAATTGGCAAGTCCACAAGCTAGTACTCCAGATAAGATGCTAATTAGGATCAAAATAAATATTGATATATTTTAACCCAGTCACAAAAGGGTAATTGGCAAACAGCGCAGACCCAGATCAGATGCAGCAGAATGCTGCATCTGATCAGGGTCTTCACTGTTAGCAAATAGTTTAGCCACTTTTCTCTAGAAATATCCAACTCACATTTATCTGACATGTCTAAAATTGAAATTGGACTCTTCCATTATATGAGAGGCAGTTAGAAAATACCCAGACCTTTTGCTCTTTCTTAAAAACCATTAAATGTTTTTCAAAATTCTTTTTATTCTTTTTCAAAATATTCCCCACCTTTGTCTATTCACTTTTGCCATCTTCATGAGAGCTTTTGTATTCCCTCTGCAAAACATGAAGTAGACCAACTGCTGAGGTACCAATTTACAGTTGAAATCAAAGCCACCCAGATCTCATATTTGTTTCCAGGGACCCTTTTTTCATTATACCCCTGACATATGAAGTATGTCGAGGGGTACATAGTTTTCACCATTCATTTGTGTGTATGTACATTCATTTGTTTGTCTTTCCACCACATTTGTGGAATTTGGGTCAAAGTTTTTGCATC
Source organism: Anodontia alba (assembly GCA_964016985.1). NCBI lineage: Eukaryota > Metazoa > Mollusca > Bivalvia > Lucinida > Lucinidae > Anodontia > Anodontia alba. The sequence continues at coordinate 12,092,736 of OZ024822.1, read as the reverse complement.
AAAGTTTATAAGACTTTAGATTATAAAGACCCTTTTATGGATTTCATTTATATTTGGCATGATAGTAGATATAGGTCTAAAGATTTACTCAGTACCATCCCCACCCCAGGGCCTGACCTTGAGGTCAAGGTCAGGGACTTAAAATTTTCATATAAAAGTCAAAATGTTTGCTTTTAAGTTTATATAGCTTTATTATCAAGACCCCTTAATGAATTTCATGTATATTTGGCATAATGGTATATATAGGGCTAGAGTTTTACTAAGCATGATCCCTACCCCTGTGTGTGACCTTGAGGTCAAGGTCACAGACAGAATTTTCATATAAAAGTCAACATGTTTGCATTGAATTTAATATTGCTATATCATCAAGACCTTTTGATGAATCACATTTATATTTGGCATGATGGTAGATATAGGTTTCATGTTTTACTCAGAAAAATTCCTGTCCAGGGGCTTGACCTTGACTTAGAACTTTCATATAAAAGTCAAACTTTTTTTACATTAAACTTTACACAGCTTATATTTGGCATGATGGTAGATATAGGTTTCATGTTTTACTCAGAGAAATTCCTGTCCAGGGGCTTGACCTTGACTTAGAATTTTCATATAAAAGTCAAAACTTTTTTACATTAAACTTTACATAGCTACATTATCAAGACCCTTTGATTGATTTCATTAATATTTAGCATGATGGTATAGATAGGTCTAAAGTTTACTCAGTGCCATCCCCAAGCTGCACCAATGCCTTACCTTTGAGGTCAAGGTCATGGGCTTCACATAATATGTGACTAAATTCTTTCAATGTTGTATTAATATAGTATATACCGGTACTTGCTATCTCCAGAGTCAAAGCTACATACTTTGCACTTTTTAAAAAGAGGCAGTAGCACTGGTTGGGATATACTGCCCCACTGGGCACTTTGTGTAGTGTCTGGAAATAAATAAAGTCACTTGGGGCAAAGTATTGGCTGTATGGAGGGTGGGACAACAATTGCCACTTAAAGAATATGCAGGCTTTAGAAAAACTTTCCTGCAACGTTTGAAAAATGCGGTGAGGTTTCCACCCTCTAAAAGCAGAAATTTGAAAAATTACAGAGCTCTGTTCTTCCAACTTATAGTCCATGATAGACCTAACACCCACCTTGTTTAAATGCACAAAAATTTGTGAATATACACTTCTCACTGAAAATAAACTGTCCAATTTATAGGCGATAAACTATAGTTTTCACTCATGTCAAAACAGAACAGAACAGAACTTTATTAATCTAGCTACCTCTCAGGCCACATGCAGGAGGCATAAGAGAAGGGGAAGAAAACCCAAAAAACAAAAAAAAGTCCCTGTCTGCACACATACATACAAAGATACATACGTAGATACATACATACATACATACATACATACATACATACATACATACATACATACATACATACATACATACATACATACATACATATAGATACACACACACACACACACACACACACACACACACACACACACACACACACACACACACACACACACACACACACACACACACACACACACACACACACACACATGTATGTAGGTATACATGTACATGTACACACAATAAGTAAGTAGGAAAAAAACAATGCACACACGGCAATATCCTATTCCCTCCACCGGCTTCACACCCATTCACCAGGAGGTTAACTGTCTGCCATGAACAAATATGTAGAGGAAATAAACCACTACCACATGCAGACTGGCTCACTTCACCCCTCACAAATATATATAACCTAATTCATAGCTGGACACTTCTTCATAATAATGTCAACATACTTAGCCAAGTTGATAAGTGTTGAGTATCTTTGGTAGAAAAGAGCTCTTTGAACTTCATAACATTTGGTTTCTCGTAGAAGTAAGATTTTAAAAACTGTTTCTGATCTGAATGAAAGTAATCACATGCAAAAAGGTAATGAAATTCATCCCCAATATCATTTTTTCGGCATAAGTTATATTTCCTTTATCTAATGGAATGTTTTTCCAATGGCTTTTTCAACAGGGCCTGTGATTACTTAGTCTAAATTTCAGTAGTGAACTATAATGTATCTTACTTAGATTTTTTAAGTAATATTCAAAATTTAGATCCTGCTTAAATAAATAATAATTTCTACCTTTAGAAGACAATTCAATTTTAGAATACCATTCCTTTATATGTAAATCAACCAGGGCTCTGGAAATTTGTGCTTTCAATGATTTTGTATTTTCAACATTAACTTTATTGAAGAGATCTATACGTCCAACTGAAATGAGTATTTCTCTTATACAGTGAATCCTTTTATGCTGAAAGGTTCCTGAATTATATTCATGTAGAAGTGCATACTGTCTTTACTGTTGATGATATTAAGCCAGTATCCTATCATTCTGTTTTTATACTGATAGTAATAGGTTTATATCAAGTAGCTCTTGCTCATGTATAATATATGGAAAGACAGAAGGATGAAAAGACCAGATATTAAATTTACCGACTGCCTCTTATATAATATGGGGTTACTACAAGTTTAGTAAAATTTTTAGCAGAGACACTTTTGCAATATTTTTTCTTACTGTAATGTTCCTAAAAAACAGGGTTTGATATTTTATCCAAACGCTCTCTTGTAAGGAGATAATTTACCATATTTTCAAAGAAAAAAAGAAATATCATTATTGTCTGCTGAATTTTGCACAAAAGCTTGTACAGATTAAGACAATATTTGTTGTGACAATATTTGTTGTGACAATTTGGAATAAAGTTTGCTACTTTTGCAGCTAGACATGTCTTGTGGACACTTAGTGGAATCATCTTGTTGAGGCAATTTCAGATATGCAAGCACAAGGTGTTTTTGTGCAGAAATATAAATAAGTATCTAGTTACTATAAACTTCTGTTTATCCTATGGTTTTGTGGACTCTAACAGCGGTCTTACTGGAATACAGTAATATCCCTAAGTACTGGGACAGACAGAGCTTAGCAAACAGTGTAGACCCAGATCAGATGCTGCATTGTGGCATCTGATCAGGATCTACACTGTTTGCACTCATCCATCTGTCAGGTAGTGACACGTCACCAAACAGTGAAATGGACGTTCAAATTTTAGGACAAGTATGGTAAGGTGTCCCAATATTTAAGGCAAATACTGTAGTTATTTTCAGGGATGCCTATTCTCATGGTATTGCACACCTTAAAGAAAAACAAAAACAAAATAAGGAAATATAATTAGATAGTTCAAAGAGTTTAATTCTTTCAAAAGGATGTCATGACTTTTTCACCCTGCCAATTAGTAGCTCATAACATGAACTCCAGCCAGAAAAAAATGGGCATGTTCAAGGTAAAGATATGAAGCTAAGATGCCTACTTTATAAGTCTTCCGCTTAACTTCTGATTAGGGTAAATGCAGTTCTTCACTCTATCTGTCCTTCCATCTATTCATCATTCAGTCCATCCAAGGTCTTGTTTGGGGCATATCTTCTGTTCAGTTTGGCCTCAGCTGATGAAATTTTGTGTCTAGTGCAAATAAAAACTGTCCCATAACAAAGTAGGTCAACATAACTTATTTTGACATGACTTGTGTTACATTACAGAAAATAAGCCTTTTCAGGTGCATATTTTCTCTGTTGTATGACCAAGGCTGACCAAATTTGGTATATGGTACATCCAATGAAGATTGTTTGTTAGGTATAAAAGTAGGTTACTGTTACATATTTAAATGACCTCTTATCTATAGCCATCTGAGATATCGTCCCATTTTAAACTGATTAAACTCCCCCACACTATACATATATTGGAAGAATCCAATGTCAGTTTTAGATATGTCAGACTATGCAGTTTAGAGAGTCCTAGAGAAAAATGGTTAAACTATTTGCAAACAGTGCAGACCCAGATCAGATGCTGAAGAATGTGGCATCTGATCTGGTTCTGCACTGTTTGCCAATTACCCTTTTAGGGGTCTCCAGAGTACAATGGGTTAATAAACCTCAACTCATAGGATATGCATTACAAGAACAAACAATTGAAGACATAGCTCCTGTACTGTGAGGCTAGGGTTATGGTGTGGGGGACTATGAATTGCTCTGCAATACTTTACCATGTTTACTATGTAGGCATATGCCACAAAGACACCCTTTTCCTGTGGCATGCCCATATTTCATCCAAGAGTATGCCATAGATTAACCCACTGAAGCACCATAAGCTGTGAAGTATTTAAAATGAAGGCCACTTCTCCAAGTATATTTTTATAGTGTAACATCAAAGCTCTAAGGATTTTCATGGATTTCCTTGGTTGTCCATTGTTCAACAGTTTCTGTTCTGGAGGTGATAAAAACAGAGCCAGGTCATAGTGAAAACCTGCCGTAACCTTTACCACTCTCTGGACAAATTCAGCAGAAGACAAATTGGTAATATTTTTCTTAAAAAATAGGCTTTGACATACATTTCATGTGAATTGATTCCTGAGGAGAATTTGCATGAAATATCAAAAAGCCTGTTTTCTGGGACAGTAAGAAATATATTTCAAAATGTTGTCTGCTGAAAGAAATATACTAATGGCATGCTAAAGCATTAAATTATGAAAAGGCAAGGCCTGGCCCAGCATGTTTATCAGTGCTGTCAGTATGAAAACAGTGTTCAACTTTTGCTGATCTAAATGGTGAATAGACTGCCACATTGAGGACCCTGAACTGCAGATCAGTCTGATCTGGGTCAATGATAGCATGTTGGTTGTCTGTACACTTTCTCTTAGGTATCCCCAGACAGAAAACTGTTTTTAACCAAAAAGCATAGCTACAGATAAGAGTGGGTATCCACATAATATTTTTCTTATTTCTCAACGAATACATATGTTGTGGGTACTCATTAGAAGCGCCTCGCCGAGGCACTTCTAATGAGTACCACAACATATGTTTTTATTGAGAAATAAGAAAGATATCAGCATTTTTTGGATGAAAAAAGGGCCTTATCTGTTGCTATGAAAAAGTATTGATATTTTTGTTTTATTTCTCCACAGAAACATAAGTTGTGGTACTCAGTAGAATTTACTCACTGAGGCAACACTGTAACCCGGTATTTTTGTCTGGAAATAAAAAAATCTGCATACCCTTAACTGGAACTGTTCCCTCTGATAGTTTGAAAATCTTGCCAAATTGACTATTGAGAACCAGATGAAAGGGATGAAAGTCTTAACACTTTGCATGCTGAGTAAAAATTTCAGCAGACAGACATTTTGAAATAGTTTTCTTATTTTTTCTAGAAAATACTCTTTGACATTTCATGCAAATCATCTCCTTTCTGTAGGAGACAATTTGCATGAAATGTCAAATCCTATTTTCCAGAAAAAAAAGAAGAAAAATACAATCAGTTTGTCACCTGCTGAATTGCCCATAGCATTGTAAGTGTTAATCAGGGCTTACCAGAGTTTAGACTGACCTGGCACCCTGTAAGCATCCTTCATCCAGATAAGCCAGCCAAGTCTGCTGGATCTGCCCTGGTTCTTTACTGTTAACCCATAAAATTAAAAAAAAATATTGATGGAATTTTAAAAGGCCATATTCTGAAACAATACAAACCCTGATCAGTTTCAGTGGATATGTAGTTGGGGTTTGGTCTGAAATATTTGCTCACACCTTCAGGTCCTATTTAACTTGATCTGAGCTTTATTTGTACGAGACAGTTTGCATGAAATATCAAAACTTGCTTTCTAAGAAAAATAAGAAAAGTACAATCTATTACAAATGTCGTCTGCTGAAGTTATAACCTGGTATGCTGTAAATCCTTGTCCTGTTGAATAAATTAAGCTGCTATGCCTACTTATAATTTTCAGCCAATCAATTTACTTGCTCCAAGTTGTTGATATAAACTCACATACTTAATGACAAACAGTGCAGATCCAGATCAATTGGCTTCTTCAGAAGCCAACTGATCTGGATCTACACTGTTTGCAAAGACATGACATACATGTATACTGGTTCAGCAGGCCCAGGGTTATTTAACATTAAAGTCCTTTTTTTTTCTTTTTTCTTCTTCTTCTTCTTCTTTTTTATTTATTTTTTTTTTTTTTGCAAGAGAAGGCTCCTAATAACATAGCTGCAGATGAGAGGGGGTGGGTAGCCACATAACATGATATATTTCTCCACATAAGCAGATGTTGTGGCTCTAATTCATTAGAAGCACCTCATTGAGGTGCTTTTAATGCATACCACAAGGTATGTTTTCTTGGAGAAATAAGGAAAATATCAGTACTTTTGGGTCGAAAAAAAGAGCCTTATCTGGAACTATGTAATAAGGCCCCTTTTCTGTTGGTACCCTGCTCATTTGAGAACCTGGAACTCTAACATCTGTTTCCATGATGATAGATGTTTCTGCATGTTTGACCACACCTGGCCTTCTTGTGGTTCCTGGCCCTGAGAAAATCCACAGTATATGTGACTGGAAATACCAAGGTTAGGCTATTCTTCTGTGCAGTCTGGTCTGAATAATCACCCTTTGCTTAAGCAGTCTTTGGGATATATAGAATCTATAGAAAAACAATGAAGAACCTGATTAGACTGTACATCTATTTTTCACAGATGTGCAGTTTGGTTAGGATCATGGAATAATGGTGGTTTTCACTCGGCAGGCCTTTTGGTTGTAGTTAAATTACTTTGATTTTTCTAACTGACCAGAAAATTGCTTTTCTTTTTAATTGTAGCTATCTTCTGCTGGATTTAATCTGTTTACCTTATTTACCCAATCAAAGTATTTGGACAGACAAGCCTGTGCAATCAGTGTAGACCCTGTGGCATCTGATCAGAGTCTCCACTGTTTGCCATTCATCCAGCCAGTTTATTTTTTTCTTATCAACATATAGTAAAATAATAGGACAAGTATGGTAAGGAGTTAATGCTTAGCATGCTGGGTAAAAATTTCAGCAGATGACAATTTGATTTTTTTTTTTTTTTCCCAGAAAATAGGCTTTGACATTTCATGCAAACTGTCTCCTCAGGAGACAGTTTGCATGGAAAGTCAGAGCCTATTTTCTAGACAAAAAAAAAAAAAAAAAAAAAGAAATATCATCAATTTGTCTTCTGTGGAATTGGTAATGGTTAAAATGCCCCAGTATTTAGTGTAAATACTGTGTATATTTGACCTCTTCCAGCTTCTTGCTTGACTTCTGTGCTACTTCATAGATTCAGCAGACTGTTTTGATAGAAAATAAAAAAGAAACTCTGAACTCTTGGACTATTTTTATTGGAACTGGAATGAATGGTAAGTTGATATAGCCTCATATGCAAAATAATTCTTGTCTGGTTGCCCATGGTATGTAAAAGATCCTCTAAGTAGGTATAAGACAGCAAAAATTTAACCTTTAAAGTGCTAAGCAAAATTGTAGCAGACAGCATTCTATATTTTCTTATTATATTTCAGAGAAATTAAGATGACATTTCATGAGAATCATCTGCTTAAGAGATGATTTCACATGAAATGTCAAGTCTTATTTTCTCTGAAAAATACAAAAAAAAAATTAAAAATATCATCTGCTACAGTTGTGGTATAGCACTTTAAGGGTTAAAATGACAGGGTACAAGCAAAATATTTTTGTTGCCATTTTGCAAAGGGAGGCAAATTTTGCAGAGAGAAAGTTACCACCCTAGTAATAAACTTTTCAAAAACTGGGGGTTGGGGAAGGGGGGGATTTTCCTTGTATCTTTTTATGTTCCTAAAACTAACCATTTCACAGTTGTTGCTTTTTTCAGCAATACAGAACCCCTCCCCCACAACCCCTACACCCTGGGCTATACCCCTCCCCACCCCACAATGGAGACGGTTTGCATGAAATGTTGATTCAAGTTTTCTGGGTAAAATGAGAAAAATGTTATCAGGTCTATGTGCCCGAATACCTAGAGTAAATATGGTATGTAGCCGAGACATACCACTTTAACTCTTAAAGCGCAAAATGCAAATAATTTATTGTGTAGAAAGTATTTAACCCATTGTAGACTGAATGGACTCTCCCACACTATATATTGGAAGAGTCCAATTTCAGTCTTAGGTACTTCCAGCATTCTGCGGCATCTGAACTGGGTCTGCACTGTTTGCCAATTACCCTTTTATGGGGCTCCTGAACTACAATGGGTTAATGCTCTGCACCAGGGCAAAAATTTCAGCAGACGACATATTGAAATATTTATTTTTCTTATTTTTTCCAGAAAATAGGCTTTGATGTTTCATGCAGATTGTCTCTACAGGAGACAATTTGCATGAAATGTCAAAGCTTATTTTCTATGAAAAGTAAGAAAAATATTGTGAATTTGTCGTCTGCCTAATTAGTCTAGAGAGTGATAAACATTACAAAAAGTCAGGTTTATCAGAATCTGTGAATAGGTATAGAGGCTTGTGAATACAGATTGTCTGAAAATCAAAGAATTATTGGACCTCTCCTTCTCAGACATTTGTTGGCACAGCCATCAAAATTGACTTATTTGCATATAGAAAAGAGAAAAAAAACATATGCATGACAGTTCTGGAAAATAATGTTATTACCCTTAGAGCACCAATGACAACTGCAGCAGATGTCACTTTTATTTACTTTTTTTATATTTTATAGAAAATAAGTCTTGACATTTCATGTGAATCATCTGTCAAGGATTCACAATTCATCAAAAGATGATTCACATGAAATAGCAAGACTTGTACACTATGAAAAAAAAATAAAAAAATATATAATGTCATCTGCTACAAAGTGTGCTTGGCACTTTTGAGTTAACATCCTTTCAACCAATCATATTTCTTTCATTTAACATCCTATCAACCATATTTCATTCATTTTGGGAAAATGGTAAGGTGGCAGTATCACAAAGACTTTATGCAAGGAACATTCATATTAATCCTACAGTAAAACCTGTGTAAGACAGCCACCTTCGAGACTGACTTTAAATAGCGGTTGATGTGGAAAAAGTTGTCTGTCTTATAAAAGTACATGTCATGTAATTTTGCTAGCAAAATTACATGACATGTACCTTTATAAGACAACCACCTTTTCACATCAACCACTAAGGTCAATTTCAAAGGTGGCTGTCTTACACAGGTTTTACTGTATATACATGGAGTAGCCACATCCACATCCCCTGCCTGGCCCTCTTTAGCATGTTTAGTCTAATTGTAAACATATATCACTGTTATTAGAAATTTCATTTCAGCATTTTTGGGAGTAATTTTCCTAACTAATTCAAGCTTTATCATAACACACCAGTTTGCTTTTCAATACAGGCAAACAGCACAGTCTCTGATCTGACTGCTCAGCTCTGATGATGCCCTACTGTGTTTGACTTGGCTTATTGTTTACCCTGTATATTTGGACACTTTAAGTCCTTACCATACCTGACCTAAAGTTTGAACAAGTACATTCTACGACCTGTTGACGAGTCTGGAGTTTGCATGATGAGTCGGTAAATAGTGTAGACCTTAATCAGGTGCCACTTGCTGGGTCTACACTGTTTGCTCAGGCCTGTCTGTCCAGATAGGTAAATATGGTATTTTTCTTACTATATATACCCACTCAATAAAACTGGTGTTTCCCTTTTATTTTGATCATATAAATATATATGTTTGCATGCAGTCTGATCAGGGCTGCTCTGCTAGACCAAGATAATATTAACCCTCGTCAGGCTGAATAAATTAAGATACCACGCCCACTTGTAATTTTTAGCCAATCAGATTGCTTCATCCAGTTGTTAATACAAATTCACATATGTAATGTCAAACAGTGTGGATCCAGATCAGTTGGCTTCTTCAGAAGCCAGCTGATCTGGATCTACACTGTATGCAAAGACAGGACATATCTGGGGTCAGCAGAACCTGGGTTGATGCAAAATGCTCTGATTCTGATTGGTCGAGGTGTTTCTAATGAGTACCCACAACATATGTTTTTGTGGATAAATAAGAATATGTGGATACCCAGGCTTATCTGGAGCTATGATCCTAATCAGACTGTGTAGATGCACACACTAGGGCTGTACACATATGCCCTTCAGACCCCTTTTTCTTGTAGTACACTGCTTTATAAAGTACTATTTTTCTTGTAATGTGATAAAGTATTATTTTGCTTGTAACAGTTCAATAATATGAGCAGGTGCCTAACAAATACTTCTATTTCTCCACCAAAAACATATATTGTAGGTACTTATAAGAAATGCCCTGACATACGTTTGCATGGAGAAATAAGTGATATATCAAAACTACCATAATTACCCTAAGTATTGGGACAGACAGGCCTGTGCAAACAGTGTAGACTCAGATCAGATGCTGCAGAATGCAGCATCTGATCAGAGTCTACATTGTTTGCCTCTCCTCAAGCAGTTTTAACCCTTGTCCTGCTGAATAATTTACTTCTAATTTTCAACCAATCAGATTACTTGAGCCTGATTGTTGCTATAAATTTGTTAATGGCAAACAGTGTAGATCCAGATCAGTTGGCTTCTGAAGAAGCCATCTGATCTGGATCTACACTGTTTGCAAAGGCAGGGTATATGCGGGTTCAGCAGGACTTGGGTTAACACCCATCAATAAATAGCAAATGGACTTGTTCAAATTTTACGACAAGTATGGTAAAGATGTAAGGTATTCTAATGCTTAGGATAAAGTGGTAAGCTCCTTATCTGGAACTATGAATTGGTACAAATGTTGCTGCGAAGTACTGGGAAATTGTTTCCGGTTTTATCACGTATGACATTCAAATATCCTACAAATGCTTTTAGATTGTTTTCCGAATTTTACTGGTGTTTTAATTGATTAATATTGAATATTGTAGCAGCCAGAAAAAAAAAAAATATTGAAGAACAGAAAACATGATCTGTTAGTTGTGCATGTTAAATGACATGTTCAGAATATTTATTTATTTATTTATTTATTAGTGCATTGAAGGTGAATGGATACACCTGAAAGATTTATTTTGCAAAGGGAGACAACTTTTACAGTCAGGATATTGCCTTTCTGGTATTTGAAAACTTTTTAAAAGGAAGTTGTTCTTAAAAAAAAAAAAATCCGAGAGAACAGATTCTTTCCTTTAAAAGTAGCTCCCCCAGTGAGAAGGGAGATAAATATTTCCATGTCAGAGTTATTATCCTTGGCGTTGTATCCTTTCCCCTTAACTCTTAGCACTTTGGGTAAAAATTCAGCGGACAACATTTTAAAATATTTTTCTTATTTTTTCCAGAAAACAGGATTTGACATTTCAATGGAGACAATTTGCATGAAATATCAAAACCTGTTTGCTGAGAAAATTAAGAAAACTATTTCAGTATGTCCTCTGCTGAAAATTTTACCCAGATTGCTAAGCGTTAAAGATTGAAAGACTGAAACTGATACAGTGATGTTTTTCTTTTCCCCAGGCTCCAAACCATGTCGAGGACAAGTCAGTTTCAGCAATATTTTCCAGACTGGAACATGACAATCAATTCTTAACATTAAACCTTTACCACTTTATGGACAAGTTCAGCAGACGTCAGTTTTATGAGATTTTTCTTACTCTTCCCAGAAAACAGGATTTAACATTTCATACAAGTTGTCTCCATTGGAGATAATTTGCATGAAATGTCGAAACCTGTTTTCTGGGGGAAAATAAGAAAATATTTCAGTATGTTGTCTGCTGAAAATTTTACCCAGAGTGCTAAGCGTTTACCCTTAATGTGTTCATGACAAAATTAATAGTCAACACTGATGATTGTTTTCCAGTAGATATGATGACATTTCATGTGATGAAATGTCATTGGTTATCTACTGGGAAATATAAGAAAGATGTTCTAAAATGTGTTTTGCTGATATTCAAATTCTACGTGTTAAGGGTTAATTCCACACGCTAAATCAAGTTTGTCAGGTGTGTCTCGTTGATAGCGTAATATTGACACATAGGGATAAATCAGTAATTTTAAAAGCCATTCTCTTTGGCCTTTTGTCTTAGATTTGACTGTTACGCAGACAAGTGACCTAAAAAACACTGCCATTGACAAGATTAACTAAGTCTGCAGACTTATTCTCTCCTCAGAGTGAATTGGTCAGAAAATTCAGACATCCATCTTAATTCCAAGGATATTGGTTCTGCAGGCTAAGTCTACAGAAAATGCAGCCTTGAAAGATCACATGTCATTTATGAAGTATTGCAGAAAATAGGAAGGTACCCTCCAGAATCTAAATGGGCAGCATTAAGCAAGAAAGTGTCTTTAAACATGCACAAAATGCATAGATTGAGATCATCCTGCACATGCACAAAGTATCATTCAGGCAAGAATTCTTCGATATTACATTTATTTGGGAGAAAAAAATTTTTTCGAACCGATCAACCTAATGATTTTTTTCAAGGGTCACCTGAAACACAGCCGCCCTTGGTGGCTCAGTTGGATGCGCCATCCGACTGGAGGCCAGGAGGTCGCAGGTTCAACCCCCGCCGCCGAGGTCGGCAACATTCTTTTGTGGAGATTGATCATGAAATGTTTTCTACGGCCATTCTCTCCCTTCCGCTGATTCAAGAAGGGCAGTTGTCAGTTTCTGGCGAAAGAATGTGCACAATACTTAGAGGACTAAGCTTGCCCAGTAAACGTGTGGTTAGGTAAACTGACAGCGCTCCACATGACCCAATTGGCCGTAAAACCTCAACACAAACAAACAAACACCTGAAACACAGGTATTTGTTTTTTCTGGCCTTATGGGGGGATAACTTTAAAAAGAAATCTTGTGTGAAACTAGAAGGCATCCTTTGACATTTGGTACTTAGTTTTATCTAGTGGACCTTTACCAAGATTGTTCACATTATAACCCTGGGGTCAACCATACCCATGTTTCATTCTTTAAAAATGCTACCATAAGCTTGCTCAGAACAAAATTAACCCTTAAAGCGCCAAGAAAATCTGCATCTGAAAATGTCGTCTGCTTATGTCGTCTGCTGCATCTTCTTGCAAACTTTTCAAACTTACATTTTGCATATAGGCAAACAGTGTGGACCCAGATCAGACTGCTCCTAAAGGAGCAGTCTGATCTGGGTCCACACTGTTTGCAACAATGACTTTTAAAGTAACCGGCAGAAGACAAAGCAGACGACAATTGTTGTGATTGGCACTTTAAGGGTTAATAGTCTCAGGTGAGCTACAGGACCAGTGGTCCTCTGGTTAAATTTCATTCTGCTTTGGATCGCAACTGTAGCAGATGACATTTAGATTTTTTTGTATTTTTCAGAGTACGTAAGACTTGAAATGTATGTTAGGTTGACTGGAGCCTCACTGTTTGCATATGGCAAACAGACCCACTTCTCAGATGTAGCATCACATTAATTCCTCCAGCATGGATCATAAATGAATCATCAAAATGAAAATTCTCATAAACTTCAACGTTTTTGAGTTTTTGACATTTTCAAGGAAAATTAGTGAAATAAATTTGCACAAGTATTATTGATAGAAGTGGCATGGTTTGACAGATGAATGATTGTTTTCTCTATTGATATGCCAATGTTGAAATGAACAAACAACAAGAACGGTAAATGTCCTAAAATTCCCAACACTTCATGCCATACTTTTTTTGCCTGTATTTTGCTTTTGATGCAGTTTGGAAAGGCAAACAATGTAGACCCTGATCAGACTACACAGACCATTTTGTCAGAGACTTTGGACTGGCCTTGGTGGCTCAGTCAGACGTGTGTCCGATTGGTGATCAGGAGGTTGTAGGCTTGATCCCTGCTGGGTCCGGCAACGTTCTTTTGTTGAGGTTGATTATGAAATCATTTCCATTGTCATTCTACCCCTTCTACTGATTCAACAAGTTGTCAGTTACTGTCAAAAGCATGCACAAGGTATTGGTTAATTGCTTAGAGGACTAAGCCTGCCCAGGAAAATGTGTAAGTAGATTAAAAAACCTGCTTGACATGACCGTAAAGTGTTGACTGGGCCATAAAACTCCAAATCATAACAAAAAGCCAAAACAAGTAAGTATAATAATAATAATAATCTGCTTTATTTAACGAGGGTAAACACATTTAGTTGTACACTAATCTTCCATGTGGCCCTCACTAAGCTAAGACAAAAACATATTTACAAGATATGCTACAAAGGAATGAAAAAGAATAAAATTGAACTTGACTGCGCACACACTCATCCAGGCTTATACACACATACCATAAAAACACCCAGATATATACAAATATTAACCCGTCTCATGCTGAATAAATTAAGATGCCACACCCACCCCCAACTTCCAGCCAGTCAGATTACCTGATCTGGGCTTTGATAGAAATTCACATATTTAATGACAAACAGTGCAGATTCAGATCAGTTGGCTTCTTCAGAAGCCTACTGATCTGGATCTACACTGTTTACTAAAACGGGGCGTGTATAGCTGTAAATAAGGTACTTTTTAGCACAAAAGTACTGATATTTTTCTTATTTCTCCACAAAAACATACATTGTGGGTACTCATTAGCAGTGTCTCACCAAGGTGCTTCTAATGAGTACCTACAATCTATTTTCATGGCGAATCAGCAAATTAATACTTATAATGGGTATAACATATATTTTCATGGAAAAATAAAAAGAAATATTAACCATTTAGCTCCAAGCAAAATTTGTAGCAGACGACATTCTAAATTATTTTATTTTTATTTTTCAGAGAAAACATGTCTTGACATTTCATGTGAATCATCTGCTTGGCAGATGATTCACATGAAATGTCAAGACATGTTTTCTCTGAAAAATAAAATAAAAAATTGTCGTCTGCTGCAGTTGTGATTGGCACTTTAAGGGTTAATTGTGATTGACCCTTGGGAGGAAATTCTTCCTTTCACAAAAGAGCCCTTTTCAGGAGGTCTTTTTGTTTTGTTTGTGTTGAGGTTTTACGGCCCAGTCAACCCAATGGGGTCATGTCAAGCGTGGTCAGTTTACCTAACCACATGTTTACTGGGCAGGCTTAGTCCTCTAAGCGGTTAACCAGTATTGTGCACATTCTTTTGCCAGAAACTGACAACTGCCCTTCTTGAATCAGCGGAAGGGAGAGAATGGCCGTAGAAAATATTTCATGATCAATCTCCACGAAGAATGTTACCGACCTCGGCGGGGGTTGAACCCGCAACCTCCTGGTCTCTAGTCAGACGGTGCATCCAACTGAGCCACCGAGGCCGGCAGGAGGTCTTTAGCTTGCAATCGAAGTAAAGCAAACAGGATGACACAAAAGTTGTCTCCATGGTGAAAATAACAGAAAGTCTACCAAATGTATCATCAAATGACAAATTGATGATATTTTTCTTATTTTTCTCAGAAAACAGGTTTTTACATTAAATGCAAATTGTTTCCATTGAAAACAATTTGCATGAAATGTCAAAACCTGTTTTCTGGGAAAAATAAGTAAAATATTTCAGTATGTCGTCTGCTGAAAATTTTACCCAGAGTGCTAAGCGTTAATCTCAAAAATATATGTTGTGGGTACTCATTAGAAGCACCTCGGCAAGGCGCTTCTTTTGTGTACTACAGCGTCTCTTTTCATCGAGTAGTATGAATAATATCAATAATTTTTGGTTGAAAAAAAAAAAAAGTGCCTTATCTGGAGCTATGAGTTATGAGAAATGAGAACCAACAACATACTTATTATGGAGAAATAAGAAATTATTTATCTGGCTACTTATATCTGGAGTCAAATATAATTATTATGCTTGTATGTTGTAATATTGGGTCAAGTCAAGTAAAAGAAATGGCTTCCAGCATAAGGTTTCAAAATCACGAAGCCTGGTAAAAATTTAGTTTTCATTCCCCTCCACACAAAATAGCTGGGTATTATGGCTTTACGTTTGATGTTTATGTGCCTGGATCTCATTCTGAAGGAGAGAAGGCTCCCCTGGTATATGCCCAGTCAGCATTCTACATAAATCTATATCGGGCCGTCATCGGCCCGTCAGGGTAGCTGACAGGCCGATGACGGCCCGATGTAGATTTACGTAGAATGCTAGCTGGGTGACATGTGGAACGCTCCAGTGGTGTAGTCAAGACAGCCTTTCACATACAGGTTGAGGGAAAGCGTGGGCCTGAGAGGCCCAAGATGACATGGAAGCAACTGACAGAGAGGGATTGCAGAGACTGGAAGCTCTCGGCTATCAACCCTCATGACAGACATACCTGGAGATCTGGAGAGAGATCTGCCATGCGTGCAGCAAGCCAGCTATCTGGAAGTGGGGCCACTGATGTGGATGTTGCCCCTGTACCTGCACCTTAATCAAAAATCTGATTATGATATGATATGATATATGTTCTCTTAACCCATTTATACCTAGTGTCCCATAAATGGGACCTTTTCAGTGTAGACCCAGATCAGACACTGCAGAAAGCTTAATCTGATCTGGGTCTACACTGTTTGCATTTAGTAGAGGAATTTTATAAACAAGAGATGGTAATAGTTACACTAATCAGACATCCCTTCACTTGGAAATGAATTTGTCCAAAGTGTTTAGGTAGAAAAGTCTACTATGTTAAGAGTGTGGTGTTTCCTTGCACAGAGTTTTTGCCATGTTGTTGCCTTCCCATTGTCCCAGAATGACTGAAATATGGTTGATGGAATGTAAAACTACCTTAAACTGCCCAGCTAGAGTATAAGCCCAGATGATAAGAGTTTTATTTTCTTATTTCTCCACAAAAAAATATATATTAAAGTACTTGTTAAATTTTCTTACCACTATTTAGAGGTTGTTTTCATAAGGAAAATACCAATATTATCTCAGTAATGAAAAAATTCCAGTCTGGTACAGAGGACTGGTCGGAGTACTTTATCATGTTATATAAATGGACAATTTAGGGTAATTCAAGTTGACTATAAAAGGCATTACTAGGACATGGGATGGCTGTAAAAGTCAATTACCAGGAGATGCCTACATTACCATTATATTTGTCTTAACCATTAAAGTGCTAAGCAAAATTGTAGCAGGCAGCAGTCTATTTTTTTTTTTTTCTGTTATTTTTCAGAGCAAAATGGACTTGGCTTTCCATGTGAATCATCTGCTCAACAGATGATTCACATGAAATGTCAAGTCTGTTTGTTATTTTGCTGAAAAAAAAATTCAAAAGGTGGTCTGCTGTAGTTGTGCTTAGTGCTTTAAGGGCTTATGTGTTTACAAATACAACATTACATATAGACCAGATAGATATATCACATTTGTCCTAATATGTTTTATTACTTAGTAACCAATAGTCTAACTAGAAATTGTCAGTGAGAAATACGTCCCACCTAGAAACTTTTTCCCAAAAGATATTGTCCCAAGAGCCACAATAGTTACTCTGGAATTATTATAATTTGCATCAGTGAGTTTTCTGTTCTACTCTGATTATGAAGCCAAGAATGAAATTTAAGGTTATTTTCTCAGTAAGATTTCAGGTCTGACTGCATAACCAAGAAATAATGGAAGGTTTTTTGTCTCAATGAGTTTTCAGGACTGACTGCATAACCTAGGACTAATGGCAAGGTTATTTTCTTAGTGAGTGCATAATCAAGAATTAATGGCAAGGTTCTCAGTGAGTTTTCAGGACTGACTGCATAACCAAAAATTAATGGCAAGATTATTTCTCCATGAGTTTTCAGGTCTGACTGCATACCAAGTATTTTTTTCTCACATTACGAAAACACTGCCTGTGCAAATGTGTAGAAAATTTCACCTCCAAAAAACTGAAAAATTTCAGATAAAAACCTCTGATATTTTTCAAATTTCTTCTCAAAACATAGATTGTGGGTACTTGTTAGAACTGCCTCTGCAAGGCAGTTCTAACGAGTACCCACAATCTATGTTTTGAGCAGAAATAAGAAAAATAATGTATACCCCTGTAAACCCCAGATTTACTATATAAAAGTGGGGTTTAAGGGGGTCAAAATTATATAGGTATGTTTTCGTGATGAAAGAGTGTACAATTCAGAGTTAATGGCAAGGTTTATTAACTCGGTGAGTTTTCAGATCTGACTGTATAACCAAGAGCCTAAGCAAGGTTATTTTCTCAGTGAGTTTTCAGGTCTGACTGAAGAACCAAGAATTAATGGCTCCATTATTTTCTCAGTGCATTTTCTAGTATGACTGCATGACCATGAATTAATGGCAAGGTTATTTTCTCAGTTTTTGGCAGGTAATGGCAAGGTTACTGTCTGATTGTGCACACATTCACTGGTGCCTGTATGTCTTTTCAGGGTCAGCATGGAACTTTGATGATGACACTGATTCAACCACATCTTCGGAAACCATGACAACAGTCTCTGATGATATATCACTCCAGTCTGTGCACAAGAGTCCTACGCAACTCTACTACACAACTCCACCAAAAGCAGTGAGTATCTATGTAGTAACATGCATGTCATTTGAGATTTTTAGTTTTCATTTGTCTCTTAACTTTTTTTAGCTCACCTGAGCATAAAGTGCTTAGGGTGAGCTATTGTGATAGGCCTCTGTCAGTCATCCGTCATTCATCCTTGCATTCTTCTTCAACTTTTGCTTTAAATAACCTTCTCCAAAACTGCTTGACAAAATTGGAAATAATTTCACAGGAATGTTCTTTGGGTGACCCTCTACCAAAATTACTCAAACTATTCCACTCCACTGAACAAAATGGCTGCCAGAGCTAAAAATAGAAAAAAACCTTTAAACAACATCTTCTCCTGGGCCAATGGCCCGATTTCAAAATATTTTCATAGAAATGTCTCTAGGACCACCCTCTAACAAAATTGCTAAAACCACTCGGCTCTACTGAACAAGATGGCCACCACAGCTAAAAAATGAAAAGCCTAAAAATGACATCACCTCGTAGGCCAGTGGCCTGATTTCAAACTACAGATTTCAAAATAATTTCACAGAAATGTTCCTAGGGTCAGCTTCTACTGAAATTGCTTAAACCATTCAGCTCTGCTGAGCAGGATGGTCACCAGAGCTATAAATAGAAAAACCTTCAAAACACTTGTCATCCAACGAAATAGATAAATGGTTCTGCTCCGCTGAACAAAATAGCAGTCACAGCTAAAAATAGAAAAAACATTTAAATGACATCTTCTCCTAGGCCATTGGCCCAATTTCAAAATAATTTCTCAGAAATATTCCTTGGATGACCCTCTAGCAAAATTACTAAAATGGTTTAGCTCCGCTGAACAAACTAGCTGCCAGAGCTAAAAACATAAAAACCTTTAAATGACATCTCCTCCTAGGCCAATGGCATGATTTCAAAATAATTTCACAGATATGTTCCTTGGGTGACCCTCTACCAAAGTTGTTACAATGGTTTGGCTCCACTGAACAAAATGGCTGCTAGAGCTAAAAATAGAAAAAACCTTTAAAGGACATTTCCTCCAAGGCCAGTATTTTCACAGAAATGTTCATTTGAGTGACCCTCTACCAAAATTGCTAAAATGGTTCTGCTCCAATGAACACCTTTAGTAACCCTCTACCAAAATTGCTCAAACCATTCAGCTCCATTCAGCAAGATGGCCATTAGAGCTGAAAACAGAAAAAACAACTTTATGTAACCTCCTAAACAGGTGGATGGATTTTGAAGTAATTTCACGGGAATATTTCTGAGGGTGACCTACCAAAATTGCTTAAAAGATTCCACTCTGCTGAGCAGAATGGCCACCAGAGCTATAAATAGAAAAACCTTTAAACAACTTCTCCAACAAGATGCCTGCCAGAGCTAAAAATAGAAAAAAAAAAAAAACTTTAATCCTCGTCTCCTCCCAAAATGCTGCATAGATTTTGAAATAATTTCACAGAAATTATCCTTGTATGACCATCTACCTTTAAATGACTTCTCCTACTAAATGGGTGGATTGATTTTGAAATGATTTAACAGGAATGTTTTTTGGGTATTTATCTATCAAAATTGCTCCAATTCCACAGTACTGAACAAGATTGCAGCAAGAGCTTAAAACAGAAAAAAATGTTGAAATGATTTCTGTCTGTAAAGGCTAGACAGATTTGGAAATAATTTCACAGGAATATTCCATGGGTGACCCTCTAAGAAATTGCTCAAAATCAGTTTGCTGCACTGAACATGATGGCCCCTAGGGCTAAAAAAAGGTGAACCTTAAAATGACCTCCTAAATAGCTAGACTGATTTTGAAATAATTTCCACAGAAATCATTACGAAAACATGCCTATATAATGTTTACCCCCTTAAACCCCACTTTTATATAGTAAAAGTGGGGTTTACAGGGGTATACATTAATTTTCTTATTTCTGCTCAAAACATAGATTGTGGGTACTTGTTAGAACCGCCTCGCCGAGGCGGTTCTAACGAGTACCCACAATCTGGTTTTTGAGCAGAAATAAGAAAAATATCAGATTTTTTATCTGAAAATTTTCATTTTTTTGGTGGTAAAATTTTCAGTATATTTGAATAGGTTTGTTTTTGTAATGTGTTTCTTGGGTCACCCTCTACCAAAATTGCTCGAACCCTCCACTCCACCTTATATTACCTACCATTTCATTTCTATAATGTGGATTAGGTGAGCGATCCAGGGCCACCATGTCCCTCTTGTTTACCCTACTGTTTTTAGCTCACCTGAGCTGAAGTTTCAGGAAGAGCTTCTGTGATTACTCGCTGTCTGTTGTCCAGCCAGCTGCCATTCAGCTCTTTAACCTTTACCACTGACTGGGCAAATTCAGCAGACAAACTAACAATATTTTTCATATTTTTCTCAGAAAATAAACTTTGTTATTTGTATTTTGTTTCAAATTGAGGATCGGAAATATGTAGGATAGTGAAAGAGCGCAAGAATAAAGGAAGTGACAATTATTATGGTGTAAAATTTTAATGATATCATTTGTTTGATCATGCCTAATCGTGTTCGCGAAAAACTGCCAGTCAGTTTTGTAAACGTTTACTAGACAGACACGAAACGCTCCCAGTTACACATTTAAACATGATAGCCTTACCCATAGCATATGTTTCTATGCAGAAATAAGAAAATAAGAATATATTCCTGATATCCCTTTTTATCTGGAGCTATGAGAACATCAGTGTCCCTTAACCCTTGTCTTGCTGAGTAAATTAACCCTTCTCTTGCCGGAAATAAAATGAATCAGGCCTGTAAGAGGGGGTACCTCTACTTGAGAAGTCATTACCCCCTGAATTTTACCTCGATTTTCATGAAATTTTCATGTATAATTTGCCGATCCTAGGTGGCCATTTTACCGGAGAAAGGATGGTCACGTGACTAGAAAGTCACGTGACAGTCATGTGTAAACCGAGAACCGTTTAAGACACTTTAAAAAAAAAAAAAAAAAAATTACAAGAGCCCAGCGCCTACTGTGTACTATTGCGAATGAAACGAGTGACATACATAGGTTCTACTGTTATTCCTACTTCTTCCTCACTGGAAATGATTCAGGTGTTATGGGCTTTTTTTCCAGAAAAGCCTGATCAATTTGTTGAAGTGAGTGCTGAAATTAATGGCAGCTTGAAATTTGGTATTCTCGGTCTTTTTTAGTGTGGGTAAAATCCAGCACCTGACTATCTAATGAAAAGTGGCGTGTTTGTATGAAAGTAGGTTCACTCCTGTATAGGAACACTTGCTCTGAATGGTTGCATGTGATATATTGTAAGTATGACAGGCTTTTGAGTTGACAGACCCCCCCAGCGCGACTATTGTCGCGAAAGGCAAGATAAGGGTTAAGATGCCATACCCACTTCTAATTTTCAGCCAATCAGATTACTTAATCCAGATTGTTGATATAAAGTCACATACTGAATGACAAACAGTGCAGATCCAGATCAGTTGGCTTCTTTAGAAGCCAACTGATCAGGATCTACACTGTTTGCAAAGGCTGGGTATATCTGGGTTCAGCAGGACAAGGGTTAATTAATTTCCTGTAGAAACAATTGGGAAATGTTTTTGACTTTTCATACATGAAATTTACCGATAAGTAAATCTGGCATAAAATCTCAGACAAATTTGTAAATTGGTCACTTTGGACTATCATTGTCTAAGTTATGTTCCCTTGTAATTCCTGTTGACTTGTAAAATAAAGGAGAAATGCTTGTGACTAGCAATTCAGAGACTTTGGCAGAGTCTCTGGCTTTTACCAAAAATAAAACCACAAGTTCTAGATAACTAGATGACAGTGTTGTGTCAGGTAAATAATTTTATTATTTTTGCATAAAACATAATTATCATTACGAAAACATGCCTGTTCAAATATACTGAAAATTTTACCACTAAAAAATGAAATTTTTCAGATAAAAAACTGCTGATATTTTTCATATTTCTGCTCAAAACATAGATTGTGGGTACTTGTTAGAACTACCTCAATGAGTACCACAATCTATGTTTTTGAGCAGAAATAAGAAAAATAATGTATACCCAAGTAAACCCCAGTTTTACTATATAAAAGTAGGGTTTAAAGGGGTCAAAATGATATAGGCATGTTTTTGTGATGTGTTGTGGTACTCATTAGAAGCCTCAATGAGGTGCTTCTCATGAGTATCCACAACATAGAGTATTGCCACCACAATCACCTTATCTTCTGCACAGCCTAATCTGGACTGTGTCTGCCTCAAGATAAGACTGGTTATCACATAAGCATTTTCTTATTTCTCCATGAAAATGTATGTAGTGGATACTCATTAGAAGTGCCTTGGCAATGCGCTTCTAATAAGTACCCACAAAATATTGTTTTGTGCAGAAATAAGAAAAATATGAATATATTTTGTTCGAAAAAACAAAAGCCCCTTATCAAGAGCCATGATGTCTGTCTTTAGATTGCACTAAAAGCCATCCTGTAAATTCAGAAACATCCAAATGTGATACTCAGGAGATTTCCATTGAATTATTTTGAATTATTAAAACTGGATCTTGTCTCAGAATGTGAATGAAAATTCTCCTTCATCAAATAAAGTGGGACATTGGAGACGAGGAGGGATCATCTTATTTCATTGAGCTTCATTGATAGTCAATGCCGTCACCCAATATGTCTGAAATGTAGAATACCAGGATTTCTACATATTAATTGGTTTTGTTTTGAAGCATTTTGGACAAGTTAACTGTTAAAGCACTAGCAAAACTGGAGCAGATGACATTCTAAAAGCTCAGGATGAGCTATTGTGATCACTTGCGATCTGTTGTCCATCCATCGGTCATCTGTCCATCCACACCTTTTAAGGACTTCTCCTCTGAAATCCCTGGACCAATTTTCTTCAAATTTCTTGTGGAGTCTTGTTTAGGAGGGATTGAAAATTTATACAAATGGTCATGGTTCATTAATCAAGATGGTTGTCATGCCCATATATGGTAAAAACACTTGAATATCTTCTTCTCCAGAACCAAGAAAGCTTTAAGGCTGAATGTTGGTATATAACATCAAGGACAAGGATTACCAAATGTATTCAAACAATGATTGTAGGTTGACCTTTGACCTTTCTACAGCAAAGTAAAATTGGTATCTTTATACATTTGTATGGCAAAAATGTTGAAAAATCCTTTTCTCAACATGTATGAAAGACCGATGGCTGAAACTTACAATGTATCATTAAAGTAGTAATTTTTTCAGTTACAATCAAATTTTGTCCCCTGGGTGTTATCTGTCCTTGCCCCTGGGCTATATACTTATATAAAATTGTGTAAACGTCTTCTTCTCTGAAACTGCTTGACCAATTTTCACCAGATTTCACATGGAGTTTTCTGTCAAAAGGAGTATTGACAATTCATTCAAAAGGTTCTGCAATATTGAATAAGATGGCCACCATGCCCATAAAAAAAAAACAAAAAAAAAAACACTTAAAAAATCTTCTCCAGAACCAAGAAAGTTTTGAGACTGAATCTTGGTAGATAGTATTGGGAACTCAAGGTCTACAAAGTTTGTTCAAATGATGCTCCTAGGATCACCTCTGACCTTTTTATGGCACATTTTAAAAATGTCTCCTAGTTGCTAGGGCAATACTGGAAGAATGTTGCATGGCATCTGCAGATATGCAATGGCTGTTTTACTCAGGTGAGCAAATTGTGGTCTATGGCCCTCTTGTTTTTTATGTCCCCAGTAGCAATAGCGGGGACATATTGTTTTTGCCCTGTATGTTTGTTGATTTGTTGGTTTGTTTGTTAGTTGGACAACTTTAACATTGGTCATAACTTTTGAACCGTTTGAGATAGAGCCTTTGTATATGGCATGTAGGTTCCTTGTGACAAGGGTTTCCCATTCATACAAAAAAGTTTGACCTGTGACCTTGACTTTAACCTGTTACCTACTTTAAAGAAAAAATTAACATTGGTCATAACTTTTGAACCATATCAGATAGAGCCTTCATATTTGGCATGTAGGTTCCTTGTGACAAGGGCTTCCCACTCATACAAAAAGTTTGACATGTGACCTTGACCTACCTACTTTAAAGAAAAAAATAACATTGGTCATAACTTATAAACCATTTCAGATAGAGCCTTCATATTTGGCATGTAGGTTCCTTGTGACAAGGGCTTCCCACTCATACAAAAAATTTTGACCTATAACCTTGACATGTGACTTACTTTAAAGAAAAAATTGACCTTGGCCCGGGGACATGTTCATGTTTCACAAACACATCTTGTTGTTGTTTTTTTCAGAGAAACTAAGACATATCATTTCATGTGAATCATCTGCTAGGTACATGAAATGCCAAGCCTTATTTCCCCTGAAAAAAATATTTCAACATGTCCTCTGCTGTAGTTGTGATTAGTGCTTTATATTACAATATTTCTTTTTTCTGAAAAAAAAAAAAAAAAAAAACATCCAAAGACAAAAATCAAAATGTTGTCTGCTGCAATTATGATTAGTACACATGCTTAAGTATGGTGCTACAAAAGAGTTGCAGTTGCCATCATGATTCTGTAAGCGAACAGTGAAGGCCCTGATCAGACTGCATAGATGTGCAGGCTGATCTGGGCCTTCACTTTCTGCACATGCCCGAATACTATATCTGAAATACTGTGGAAATAAGCATAAAATACTAATTCATTGGCTTTGTCATCATCAACATCTTCATTTGTTAGTCTGGCCCAGAAAACTTGACAGCAGTTATTTTCAGTTTTGTGAGTGTGTTCATTGTTTACAAGGATCAGTTCTTCTAGAATTTAGAGTACCCAGATGTATTGGGTACATTTTATTGTCTGCATCCATGGGCATAGACAATATAGAGATGAGAGACACGGAAGTGAATCCATTGTTGATCCACAAAACATCATTGACATTATGCTTGTTTTCTACAACTAAAACCTGGGGCCGGCCTCGGCAGCTCAGTTGGATGTGCAGTCCGACTGGAGACCAGGAGGTTGTGGGTTCAACCCCCGCCGAGGTCGGCAACATTCTTTTGTGGAGATTGATCATGAAATAATTTCTACGGTCATTAATAATAATAATAATCGACCTTATTTATAGAGGGTAACACATTTAGTAATCTAGTACTAATCTTCCATGTGGCCCTCTTTTTTCCTGGGTAGAAACCAGTACTAAGCAATGTGGATAAAGTCTCTTGCTCAAGGAAACAACACTTGCTGTTAGTGGGGATCGAACCCGGTACCTATCGATCTCGAGTCCGACGCTTTACCACTGCACCACAGCGCTCCATTCTCTCCCTTCCGCTGATTCAAGAAGGGTAGTTGTCAGTTTCTGGCGAAAGAATGTGCACAATACTGGTTAACCGCTTAGAGGACTAAGCCTGCTCAGTAAACGTGTGGTTAGGTAAACTGACCGCGCTGGACATGACCCCATTGGGTTGACTGGGCCGTAAAACCTCAACACAAACAAACTAAAACCTGGGACTAGCTGGAGCACTGAATAGAATGGAATAGAATAGAATAATATTTATTGGAAAGCATACATATACAGAAGATGTTTTCCATTTACATAAACTGTTTCAGCATACCGCGCTTAATATAGATATTCTAAAAGAGAAAACCATTGCAGCACTTTATCAAAGGTTTTGGGATATACATAAATTTTGACAATTTCACTTTTGAAGTAGGTGGATGCATGGTACTTCTAAGCACAATTTATAGCAGTCCCAGTGACAGTGTGACTAAAATTTGATTTTTATCGCACCTGCTTGTAGCAGGGTGTGATATAGGCGTCCGATTTTCCGTCCGTCTGTCCGTCAGTCCGTCCGTCCGTCTGTCAACATTTATGTCGACGTTCGACATTTATGTCAAAATTAGTATTCTAATCAACTACAAGACTAAACAACCATCAAACCTTGCATGAAACATCTCCCTGACCTCCTGACTTTGCGACATAGGCGTCCGCTTTTCCGTATGTCTGCCCATTCGTCCGTCCGTCTGTCAACATTTATGTCAAAGTTCGACATTTATGTCAGAGTTAGTATTTTAATCAACTACAAGACTAAACAACCATCAAACCTTGCATGAAACATCTTCCTGACTTTGCGACATAGGTGCCCACTTTTCCATTGGTCTGTCTGTTCGTCAGTCCGTCTGTCCGTCTGTTAACAGTTCTGTTATGTCGAAGTTCGACATTTATGTCAAAGTTCATATTCTAATCAACTATAAAACTAAACAACCATCAAACCTTGTATGAAACATCTCCCTGACCTCCGGACTTTGCGACATAGGTGCCCGCTTTTCCATTCGTCTGTCAGTTCATCCGTCCGTCTGTCTGTTAACAGTTCTGTTATGTCGAAGTTCGACATTTATATCGAAGTTAGTATTCTAATCAACTACAATTCTACAACAACCATCATACCTTGCATGACACATCTCCTTGACCTCCTGACTTTGCAGGTATGTTGACCCAGTGACCTTGACCTATATTTTGCGCTCCATTGACTTTGACACAATTTACGTTGACATTCCAGATCTTCTCAACTATAAGGCATACAACTACCAAACCTTGCATAGTGCTTCTCCTAGATGTACTGACTTGGCATGTACCTTGACCCGGTGACCTTGACCTATATTTTGCGCTCCAGTGACTTCGACATATTTTGCGTCGACGTTCGATATCTCCTCGACTATAAGGCCTACAATGATCAAACCTTGCAAAGTGCTTCTTCTCAATGTACTGACTTGGCAGATACCTTGACCTGGTGACCTTGACCTATATTTTGGCTGCAGTGACTTTGACATAATTTACGTCAATGTTCCAGATCTCCTCAAGTGTAAGACCTCTAGCCACCAAACCTTGCATAGTGCTTCTCCTAGATGTACTGACTCGGCAGGTATCTTGACCTGGTGACCTTGACCTATATTTTGCGCTCCAGTGCCTTTTACACATTTTACTTCAACATTCAATATCTCCTCAACTGTGAGGCCTACAACCATCAAACCTTGCATAGTGCTTCTCCTCAATGTACGGACTCCGCAGGTACCTTCACTGGGTGACCTTGACCTATATTTCGCGCTCCATTGACTTTTACACCTTTTACGTCACCCTTCCATATGTCCTCAACTGTAAGGCCTTCAACCACCAAACCTTATATAGCACTTCTTCTCGATGTACTGACTTGGCAGGTACCTTGACCTGGTGACCTTGACCTATATTGTGCACTCCAGTGACTTTGACACATTTTATGTTGATGTTCGGTATCTCCTCAAATATAAGACCTACAACCACTAAACCTTGCATAATGCTTCACCTCATTCCACTGGCTTGGCAGGTACCTTGACCCGGTGACCTTGACCTATATCTGACATATTTTACGTTGATGTTTGATAACTCCTCCACTATAAGGCCTACAACCACCATACCTTGCATTGTGCTTCTCCTTGATGTACTGAATTAGCAGGTACCTTGACCCGTGACCTTGACCTATATTTCATGCTCCAGTGACTTTTACACATTTTACGTCAACATTCCATTATCATTGGGCTGTATGATACGAAAAGTCAGTGCTGAAGATATAGCCATTAGAGGGAATGGGACTGGCCTGGAATATATGTGCCCCATTAGGCACTTTGTCTACATTTTTTTCAACCCAGTTTTCCAAGTAAGCACTGCTAAGAATGAAATAAACTTATTTAATAACCACGTTCTGATTGTGGCTCCTGTGACTTTTGCCCCAGCAGGTGCGATGACGCCTTCCGCGGAATTCTTGTCTTATTTTAGTTTTGATAAGGTAAGCCTAAACAGTGAAGTGAAATTAGCTGTAATTATGTTTAATGTGAGGGTCATTTTTGTAGAGGCCATTGGGACTAGATCACATTTAGACCTCACGAATTCACCTTTTGCGTTATGGAATTAAGCTGATTTAGCCAAGATGTGCATGTAAAGAACCCAGCCCTCCCTATTCCATATTAAAATCAGCTTTAACATTTATTGGGTGCTAAGCATAGACCAAGCTTTTTTGTGAAAGCTAATACTTGTCATGTTCTTACGATTTGAAAAATGATTCAGTGTAGTAGCTTGGTTTTGTAATCGTTCACCCTTTGAAGTGTACACTTAGCCCTTGTCATGCTGAATAAATTAAGATGCCACACCCACTTCTAATTTTCAGCCAGTCAGATTGCTTGATCTTCATTGTTACTATAAATTCACATACTAAATACAAACAGTATAGGTCCAGACCAGTTGGCTTCTTCAGAAGCCAGCTGATCTGGATCTACACTGTTTGCAAAGGTAGGGTATATCCGGATTCAGCAGGACAAGGGTTAATAGGTGAATTTCTGCAGTAATTTGGAATAAAAAATAACCATATTGTGTGGCAATTAGGTTGTATACAGTAGTTAAATCAAGGACGTCTGTTCATAATCTGCGCTGTTGTCTAGATATTATAACCAAATGCATATTTTGGCAAAGAAAAACAGCAAGCAGTTGTAAAAGATTTTGGGTATGAGTTGCATATGCATTGGCAGTAAAATTATAACAATAATGAAAAAAAGAAACAATTAATTAGCACACTATGGGAAAAAAATCAGCAGAGACAAATTGATGAAAATTTTCTTATTTTTCCCAGAAAATAGGATTTGATAATTCATGCAAAATGTCTCCTCAGGAGACAATTTACATGACATGTCAAATCTTATTTTCTGGTAAAAATGAGCAAAATATATCAAAATATTGTCTGCTGAAATTTTGACAACATGCTAAGCTTTAACCCTTGTCATGCTGAATAAATTAAGATGCCACACCCACTTCTAATTGTAAGCCAATCAAATTGCTTGATCTAGGTTGATGATACAAATCCACACACTAAATGACAAACAGTGCAGATCCAGATCAGTTGGCTTCTTCAGAAGCCAACTGATCTGGATCTACACTGTTTTCCAAGGCAGGGCATATCCGGGATCAGCAGGACTAGGGTTAAGAATCGAGTCAGTGTGTCTTCCATTAAACTTACTGCCTGATGTGAAACAAATCTCTGATCAGAGCAATATAGCAATGATCAAAGAACTTCTGCATTCCGGCACCTCCCATCTTTATTTGAAATAATTTTGCAGTGGGGAAAACCTACTTTCTGTCACATGTGGATGGTAAAGACAAAGAGCATGCTGTATATTTACGCAGTTGAGTCAGAATCTCTTTTTCATTTAACCCTTGGCCTGCTGAATAAATTAAGATGCCACACCCAGTTTTAATTTTCAGCCAATCAGATTACTTGATCCAGATTGTTGATATAAATCCACATACATAATGGCAAACAGTGTAGATCCAGATCAGTTGGCTTCTTCAGAAGCCAACTCATCTGGATCGACACTGTTTGCAAAGGCAGGATAAATCCGGGTTCAGCAGGACAAGGGTTAAGGGGAATTGATATTCTGTCAGAAGAGAGAACTCAAAAGGAGTCTGCTCTACAAGGAAAGGATTTGCTCCCATTGCAATCAGATTCTTACTTGTATCCCTTTTCAGAAAGAGATTGGTGTGCAGAAAAGAAAACAAGAAGTCATAAAAAGAGTTTCTCCAGTAAAAGGGGGTGACCCAAGTAAAAAGAGGTGGCCCCAGTAAAAAGGGGGTGGCCATGGGGAATCTACCAAGTGTATCAGTGCCCCTTAATCCGTTGTAGTCTGGAAACCCCTAAAAGGGTAATTTGCAAACAGTACAGACCTAGATCAGATGCTGAAAAACATGGCCTTTGATCAGGGTCTCCACTGTTTGCAAATAGTTTAGCCATTTCTCTCTAGGAATATCTGAACCACATAGACTGACATACCTAAAATCGAAATTAGAATCTTTCAATTTATAATGTTGGGGAGTTGACATTCAGTCTACAGTGGGGGTAAGAATAGCCTTTCATTTTGCTGACATACTTTACATACCATATTTAACCTAAATATTTGGAAACCATAACTCCTAACCATATCTGTCCTAAATTTTGAAAAACTGCATTTGATGTGCAACACTTAAAAAAGGCCTCAAACAATTTTAGGAGAACGTAGGTCCATATCAGCATGCTCATCCATGCAGGCTGATCTGAGCATTCTCTGTTCATCAACATATAC
This sequence comes from Anodontia alba, assembly GCA_964016985.1. Classification (NCBI taxonomy): domain Eukaryota; kingdom Metazoa; phylum Mollusca; class Bivalvia; order Lucinida; family Lucinidae; genus Anodontia; species Anodontia alba. The sequence continues at coordinate 12,062,351 of OZ024822.1, read as the reverse complement.
TACAGTGTCCATTGATTTTGTTTTTGAACAATGTAGACCCTGATCAGCCTGCACTTATGTGCAGGCTGATCTGGGTCTACATTGTCCACTAATTGCACATTCATTGTCCATCATTTAGTGACCTAGTGATGTGTCTAAGTTGAAGGCTTAATGACAGTGGAGAACCAGACCAGAGTCTGCACTACATTTAATCAGAATTTGGTATCTGCTCTGAGTCTAACCTGTTGGCACATGCTTCTTTGTCTATGTCTCTCAGAGGGTTAATACAGAATCTGTTTATTTGAGGTGGATTCAGTCCCTAAGTCAGACAAAAGTCTCATAAATTGATAATTAGACAGATGATTCAGATGAAATGCCAAGTCTTATTTTCTCTGAAAAATAATTTAAAAAAAATTAGAATGTCATCTGCTATAATTTGCTTAGCACTTTACTGGTGAACCTTTCAAACAGTGTTGGCACAATCAGCAGACCACAAATTAGTGATATTTTTTTCTTATTTTTTCACAGAAAACATGTTTTTTTTTTGAGAATAAAAAAAAAACATCAAAGTAGTCTTCTCAAAATTTTACCCAGGGTGCACAAGCATTAACCCTTGTCTTGCTGAATAAATTAATATGCCATGCAAACTTCTAATTTTCACCCAATCAGATTGCTTGATCCGAATTGTTGCTATAAATTCACAAACTTATTGGCAAACAGGGCAGATCCAGATCAGTTGGCTTCTTCAGAAGCCAACTGATCTGGATCTACACTGTTTGCAAAGGAAAGGTATATCCGGATTCAGCATGACAAAGGGTTAAGTAATTCAATGTTTGAAGGCAGTGCCCAAGTTTGTATGTGGTATCATTAAGTAAATGTTTTTAATGCAAATAGTGTCTTACATTTAATTAGTCTTTGTCAGCCATCCAGCTTTACCTTGTTCTTGTTAACCTTTAACCTGCTGAGTTTAAATGTTAGCAGCAAGTGTTTTATATGGGCTGCATCAAGTGAAAAATTGCATTGGAACATGCAACATGCAAAATGCGCAGTTTCATATCATCTTTCGCATGCACAAAGTAGCATCCGAGCCTTTGATCTCCATTTATAAATTCTGAAGTAATCAGTAAATTGTAAGCAGACAGTGAAGGCCCTGATCAAACTGCTGATGCTGACTAATCTGAGCCTTCGCTGTCTGCATATGCCTGGAGACACTTTTTTGCATGGCATGGGCCATGTTTTCTCTCTCTTTTTTCCAGAAAATAGGCCTAGGATTTCATACAATTAGTCATCTTGAGAGGCCAGTTGAAAGAATTTTCAATTTGTATGTTTTGGGAATAACCATAATAAAAATATTATTTTGTTATCGGGTGCTTGTGCCATTGGCATACTAAAGTATTAAAACTAAAGCAATCTTAGCCAAAATCAGCAAATAATAAATTGATGTTTTTCTTTTCATATTTTTCCCAGAAAGTAAGGTTTGACATTTCATGTAAATTGTATCTTTAGGAAATGCCATTCCCTATTTAATGAGAAATTAGAAAATATGTTAAAATTTTATCTGGTGCTGTTTAAGACCAGCAGGTTAAAGGTTAAAACCATCAATCTCAAACTGACAAGAGAAAGTCTTAAAACTTACTGTTGGAGTTTTCTGTGTACACTTTGCTTACTGACTCGGCTATTGACTCCTAGGTGAGTACAAGTAATCTTCTACTTGATCATTTGGATTTTTTTGAAGAACAAAAATGTTATAGAACCTTTATTAATGCTGGGTAAAAAATTAGGTGGGTAAAAAATTCAGCAGATAACATTTTGAAAGATTTTTTTTTTACCAGAAAAAAGACATTTACATTTCTTGAAATGTAAATGTCTGTTTTCTGGGAGAAATAAGAAAAAAATATCGTTAATTTGCTTTTCTGGTGAATTTGCCTAGAGAGTGGTAAAAGTTACATGTTGGTATATACACTGTACCAGTGCAAACTACAAATGCAGCTACAGTAACCCTTTCATTCCTCAAGTTCTGAAGTGGACTCAAACCATCCTTGAATTTGGAAATGTCCACTGATGCAAATAGGGGTTTTAGTCTCAGGTCAAAAACAGAATGGCAAACAGTGTAGCTCCTGATGCAATGGCTCATTATGAGCCATCTCATCTGGTTCTACACTGTTTGCACATGTATCTGTTTTGGTCTGACAGGCTGAACCCAGCTAGCATTCTATGTAAATCTACATCGGGCCGTCATCGGCCCGTCAGCTACCCTGACGGGCCGATGACGGTCCGATATAGATTTACGTAGAATGCTGACTGGGAAAGGGTTAAAAAAATCGATGATAAATTCTTATTTTTAAATGAAATATACTGCTTTGAATTGTGAACTCTTAGAATGCTTATCATGACATTACCTTTTAATTGTATGATTTTTATTTCGCTTATTAGGTATTGGCATAATCTTGTCATAAGGGAGCAAACTCCTATTTGCATGTCTCAACTTGTGATACCATGCAACAGATTCAGAAAGCCATATTTTACAGAGTTGCTAGGAATCTGTGTACAAATCAGGGTATGTTAAATAAAATGAACAACTTCTAAAGATAGTCATATGAAAATATATTTTTTAGTTTTGCTCTTAAGACAGAGCTTGAAATTTCATTAATATTTTCATTATATCCTTCTTGTTTATCAAACCACAATTCCAACTCAACTAATTTAGAGCAATTTGATTGGCCAAGACAAACGTGAAATGTTTTTATACATGTACTTTGATAAATCCACTGAGCAGGAATCTTGGGACTATTTTCTTTGCATAAATTTCTAAAGTCAGGGCCCAGTTGTTCAAAGCATTGTTAGCTTAACAAGCTCATTAGTGGTCAAAATGTTAGCTGTTCTAGTAAGTACAATAATTAATTCACAGGTATTTTTGCTGAAAAAATGTGAGTACTTTTGAAAATGTAAAAGCTACTCACATTTTTTCAGCAAAAATATTAGCATATATGCCATATTTAATGGTCAAAGTTTTAACAAAATATTAACCAATGACATCGTTACTTTTGAACAACTGGGCCCTGCTCTTTAACTCACATTTTCAACATAAACAAAACTGAATTGTAATCATCAGAAATATGGAATGAATTGGAATCATTAGAAACAAATTTCATTTTTGTGGATTTTATCAATGTATAAACGCTGGCGAATCATTCACAAACTTAACATAAAGCCCTTTGGGCTCTATTCAGTTTTTGAGTGATTCTTTCCTTTCCATTGATTCAAGAAGGATATTAATCAGTCTCTGGTGAAAGAATGTGCACAAGTCTGGGCCCGGTTGTTCAAAGCATCGTTAGCTTATCAAGCTCGTTAAGGGTCATTTTGTTAACTGTTTTAGCGGATTCAATATACAATATTCTGAATTTCTTTGCTGAAAAAGTGTGAGTAGCTTTTGCAGTGCAAAAGCTACTCACATTTTTTCAGCAAAAACTTTCAGCATATTTGCATATCATTCAGTGTAAATTTTAGCGAATCGTTAACTAACGACATTGTTAGTTTTGAACAACTGGGCCCTGGTTAACTGCTTAAAGGATTAAGCCGACCCAGGAAAAGTGTGGTTAGGTGAGCTGACCAGCTTGACATATCCTTCATAGTGTTGACTGGGTTGTGAAACTCCAAATCGGCCGACCTTCTCGCCAAAAGCCAATGATGACAGGACCAACCCTCAGAAAGCTTTAGCATAAGGGCAGGCCATAAGCATTAACCATTTATCTGCTACATTTTTATAGAAGGTGACATCTTATTAAAATATTTTTTTCCATTACGAAAACACACCTATTCAAATATATTGATAATTTTACAGCAAAAAAAAGGGAAAATTTTCAGATTAAAAATTCTGATATTTTTCATATTCCTGCTCAAAACATAGATTGTGGGTATTAGTTAGAACCACCTCGGTGAGGCGGTTCTAACAAGTATCTACAATCTATGTTTTTAGCAAAAATAAGGAAAATATTGTATACCCCTGTAAACCCCAGTTTTACTATATAAAAGTGGGGTTTAATGGGGTCAGAATAATATAGGTGTATAAAAACTATAAGGCTTGAATTTCATTTGCATGGAGACAGTTTGAATGAAATGTCAAGTCCTACTTTCTGTGGAAAATAAGAAAATCATCAATTTTTTTATGCCCCCGCCTGCCAAAGGCGGGAGTGGGGCATATAGCATTTTGCCGTGACATTACGTCCCTATGTGCGTATGTCACATTTGTAACCAGAGTCTAACAAATGTTACAGTTTACATTCAAGTTTACATGCAAGTTTACCTGCTTGCCCCTGGGCAGGGACAGGGGTTAGAATGTGTAACAGGTCATATTGAACACATGCAAAATGGCAGCAGAATCATAAGTCTGGTACAGGTACCATTACTTGCCCTAGAAAGTTAGAAACCAGGTATAATGATCACAGATGAAATAGTTTATACAGAGACCAGGGTTTGGAAACTGGATCATGCTAGGGGTGGGCCTGTGGGGTGGGGCCAAAGGAAACAGCCATACAAGCAAAGGCCATAGGGTGGGGGCATCTGTGGACACATGTCTAGTTTATCTTTTTAAGATTGATTTTCACCATATCTTTTTAATTATGACTATATGAAGCATATGTCCCTGATAAAAGTTATTCAGGAGAAAGACCACCGACTTCTCCTTATAGAATGGATTGTCATATTTCTGCAGTTTTTGTTCTGATTAGATGGATGGTTCGATGATGTGTACATCTGGAGGGTCGCTACTCAAAATTGTTCTTAAGTGTTCTAGTCTGTTGCTTGTGAATAAACCTTAAGAATAAACAGTTAGATACAACTCAGACTGAATCTGGGTTCATGCTGAGTAGAACAGACAAAAATGATAATTACATGATAATTGCTAATTCTACTTTATTTTTCCCATGCAGAAAAAATGTATCCATGGACTAGTTTGAACTACCCATATAGTTTTCCTTTAACTGTGCATTGAGCAGACAACAAACTGCCACTACAGTCCGTCAAGGTGGGAATTATGGTAACTTATAATTTCAGGCAAACTGGACTTCGCTGAATTTCGCATCAGATAACCAATTTACTCCGACACAGCAGTGGGCAGAAACATTTTTGAGTAGTCGTTCTCCAAAAAAACTTTTATAAGGGGAATATTTTTCATAAATCCAATATTTAAAAAGTTATCATGAAAATTCAAAATTTTAGAAAGATAAAACATTGACTTTAATATTTGCTGATTAGTTGACTGAGTGCTGCAGATTATATTAATATAAGTCTGAAAATAGTCTGAACTGCACTAAAACTGAACCAGTTACTTTTTTATCCATCGGCATGCATACAGATAACAAAATTAGTCATCAACATGTGAACAATAAGTAATATAAAAAATTTTCCTGAAAAATGTGACTAATGATTCCATGCAGGTTGTGTTAAAAAAATAGCAAGCTCAGAGTATTTTAAGAAAAAAAAAAAAAAGGAAAAATATTTAAATGTCATTGGCTAATATTGCACTTCAGCATATTAATGGTCAATACCTGAGCAATAATAAATGGGGCTATAATTTCATCATCTTTCAAGGCAAACAGCAGACAACAAATGCTATTTTTTTTTCTTATTTTCCAGAAAACAAGATTTGACATTTTATGCAAATAGTTGCATGAAATGTCAAACCCTATTTTCTGGAAAAACAAAATAAGAAAAATATTTCAAAGTAAAGTCTGCTGAACTTTTAACCCAGCATGCTAAGCATCAATATGCTCCTCACTCTACCTGCAAGGCCTGCTCATTGCCTACACTATATACCGTATTCGACTTAATTATTACCCCTACAAGTGCACAGTCAAGCAATTCCGTAGCAAGTGTATTTTCTCTCTACTTCTCTATTAAGGCATATGTTGTGGGTAATCATTTGAATTGCATCGACTTGTCGATGCAATTCAAATGAGTACCCACAACATATGCTTTATAAAGAAAATCAGAAAAAATTGCAAATCTTTTTTTAATGTACCCTTAGTATAGATGGATAAATATTTTACAAGTTTTCCCAGTAGTTTTGAAAAACCTAAAAGCAGGGTGCAGTAATTAGGTCGAATATGGTACTTAGATATATTTAGGTCCTTCAGGTTTAGCTGTTGTGTATGAAAAGATAAATTCTTATATCTGACATTGCATTTTTAGGTTGTATTTTTTTCATAGTCTAGTTCTATCATATACTTGCACTATGTTCACATTCACCCATTGAATTTGATATATTAGCAGACTGGTGAAGTCTCAAAATTTGCCTTGATTTGATGCCATAGAAAATAAGGTCTGATATTCCAGTCATTTTGGTTTGAATGAAATGCCAAAGCCTTTTTTTGGAGAGTAGGAGGGAATACGAAAAAATATTACTCCTTTGTTGGCCTTCATCATACTTAAGGTTAATCTATCAGTGGTCTGAACTTGCTCAGTACTTTCAGCTTAAAATTAATTTCTGTATATTAAAAGATATATCATATTCATGAGTCAGTAAAACATAAAAAAATACCTTCTGGGGCATAGTATAGACTGATACATAGCTCTAATAAGGTGTTGTTGTTTTTTTTCAACCAAAAAGTTCTAATTTTTTTCTTATTTCTCCACAAAAACATGTGGTGGTACTCATTAGAAGTGCCTCACCGAGGCACTTCTAATGAGTACCCACAACATATGTTTTTGTGGAGAAATATGGATACCTCTCTTATCTGGAGCCATGGTGATATTTACAACTCATCAGGGTCTTCACTGCTTTATATCCTGTTTACCCTAAGTATTTGGATTAGGCCGGATCAAACAGTGCAGACCCAGATCAGATGCTGCAGAATGCAGCATCTGATCAGGGTCTACACTGTTTGCCACCCGTCCAGAAATTTTTAGATATGTCATCAGGTAGTACAACAAACTTGTTCAAATTTTAGAACAGGGGTTAAGATAACCCTATGTTTATATATTTAGTTTAAATATGGTAGTCGCTTCAGGCAGTATGAGAATATATAATGAGCCACATTATACAAACAGGGCCTATGGGTATATTATTGATTGATTGAGTTGTGGTTTTACGGCCCAGTTAACCCATAAGGGTCATGACGAGCCAGTCAGTTTACCTAACCACTCCTTTCCTGGGCAGGCTTAGTCCTCTAAGCTGTTAACCAGTACTTGTGCACATTCTTTTGCCAGAAACTGACAACTGCTCTTCTTGAATCAATGGAAGGGAGAGAATGACTGTAGAAAAGTGTATATTATAAACTCTTTCCCCGCTAGTGGCGACTTCTGTCATCTTCTGATAACCTTTGCAAACAATTTGGACCCAGATCAGGCCTGATGAAACATCGTGCCTGATCAGGATCCAAACTGTTTGACACTCTGATGGTATTCCTGAAAGATTAATTATTTTGAAAAAGTTAATTAAAAAAAAAAATCCACAGACCACAAAAAAGCATACAAAATTACCCAGCATGCAAAGAGTTACACAAACCACCAAGCCAGAGGACTTGTTAAGGAGGAGTATTGATGATAATTGTGGGATATATTTTTTCTCATTTCTCCATAAAAACATAATGTGGGTACTCATTATAAATGGCTCAACGAGTACCACACATGATGTGTTTTAAGGAGACATAAGAAAAAATTATCCTAGAATTATCATCAACTACTCCTCCTAACAATTCCTCTGCTGAGCCCCAGATCAGCCTGTGCATTCACATGTCACTTTTTGCCTGTAGGATCTATGATAACCAGGGCCCAGTTGTTCAAAGCGTTGTTAGCTTAACAAGCTCCTTAAGGGGTAATTTCGTTAACTGTTTTAGCGGATTCAATATACAATATTCTGATATTTTTTGCTGAAAAAATGTGAGTAGCTTTTGCACTGCAAAAGCTACTCACATTTTTTCAGCAAAAAATTTCAGCATATTTGTGTATCACTCGATATAAATTTTAACGAATCGTTAACTAACGACATCGTTAGCTTTAAACAACTGGGCCCAAGCATCCTCCAGACATTTACTACATAGCACCACATCAGGCACTTTTTTTTCAACCACAAAGAATTGATATTTTTCATATTTCTCCATGAAAACGTATGTTGTGGGTAGTCATTAGAAGCAGTTTACTAGAGCACTGCTAATGAGCACCCACAAGGTATGTTTTCATGAAGAAATAAGAAAAATGTTCACGTGATACCCAGTCTTATTTTGAGCTTTGAGGCAAACTGAGACAGTCCAGATTAGACTGTACAAAAGATAAAATGATTATGGTGGCAATACACTATTTTCTACTCCTCCCCACCAACCCATTCCCCAAAGTATTCTGTCTCTCGCAAACAGTGTAGACCCAGATAACCATATTCCTTGGCATCTGATCAGGGACTGCGGAGACTGTTCGCCACTCATCCAGTGGTTTACACGCTTCTGCAGCTAGTAAAGTGGACTTGTTCAAGTTTAACCCTTGTCCTGCTGAATAAGTTAAAATGCCACACCCTTTTCAAATTTTCAGCCAATTAGATTACTTGATCCAGATTGCTGATGTAAATCCACATACTGAATGGCAAACAGTGTAAATCCAGATCAGTTGGCTTCTTAGAAGCCAACTGATCTGGATCTACATTATTTGCAAAGGCAGAGTATATCCGGGTTCAGCAGGACATGGGTTAAGGACAAATATGATAAAATATTAAGGTGTCCCAACATTTAAACTAAAAATGGTAATTTAGGGTTGTTATTTTTGCATCAAAACATATAATGTGGGTGGTACCCCTTCAAATCACCTATCAAGGCAATTCCAATGAGTACCCACAAGATATTTTTGGTGCAAAAATAACAAAAATTATCTTCCTACAATCACCTACAGTAATAACCCTAAGTATTGGGACAGATAGGCTTTTGCCAACAGTGTAGACCCAGATCAGACTGCAGAATGCGCTGTCTTGATCAGGGTCTACACTGTTTGCTATACGCAAATAGTGTAGACTCAGATCAGATGCTGTATTCTGTTGCATCTAACCTGGATCTACACTGTTATCTCAGGCCTGTCTGTCCCAATACTTAGGATTATTACGGTAGTATGCATATCTGGACCTGAGCATGTACACGCTAAAATCCCTTTTTGTGGCGTGACAAAATCTGTTTGATTTGTGGTTTGCCTTTGGGGTTTGCCTGATCCATCAACTGGTAAAATACATTTTATTCTGTTATCAAGATTTTACTTGTACAAAATCATGTAAAATAAAAACAAAAACAAAAAAACTCTGCAATAGATAGTGATTGATCTTCTAGACTTGAAGTAATTAAAAAAGTTTAAACTTTACCACTCTCTGGGCAGATTAATTTTCTTATTTTTTCTCAGAAAATAGACTTTGACATTTCATGCAAATTATCTCCTGTATCTCCTGTCTTCTATGTAGACAATATGCATAAAATGTCAATTTTTATTTTCTGGGAAAAATAAGAAAAATATCTTAAAACATTGGCAGCTGAAATTTTTACCCACCATGCTAAATGTTAATATTTTATGATTATGTCATAATCTTGAAGGAGTAAGATTTATCATTTCTGATATGAGCTATATCAAGAAAAAAAACATATAGAACTGAAATGTTTGAACATATTTATCTGGGAAAACAGTGAAGACCTATGGAATAATTTGATATGGGTATGCATTTTTGGCCATTCACCACTCTATAGGCAAATTCAGCAGATGATGAATTGATTATATTTTTCTTCTTTTCCCCAGAAAACAGGATTTGACATTTCCTGCAAATTGTCTTCATTGGGAAAAATAAGAAAAAAAAATCAATATGTCATCTGCTGAAAATTTTAACCAGAGTGCCAAGCAAGATGACTTTACTAAGTAAACAAGTCAGTTTGTTCAAAATTTAGGACATTCAGTATTGGACCTAAGTATTGAGATAGACAGGCCAGAGCAACACATTATGAAAACCTGCCTATTCAAATGTACTGAAAATTTTACCACCAAAAATAAAAAAAAATTCAGATAAAAAAATTTGATATTTTTCATATTTCTGCTCAAAACATAGGTTGTGGGTACTCGTTAGAACCGCCTCGATGAGGCGGTTCTATCGAGTACCCACAATCTATGTTTTCGAGCAGAAATAAGAAAAATAATGTATACCCCTGTAAACCCCAGTTTTACTATATAAAAGTGGAGTTTAAGGGGGTCAAAATTGTATAGGCATGTTTTCGTGATGATAGATCTAGACGAGATGCAGCAGAATATAGTGTCTGATCAGTATCTACACACTTTGCAGCTGTCTATGCTTGTCCATCTGTCTTTCCATCCAAGTTTTATCAGGCTATATTACCTGTAATGTATGTCCTAGGCTGATCAGATTTGGTATACTGACATTGAATACAAGGTATAACATAACCTGAGTAGTAACTGTGACTTTTTCACCTCTCCCATACATTAAAGGTAAAAAACTTTCAGGTGCAAATCTTCTGTTTGGCCAAGATTGACTAAGTTTTGTGTGTGGGTACATTTATTGAAGTTGTGTTGCATACCACAAGTAGGCGACTGTTACCTATATATTACAGAAGAAAAACTTGTCCTGGGTAAATCTCCTGTACTATAAGGCCTAGGCTGATCAAATTCAGTGTCGTCATACAGCTTACACAGACACTGTATCACATACCTTTATGCTGACCTCTTACCTATATTATGAAATAATAAAAATCAGACACCACAAATAGGTCACTGTGGCCTATATGTTGACTTCTGACTTGTATTACATCTGAAGCAAAAACAAATTTATCCAGGGTATATCTGCTGGTCTAGATTAATCAGATTTGGTGTATGGATACAGCTAATAATAATGTATGACATAAGTAGGTCACTGTGACTTATATTTTAATTTATCTTAAAATAAAGAAATATGTTTGCACTATAAATTTTCTGCACTATTTCACCTACATTTGTGTATGGGTATAGCATTAAGTTATGTAATTGTGTACCATAAGTAGATCATTGTGACCAATATTGTATATTACAGAGAATACTTATCTATAGTATATCCTCTACACCACAGTCTGCAGACCAAATTTTGTGTATGATTATTTCAGCTAAAGCCTGGTGTACCAAAAGCATATCACTGTGACATATATATGGACCCATGATCTACATTAAAGAAAAAAAAATCACTTTTTTATGCACCCAACTTCAAAGAAGTTGGAGGGGCATATTGCTTCTGGGGCAATTGTCTGTTCATCCTTCAGTTCGTCATGCTTTTTGATGCATAGCATAACTTTAGACACATGCATGCTACTGTTTTGAAATTTCTTATATGGTTTTCTCATGAAAAAATAGCTGACACATATTTTTTTTTCTTGACAGGATTAAGCCCATATCTGAGTTATTGTCCATTGAAAAAATATAGATGCAGTCTTTTCAGCAAAATATCTCAAAAACTATTGAAGCTAGAGCCTTGAAACTTGATTAGTAGACTGGTAGTGATGAGTAGATGAATTGATTAACTTTTGAATAAAAATTTGAAAAAATACTTCACGAGTTACAGCCTTTTGTAATTTTGGGCATTTTTACCTTGTCAGCAAAATATCTCAAAACCTGTTGGAGCTAGAGCCTTGAAACTTGGTGAATTGATTGGTAATGATGAGTAGATGACTTGTGTAACTTTTGAATAAACTCTGAAAAATATTTCATGAGTAATGGCCCTTTGTAAATTTGGGCATTTTTCCCTTGTCAGCAAAATATCTCAAAAACTATTGAAGCTAGAACCTTGAAACTGTATGGATAGATTGGTAGTGATGAGTAGATGACCTGGTTAACTTTAGAAGAAATTCTGAAAATATCTCATGTGTTATGGCCCTTTGTAATTTTGCGCATTTTTACCTTGTCAGCAAAATACGAGGGTCGTGCAAAAAGTTCTGTCACTGATAGGCTTCCTTAGTTTTATCCCAGGTATATTTTAAAATTCTTCACTGCACTTGAATGGTGTGTTGATAGCTAATGATACCCATTGATTTCGTGCAAATTGCTTTCCATCTGACCGAGTTATTTCAAATTGAAATAGATGCAGTCATATACACTGACCAATTTACTTGTTACATTGGAACATGGACCAGAAGACTGAAATTCGTAGCTATATTAAATGCCGCATTAGGCTTAATATAGATTCAAAGCAGATATTTAATGAATTGTGTGGTATATATGGACCTCAGACCATTTCAATGCGCACAGTTTCTAGGTGGGTTAAAGCTTTTAAAGCTGGGAAATTTTCTGTTGAAGATGATACCCGTCCTGGAAGGCCTAAAACCTCTGTTACCAAGGCCAACTTCGCTGCTGTAAAGATTGTGGTCAAACAGGATGCTTGATTGTCTGTCAAAGATATAGCTAGTTGTACTGGCATATCAGAAGGCAGTGTGCAAACAATTCTGAAAAAGCGTTTGGACCTGAGAAAGGTTTGCGCTAGGTGGGTACCTCATTTGCTCACTGAGGAGCAAAAGCCACAATGCCTTAAATATGCCCGGGAACTTTTGAAAACATACAAAGGCTGTAATAGTCGGGTTATTTCTAACTTGCTAACAGGTGATGAAACCTGGGTGCACATGTTTGAGCCACAAAGAAGGGCTGATAATAAGCAATGGAAGCGAAAAGATAAAAAATGCCCATGTATTGCCAAGAGAACCATAAGTTAGAAAAGATGTTGTACGCAATTTTCTTTAATTCAAGTGGACCAGTCGTTCAAGTGCCTTGTCCATCTGGTCTTATAGTCACTGGCCAATTCTACAAGAATCCTGCACTGAAGAAAGTGAAAGAGTTTTACAATAAGAAATGACCAAGCAAAGGATGGTCAGGAGTCCACCTTTTACATGACAATGCCTCCTCTCATAAGTGTGAGGTTGTTAAGTCTTTTTATGCCCCACCACCAAAAAAGTGGTGGGGTATTATGTGATACCCTCTGAAATTTTGAATGTCCATCCGTCCGTCTGTCTATCCATCAGCACCCCCACCATTCGTTTGCCCGCAACTCCTCCTACAGTTTTAGGCCAATCCTTTTCAAACTTTACAGGCACTTTTAGGATGGTCTGAAGATTTGTATATTGTTTTTTCAGAATCCTGAAATTATTTTTTATCACATTTTTAACTTAGACTTTCTTTCGAGCCCTAATACTACAGAAATGTACAGGGAGTATGTACCTTGTACGCGCAACTCCTCCTACAGTTTTGAAACTTTACAGGCGCTTTTAGGATGGTCTGAAGATATGCATATTGTTTTTTCAGAATCCTGAAATTATTTTTTATTACATTTTTTGCATTTTTAACAGGCTTTTTTCGAGCCCTAATACTACAGAAATGTATAGGGAGTATGTACCTTCTACGCGCAACTCCTACTACAGTTTCAGGCCGATCCTTTTGAAATTTACACATGCTTTTAGGATGGTCTGAAGCTATGCATATTGTTTTTTTTTCAGAATCCTGAAATTATTTTTTATCACTTTTTATTGCATTTTTAACTTAAGACTTTTTTTTTTTTTTTTTTTTTTTTGAGTTCTGAAATAACTGTTTATTGCTTCTCTTCATGTTTAACTTAGATTGTTTTCAGCCCTTATACTACAGAAGTGCATAGGGAATATGTCCCTGTGTGGCGGGGCATGGTGCATGGCTTGCAGTTTTATTTGGCTTCTGAAAAGGTGAAAGTTTTAAACCACCCACCTTATTCACCTGCCCTGAGTCCCTGTGACTTCTTTTTATTTCCAAGGCTTAAGAAAATTCTTTCTGGAAATAAGTATACGTCTAGAAATTCTCTTGGCAGTGCTATTTATCAGTGTCTCCAACAGATACCAAAAGAAGACAATTTATCTGCTTTTCGTGACTGGGTAAAAAGGTTACAAAAATGTGTTTCAGTGAAGGGGGAATACTTTAAAGGTTTGTAATAAAAATATGTTTGATAAAACGTAGCACTGAAGTAATCCGAACCGAGTGACAAAACTTTTTGCAGGACCCTCGTATCTCAAAAACTTTTGGAAGAGCCTTGAAACTTGATGAATCAATTGGTAATGATGACCTGGTTAACTTTTGAATAAATTCTGAAAAATATTTCAAGAGTAATGGCCCTTTGTAAATTTGGGCATTTTTCCTTTGCCAGCAAAATATCTCAAATACTGTTGGAGCTAGAGCCTCATAACTTAATAAGTAGATTGGTATTGATGAGAAGGAATTTGGAGGGGTCTATTGCTTCTGGGCATGAGTAATGTCCCTTTGTAAATTTGGGCATTTTACCTTGTCAGCAAAATATCTCAAAAAACTGTTGGAGCTAGAGCCTCATAACTTGATGAATAGATTGGTAGTGATGAGAAGATGATCTGATTAACTTTTGAATAAAATTCTGAAAACTGTTTCAGGAGTTATGGCCCTTAGTAGACTGTGCCATTTTTACCATGTATTATCTTTAGAGGCAAGCATATGGTTGGGGGCATAGTGTTTCACAAACACAATTTCTAGTTTTCTGTGTGTGTGTGTGGTGTGGTATGGTGTGGTGTGTGTGTGTGTGTGTGTGTGTGTGTGTGTGTGTGTGTGTGTGTGTGTGTGTGTGTGTGTGTGTGTGTGTGTGTGTGTGTGTGTGTGTGTGTGTGTGTGTGTGTGTGTGTGTGTGTGTGTGTGTGTGAAATACTTTGCCATCTTCTTATGTTTGTATGTTTCTTACATGTGTGTGTGGTGTGGTGTGGTGTGTGTGTGCGTGTGTGCGTGTGTGTGTGCGTGCGTGCGTGCGTGCGTGCATGTGTGCGTGCGTGCGTGCGTCATGAGTGCGTGCATGCATGAAATACTTTGCCATCTTCTTATGTTTGTATGTTTCTTACATATCTAGCAGGGCTCTTGCTGACTTCTCAGTTTCCTAGTTTCTGTTTCATTTGTTGCAGAATAAAATTCTTTACCAGGTTCTTGAGTGGAGCCTTCAAGCAGAGTCTGATGGCACAGCTCAAAGGACTTAAGGAGGTGAATTTGAGATAATTCTGTTATAATTTATCTTATATCTGCATAAGCTGTATCTTGTGAGTACTCATTAGAAGTGCCTCATGGAGGCTCTTCTAATGAGTACCCATAACATGTTGTTTATGGAGAAATTTATCCCAGACTTATCATCAAATACTCCTCCTTAATGTCCTGCTAGCAGGCTCATGCTTCTGTATAGTGCAAGATTCATTCATTCAGTCATCCATTCAGTCATCAGTCGTTTATATTTTTTTCTTGGTCCTTGTATTTTGATTGATTCATTTGCTCCATTTGCTGTAAATGTCATTCTTGGGGAAACAGATAATTTGCCATTTTATTTTATAAATCCATTTATAGCTTAAAATAGAAACTTCAATTTTGAATTTGATGAGACATCAGTATGTCACAGTGCAGAAAGTTAACATATTACTGGAGTTGAAAAATCGAACAGGGCCCAGTTGTTCAAAGTGTCGTTAGCTTAACGAGCTGGTTAAGGGTATTTTCGTTAACTGTTTTAGCGGCTTCAATATGCAATATTCTGATATTTTTTGCTGAAAAAATGTGAGTAGCTTTTGCACTGCAAAAGCTACTCACATTTTTTCAGCAAAAAATTTCAGCATATTTGTGTATCACTCGATTTAAATTTTAATGAATCGTTAACTAACGACGTCGTTAGCTTTGAACAACTGGGCCCAGAATGGGAAATGTTAAGTGATCATGTGACTTTTGATCTGTATTTGGATATATATTGTATTTATCCTAAGTATTCAGACAGACAGGCCTGTGGTGCCTGATTAGGGTCTGCACTGTTTGCCACTCAGATTTTAGACACATAAACAGGTGGTTAAATGGACATTCAAATTTTAAAAGAAGTATGGTAAGAAGGTGAGGTGTCTTAATCCTTGTCATGTTGAATAAATTAAGATGCCACGCCCACTTCTAGTTTTCAGCCAGTCAGATTACTTGATCCAGACTGTGGCTATAAATTAAAATACTTAATGCAAACAGTGCAGATCCAGATCAGTTGGCTTCTTCAGAAGCCAATTGATCTGGATCTACACTGTTTGCAAAGGCAGGGTATATCGGCGTTCAGCAGGACTATGGTTAATACTTAGGCCCATAAATATGGATAAAGCAAATTATGCCTCAGTGATGTGCAGTTCATGATCAGCTTGGCTGTCTGTGCAGCCTGTTCTGGAGTTGCAACATTTTTTATATAATACTTATTTTGTGAAAAGGGCT
Source organism: Anodontia alba (assembly GCA_964016985.1). Lineage (NCBI taxonomy): Eukaryota > Metazoa > Mollusca > Bivalvia > Lucinida > Lucinidae > Anodontia > Anodontia alba. Next base: position 12,046,139 of record OZ024822.1, on the reverse strand, counting down.
CTTATTGCATATGTGGACAGTTAAGGCCCTAAACAGACTGTACCTATTCAGGTGCTTGTTACCCTCTTACAGAATCTCCAGATACAGTCTCCGGATGCTTCAAGGATCTATTATTGATGTGAAGGTAGATTGATAAATGCATCCCAAGGATCACAGTCTGGCATCACGAGGCTTACCAAGTGATGCCAGACTGTGATCGTGAGGGACAAAATTTTTTTTATCTGCTCCCATGATAGATTTGTTTTCTTGCACACCTTTCATTTCTGAATGTAATAATGCAGTCACTTTGATTACTGACATCCACCATATTAATCATTCCATTCAGTGACAAACCTTAACCCATTGTAGTCGTGAGACCTGTAAAAGGGTAATTGGCAAAAGTGTAGACCCAGATCAGACATTCTGCGGCATCTGATCAGGGTCTCCACTGTTTGCAAATAGTTCAGCCATTTTTCTCTAGGAATATGTAAATATTATAGCCGGACATACCTAAAATTGAAATTGGACTCTTCCAATATATAGTGTGGGAGAGTCTATTCAGTATACAATGGGTTAAGGATGGGGTACATGACGTCCATTACAACCAGTCCATATCAATCACATGAGAATTCTCGATTTTTATCTTATCCTGGGTAGGATAATTAAGGTAGGAGAAGAAGGTTGAATTCAAGATTTCCTTACCTGGTGTGCAAGAAACAAGACTATACTGTATTTCCACTTAGTAATCTGACACCTTAACTCCTTACCATACTTGTCCTAAAATTTGAACATAGCCATTTTTCTACCTTTGATATGTCTTTAAATCTGATGGATGAGTGGCAAACAGTGCAGACCCTGATCAGATGCTGCAGTCTGCAGCATCTGATCAGGGTCTACACTGTGTACCGAGGCCTGTCTTATCAAATACATACTTGTGGTAAATACAGTATTGATGAACAGGGAAGGCCCAGTCAGACTGTGTATATATCCGTATGCACAGACTGCAAGCTGATCTGAGTCTTTGCAATTTGTGTAAGATAAAAGGAGCCTTTTTGTTTGATATGGTCCATTCTTATCTGGCGGTCTCCAGGGAGAAGGAGTTTTGTGACACTATAATTATATGGCTATTTGTCATGCAATGTAGAGTTCTGTAGATAATGATTTTATATAACCTAATGATTTTTGTCTGTGTTTCTCTGAGATGAATTGTGTCAGTGTATCAACTCTTAGTTATTCAGCAGATGACACTTTTAAATAGTTTTTTAACCCATTTAAGCCTAGCATCCCATAAAAGGGGCATTGGCAAACAGTGTAGATTCAGATCAGACTCCGCAGAATGCAGTGTCTGATCAGGGTCTACACTGTTTGCATTTACTACAGGAATTTCTATAAAAGATGGTAATAATAAAAGCTTACCAGACACCCCTTATATTGGAAATGGACCAGTCTGAAGAATGAAGGTAGAAGAGTCCATTCGGCACAAATATATATTATTATATGTATAATCGGATTTTTAATTAATGTGCAGGTACAGGGGCAACATCCACATCAGTAGGCCCCTTCCAGGTAGCTGGCTTGCTGCATGCATGGCAGATCTCACACCAGATCTCCAGGTATATCATGAGGATTGATAGCCGAGAGCTTCCACTTTCTGTAATCCCTCTCTGTCAGCTGTTTCCATGTCATCTTGGGCCTCCCAAGACCACGCTTTCCATCACCTGTATGTCAAAGGCTGTCTTGACTGCACCATTGGAGCATTCCACATATCCATACCATCAGAGCCTTCTCTCCTTCAGAATGAGGTCCAGATCCTCAATGCCAAGCCACGCAAGTAGCTCATTGGACCTGGTGGTGACAATGTCTTCTGGCCTGACATTGCAGATCTGTCTGATCATTGCCCTGTCATTTCCCTGCAGACGCTGGAGGTTTGGCTTTGTCAATGGCTAAGTCTCACTGGTATGGAGCATTTGTGCTCTGCACACAAGAGCTGTACACATGGCCACGTGTTTTGAAAGAGAGGTGGTGTGAAGAGAGAACTGGTAGCAGATCCTTGAACTTCTTCCAGGCAGTTTTCACACATGTTGTGGTTGAAAGTTCACAGCCACCTGCTGCTGAGAGCATGTCTCCTAGGTAGCAAAAGGAAGCTACCACCTCCAGCTTGTCAGGTCCAACCTGGACTTCCTTCTGTGGTCTGCCATCCAAGGGACGTGCAGTTCCCTGGCACCGTGTCAATCTGAAGTCAGGGTCCTTTGTCAAGCGCTTGAGCCCACTGCATTTCTTGCGCAGCCAGTGCTTGCAGCCGTTGCAGAAGATGCTGTTGCTGCCCACTCCAGTGCGACGGACGGCGCATGGAAACTCACCGGAACTCTGCAAGAGGTCCAGGCCAGTACCTCAGATCATGATCTTCGTCTTTCCTGCATTTACTCTCAGTCCTTTCTTCTCCATTGCTTCTTTCCAGGTCAAGAACCTCCTGATTCCTCAAGCGATTCAGCGATGATAACAAGGTCATTGGCATAGAGGTCCTCCCAGGGGACCCCAGAGCGGAATTCTCGTGATAAGGCTTCAAGCACAATGATGAAGAGCAGCGGGCTGAGTACTGAGACTTGGTGAACACTGACCTTGACTTCAGACTTTTCACTGTACCCCTCACCAACATGGACACGGCTCCTCACATTTGCATACATCCCCTGCACTAGTTGCACAATCCACTCCTCCATACCACGTTTTCTCAGCGCCCACCAGATGACCTTCCGAGGTACTCGATCAAACGCCTTCTCCAGGTCTACAAAAGCCATGTAGAGTCTCTTGTTGGCAGCTAGATACTTCTCTTGCAGCTGCCTGACAACAAAGATTGCATCTGTTGTGCCTCTGCCCGGGATGAAGCCAAACTGGGAATTGTCGATTGACACCAACTGTCTGATGAAGCCGTCCATAATCCTCTCCAAGACTTTCATGACCTGTTCTATCAGCTCGAGACCGCTGTAGTTGCCCCTTACCAATGTGTCCCCCTTTCCCTTGTAGAGGCAGACAATGAAACTCTGCTCCCAGTCAGAGGGTACCTTGCCATCACAAATGATTGCAGCTGCGAGATCACGGATCATGGAGGCACCCATGTCACCGGCTGCTCGTATCATCTCTATCACTATGCCTGATGGGCCAGGCCCTTTGCCATCCTTCATCTATGAGATAGCCTTCTTAACCATATCGATGGTGATTGGGATGGGCGGGCCTTCCACAAATGGGTTAATGTTGTTGTTTTTTCCAGAAAATAGGCTTTGGCATGTCAAATCCTGTTTTCTGGAAAAAAAAAAAAGAAAATGTCATCAATTTGTCATTTGCTGAATTGGTAAAAGTTAACCCTTGTCATGCTGAATAAATTAAGATGCCACGCCAACTTCTAATTTCAGCCAATCAGATTGCTTGATTCGGATTGTTGCTATAATTTCACATACTGTATGGCAAACAGTGCAGATCCAGATCAGTTGGCTTCTTCAGAAGCCAACTGAAATGGATCTACACTGTTTGCTAAGACAGGGCATGTCGTCGCCAGCAAGAGAAGGGTTGGTTAATGCCATAGCTCCATAGCTAGACATAGGAATATTCAGAAAAACAGGTTTTTATCTGGACCACGGAATGGTTAGTGCTCCCAACATCAGATCATGTGGTCCCCAGTCCAAATCCTGCTGGTAACAACACAGATGACTGTAAGGCACCATTGCACAGAGGCTTTCATTTTCACCCTTGCATCATCCTGATATGACTTAGATAATATTGAAAGGGGTGTAAAACACCAAATCATCACCATTTCTTATTTCCTTATGAAGACATATTGTTTTTACTCATTAGAATTGACCAGCTGAAGTAGATTACTAGAGCTATGCTCTTGGATTCATGCCTTTCTATTACATAGCTGCCTTATTATATTGCATATTGTCTTTATTGGATTACATATCAGTTTTAACACTTGCCATGTGGAATCAGTTAAGATGCCATGCCCACTTCCAATTTTCAGCCACTTGCACTTTACATGATCTATGTTTTTGATACCAATCCACATACTTAATGAAAAACAGTGTAAATCCAGATCAGTTGGCCAACTGATCTGGACATACACTGTAAAGGCAGGGTATGTCAGGGTTCAGCAAGACCAGGATAAATACATATACATATCTAATTCTTAAATTTTTTTTTTTTTTCAGAATATGGTTAGAAGTCCAGATGACAAAAGGTAGGTGATTATAATTAATGTATGCATTTTTTGCTCATCTGAACTCGAGGCTGAGGATGAGCTGTAGTAATCTCTTCCTGTCCATTGTCTGTCCATCTGCCTGTACACATCTTTAAATGACTTCTTCTGAAGTCACTTGGTCAATTTTTATCAGATTCCATTTTGAGCTTCTATGATTTGGAAAATGAGAGTTTGCTGAACTAGCCGGGCATATGTGAGGTTTACACTGACTTTGCCTAAATGACGGCTCTAGGTTGACCATTGACCTTAAATTGCAAAGTCACATTTGCTTCCTATAGAGTATTGTTTGCATGTGAGTGGACCCAGGCAAGATGTCTTAGTTAAAAAAGATGAAGTTTTTAAATGTTTGCAAGAAGGTTGAATGACTAAATGATGTCAAGATATTTAAGATACATTTTCAGGGGAGGCAATTCTGTCAAAATGTTCTTCTGCCCTTCTGAAAAGGGGTCTACTTTAAAGGGAATTGGAAGCAAATTCCTTCCGTTTAGATTCTTTCCAGAGGAACTAGTGGGTGTTGGGTGGTGCGAAGGTGTCATGTATCTTGTGTCACCGGGGCGTCCAACTGATATTGGCTTACAGTTGGGCAAGGCCTGCTATCCTTGTAGTAGGTAAAGGTAGAGGGGAAATGTTTTTATTTCTTCTGTTTCTTCCCTTTCATTCCTGTTCCTTTTTCTTCCCTTTTCCTCTCTTTCATCTCTTCTACTATCTCTTCTAGCTCTTTTCTCCCTTTCTCTGGGAGACGACAAAATGACTTACAAGGGTTGACGTGTCGTTAAACCCCAACACAAACAATCAATTCAGAGGAACTAATGTAGAAAGTCCCTTGTAGACCACGGCAGAAAATCTATCAGTAGTATCAAATCCCCTTCAGGTTGATCATGTTTAATCCCACTGAATCCAACTTTGAAGGAGTCTAGATCTGAAGTTTAGACAAGATCAATTGGTAAATTTGTTCCAGAGAACAGTAGTCATTTGGGAAAATTGAGTATTGATAATAACAGACAGTGGTGTGGATTTGTCTGCATTAGAATTGTTGCATGTGACAGGTATATTTCATGGGACCCTTGAAATATGATGAAACTGGTATGGGAACTAAACCATAAACCAGCTTGTAAAGCATCAGGAGACAGGCATTGTAGCACCTTTTCTGAGAAACTCCTTTCCAAGCTTAACCCTTGTCATGCTAAATAAATTAACGCTAAGCACTCTGGGTAAAATTTTCAGCAGACGACATTTTGAAATATTTTTCTTATTTTTCCCAGAAAACAGGATTTGACATTTCATGCAAATTGTCTCCTTAGGAGACAATTTGCATGAAATGTCAAACCCTGTTTTCTGGTAAAAATAAGAAAAATATCATCAATTTGCCATCCACTGAAAATGCCCACAGAGTGGTAAAGGTTAAGATGCTACACCCACTTCTAATTGTCAGCCAATCAGATTTCTTGATCCAGATTGTTGATATACATTCACATAGTAAGTGGCAAACGGTGCAGATCCATATCAGTTCAGAAAGTGATCTGGATCTACACTGTTTGCAAAGGTAGGGCATATCCTGGTTCAGCAGGACAAGGGTTAACATCTTTATCACACTGCTAAAGGGTTTGGCCTTCTCTCAAGGCAAATATGGAAAGTATTTTTAATGTTTTTTTTTTTAATTTTGCACCAGATCATATCTAGTGTATATTCATTGGAATCATGACATAGCACAGTCAGTAGGGAATCTGACTGCAGTTCCAAGGGTCACAAGTCTGAATCCCAGCTCAGCCGCATAACTTTTATGGAGATTGATCATAAAATTTCTACAGCTGTTTTCCCCACATTCACTGATTCAAGAAGACCAAAAGTGTGTGCAAAAGTACTGGTTTACTGCTTGGAGGACTAAGGCTGCCAAGGAAAAGTGTGACTACTTGTAGGTTAACTGCATTGACCTTGACACTGTTGACAGGGCTGTAAAACTCTTACTGAAAAAAACAAACAAAAACAAAAAAAAAGTTTCAGGGAGAACCCACAGATATATTTGAGTGCATTCCAGTGAGTACCTACAAGAGATTTTTTTTTTTTGTTGAAATAACAAAAAATCTTTGTTTGAATTTGGAAAATGTTACGGCAGTACTCCCTTTATCTGTGAATACTGAATACTCCCCTCAGTTACTCATTGGAATTGCCTCACCAAGATGATTTCAGTGAGTATCCACAAGATACTTTATTTATCTTGTACAAATCCATCCTGCATTTTAGGTCAGCCTTCTGGAGTTCTGCAAAGGTTATAAAAATGTTTAATCTCAGCTGCAGCAGACGACATATTATTATTATTTTTTTTTTTTTTTTTTTTTTTTTTTTTTCATTATTTTTCTTGGAAAATAAGTCTTGCCATTTTATGTGAATCGTCTGCCAAGCAGACGATTCACATGAAATGTCTATACTTTTTTTTCTATGAAAAAAAAAAAAAAAAAAATAGAATATCGCCTGCCACAAATTTTGCTTGGCACATTAAGAGTTAATTCTGATAAGCTTCTTATTGGCAACCACCTAATTTTTGAACATAAAAAGATGAATAAAATTGCGAATTAATGGTAGTAAGTTTTTGCTAAACAAATTATGATCACAGCATGATGTGATCTTGTTGTGTCAAAGGTAATGTCTGGTTACCAGTGAGGTACACCAACTCAGCAACTGAGAACCAGTAACTATTTTTGGCACTATTATTCTGATTACCATATTTACCTTGAATATTTGGACAAACATCCCTCAGCAAACAGTGTAGTAGCAATTTGATCAGGAGTACATTGTTTGCAATTTAGTCACATTATTTAAGGCACCTCGACAAGTACAGGAGAACTTTGATGGCTAAAACAGGCTTGGGACCATAAAAAATAGTTCTAGCAACATGGTGGTTCCAGCCATCCAGGGTTGGTTTCTGCATAAAATGAGCTGTAGGGACATAGGTAGACTGGCTTCCATCTAACTGATATATAAATCAGCATACAAATGATTTATATTTTACAAAAAATCCTGGTATGTCCTTCTCTCTGATTTGGCTGATCAGTTATGATTGTCTGACTGGTAAGGGAGATGATGTGTCATGCAGAAAAATAATCAAGGAGGAATATTTTACCTCAGATTACAAAAGTAAAACTCATAGCATGGTGCCAGGCTAGGACATAGGCATTAGTTCATTATTCATGGCAAATGAGCAATCAGGGTTTGAGCCATTAAAGTTCTACTGTAGTCAAAAGAACTTATTCAAATTTTAGGATAAGTATGGTAAGGAGGTATCCAAATATTTAGCACCAGCTGAGCTTCTTCACATGAAAAAGGACTTTTTTGTGTATGTGAACAAGCAAGGCGCAGATCGTCCTGTGGATGAACAGTCTGACCAGGGCTTGAAGAACTTGTCATCTGGTGGAAGGCAGACACTGATCAGACTGTACAGATATTTAGGCTGTTCTAGGTCTTGGCTGTTCACTTAAAAACATAAGTTACATTAACCCTTAAAGTGACAGTCACAACAGCAGCATGACATTTTATTATTTATTTATTTATTTATTTTATTTATTTATTTCATTTTATTTATTCACTTTTTTTTGTATTTTCAGATACAATAAGGCTTGATATTTCATGTGAATCATCTGCTAGGCAGATGATTCACATGAAATATCAAGCCTTATTGTATCTGAAAATTTTAAAAATATATTTGAAACAAATGTCTGCAAAATTTTTTGAATGGTGTTTTAAGGGTTAATGTTATTAATTTCAGGACACTAGATAAATTTTGAATTATGAAAGGTGAAAAGGCACCTAAATGTAAATCTCTAAATAATGATACACCCATACAGCATACACCATCTAATCTAGAGCTATTAGGTATTGATTAATAACATTTAGGGTCTCAACAACCTAAGCAAATGATAAATGAATAATACTTCCCTTATTTTTCTTTGGAAATTTAACATTTCTTTCAGACTGTATCCTTAGGATTTGAGTGACATGTCAGTCCTTGTTTTTAAGTGAAAATTTAGAAAAATATTTTGAAATTTTGTCTACTGATATTTAAATTTAGTATGCCAAGGAGGTTAACCATTTTGACTATGTTATAGAATACATGACCCATCCTAATTAGATGATTATTTTATGATAATCCACAGAGCTCTGGATAAGAGGTGGTATTGAGTAAATATTTTCTTAGTTCTCCATGAAAATATATGTTGTGGTTACTCATTTGAAGTGCCTCACTGAGGCACTTCAAATGAGTACCCACAACATATATTTTGTGGAGAAAATAAGAAAATATCAATACTTTTTGGATGAAAAAAGTGCCCTCTCTGGATCTGTGGTTTTATTAAAATGGCAATATTTGGCATTTCACCATTTATAATGTGATAATTGTAAAGGACCTTACATCATAGATGAATAGGGTAGACCTATGTTAGCCTCTATGTCCATGCAGTCTAATCATGGTTTTGTTCATTAACATGGAATATGAGCAGCATAATCTGAAATCAAACTGTATACACAGGTTGAGCTGTATCAGCTCTGTTTTGCCTATGTCGTAATGCCCTTTTCATCTTGATTTCGCACCAATGGTTTCGTTATTGTTGATACCTAATCTGCTGAATTTAAATGTAAGCTGTTAACATTTTGAAATATTTTGAAATATTGATTTGACATTTTTGAGCAAGGAGATGGTTTATATGTCAAGCCCTGTTTTCTTGGTTATAAATTATTGCTTATTTGTTATAAGCTGATTTTTCCATCTATATAAGAATTTTTACCCTTAGAATGCTAATTATGACATTGGCAGAGAAAAATTCATGATTTTTTTTTTTTTTTTTTTTATGCAGGATAACAGAATTAGACATTTCATGTAAAATGTGCCCACAGAGACCATGCACATGAAATGTCAATTCTTATTCTCTCCAAAAAATAACATAGTTACATAGCTTAAAACGTCGTCTGCTAATATTTAAATTTGGCCTTTTAAGTGTTAATATATTTGTTAATTGTCCAATCTGTTAGTGAAAAATTGGATTGAAGTCCACAAATTTTGGATGAATTGTTATAGCAAGAAAAAGGAGTCATTTTGATTGTCAAATGAAATTGTTTGATAGATTTAGGTAAGTTAGAGATATTTTTAACCTTCATTCAGCTCTTTCTTATAAAAAATTTTTGATGGATTCATTTTGTTTCAGCATGTACAGTTTAAGCTTTGGTTTCTGTTCTTAAGTGACCGTAAAAGTTAAACTCCCATCAAATGTATGTTAATTTGAATTATGTTATGTAAACCTGCAAAAATTGCATATTAATAGGAAACACTGTAAAGCATTTGAATGCATCCTTGAATTATCGAGCTGGCTTTAGTGGCTCAGTGAGATGGGCATCTGGCTGATGATTAGGTGGTCGCGGATACGATCACCCCAGGGTCGTGCACCATTGTTTTATAGAGTTTGATCATTAAATATTTTCTACAGTTATTCTCTCCCTTTCACTGATGCAAGAAGAGCATGTGTCAATTTCTAGGAAAAGAATCTGCACAAGTACTGTTTAACCACTTAGAGGACTAAGCCTGCCTAGGAAAAGTGTGTAGGTAAACTGACCAGCTTGACATGACCTTAATAGTGTTGACTGGGCTGTTAAGCTCCAGACCAACCAACCTTGAAATCTAGAAAATTCTTATTAATTTTCATATTTGTGAATTATACCTACGATACATCTGAATAATGCTATGAGTCGATTCACCCGTGAATTACCACTTGAGAAGTAGTAGTCCCGAAAAAACATTTGAGCCACCTCTTAGTATGTATGCTTAAAGTGACTACGTCACTCGTACATGTATACGAAAAATCAATTTACCGAAAAAATAATAACGATAAAAGAGGGGAGGCGGCGGGAGAAAGATTCAGATGTATCGTAGGTATAATTCACAAATATGAAAATTAATAAGAATTTTCTAGATTTGTTTCATTAAATCTACGATACATCTGAATAATGCTGACTTCAACATTAATGGAGGTGGGAACAACAAACTAATTAAAATTAAGCTTACCGAGGATGGTCAAATGTTATTAACAAGCCGTAAAAACACCAGCCAACAAAAGGGTCGAGAGTTCTCACTGTTGTAATACTGTACCACAAAAAAAGGGTAATTTGACCATTTTTTAGAAAAGAAGTTCGGACATAGGCCATTATCATACCATGACCAAGGAATACTAACACTGGATGATCAATAATATAAAACCTACCAGATTAGTAGTTACCCAATTATATACAATATATATACAGAAACATGACTTATATCAATCAGACAGAAGAAATGGTAGAAGGCACAATAACAGACTGTGCCGCTACCATAGGCCCTAGTCTAGCTAAGCTTCTAGAAAGAATAGATATGTCTCTAAGATAAATCCTTATAAAGGAATTTTCAGAAGACCAATAACTGGCTCTGAGAATATCTTCTAGGGCAACTTTGTTAAACCATGCCCATGATGAAGCCAGAGCTCTGACTTCGTGAGCATTAACCTTAGGCAACTCAAGACTAGAACCTTCATAAGCAAACCTTATTGTTTGAACAATCCACCTTGACTTAGTGTCAGAAGAAATCTTCTTCTGATAGTTTTCTAAATGAGAGGTAAATACCCTCTTCCTGTGGGCCCCCGTAGCCTAGTGGATAAGAGAGTTGACTCTTAATCCATTAGGTTTCTCACCGCTGTGGTTCGAGCCTCGCTCGGGTCATATGTGGGAAAGCCAAGTTCTGCTTACGGATGGTCAGGTGGTTTTTCTCCGGGTTCTCCGGTTTTCGCCCACCTTTGATGAACGATCGGCTCGATATAAGTGAAATATTCTTGAAAGGGCCGTAAAACCCAAATAAAAAAAAAAAAAAAAAAAAAAATACCCTCTTCCAATTTTTCCTTCTCGGAAAAACTTTAGTAAGATAAATCCTAAGGGCCCTAACAGGACAGAGCAATGGAGTATCACCTTGTCCTTTAAGGGCAGGAATACAAATCGCAGGACTTAACACTGAAGGCAGCTGATTCTTGGCAAGAAACCCTGGAAAGATGAACAACATAACAGACTGATCAGAAAACTGAACATCTGTTACAGAAAAAGCATGAACTTCACTCCGCCTTCTACCTGATGCAAAAGCAATAAGAAAAACTGTCTTCAAAGTTAATTCCTTGAATCCACAGGATTCCAGTGGTTCATTAGGAGGAGCCAGTAGGGAGGACAGAACCAAGGTTAAATCCCACTTGGGAAAATGAGATCTCAATCTAGGTCATTCTAGCTCAAAACTTTTAACCACATCCGACAAGACAGATTCATTAGAAAAATCTATTTTGGAAATTTGCTTAAGTGTAGTGGAAATTGCAGAACAATACCCCTTCACTGTAGCTGTGCAAAAATTCTTATTATGTAGAAAAATTAGGAATTCTGCAAACCCATTTATAGTTGGATTGCAGGGATCCATTTGCCTTCCGATACACCAATCCACCCAAGATTTCCACCTGTAATCGTACAAATTGTTGGTGGAAGATCTTTACGAGGAGTAGATTTGTTGGGCAACTGCTCTAGAAATGCCATACACTTCCATCTGTTGTTGCATAGCAACCAAGCGTGAAGACGAAAGATGCCTGGCGTGGGATGTAACATCAGAGACACAGGTTGATACAACAGATCTCGATTCACAGGAAGCTGTATTGGAGGAGCAACTAGTAATGATAGTAGGAGAGGAAACCAAGGTTGTGCCTCCCAAAGAGGAGCAATTAACCAAACTAAGCACTCCTCTGTCTGTATCTTTCTGAGACATTGTAATAGAGGAAATGGAGGAAACGCATATGCTAACATCCCTTCCCAGCTGATCGAAAGAGCATCCACTGCATATGCCTCCGGGTCTGGAACAGGTGACACAAACACTGGAAACTTCTTGTTCAGCCAAGTAGCAAAGAGATCTATTAGAGGAGAGCTCCATAGCTGACAGATCTGATCTTCCACTGTCTGGTTCAATGACCACTCTGTCTGAACTACTTTCATTTTCCTTGAAAGGCAGTCTGCCAAGATGTTCAATTTCCCTGGGAGGAACCATGCTTTCAGGGCTACCTTGTGCTCTACACACCACAATGCAATCTGCATTGTCAGATCGCACAGGGTCCTGGAATGTCCCCCCTGTTTGTTGATGTGAGCTGCTACTGTTTTGTTGTCTGTTGCCAACAAAATGGAACGACTCTGAACATGGATGGTAAATGCCTGAAGAGCCAGGAAGACTGCTTTTAGCTCTAGGACATTGATATATTGTCCTTCCCATTCTACAGGCCATATGGTCGAGGCCATGAGACTGTCTAGGTGTGCTCCCCACCCACCCAGACTCGAGGCTGTGAACAACTGAAAATCTGGAGGGGGATGATGGATTGGAGACAAAGACATTTTTAAAAACTCCTTGTCTAGCCATTGTTGCACAGCCCTGGAGAACCTAGGATGTAACCTGATTTTTTGTTCCCAGAGACAACCTTCCTGGGACCATCTCTCTTTGATTCCCCACTGGAGAGATCTCGTGTGTAACCTCCCCCAGGGAAGAAGATTGGCCATTGATTCCATCTGTCCTACAATGGAATGCAGCTGACGAGCTGAAGCTTGTCTGGCATTCAACAGTAGAGTTAACGCCTGTTGAAAAGTTGATATTCTCTCCAAAGAAGGACCCACCTGACCTTCGATCAAGTTGAACCAGACTCCTAGAAAACAGAATTTCTGTGCTGGAACAAGTTCTGATTTCTCCCAATTGGGAACAAATCCTAGTTCCAGTATAATGTTCAGAAGTCTTCTGCTGTGTTGCCAAGACTGGACTTCTGAAACAGACGGTTGTAGCCAATCGTCCAGGTAAGTGTCCACTCGAATACCTAGCCAGCGGACATGCCTCAAAACGGCTTTCAGAACACGGGAAAACACATATGGGCTCACTGAGAGCCCAAATGGGAGAGCCCAAAACTGATATATTTTCCCTTTGAAGAAGAATCTGAGATAACGGCGAGACTTCCAATGAATCGGAATATGAAAATAGGCATCTCTCAAATCGAGAGATGTCACCCAATCGCCTTTCTGTAAAGACATCCTGACTGTGACTAGAGTCTCCATTTTGAAATGTGGACAAAGGACGAATTTGTTCAGACGAGACAAATCTATGACTGGTCTCCACCCTCCTGACCTCTTATTCACTAGGAAAACTTGACTGAAGAAGCCCCGTCTTGGGTGACATGTCTTGACTTCTTCTATGGCATGTTTTTGTAATAGTGCTATAACTTCCCCCTTGAGGATCTGCACCTTCGCAGAGTCCTGAGGCATTCGAGTGCACCTCTGTGGTGGACTGCGAAATAACTGTGGAAGGACACGTAGTTGAATTTGATACCCACTTCGGACAACAGAGAGAGTCCAAGTGTCCAAGGTGATGTTTTCCCAGGCCTTTTGGAAGAAAGAAATTCTTTCTCCTGTTTGTAAATCTGATCTTGGGATCTGATGTACCACGGAATTGCATGTTCTTAAATGAGGGAAGGCCTGGGAACCGAAGTGGGCACCCCTAAGGGGGAGAGGGTTTCTGACCCTTTCCCTTTTTAGAGGACTTAAATGAAGCCTGATTATTTACATTCTTTCTAGCATTTCTTGCAGTCCTGTTGGCATGCGAGAAGTTAGAGGTTCTAGAAGAACCTGGTCCAACCGTAACACTCAAGGTGTTAGGCATACCCTTGGAATTGTATCCAGAGAGTTTTTGATCTTTTTTCTTAAAACCTGATGACTGTTGCTTACTGGCATTAACCACAGCCATCTGTAAGGTCATGTGCCAAACTTTCTTTATACTGACTAACCACTTCAGGAAACTTATTACCAAAAATAGTAGCAGATTCCATAGGCTGCACACGTAATGACTGTTTACACTCTGTGTCCAAATCTGTTACAGATAAACAGGCATCCGTTCTAGCTAAAAGAGGCCCTGAAGCTAGTCTAGATAATATCTCAACCAAATGCGACTGAGATTGTGCAACTGCTTGTAAATAGCGAGATACTTCTAACATGTCATCCCTTGAGAGGTTTTCATTCTTAATGGTTTTAAGAGTTCCACATAAAAACAGCTCAGAATGTGAAGCTACTTGAATACCGGCCCTAGCCAGCTTCTCCCAGTTCTCTAACATTGAAAATTGAACGTTATGAGAAGACGGAATAGCTGATCCTTGCTTTATAACATCCTTTAAACCTGGATTTAAAGAAGGGGGATCTAAACTAATATGCGGATTAATTGCCTCATATGATGACGGTAGAAAAACTCTAGGTTTGCTGTTTAATGCCACAAACGAACTTGGCTTGAATCCCTTGGGATAGATTGGAAGAGGAGACATTGCAGTCTCTTCTTCTCCTTTTAAGCGTTTATTCATTTTAACCAAAGATTCCACCACACTATTACACTGTGGCAGAGCTAAAGATACTGTGGCAGCCTGGTCTGGATCCTTGAAAAATTCCAAGGCTGAAGTACCAGACATTTTGTTAGTAATTTCAGGAGTAGGACAAACCTCCAAACCTAACCTGGATCAAAGCTTAACAATGGCATCTCTGTAGGACAGAGATTCCTTAGGTACTTCTAAATCCCCCTCATTATCATCATCCTCTGAAACCACACCAATGGTTTCATTGGATCCAACACAAAGTTGAATCTGATCTGCACAAGGATCAATATTCTGTTCAGTCCCAGAATCTACTGAAGATGAAGATTTTTCTTTATCAACAGTAGATGAATTCTGTGAAAAAGTGTCCATTCTTTCTGACAATTTTTTCAACATATCTCCCTGTTGCTTTACTAGCTCAGTAAAGCAACAGAAGGGTCAGCACAGCAGAGGTGGTCTTAGGGGACATAACTCTAGGTTGTCTAAATCTAGGAGACCTAGATCTAGACCTGTAGCGTTTAGAATGTCTAGGTGACCTTGACCTAAGTCTGGTCCTAGGAGACCTTGACTTATGTCGTGGCCTAGGAGATTTAGACCGAAGTCGAGACGTGTGTGTATGCTTGCATCTGGGAGGATCCCAAGATGAAACAGACTCCACACTGGACTCTGAATCAAAAGAGGAAGAGCTCCTAGCATGTCGAGCCCTCCTTGTAGGAGGGTTTGACCTAGGTGGTCTACTCTGTGATTGAATATCTGTCCTAGGAGACAAAAACTGTCTAGGAACAGATCTATTTCTCTCAAAGGCTATGTCCATGGGAGTCACTGACCTGGATGGTACCTGTATTGTAATGTTTACATTCGAAAATTAATACCAGGAGCCTGAGTGACAGAATCAGAATCAAACTCATGGTTTCTGTTTCTTCCATGTTGTCCAATGTCAGTGGCAGAAACTGTAACACTGACATTAGGAAGAGCTGTATGCTGTGTATTCTCTAGCCCAGGACCATTTTCAGGAACCTGTGATAGAGGTTCACTTCTTTTCTTTAAACCGTCTGATCTCTGTAGTCATTTGTGGAACTTGCGCCAAAGCTCCTCGTCCCACAGAGAGCAGACTTCGCTGTTTGTGAGGGAGAACAGGAATTGTTCCTGCAAGACTGGCAAACCTCATGATTATCCCAATAAGGCATAATTCTACTACATGGCTTACCTGCCCTTCCTGAACATAGTTTGTTCTGAGTCGACATCTTTTACAATAAACTGAATTAAACTGAACTAAGGGAATAATTCGAAATGAACGATAGAACAAACTAAAAATACAGAAAAATGAAGAGAGAAAACGGAAGTCCGAATTTAGGAACAGTCCGAAATTACTTATCGCGAAAACGGAAGTAATTATCGGAAGAAAAAACAAAGCAAAGAAAAAACTGAAAAAATAATTAAGAATGAAAGAAAAATGTAGAGGCATATAAACAAAACAAAATTAACTCAAGAATGGCCTTTTACCCACTACCGGCACGGCTTGAAATTTTCTTCAACTGTTCACACGTGTTATCTCAGTGCCCGCTTGAGGTAAATTGATTTTTCATATACGTGTACGAGTGACGTAGTCACTTTATGCATACATACTAAGAGGTGGCTCAAATGTTTTTTCGGGACTACTACTTCTCAAGTGGTAATTCACGGGTGAATCGAACCATAGCATTATTCAGATGTATCATAGGTTTAATGAAACAAATACGGTAATTGTCTAAAACATTTAAGCACCTAGTTACCCTAAAAGTTGAAAACTTCCACTTAAGCTATGAAAAAAGTCTATGTAAATTTTCTGTCGTATGAAAACCCAAAACCAAAGAAATAACTGTCGTGAAAAAAGGTGTTTTTTGGGCATAAACAAACAGTAAAGATCCATACTAGCCAGCAACACCACACAACTTCATAAGGGCTTACACATAAGTAAATTCTGTAGTATCCAATGATTCTGTATGAAGCAAGCATTCTGCTTAAATCTGTATCGGACTGTTTTCAGCCTGACAGGAGTCCTGTTGGGTTGATAACAGGCCGATATAGATTTAAGTAGAATGCTTGCTGGGCAAGTGGACAGTGAAGGCCTGATCAGGCAGTGCAGATGCACATACTGATCTTGGCCTTTGTCAGCCTCAGTGGTTCAGTTGGATGTGGATCCAACTGGTGATCAGGAGGTTGTAGGTTCGATCCTCACCAGGTCACTACATTCTTTCATAGAGATTAATCATGAAATATCTTCTAGGGTCATTCTCTCCCATATGCTGATTCTAGAAGGGTAGTTGTCAGTTTTGGCAAAAGAATGTGCACAAGTACTGGTTAACCCCTTAGCAGACTGGGCCTTCCCAGGAAAAGTGTGGTAAGGTAAATTAACCAGCATGACATGACCCTAACCCTTGTCCTGCTGAATAAATTAAGCTGACATGCCCACTTCTAATTTTCAGCCAGTCAGATTACTTATTCTACATTGTTGCTATAACTTCACATACTTAATAGCAAACAGTGCAGATCCAGATCAGCAGAAGCCAACTGACCTGGATCTACACTGTTTGCAAAAGCAGGGTATATCTGGGTTCAGCAGGACAAGGGCTAATAGGTTGACTGGGCTGTAAAACGACAACTGGTCAAAAATAATCTTTGCCTTCACCCAGCATATACCCGGAAGGCACAGTTTCACATGGGGTGGCTCAAATGTATATTTTAATAGCAATAACCCATTTTTGTACCTCTTTGCCCCTTGAGACACAGTTCAAGCTGATTGATTCTAATTATAGAATGTTCAGGTACATAAGTAAACACTTCCATACGTTTTTGGTGGAAGTTAATGTTGTTTTAACCCTTAAATTGCTAAACAAATTTGCAGCAGACAACAATTTTGGAACTTTTATGCCTTGCCATTTTCAATGAGGGGTGGGGGCATAGATTAGTGCATTGTTTATATTCTATACATAGGTATATAATCATAAAATATAGGTCAAGTTTGATTAAGGGTAAAATCCACCAATTATTATGGGAGTTATGGCCCTTTTCCAACTTCATTGCCCTATCTTTTTGTACGAAAAACGGTTTCCGTTCGATATCTTTTGAAAAGATTAGTGTATTGGATTCGTATCTTATACACAGGTACATATAATCATAAACTACACATCAAGTTTTAAATTCAGGGTGAAATCTGCCAGTAATTATGGGAGTTATGATCCTTTATCAACTTCATTGTTATACTGGCACAGTGGCTAAGTGGTAGAGTGTTGTCTTTGTGTTTGGGAGATTGCGGATTCGATCCCTGGCTGGGTCATACCAAAGACTTTAAAAATGGTACTAGCTGCTCTTTCGCTTGGCACTCAGCATTAAGAAAGTAGACCTAGAACTGGTCAGCTCAGTGTCAGTAGTGTCTGGGTGGAATATCATGACAAAATGTCTGGCGCGTGATATTTCAGTGAGGCATCACTCTAAAAGTGAGCATTGAGCTCCCTGCCACATCAGGACACCGTCGCAATGTGACTGAAAGATTGTTGAAAGCAACATTAAGCCCAAATCAAACAAACAACATTGTTGGAAAATGCTTGCTTCTGGGTGAGGATGGCCCCTGGGCGGGGGCATCTGTGTTGTATTGACACATTTCTAGTTTTAAGTCTTTACAGATAATTCACATGAAATGTCAAGACTTATCTTCTCTGAAAATGATAAAAAATAATAATAATGATAATAAAATGTCCTCTGCTGCAACTTTTGCTTGGCTCTTTACTCTGGGCATATTAAGCAGACAACAAATTGATAATATTTTTCCTATTTTCTCCAGAAAACGGGATTTGGCATTTTATGCAAATTGTTCCCATTGGAGACAATTTGTATGAAATGTCAAAACCTGTTTTCTTGGAAAAATAAAAAATATTTCAGAATGTTGTCTGCTGAAAATTTTTCCTAGAGTGCTACGGATTAAGGGTTAACACACAAACCTCATTTGGTTAGCAAAATTTGAGCATAATTTTCTTGCCAAAAAGTAATAACAACATGGGGCTGACCCAGTTGCAGATGTGAAAAAACAGGTTAATGATGAGAACCATCTCAGAGACCTCCAGGTTGTGTTTTTGTCTGCCAAATCTGAGCCAAAAGTTAATTATAGTCTTACTGCAGCAGGTAACAATTAGCAAACAACATTTCATAGTTTTCTTTAAAAATAGTAATTTGTATTTCATTTAGATTGTTCATTTTGAGATGATTTAAATCAAAATGCCTTATCCTGTTTTAAGGGAAAAATAGATAATCGACCCTTAAAGTGATACATATATTCAGAATAGTTGCAAATGATATTCTAAAATATTTATTTTTTTTTATTTCTTATTTTTTTTTTCAGAGTAAATAATGTTTGATATTTATTGTATTCATCTTCTGGGTTACTCTGAAAACAAAATTAAATACAAATGAAAAATCACCAACCCTTACTAATTTGGACTGTCATCTGCTTCTTTTACTGCAAATAACTTGTCATATATTTAATAGCCATCTACAGAAAGCTGAAGACGGCCTTGGTGGCTCAGTTGGATGCGCCGTCCGACTGGAGACCAGAAGGTCGCCGGTTCAACCCCCGCCGAGGTCGGCAACATTCTTTCGTGGAGATTGATCATGAAATATTTTCTACGGTCATTCTCTCCCTTCCGCTGATTCAAGAAGGGCAGTTGTCAGCGGTCATTCTCTCCCTTCTGCTGATTCAAGAAGGGCAGTTGTCAGTTTCTGGCGAAAGATACTGGTTAACTGCTTAGAGGACTAAGCCTGCCCAGTAAACGTGTGGTTAGGTAAACTGACCACGCTTGACATGACCCCATTGGGTTGATTGGGCCGTAAAACCTCAACACATGCAAACAAAAGCAAGCTGAAGATTAGCCTTTGGCATGATGAAGGCTAAACACCTATTTTGGAGACATTAGTAAGAAGGAAAAAAAAAAATCACATTTCAGCATGTCTTCTTATATGTAAGGGGAATAGGACTCATCATCTTGAAAATATTTCTGCCATTCTTCAAAGGGAGACAACTTTTATTGGCAGAATTGTGTTCACTGATACTTCAATCATTTAAAAAAATTTATCACAAAAACATGCTTAATTTTGACCCCCTTAAACTCCACTTTTATATAGTAAAACTGGGGTTTACAGGGGTATAAATTATTTTTCTTATTTCTGCTCAAAAAAGTAGATTGTGGGTACTCGTTAGAACTGCCTCAGATTGTAGTACCTACAATCTATGTTTTGAGCAGAAATATGAAAAATATCAGAGTTTTTAATCTGAAAATTTTCACTTTTTGGAGGTGAAATTTTCTATATATTTGAATAGGCGTGTTTTGGTAATGTGGAGCAAATTCTTTCCTTTAAAAGTAGCCAGAAGTGAGAAGGAAGATAAGTCTAACCTGTCTTAAAGGTCACCTGTATTGAGTGGTCACCTCTAAAGAGAATATGTTCAGATGCATTTGAAGTCAGATATGCATAAATTTACCTGTATAAGCAAGCACCTGTCTTAAGCACCCTTTTTGTTTGTTTTTTTTTTGCCTCCCTAAGGTGCTTCCTCAACACTTACCAGACTATGGGCAGATTCAGCAGGTGACAAACTGATGATATTTGTCTTATTTTTCCTATATAATAGGATCTGACACTTCATGCAAATTGTCTCCTTAGGAGACACTTTGCATAAAGTGTCAGATCCTATTTGCCAGAAAAAAAAAGAAGAAAAATATTTCAAAAGACACTTTGCATAAAGTGTCAGATCCTATTTGCCAGAAAAAAAAAAGAAGAAAAATATTTCAAAATGTCATCTGCTGAAAATTTTACCCAGCATGCAAAGTGTTAACAGAAGACACACTTAATGTTCAGCATACTGGGAAAAATTTTAGCAGACAACATTTTGACAATAATTTTCTTATTTTTCTTTGAAACTAGGCTCTGACATTTCATGCAGATTGTCTCCTTAGGAATGTCAAAGCCTTTTTCCTAGGAAAAAGAAGAAAACTACTCATAAAATAGGCTTTTGCTTTTCATGTAAATTGTCTACAATTTGCATGAAATGTCAAATCCTGTTTTCTGGAAAAATAAGAAAAAATATAATCAGCATGTCATCTGCTGAATTTGCACAGAGTGGTAAAGGTTAAATGTACCTATATATTATGTAAGTAGAGGTCATAGACCTAGATGAAACTGTTCAGCCATGCCAAATTGAAGCTGTATATGGCAAAAACATGGTTCCATTAAAAATCATCTGCATTGTTAACTTTAAATTATCAGTTTATTTACATGACTGCACACCTTCAGTAGTAGGCAATCTGCAGGCTAATTCAGCAGACGACAAACTGATGATATTTTCCCAGAAAACACATTTTGACGTTTAATTGAAATTGAAATGAAGACAATTTGCATGAAATGTCAAAACATGTTTTCTGAGAAAAATATTTCAGTATGTCATCTGCTGAAAATTTTATCCCGAGTGCTGAGTGTTAAATACTTAAAAATCCTTCATCATCATTTTCAAATAGAATTCAAAATAATTTAAATGACACCTGCAGGAGCTGGAGGAGCGGACATGCATCCTGTATTATGTAATCAGATTGTGAAGACCCTGATCAGACTTTTTGGATATGCAGACTGGTGCAAGTTTTTCCAGTCACAGAATGGCAAAATGTTGCTTTTCCCATGTACAGTGATTATCCTAGAATATCTTAACTGTAAAAATAAGTATGATTTCTTCTTTTGGCCCATTAAATATTGAGAAAGCAATTTTTTCTCCATTTAATATTTGGCTGAGCAGCCAGCATGATATTGTAAAGAGCTAAATATCTAAAAGGTAGTTTGGGACTCCATCCCATTTTTCTTTGCATTTGTTTTTCTTTTAGTGAAAAAATGTATTGAAAAAATAAAGAATTTTAAAAAATTTATAATACCAGAAAAAAGTCTCTTCTGACTGTATGCCACCTTAACGCTTAGCAGGCTTGCTAAAATTTTCAGCAGGTGACATACTGAAATATTTTTCTTATTTTTCCTAGAAAACAGGATTTGACATCTCAAATCCTGTTTTCTGGGATAAATAAGAAAAATATGCAATCAATTTGTTGTTTGTTGATTTGAATTAACCCAGAGAGTGGTAAAGGTTATGGGTTAAGTGTCACAGCAAAACTGGTCTTCAGAGTTGCCAGTAGCCTTGCCCAAGGCTTAGAAATATACATATATATTTTTTTTGGCTTATTGAGCTCTGTGGCTAGTCTATAGATAATATGGTCTGGATTTATTTCAGAGACAACTGCAGAAGAAAAGTTCACCCATAGACTAGCTAAACATTGAATAAAAAAGTAGAATGTAAATGAAAAAAAAAAAAAATAATAATAATAATAAGTAAACAAAAAGTGACAAACATACTTATATATTGGCCTAGTAGCTAGGCTAAGTTGCCAGGAACTGGACATACTAGACAGTAGACTGTCAGTGTCAACAGCTTGAGTGCACTCCTAGACTACAGTGAAACCTGTGTAAGAAAGCCACCTTTTGGTTGATGCTAGAAAAATTACATGACATGTTCCTTTATAATACAGACACCTTTTCCACATCAACCACTATTTAAAGTCACTCTCAAAGGTGGCTCTCTTACACAGGTTTCACTGTATGTTTGGACCTTGTAGGTTTCAACCATCAAGCAGCAGCAGATGACATTCTAAAATAGTTCAATACTTTTTAGAGAAAACAAGGCTTTACTTTTCATGTGAATCATCAGCAAGGCAGCCTTATTTTCTCTGAAAGATAAAAACAAATATTTTTTGAATGTTGTCTGCTGCAATTTTGAATGGTAACAGTATAAAACTGTCAGATCAGGTTGCATATACCTGAACTTGGATACAGGTCCAGATATTAACCCTTGTTCTGCTGAACCCGGATATGCCCTGTCTTTGCTAACAGTGTAGATCCAAATCAGTTGGCTTCTGAAGAAGCCAACTGATCTGGATCTGCACTGTTTGCCATTCAGTATTTGAATTTGTATCAGCAACCTGGATCAAGTAAACTGATTGGCTGAAAATTAGAAGTGGGCGTGGCATCTTAATTTATTCAGCATGACAAGGGTTAAAGATGATAATTTGTGTGATAATTTCAGATATTTTCTAAAATCTTTTTACAGAAGCATAGCTTGTGAGTTCCCTTTGGAATCGCTTCAAGGTAATTCCAGTGAGAACAACAAGATAAATGTTCATGCAAAAAAAAAAAAAAGAAAATTGTCTTCAGAGTACTCCAATTATCTGGAGTTACACAGAGACAGGTTTTCATGCAGAAATTAGAAAACAATTGTCTTTGGAGTACTCTCATTATCTCGATTTACACAGAGATATTTTCTTGCAAAAATTACAAAAATTGTCTACCGAGTACTTCCATTATCTTGAGTTACAGGGAGACAGGTTTTCAGGAAAAAAATAGAAAAAAATGTCTTCTGAGTACTCCCGTTATCTGGAGTTACCTGGAGACAGGTTTTGTCATAAAACAGCTCATTTACTTCTGAAAAAAAAAAACATGAGTCATTCATTTCTGAAGGCTGTCATTATTTCCAAAAGCAAACTACTATAAATCTGCCATGAAATTCAAAATTTGTAGGCTTCTATTCTGAGAATTCAGGCTTCCAGAATGGAAAGTGCGAATCCATTATTCTAAAAATACTGTAGCATCTTCTATGAAGAAATTGAGCATGAAAAGATGGCCTCATGCTAAATAAGGCTCAGACAGTGCAGAAAATGATAAAACTATCAGCCCTGAAAGCGCCAATCACAGCTGCAGCAGACAACACTTTTTGTTTTTTTAACTTTTGATTTTATTTTTCACAGAAAACATATCTTGACATTTCATGTGAATTGTCTGCCAAGCAGACAATTCACATGAAATGTCAAGATATGTTTTCTATGAAAAAAAAAAAATAGAATGTTGTTTGATACAGATTTTTGTTTGGTGCTTTAAAGGTTAACATAATAGTGCATCGGATTCTGTAGTTTGGCTTCATTCTTGTGGTTTCATACGTATAAGGCATTTCAAGT
Source organism: Anodontia alba (assembly GCA_964016985.1). Lineage (NCBI taxonomy): Eukaryota > Metazoa > Mollusca > Bivalvia > Lucinida > Lucinidae > Anodontia > Anodontia alba. Next base: position 12,022,425 of record OZ024822.1, on the reverse strand, counting down.
TGTTTTGGAAGAATCTTCTTTAATGCCTAGCATGCTGAGTAAAAATCACTGCAGGTAATATTTTAACCCTTAAAGCACCAATCACAACTGCAGCAGACAACATTTTGAAATATTTTTTTTTTTTTTAATTTTTCAAAGAAAACAAGTCATGATATTTCATGTGAATCGTCTGCTTGGCAGACGATTCACATGAAATATCAAGACTTGTTTTCTTTGAAAAATTACAAAAATAAAAATAAATGTCGTCTGCTACAAATTTTGCTTGGCGCTTTAAGGGTTAAAATATTTTCCTTACTTTTACGAAGAAAATAGGCTTTGGTATTGCATACAGTTTGCATAAAATGTCAAAGATTATTTGCTAAAATAAGAAAATACTGTCAATTTGTCCACTGCTGAATTTGTCCAGGGCATGCTAAGTGTTAATGATTTATAGCCTGTAATTATTTTATTATTTATGCTAAACTCCCATAAGGTGAGTCTGATTTTGTGGCAGTAGATGATAATTAAATATTTCCCAAAAGAGGAAAAAAATCAACAAAAGTTTTATTAAAGCAAAGTGAAAATAAAACGAACTGGATGGTGCGGTCGATGGCATGCCATCGCAAAATCCTTACGCGTGCTAGTGTTGCAAAGAGCATGACGGACAGACAGGAAAATAATTTTGTTCTTGCACACACTTACCACAAGGGGAAGTCATATAGCTTCAGAGTTTTTATATTTGGACATTTTCAGTATGTTTGATGGACCAAACTTCAAGCACCTGTGATACCCAGGAGCAAAATCCAATTCAAGGAAGTCAAAATGAGCATAAATACACCAATAATAAAACATATATCTTGGAAGATTTACTTCCCTTTTCATAACTCTAAGTAGCTGCAAAGGCTTTTTTTTCCACACAAAAGATATCAATATTTTTCTTACTCCATTTTCCTTAATTATACCCACAGCAATCTGTGTTGGTGTGTGTGTGTTGGGGATGGGTGTGGGTGGGCAGGTTGGGGGGCGCAGGGGGGTAGGGTGGTATACTGTTTTCACACCAGTCCATCCATATGTGTGTCTGTCTGTCCAGGCTAACGAAATGGGTGTATGTGACTTTTGTTTGTACATTTATGTGACTACAGTTACATAAAACTCAACTGGGCAGATATATTCCATGTAAGTGAGTGTTATGTAACACAACTTTCATTTTGTTTGATGGGTCACATAAAATGAAAAGTCACATAACTATCATTTATGCTTACAAAACATCACATAATACTCATCTCCTGGGAACATCCTTCTGTCATTAACTTTTTAAGTGCAATGCAAATTTATAGCAGACATCATTCTAATTTTTTTTCTTTTTTTTAGTAGAAAATAAGGTTTGACATTTGATGTGCAGTGTCTGCTCAGCAAATGATTTACATGAAATGTCAAATTGACTCAAGCCTTATTTTCTCTGAAAAGTATAGAAAAAATCAAAATGTTGTCTGCTGCATCGGATACTAACATTTTAAGGATTAATACCTGCTCACTGTGAAATCTACCACAGAAGAAGCTTATCAGGATGTACTTTATGAAAACACGCCTATTCAAATGTACTGAAAATTTTACCACCAGAAAATGTAAATTTTCAGAGAAAAAATCTGATATTTTTTCATATTTCCGCTCAAAACATAGATTGTGGGTACTCGTTAGAACCGCCTCGGTGAGGCGGTTCTAACGAGTACCCACAATCTATGTTTTGAGCAGAAATAAGAAAAATAATGTATACCCCTGTAAACCCCAGTTTTTCTATATAAAAGTGGGGTTCAAGGGGGTCAGAATTATATAGGCATGTTTTCGTGATGATGAACATTTTACCACCAAAAAATGAAAATTTTCAGATAAAAAATTCTGATACTTTCATATTTCTGCTCAAAACATAGATTATGGGTACTTGTTACAACTGTCTCAATGAGACAGTTCTAAGGTGTATACATAATCTATGTTTTTGAGCAGAAGTAAGAAAAATAATGTATACTGTAAACCCCAGTTTTACTATATAAAAGTGGGGTTTAAGGGGGTCAAAATTATATAGACTTGTTTTCGTGATGCTAATTCTGCGCCTTTTTGTGCCTGTGATCAAGTCCCTTTTTGCTTGGTGAAACCCTGCTATCCCTCCCACTGTACAAATAAAAATGTTGTTTGTATACAACCATCTGACCATAATTTAAATGTAATTTACTTACCTGCAGGTAAAACATTAGAAATATTAAATGACAATAATTGATCTTATCTATCAATTTACTATTCAAATGTAAACGGGCTGCGTGACTCTTAGGCATTTTTCCACCCAGGTAACTCATTTTCCGCTTGAAAACAAAGCTGTATTAAAATTTTAGGGCATTAAGATGAAAATTAGAAACAAATGCCCATTCTGAATGCCTCAATTTGAATTACAAATGACAATGAACCCTTAAAGCATAGCACTCTGGGTAAAATTTTCAGCAGACATTTTGAAATATTTTTCATATAAAATTTTTTTCCCAGGATACAGGATTTGACATTCTTGCAAATTGTCTTCAATGGAGACAATTTGCATGAAATGTTGAATCCTGTTTTCTTGGAAAAGTAAGAAAAATATCATCAATTTGTTATCTGCTGAATTCTCCCAGAGACTGGCAAAGGTTAAAGCATCTTAACAGATCATATTAGCATTCTGGGTAAAAGTTTCAGCAGACGACAGTTTGAAATATTTTTCTTATTTTTCCCAGAAAACAGTTTTTGATATTTTGTGCAAATTCTCCAATGGAGACAATTTTTATAAAATATCAAAACCTGTTTTCTGGGAAAAATAAGAAAAATATCACCAATTTGTTGTCTGCTGAATTAGCCAAGAGAGTGGTAAAGGTTAAAACACTATTCACAACTGCAGAAGACAACATTTTTATTTTGTCTTATTATTTTTTTTTTTCAAAGTAAAATAAGTATTGACATGTCAGGTGAATTGTCTGCTTGGCAAGTGATTTACATGAAATGTCATGACTTATTTTTCTCTCTGAAAAGTAGAATAAAAAAATTAGAATTTTGTTTGCTGCAAATTTTGCTTGGCACTTTAAGGGTTAAAATTTCTTTCTCATTTTTCTTAAAAATTCATGCAATTTGAATAGTTTTGGGAACTTCTGACGTCTGCTAATTTCAGGATAAACATACTAGGATTTAATCTATATAGCAAAATTTGTAATTTAAGAACATTACCATATTATTAATCTTGCATTTTGTTTTTGATGAAACGTCTCAATAATTACAGCACATCAACAGTATTTCAGTCTTTTGAGGGCAATATGTTTGAATGGAAATATAGTAAAGATTTATAGTGAAATACTATAGGGAGAATTCAGCTAACAAACATTTACCTCTAAAACTAGACTTAATTTCTAACCTTTATCTTACTCTAAACTTAAATTTCAAAGTACCATGCAAAATTTATTTGATGACATTCTATTTTTTTTTTTTTTTTTTTTTTTGTTCATTAGTATTGACATTTCATGAGAATTGCCTGCTTATCTATGGATAAAATGTAAAAAAAAAAAAAAAATTATAAACATTTTGTCTGCTACATTTGTGATTGGCACATTAAGGGTTATTCAATTCTACAAGGAGGAATCATTTAGAATCCCAAAACCCATGAAATGAATGAAAATAGCAGATTTGGTTTTATTCATCCTAAGTTTAACTAAGCCCCAAGCCAAGGTGGATATTAAATCTTCCCCAGAATCTAACCCTTAACTCTTAGAACCTTAATTAAACCCCTTTATCAGCGTTGTGAAGTCTGAAAGTTTACATTCTGTCCACCCCTAACCTAGACTAACCCTTAACTAGCCCAAAACCTAACCTTAAAATAACCCTAAGTTTAAACTAGCCTAACCCTTAACCTAATCCTAGCCAAAATCTCTGTTTGAAATAAGTTCATATGACAAGACAATGCTTATGGTTCACAAATGAAAGACCTATACATGCTGTATCTCACACTGTGAGATAAAATTTCACAGAATTTGGCCCCACTGGACGGCATATCCCATAAAAAATTCAAATCTCACAGAATTTTAAGACCAGTTTACAACAGATTTTATAAGGAAATAAACACATTACGAAAACAAGCCTTTTCAAATATACTGAAAATTTTACCATCAAAAAATGACAGTTTTCTGATAAAAATTCTGATCTTTTTCATATTTCTGCTCAAAAACATAGATTGTGGGTACTTGTTAGAACCACCTCGGTGAGGCAGTTCTAACAAGTACCCACAGTATGTTTTTTAGCAGAAATAAGGAAAATAATGTATACCCCTTTAAATCCCAATTTTACAATATAAAAGTGGGGTTTAAGGGGGTCAAGATTATATAGGGATGTTTTCATAATGATAATTCAACACTGTTCTGGCTTTCACAAGCTTCTGAATACATGAAAAAAAGATTTTAGACTACCGGTATATTGTGGTAGCTCTAAAGTGATGTTTAAGAAAATCTCACAGAATTTTGTCAGATCTCCCTTAAAATTTTGCCTTATCTCACAGATTTTTGTCCACAGCTTACGGCATGTCTGAAGACCTCAAGTTGCCTGATTACTTTTTTATATCCATTGACAAACATGTATGGTACAGGAGAACTTTTAGAACTCTTTATATGATTAATATCTGGATTATGGTAATGGTATTAAAATTTTCAGGACTAACAATTTTAATTGTCTGTGGGTATTCCCAGGAGATTAAAATTCTTTCTCTTCTACAGTCTTGTTTACTTTGTTTTTAATTTTTTGTCAGCTGTGTCATGAGAAAATACCGTGAACAGCAAAGGCCATGCTTGCCGGCCTCGGTGGCTCAGTTGGATGCGCTGTCCGACTGGAGACCAGGAGGTCGCGGGTTCAACCCCCGCCAACATTCTTTCGTGGAGATTGATCATGAAATATTTTCTACGGTCATTCTCTCCCTTCCTCTGATTCAAGAAGGGCAGTTGTCAGTTTCTGGCAAAAGAATGTGCACAATACTTGTTAACCGCTTAGAGGACTAAGCCTGCCCAGTAAATGTGTGGTTAGATAAACTGACTGTGCTTGACATGACCCCACTGGGTTGACTGGGCCGTAAAACCTCAACACAAACAAACAAAAGGCCATGCTTCTTTGAACATTTCAAATCATTGTAGCCCTTTTAGGGCTGATTTGTTTTAAATACCAGGACTGGGTTAACCCTTAAAGGGCTAAGCAAAATTGTAGCAGACAACGTTTTTTTTGTTTTGTTTTTTTTTTTCTTATTTTACAGCGAAAATATGACTTGGCATTTCAAGTGAATGGTCTGCTGGCTAGACAGATGATTCACACAAAATGTCAAGCTTTACTTTTTCTGAAAAAAAAAAAATCAACAAAACAAAGTCAAAATGCTGTCTGCTGCAGCTGACTGATTAGCACAAAACCTTATGCTGTTGGTTATCATTAGTGTGCCTTAGACAGATGAGCAAACAGTATAAACCCAGATCAGACATGACAGAATGCTACACTGTTTGCCACTCAACCATTAGGTAATAAAATATTGTTTAAAGTTTAGCACAAGTTTGTTTGTTTGTGTTGAGGTTTTACGGCCCAGGCATCCCAGTGGGGTCATTACGAGCGCAATCAGTTTACCTAACCACATGTTTATTGGGCAGGCTTAATCCTCTAAGAGGTTAACCAGTATTGTGCACATTCTTTCGCCAGAAACTGAAAACTGCCCTTCTTGAATCAGAGGAAGTGAGAGACTGACCGTAAAAAATGTTTCATGATCAATCTACGAAAGAATATTGCCAACCTCGGTGGAGGTTGAACCCGCGACCTCCTGGTCTCCAGTCGGACGGCGCATCCAACTGAGCCACCGAGGCCAGCATTTAGCACAAGTATGGAAAGGAATTAAGGTGTTGTAATACTTAGGTTAAATACTGCAACACAACATGTTTTCATGGAGACAGAAGAAAATTTTTTGTCATCTCTCATCTAATGGTACTTTGCTACCATCATAATCATGACCCCTTTTTTCTTGACAAATCCCAAATAATCTGCCAGTAGAACAGACTTGCCTTTATTGGTTAGATTGTAATGGGCGAGTCAATAAAATTAGAAGAAAATTGAAGTCTTTCAAACAATGATTTATGGTAAAATCCTATTAGCATAAATGCGGCCAAATTTGAATATTTCTATACACCTTGAATTAAACGGAATTAATTACATACCAAGGTAAGAATAGTTATCTCATCAGTCAATGATAAATTAATTAATTAGCCCCATTTTCTTCTTCTTTTTTGTTTTTAAACTATATCATATTTTAAAAACCTATATATAATGTATGTATAATTCTGTTAAATAATTAAATTTACTGAAACAATGCAAAAAAAATCAAAATTTTTATATTGAAATTTTATTGTGTAATACAACTAGCCTGAAAACTTCCATATTAGGTTTAACCTTTAAAGCGCCATAAAATTGCAGCAGGTGACATACTGATTGTTGTTTTTTGTTGTTTTTTTATCATCATTATTAATTTTCAGAGAAACTAAGGCTTGACATTTCATATGAATCATATGCCATATGAAGCTTTATTTTCACTGAAAAGCTAAACAACAGTAAAAAAAAAAAAAAAAAATGAATGTCATCTGCTGCTGTTATGATTGGCCCTTTGACTTGATACATATGGTAGATTTTCTACCAAATTTTACAAGGGGACAACTTTTGTGATTTCCTGTTTGCTTTCATGCACACGAAGCCCCTTCTTAAAAGGGGTTTACTCTAAAAGGAAAGAATTTGCTTCCATTGGAAGCAAATTCTTTCCTTTTAGAGTAGATCCCTTTCCAGAAGAGAGGCAAAAGAATTTTATTAGAGTTTCCTCACCATGAAGGTGTAGCCATTCCCCAGAAGGGTTAGACTACACAGGGCTCAACATTTGCTAATAGGTACTTCCATTAGGATAAATATGATGTGGGAAATGCCTAAATAATAGGTACATCCTTTAGGAAAAATAGGATGTGGGAAATAACTAAATAATAGGTACATCCATTAGGATAAATACGATGTGGGAAATATCTAACTAATAGGTTTATCCTTTAGGATAAATAGGATGTGGGAAATAACTAAATAATAGGTACAGCCATTAGGATTAATACAATGTGGGAAATTTCTAAATAATAGGTACATCCTTTAGGATAAATAGGATGTGGGAAATAACTAAATAATAGGTACATCCTATAGGATAAATACGATGTGGGAAATAACTAAATAATAGGTACATTCATTAGGATAAATACAATGTGGGAAATATCTGACTAATAGATTTATCCTTTAGGATAAATACAATGTGGGAAATAACTAAATAATAGGTACATCCATTAGGATAAATACGATGTGGGACACCTCAGCTTGTGCAGTTGTCAGCTTCTGGTGAAAGGATGTGTACAAGTACTGGTTAACCACTAAAGAATACTAAGCCTGCCCAGGAAAAAGTATGGTTAGGTAAACTGACTGGCTCGACATGACCTTAATAGTGTTGACTGGGCTGTTAAACTCCAAACCAACAGAGACACCTCAGCTACCTGACTTAACTTCTTATCCAAAACATTGTACAACTCCATTTTACTATCTGAAGTGTCTGTGACTGTTGTACTCAAACCACTGCCTTAACCCTTGTCCTACTGAGCCCAGATATACCCTGCCTTTGCAAACACTGCAGATCCAGATCAGTTGGCTTCTGAAGAAGCCAACTGATCTGGATCTGCACTGTTTGTCATTCATTATGTGAATTTATAACAACAATCTGGATCAAGGAATCTGATTGGCTGACAGCAATTTATTCAGCATGACAATGGTTAAAAAAAAGGCACTGTTCACTCAGCAATAAATGGGTATCCTTCAGTGGAAGGCAAAAGGCAACAAAAGGAGAGAATTGTGCCCCAACTTTCATATACTATAGCCCAAGACAAACTGACCTCCATGCCGAGGTCGGCAACATTCTTTCATGGAGATTGATCATGAAATATTTTCTACGGTCATTCTCTCCCTTCCGCTGATTCAAGAAGGGCAGTTGTCAGTTTCTGGCGAAAGAATGTGCACAGTACTGGTTAACCGCTTAGAGGACTAAGCCTGCCCAGTAAACGTGTGGTTAGGTAAACTGACCACGCTCGACATGACCCCATTGGGTTGACTGGGCCGTAAAACCTCAACACAAACAAACAAACAAACTGACCTCTTAACTTCCATTGACCTTATGGCCCCAAGGCTGTGAGACACTTTTACCATTACCTTTTATTGGGAATAGACAATCCTGAGTAAACAATGGAGAATGCAGTGTCAGATCAGGGTCTACATTGTTTGCCACTCATCCAGTAGTTTTTAGACACATTAACAGGTAGTAAAATGGATATTTTAATTTTAGGACAAGCATGTTAAGGAGTTCAGGGGTCCCAGTATTTAGAGAGAATATGTTAACCTTTAACACTCTATGGGTGAATTCATCAGACAACAAATTGGTGATATTTTCTTATTTTTCCCAGAAAATAGGCTTTGATATTTTATGCAAATTGTCTCCTTAGAAGACAATTTGCATGAACTGCCAAAGCCTATTTTCTGGGAAAAATAAGAAAAAATATTTCAAACTGTCATCTGCAGAATTTTTTTACCCAGCATGACCTAAGCATTAAAGTACAACACAGTGCAGTACTGTTGTCATTCTGACTAACAAATAGTTGTTTTTCATTTGCTGAGTTTAAACATCTGCTCTAATCTCAAGAAAATTTCCTAGATTTTTTTTTGGTTTGTAATCTGCAACATTTATCTGATTTGGGACAAAGCTTAGTTCCTGAAGTAACATCAAAAGCATATTATCAAGAGACATGGAGAAATTAAGAGGATTGCATACACATATAAGATTTTCTGCCATTTTATACAAGGGAGATAATTTTTGTGACTTCCTGTTAGCTTCCTGCACACCATCCCCTTCTGAAAAGGGATCCACTCAAAAAGGAAAAGGAGCAAATTCTTTCCTTTTTACAAGGAAAGGAAAAACCAGTTTGACAGAGTTGTCTCCCCTGAACATGTATCCATTACTCTAAACCCTTGTCCTGCTGAATAAATCAAGATGCCACGCCTTTTTCAAATTTTCAGCCAATCAGATTACTTGATCCAGATTGTTGATATAAGTTCACATACTGAATGGCAAACACTGCAGATCCTGATCAGTTGGCTTCTTAGAGATCCAGATTGTTGATATAAGTTCACATACTGAATGGCAAACAGTGCAGATCCTGATCAGTTGGCTTCTTAGAAGCCAACTGATCTGGATCTACACAGTTTGCAAAGGCAGTGTATATCTGGGTTCAGCAGGACAAGGGTTAAGTATGACCATATCCTATTGGTAGTTCCTCATAAGCCTTTTTTGTTTGTTCAAAACAAGACATTGTTTTGTCTTTTTATTTCATCAAAATTGCTTCACAGTAAAAATGATATGCATGAAATTTAACCCTTGCCATGCTGAATAAATTAAGATGCCCCACCCACTTCTAATTTTCAGCCAAGCAGATTGCTTGATCCAGATTGTTGACATAAATTCATAAGCCAACTGATCTGGAGCTTCACTGTTTGCAAAGGCAGAGTATATCCGTGTTCAGCAGGATAAGGGTAAATAAAGGTTTGATTTCTAGGAACAGTGAAAAAAAAATGGCCTGTTACGTGTGAAAATGTACTTTCTTACCTATTTGTGCAGCAACAACTGCAGTCAGACTGCACATCCACCCAATCAGACCTGTTTTCCCTGGACACCCTTTAGATAACCATTGATCCTACATGTAGGTTTCTTCATGCAGATACTGTATTTACTATATGTATTCGGACAGACAGGCCTGAGCAAACAGTATAGACCCAGATGAGACGCCTTAGAACACAGCGTCTCATCTGGGTCTACCCTGTTTGCCACTCATCCAGCAATTTTTAGACACAACATTGGGTAGTGAATTGTACTGGTTCAAATTTTAGAACATATATGGTAAGGAGTTGAGGTGTCTGAATATTTAGGGTAAATACGGTAGTCAAGATTGATCAAATTGTGCAGATGCACAGACTGATCTGCATCTTCACAAGGTTCATATGTACAAAGGTATACAGTCGAACCTCGTTATCTCGAACTCGCTTATTTCGAATTACCGCTTATCTCGACGTGAAAATCTGGTCCCTGTTTTAACATGAAACTATGACAACAGGTAACAAAGTAATGTGGAAAAGAGGAGAAATTTGCTACTCAGGAGCAATTTCTCCTCTTTTCCACATTATTTTATATATATATATTTCTAACTTCAGGAGTCAAATTACATATTCATTTGTTAAATGTGTTTGTTCAATTTATTGTTTTCCTCACTCTCTCAACTCTGATATGTCGAAGTACAGATATATCGAAGGGTTTCAGTGAGTCCCTTGGAATTCGAGATAATGGGAGTCGACTGTATTTCTAACACTGCAGCACAAGTAAGGTATGTTGTTTGTCAATACTATTTGGAGCAGTTCTTAGGAGACAAGAGACTGATCAAATTTTGCAGTTGCATAGGCTGATCTGAGTCTTCGCAAGGCATGCATTTACAAAGCCACATTTTTTTCATATTGCAAGACAAATATGCCTTTTTCATTGTCTGAACCATGTCTGATAACCCATGTATGCCTAGTATCGAACAAAAGGGACATTGGCAAATAGTGTAGATCTAGATCAGATACTGCAGAATGCTGCATCTGATCAGGGTCTACACTTTTTGCATTAAATGCAGGAATTTCTATAAAATGTAGTAATAATAAAAACTAACCTGAGATACCCCTTATAATGAAAATGGACCAGTCAAAAGTTAAGATAGAAGAGTCCATTTGGCATAAATGTGTTAATTTTATTTTGAGCAGTTCTTGGAATAAAAAAGGCATCTGCAGTTGAATGTCCAGCCTTATTTTTTTCTGAAAAATACCAAGAGAAAGAATTAAAAAATTCAAAAGATCTCTAGGAAAACGGACCCATTCATATACTCGATCATCCGAAATGTTGATCTATTCATTTACTGCCCTTGGATTTTTCATACCCATTTATTGCTGGTGGTTAAAAAAATATAGCAGTCAATTTGTTGAATACCAAGAGAACAAGCAGCCTCGAAAAATCTCTGAGCGAAAAATATACACATATACCGGGATGTCAGAAAAGTGGGGCCTTTCACATACAAATCAAGAAAATTCGGGTCAGTTACAAGTATATACTTTTCGTTGAAAAAAGGGGGCTAATCATATACCTGGCAGTGCTGAAAAAGGGGCTATTCGGCATGCACATCAGTACTATGCCATATATAGGAAGTTACCCTCCCCCACACCCCGCCCTATTTTCTTTCTCTCCGAGGGCTGTTTCTTTCTCCATTTTTATACCTGGCATATTATTAGGGCTGTTTATTTTAGGACATTTCTTATTACATTTTTTTGATACTGGGTCACTAGGACTTTTGTCTCAAATGATCCTGGGGCATCTTTGAGTGATGTGGTAAATATCCATCATATGGCTTTAAATTCCCACATGTATGGGTTGTTGAATTGGTTTAAACTTTGAGCACAAATAGAGACAAGTCTGTTTAAAGAACTCTTAAGTAGGATGAACATAGTAACCGTAAAGCCTTAAGCTAAATCATAGCAGACTGTATTTTGATTTTTTCTTATTACTTTTTGGAGAAAATAAGACTTTTCAGTTCATGTGAATCATAGTCCTAGCAGACGATTAACATGAAATTTCAAGCCTTATTTTCTATGAAATATATAACAAAAAAAATCAAAATACTGTCTGCTGCAGTTGTGATTAGCACCTTAAGGAGAATATGAGCTGACAAATGATGGCTAAACATGGAAATAAAAGTGCTGGCCATAAAGGTGTATATTTCAGTCATTTCTCTTTTGATTAGCACTTAGCATGCTGGGTAAAAATTTCAGCAGATGACATTTTGAAATATTATTCTTATTTTCCCAAAAAATAGGATTTGACATTTCATGCAATTTGTCTCCCTAGGAGACAATTTGCACGAAATATCAATTCCTATTTTCTAGGAAAAATTGGAGAAATATCATCAATTTGTCATCTGCTGAATTTGCCTATAGCACTGTAAGTGGTTTACATACTGTATTTTTCCAAAATGTTCTGACACCGTCTTACCATACTTGTGTCATTCTCTCCCTTCGGCTGATTCAAGAAGGGCAGTTGTCAGTTTCTGGCGAAAGAATGTGCACAATACTGGTTAACCGCTTAGAGGACTAAGCCTGCCCTGTAAACGTGTGGTTAGGTAAACTGACCGCACTCGACATGACCCCATTGGGTTGACTGGGCCGTAAAACTCAACACAAACAAACCATACTTGTATACAATTCCGTTTTTCTACCTGTTTGTATGTCTAAAAACTGCTGGATGAGTGGGAGACAGTGTAGATCCTGTAAATTAGATACCTGGTACTGTGGTTAATCTTACCTTGATTGACTCTTCTCAGGCCTGTCTGTCAGAGCATTATGCATGATTTAATGCTTAGCACTCTGGGTAAAATTTTCAGCAGACGACATTTTGAAATATTTTTCTTATTTTTCCCAGAAAACAGGATAAGATATTTCATGCAAATTGTCTCCTAAGGAGACAATTTGCATGAAATGTCTTATCCTGTTTTTTCCTAAGGAAGTTTTTGCATGAAATGTCTTATCCTGTTTTTTGGGAAAAATAAGAAAAATATCATTGATTTGTCATCTGCTGAAAATACCCAGAGAGTGGTAAAGGTTTGTCATGTCTTCTATCACAAAAGGTTAAAATGCTGCAGCCTCAGATTTAAAAGAAAGGAATCTAATATTTCATTTTAGAACTTCTTTAAAATATATTTTCACTGTAAATTTAATCTTAACTCTTTACCGTACTTGTTCTAAATTTTGAAAAGTTTGTTTTATTATCTGCTAGTATGTCTAAGAAGTGCTGGACTGAGTTGCAAATAGTGTCAACCCTGATTAGACATGGTATTCTATGGCAAATTTAGCAGGCAGCTAATAGTGAATGGTTTTCCACCGGTAAACAATACGTTATTTGTTTGTCCGAAACTTGCAACGGTTTTTGAAGTTTGTCATATCAGATACAAAAGCATGGGGACAATAATGAAAGCTGTCACATTTGTCGTCTGCAATGCATAAAATAACAGTTAAACTTTTGGACAAACAAAGCTATTTATAGTTCAGTACCTATATAGAATCATTCCCTATTGAAGATACTTTTATTTTTCACACAAAATTGGGTTTGCTAGTTCATACATTGTCTTCTAGGAATAATATTAAATTCTATTTTTGGTAAAATAAAAATAAAATGTTCCAAAAGCCATAATAAATGGCTGAACTCTTTACAGAGAACCTAAAGCATTAAGCTAAGCATTAAGCATTAAAGACAATTGCATTTTGAATTGCTGTCACAGTTTTAAATGAGTACTCATGACCTGTTTTCATGGTGACAAAAAGACAATCTTTCCTTTTTGTTTTTTCACAGATGTTTGAAGTTTTATCACACCAATCACCCGTAGACATCTAAACCCAAGTGATTCCAAAGCACTTCTGCTTTGGAATCTCTTGCGTTTAGATGTCTAAAGGTGATTAGTGTGATAAAACTTCAAGTGCTTCCGAGTCAAGGCAGTTTAACTCTTCAAGCTCTAAGCAAAACCGTAGCAGAGGGCATTCAAAATTTTTATTATTTTTTTTTATTTTTCTGATAAAATAAGATATGGCATTTCATCTGAATCTTCTGCTGGCAGATGATTCACATGAAATGTCAAGCCTTATTTTCTAAAAAATCAAGACAAAAAATCAAAGTCTAGTCCACTGCAGTTGTGCTAACTGTTGATGGGGCAGAACTTAAGCACCTGCAATTTTGTTTTGCTGAAGAAGAAATAATTGTTTTTATTTGGCTGAGAAAGAATCTAATCTGGTCCAGGAATAGTTTGCCATATTTACCCTAAATATTCTGGCACGGTAACCATTTACAGTACTTACCGTAATAAACCTAAGTATCGGGACAGAGGCCTGAGCAAACAGTGTAGACCCAGATCAGATGCCACAAATTGTGGCATCTGATCAGTGCCTACACTGTTTGCTACTTATCCAGCAATATTTTGGGATACAACAACAGGTAACAAAAATAACTGTTCCAAATTTTAGAACAAACATGGTAAGGAATTGAGGTGTCCCAATACTTAGCATAAATAAGGTATTCTAAGGATTGAGTACTTAGTGATTGTCTAAAACACTGCTGGCTGAAGATCTCAATCAGATGCCATGTGTTCACCAGCATCTGATCTGCGTCTACATAGTTTGTTCAGACATAAATGTTCAGATATCCAGGATAACTATTATAGGTTGACCATTGTTGTTCAGTTACAATAATTTAATTTACAATACTTTGCTAAAATCTGTGTATTTGGGTGTAAAACTTTTGCCATGAAAGCATTATGTTTTCACTTGAATAAATTTCACTAATGTACAATAAATGTAAACTGCTCAGACAGAAACCTCGTAATTTTAATCCAATTTATTCAATTTGATCTTCGTAGGTATTATTATTTGTACTTAAGTGAAAATAAAATTTCAGCGGTAAATGATTAAGTGAAAATCAAATAACCAGTGTTCAAAGAGAAATGTTCAAAGAGAAATTATTTGATTGTGGTACAAGGTATTTTGGACTTTATCGGACTAAGAAGGGAGCATAAAACGTTATGTGATTTAAAGCAGGTAGGAAAAAGCTCTTGTTAACATTTTGAAAATTCTGATATGAAACATACAACTACAATGTTTGTCAGGCATTTATAGATATACTTAACCCTTAGCACTCTGGGTAAAATTTTCAGCAGATAACATTTTGAAATATTTTTCTTATTTTCCCAGAAAACAGACTGACATTTCAAGCAAATTGCATGAAATGTCAACTGTTTTCTGGGAAAAATAAGAAAAATATCATCAAATTGTCTTCTGCTGAATTTACCCAAAGAGTGGTATTAAAAAATGTCCATGGCTTTATACAAGCATTATTTCTTGTGAAATACATTTCAAATCTTAGCATGCTCAATAAAAATTTTAGCAGACAACAACATGGAATATTTTTTCTTATTTTTCCAAGAAAATTGGTTTTGACATATCATGCAGTTGTCTCCTGTCCAAGGACACAGTTTATGTTATCATAGCCTATTGTTACCCAACAAGCTAAGCTTTAAGTCACTGTATGACTTCCCAGCAGGCACACAACATCAAAATGACGTCGTATCAACGTCGATGCGACGTGATCACATCGCATCGACATTGATACGAAGTCATTTTAACGTTGTGTGACCACTGGGTTAACACTGCCAAGTAAAATTACATTTTTTACCCTACATTGTAAGACACCTTAGCTCCTTATCATATGTTGCCCTAAAATTTGTACAAATCCATTTGTTGATTTGACTAACCATAACCTTTATCCTGCTGAATAAATTAAGGATGAGGTTTCGCAGTTTAAGCCCCGAGTAGTTTTCCCACTGACCATTCCAAGCCCTTTTTTCTGTTGCAGTTCTTCTTTGTCTGTGCATCTGTGGTTTGATATGTGGTGTTTTTGTTGTCCTTATTTGTACCTCATCTCTCTTTCTTTTGGTGCATCTGGAGTGATCGTGGTTTTTCCTGGGTATCTTCAGTTCTATATATATATCCAGACCCCTATATCCCTAACTCAAGTGCAGCACAAAGTGGCCAGAAGAAAAATTATGAAGACTCCTTGAAAGCTGCCCTGACGGACTTTAACCTTTAACACTCTCTTGGCAAATTCAACAGATGACAAATTCATTTTTAGCTCGCCTGTACGAAGTACAAGGAGAGCTATTGTAGTCACCCCGGTCGTCCACGTTTGCGTTTGCGTTTGTGTTTGCGTTCCCGTTCCCGTCACGCTGCGTTAAAGTTTTTCAAATGCTTATATCTCAACAGTCACTCCTCACAGAGGCATCAAATTTGGAACTTAGGTACCTTGGAGGGTCTTCTGAGATTCCAAGAGAATAAACCCTGGGTTCATGCCCCTGGGTGGGGCTAGGGGTCAGAATCTAGGACACCTTTGTAATACTGTGTTAAAGTTTTTCAAATTCTTATATCTTGACTTTCACTCCTCATAGAGCAGTCATATTTAGAATTTGGGTACCTGGAGGAGTCTTCTGAGATTCCAAAAGAACATACCCCTGGGTTCATACCTCAGGGTGGGCCTTGGAGTGGGGCTAGGGGTCAAAATCTAGGACACATTTGTAAAATCTTATATGCCTACAGGTTATAGACACAACTGGTTATACATCAGCTAACTATGTGACATCGGTTTAAGTGTAAGAGAGTGAAGGTCATGGTGACCTACATTTTACGGTCCAGGTCACCTAGATTTCACGGTCCAGTGATTTTGCCTTATATCTTGAATACTATTTGTTGGATAAATGTCACACCTGGGATATTACTTCCATGTGACCCAATGAATGACCACTTACTATATCTAGGTCATTGTGACCTATATTTCATGGTGCAGTGATTTTGCCTTATATCTTGAATACTATTTGTTGGATAAATGTCACACCTGGGATATTAGTTCCTTGTGACCCGATTATTGACGTCAAAATATATCTCTGTTGGTGTGACCTATATTTCATGGTTCAGTGATTTTGCCTTATATCTTGAATACTATTTGTTGGATAAATGTCACACCTGGGATATTAGTTCCATGTGACCCAATGAATGACCACTTACTATATCTAGGTCATTGTGACCTGTATTTCATGGTTCAGTGATTTTGCCTTATATCTTGAATACTATTTGTTGGATAAATGTCACACCTGGGATATTAGTTCCTTGTGACCCGATTATTGACGTCAAAATATATCTCTGTTGGTGTGACCTATATTTCATGGTTCAGTGATTTTGCCTTATATCTTGAATACTATTTGTTGGATAAATGTCACACCTGGGATATTACTTCCATGTGACCCAATGAATGACCACTTACTATATCAAGGTCATTGTGACCTATATTTCATGGTTCAGTGATTTTGCCTTATATCTTGAATACTATTTGTTGGATAAATGTCACACCTGGGATATTAGTTCCTTGTGACCCGATTATTGACGTCAAAATATATCTCTGTTGGTGTGACCTATATTTCATGGTTCAGTGATTTTGCCTTATATCTTGAATACTATTTGTTGGATAAATGTCACACCTGGGATATTAGTTCCTTGTGACCCGATTATTGACGTCAAAATATATCTCTGTTGGTGTGACCTATATTTCATGGTTCAGTGATTTTGCCTTATATCTTGAATACTATTTGTTGGATAAATGTCACACGGGATATTACTTCCATGTGACCCAATGAATGACCACTTACTATATCTAGGTCATTGTGACCTATATTTCATGGTTCAGTGATTTTGCCTTATATCTTGAATACTATTTGTTGGATAAATGTCACACCTGGTATATTAGTTCCTTGTGACCCGATTATTGACGTCAAAATATATCTCTGTTGGTGTGACCTATATTTCATGGTTCAGTGATTTTGCCTTATATCTTGAATACTATTTGTTGGATAAATGTCACACCTGGGATATTAGTTCCATGTGACCCAATGAATGACCACTTACTATATCTAGGTCATTGTGACCTATATTTCATGCTTCAGTGATTTTTGCCTTTTATTTTTATTACTATTTCATGGAGAATTGTCATACCTGGATTATTATATCTATGTGACAAAATGATTTACATACAAATACATCTAGGTCAGTGTGACCTATATTATATGGCTTAATGATAAAAATGTTACAATATAAAATGTACCCAGCAGGCGAGCTCGCTGTCCTATGACAGCTCTTGTTTTTTTAATTTTTACCAGCAAAATTGACAGACAATTTCCATGCAAATTGCTTTTTTCAGAGACAGTTTGCGTGGAATGACAAAGTCTTTTTTCTGAGTAAATATGAAATGCTTAAATTTTTTACTCAGCATGTTAAGCGTAAACTTAACACCTGATTCTTGGAAGATCGAGTGCTGCTCAAGAAAGTTCAGTTTGGGTTCCATGGCATGGTGTCGTCAGAAAGGGTGTGTTTGTCTTTGAAGAACTGAGAAGGCATGGCCTACCAGAAACAAGAGATTGGCAAAGCTGCTGCTCCAGTAGAACTGGCATTTCCCAGGCAGCATTCTACGTAAATCTGGGTAGCTGATGGCCCGATATAGATTTACGTAGAATGCTAGCTGGGTTCAGTCTATCCTGCATAACTTGGGGAAGACTCATCAGAGGAAAGATATAACTCATCAGTGATCTCTGAACACACAAGAGAACAAGCACCTTAAGGGGTCGGGCTTCATAGCACAGTTGCTAGCATATCTGACTGTAGATCCAGGTGTCTCAAGCTCGAATCCTAGCTTGGCTACATAACTTTCATGGAGATTGATCATGAAATCATTTCTATGGTTATTGCTCCCATCCCCCCCCACTCCCTTCTGCTGATATAAGAAGGGCAGTTGTCATTTACCGGCAAATGTATGTGCACAAGTTCTAGTTAAGTGCCTAGAAGACTAAGCCTGCCCAGGAAAAAGTGTGAGTAGGTTAACTGCTGGACATAACCTTAACCCTTGTCCAGCTGAACCCAGATATACTCTGTCTTACCAAACAGTGTAGATCCAGATCAGTAGGCTTCTGAAGAAGCCAACTGATCTGGATCTGCACTATTTGCCATTAAGTATGTGAATTTGTAGCAACGATTCGGATTAAGTAATCTGATTGGCTTAGAATTAGAAGTGGGCTTGGCATCTTAATTTATTCAGCAGGACAAGGGTTAAATAGTGATGACTGGGTAGTAAAACTCAAACTCAAACTCAAAAGCAACACAAGGCATTATGATGATCATATATGGGTCAAACATGACTGATGAAACAACAACAATATCCACATATCAACCCTATGTTTCATTATTGAAAGCAAATATTTTCTTTCATATAGCTTCTTAAACAATATTTGAGGTGTGATATATACTGAAAGGAAAAAGAAACGCAGGGTAAATTTTATTCCTAAATTTCATTCAAGTTTGAAAAAGTTTGTTAAATATTTTACTATGATTACTAAACGGTACATGTATGGAACAAAAGTTCCAAATTTCATTGGTTTGTGATCAACAAGTCTCGAGTTATTGAAGTTCATTGGTAGCTACCCCCCAAATCTTGAAATCAAAATCAAACTGAAAATCAATATCGGGTGTGCCCCCCCCCCCCCCCGCCCCTCTTGCTGCCGTTGCTGCCCTAATTCTCCTTTGGATAGAGTTAACCAAAGCATTGACAGTTCGCATCGGGATGTTATTCCATTCATCGATCAACGCATTCCTTAGTTGTGCGAGAGTTGCGGGGGGATTTCGGCGCTTCCTAACCCTTCTGTCCAGCTCATCCCACATGTGCTCTATTGGGGTCAAATCTGGACTGTACGGTGGCCATGCTAGTGGTGCGATGTTATTGTTTGCCAGGAAATCCTGACAAACTCGGGCAACATGTGGTCGGGCATTGTCCTGCTGCAGAATCAGATTACGTTGTTGCACAAGCGGGACTGCAACAGGACGCAAGATCTCATCCCTATACCTTACTGCGGTCATATTGCCCTAAACAATAATCAACTGTGATTTTATCCCGTGAGCAATGCCTCCCCAGACCATAACGGAGCCACCCAACAAACCGATCCCGTTCGACAACACAGGCGTCGGCAAAGCGTTCTCCGCGACGTCGGTACACACGACGTCGACCATCTGCGCGATAGAGAGTGAACCTAGACTCGTCCGTAAAAAGAACTCGTCTCCACTGCCTCATCGGAAATAGCCTGGGCGCATGCGCCGTCAACCACGCCATACGACGCAACCTACGTGCCTGGTTCAGAGACAGACCAACGTATGGACGACGAGCTCGAAGACCAATCTCACGCAATCGACTTCCAACAGTCTTCGGAGAAATTTGTCGATTATGCGTACCTACTGTATTAAGGGCAGTTTCGGTAGCAGTGAGATGACGATTCCGCAAATGTGCCAGAAGGATTGTCCTGTCTTGACGTCGCGACGTCACGCGTGGACGCCCAGACCACGGTCGGTCTGCTAAATGCCCTGTCTCCCTTAAACGTCTAACAAGACGTTCATTTGTTGAGACGTTAACCCCAAAATGATTGGCAACTTGCTGTTGCCTCTGACCCTGCATCAGCAACGCTATTGCCCTAACCCTCTGAACATCAGTCAATCGTACCATGATTGAAAAAAAGTTCAAAGTAGCGTAAAAATGAAAAGAAAAATCGGTAAAAGAATCGAAGAGCGTTGTGTATCGTTGAAGTGTACCAAATGGTGTGAGGAAATCTTGTGCTGAAGGTTTAAACATGCTTGTTTTGCACGAAAGTTTGGCTTTCCGTATTGTCCGTGCAATGCACTGTTTAGTGCACGGTTGAATGATTTCACACACTGGGTAGATAGCACATCGACCAAAGACTCGTATATCCGCGGTTCACATTCACAGGACAATCTGTAAAAGTGTATGGCTATAGTAAACACCGTAAAAAATGGTTAAAATAAGAAGGAAAAAACTCTACCCTGCGTTTCTTTTTCCTTTCAGTATATAAGAAATTGGATTATTGCTGAACCCATTGGCAAAAAGTGTAACCAGCTGATCTGGATCTGCATTATTTGTCGTTCAGGATGTGAGTTTGTGTCAACAACCTGGATCAAATAATCTGATTGGCTGACAGTTAGAAATAGGCATGGCATCTTAATTTATTCAGCATGGCAAGGGTTAAGTCCTGCTGTAAATGTTTAAACAGTCATAACAGTTTGTACACAACCTTCATTTGGGACTGCCAATGGCTTTTTCATCACACTGGCTGACTTGACCCTTGCAGTGCCAAGCAAAATTGCAGTATGTAGTATTTAGATTTTTTTTTTCATCAGTATTTTTCAGAGAAAATAACATTTCATGTGAATCCTCTGCTAGAGCTTTAAAGGTTAAAAGGGACCAGAGTTAAAAAGCATGTGAATGAAGCATAAACCGTCAACACTCTCTGGGCAAATTCTGCAGATGAGGAATTTATGATACTTTTCTTATTTTTCCCAGAAAATAGACGGAGATTTCATGCAATTTGTTTCCCAAGGAGACAGTTTGCATGAAATATCAAAGTCTTTTTTCTGGGAAAAATAAGAAAAATATTCCAAAATATCATCTGCTGAATTTTTTAACCCAGTATGCTAAGAATTAAAATACATAATATCTTGTACTTTGACCACATCACCAGTAAGGGTGCATACAAGCAAAGTCAAGATGCGAGTTAATGCTCAGGATGATGAGAAAAAAACCATTACGAAAACACTCCTATTCAAATATATAGAAAATTTCACCTCCATAAAATGAAAATATTCAGATATAAAAACTCCGATATTTTTCATATTTCTGCTCAAAACATAGATTGTGGGTACTCATTAGAACCGCCTCGGTGAGGCGGTTCTAACGAGTACCCACAATCTATGTTTTGAGCAGAAATAACAAGAATAATGTACACCCCTGCAAACCCCAGTTACTATATAAAAGTGGGGTTTAAGGGGGTCAAAATTATATAAGCGTGTTTTCATGATGTCTGGTGATAGGGTCACATCAGTATAGATCCAGATCAGTTGGCTTCTTTAAAAGCTAACTGATCTGGATCTACACTATTTGCAATGGTACTCTGGTGGTTGTTTCAGTAGAGTGTGTATGGTTGCACAAAAGTCTATTTGATTTGATAGAGGTGAGACAGAAAAAATGGAAAAAAGGAAAATGGTGAAATTTGGCTGTAATTTTGGAGAATTTTTTCACTGATTGGTCTTGATTGTAGACAAATGAAGGTTTGTGATTACAGTACATTCCCTCCCCTTTGGACAACCTAAAACTAAATGATGGGCCTTGTTACTGAAGGTCCTGAGAAGGACAAACGAAGGTTTGTGATACAGCACATACCCTCCCCTTGGACAACCGAAATCTAAATGATGGGCCTTGTTACTGAAGGTCCTGAGATGTTCTCAAATAGGCCTATCCCCTAAAAGTGTATATTGACATGATCCATAGGATAAGGGTTAAGGACTAATCAACACAGACATAAAAATGTTTTACCAAAACAGATCTGGCCCAGTCATCTTGTGCTGAACGGCAAGATACATTGTACAATTATTGCTGTAGGGCAACATATATACATGTCTTACTGCAAGCAATACTCACCAATACGCAGAATTATAAAACCATATAACACACAAACACAGATATAAGTAAATAACTATTGTACCTAAATGCAAACAGTGTAGACCCAGATGACAATGTGGCATGTGTTCAGGGTCTAGTTTGCCATTAATCCAGCAGGTTGTAAAATTGACTTGTTCAAACTTTGGGACAGTATGTAAAAGAGTTTAATACATGTATTGTCCATATATTTATAGCCCCAACTTCGAAGAAGTTGAAGCATATTGCTTCTGGGGCATTCGTTCATTCGTCCATCTGTTAGGTTTTTTTATGCATAGCATAACTTTAGAAATGTGCATGCTACTGTTTGAACTTTCTTATATGGATTCCTCATGAAAAAATAACTGACGCATATTTTTTTCTAAACAGGATTATGCCCCTTTCCTGAGTTATGACCCTTTGAAAAATATGGATGCACTCTTGTCAGCAAAATATCTCAAAAACTATTGAAGCTAGAGCCTTGAAACTTGATGAATCGACTGGTAGTGATGAGAAGATGACTTGACTAACTTTTGAATAAATTTTGAAAAATACTTCATGAGTTATGGCCTTTTGTAACTTTGGGCATTTTTACCTTGTCAGCAAAATATCTCAGAAAACATTGGCGCTAGAGCCTTGAAACTTGGTGAATTGATTGGTAATGATGAGCAGATGATCTCTTTAACTTTTGAATAAAGTCTAAAAAATATTTCCTGAGTAATGGCCCTATATAAATTTGGGCATTTTTCCCTTGTCAGCAAATTATCTCAAATACTATTGAAGCTAGAGCTTTGAAACTTAATGAATAGATTGGTAGTGATGAATGGATGATCTGATTAACTTTTGAATAAACTCTGACAAATATTTAATGAGTTATGGCCCTTTGTAATTTTGGGCATTTTTACCTTGTCAGCAAAATATGTCAAAAACTGTTAGAGCTAGAGCCTTGAAACTTGGTGAATTGATTGGTAATGATCAGTAGATGACCTGATTAACTTTTGAATAAATTCTGAAAAATATTTCACGAGTAATGGCCCTTTATAAATTTGGGCATTTTTCCCCTGTCAGCAAAATATCACAAATACTGTTGGAGCTAGAGCCTCATAACTTGATAAATAGATTGGTAGTGATAAGAAGGAAGATGGAGGGGCCTATTGCTTCTGGGCATGAGTAATGGCCCTTTGTAAAATTTTTCCCTTGTCAGCAAAATATCGCAAAAACTGTTTGAGCTAGAGCCTCATAGCTTGAAAAGATTGGTATTGATGAGAGGATGACCTTATTAACTTCTGAAAAATATTTCAGGAGTTATGGCCCTTTGTAGTTTGGGCCATTTTTGCCTTGTATTATCTTTAGAGACAAGCATATGATTGGGGGCATAGTGATTTACAAACACCATTTCTAGTTAAACATTATTATAGCATTGTTGACATTTTTACACAAATGCACATGCTTCCAACATTCTTGTCTCCATATGCATTTGCTCGGATTGTCAGCACGTGGTAATCATTCAAACTAAAAGTTTAACTAGACTTACTGGCTGTCTCCTTGCCTTTATTTAACTTAAAAAGATATGCAAAATAGAAAATTAAAATGTCGCTACACTGAAAATTTGTTTCATAACATATAATTGCATAAAAGCATTTTCTTTCTGAGCATATTTTTTCTTTTATATCTATTCTTAAAAAAAGTATAAAATAAAAAAGATAACGAAACACTAAGATTTGAAATGTCCAGATTTGTAGTCTAGGAAAACTACCACTGAGCTACTGCGGATTTACAGTTATTGCTTTTTATAATATTTATTGAAGGTAGCTATTCAGGTGGCATTTTCCTATTTATAAAAATGGACTTGGTCTTACAATATAAACAATCAGTGACGTCACTGTCAACTTATCCTCCAAGGATAGTATTGGGACAGACTGGCCTGAGTAAACAGTATAGACACAGATAAGATGTCACAGAATATGGCATCTGATCAAGGTCTATATTGTTTCCACACATCCCAGAATAATCGTCACGAAAACACGCCTATATAATTTTGACCCCCTTAAACCCCATAGTAAAACTGGGGTTTACAGGGGTATATATTGTTTTTCTTATTTCTGCTCAAAAACATAGATTGTGGGTATTCGTTAGAACTGCCTTGCCGAGGCAGTTCTAATGAGTACCCACACTCTATGTTTTCAGCAGAAATATGAAAAATATAAGAATTTTCATCTGATTTTTTTTTTTCTTTTTTTTTTTTTTGATGGTAAAATTTTCAGTATATTTAAATAGGCTTGTTTTCGTAATATAGACACATCAACAGAATAGTCAGTTTGACTTTAAATTGTTCATCTTTTTAGGACAAGAATAGTAAGGAGTAAAATATGTTGTCCCAACTACTTAGGATAATGTCCCAACTACTTAGGATAAATACAGTAATTTGTTGTGTGCAAGTATTACCTAGAGAGCTCTAAAGGTTAAATCACATTACTACAGGCATATTGTCAATGAATTGATGATCTGATTAAGTTAGTCAAGCATTAAAGTTTAGCATGCTGAATAAAAATTTCATCATTTTGAAATATTTTTCTAATTTTACAAGAAAGTAAGATTAGATATTTCATGCAAATCCTTTCCTAAGTAGACAATTTGCATGAAATGTCAGATCTTATTTTATGGTAAGTATAAGAAAACTATCATGACTTTGTGGTCTGCTGAAGTTGTGTCATCACCAGTAAAATATTCTAAAATATTCTGATTTGCCCTGAGTGTGCTAAGTGTTAAAGTTAGGTTTTCTTACAGCTTTTGTACCCTATTTAAGGTGTTGTACCTTATTGTGTTATTTCTTTACATTGTTGGCCTTGTGTACAATACATCTCTGATCCAGTTTTATCATATTTCATGTTCGATCTTGTTGGCTGTACAGTTTGTGTGTTGGATTTCTGACCCAAATTCCTGATTTAAAAATGTTTCACTGCAGAATGAATATAAATACTTCTCCAGTGGATCCTCTCAGCAACAGCCATCTCCCTGTAAAAGCTACCTTTCTAATTTTATGAAATACTATTTTACTGTACCATCAGGAAAACATGCCTATATAATTTTGACCCCCTTAAACCCCATTTTTATATAGTAAAACTGGGGTTTACAGGGGTATACCTTATTTTTCTTATTTCTGTTCAAAAACATAGATTGTGGGTACTCGTTAGAACTGCCTCACCGAGGCAGTTCTAACGAGTACCTACAATCTATGTTTTGAAGAAATATGAAAAATATCAGAGGTTTTTATCTGAAAATTTTCAGTTTTTGGAGGTGAAATTTTCTACATATTTGCATAGGCCTGTTTCGTAATGTCAACAACAGCCATCTCCCTACAATAGCCAGTTTTGTACCTTTCCAAGAATGGCTGTTATAGATAGATGACACTGTACATTGCCAGACAAATATAATTATGTTTACCTGTCTGTTTAACCCTTGTCATGCTGTATAAATTAAGATGCCATGCCTACTTCTAATTTTCAGCCAATCAGATTACTTGATCCAAATTGTTGAAACAAATTTACACACTTAATGACAAACAATGCAGATCCAGATCAGTTTGCTTCTTCAGAAGCCATCTGATCTGGATCTACACTGTTGGCAAAGGTAGGGCATGTCCTGGTTCAGCAGGACCAGGGTTAATAAAGAAAAAAGTCCAAAACAAACATTTCCCCGAAAAATAGGTCTAACAATTTTCTGAGCAAGTGAAATTAAAATGATTGTTTTCTTGCACAGAATTTAAGATGTCCAAGCTTCTAAATGCTGGATTTGTCCCACCCTTCTTTTTAGCCTCATGGTGTGTTTCATCAACTTGAGACAATTTGCATGAAATTTCAAAGCCTATTATCTGGAAAAAATAAGAAAAATATTTTGAAAATATTGCTGAAAGTTATAGCAGCATTCTAAGAGTTAATTTACACAGTGGACTTATCCTTATGAATATTAAATGTAAAAGTCAAAGCAATAGGGCAGTTCAGTCTCTCTGTACTGTGTATCAAACTAACTCACTCTCCAACCTCTGCAGCATCAAAACATCATAGCACTGCCTGTATTGTGATTCACCACTTCCTTCCTTAATGCATTCCAAATTAAGTCAGTCCTTATCAAATTAGTCAGTCCATATTTGTGCCACCCACCAATACAATGTTATTGATATCAATACTGTTTGACAGATAATCCCTTCGCCTTTTTATTTAATTCATTACATTTACCTGGGATTATCCTCTATTCATCCTCTATTATATTGCCATCATTTTCCAATATTACTGATTTGTTCATACAAGTTTTATGAGTATTACTTGTAGTATCATTAGTTGGAGTATTTATGTAATTGGTGCGAAATCAAATGTGCCAATATTTTATTGTAATGAAGATCAAAGTGCTAATATAAGTTGGAATCTAAAATGATTTGTAATGGTGGACATTTATATATTGAGGACATTGCCAGAGATAATTTTGTTTGAAATAATGCCAGACTTTATGGGATCAGGTGTGAGGTGAATAAGCTAAAATTGCAGCCAGTTTCATTTGGAATTAAGTAGAGCTCATCACAAAAACATACCTATATATGTTTGACCCCCTTAAACCCCACTTTTATATAGTAAAACTGGGGTTTACAGGGGTATACATTATTTTTCTTATTTCTACTCAAAAACATAGATTGTTGTACTCATTGGAACTGCCTCAGTGAGGCAGTTCTAATGAGTACCCACAATCTGTGTTTTGACCAGAAATATGAAAAATATCAGAATCTTTATCTGAAAACTTTCAGTTTTTGGTGGTGAAATTTTCAATATATTTGAATAGGCGTGTTTTTGTAATGTGTGACATGAGTTCATGTTATCTATGACATGCACCCAGTGGAGATGCAGATCAGCAGTTCATTTCTGCAGAGCCTGATCAGTCTTGGCTGGGGGCTTCGTTCTGTGGATAGTCAAGGATCCACAATGCTTCTTCAGGCGGACAGTGGAGATCCACAGGCTGATCCATGTGTTCACTGGATGCTTATTTAAGAATATACAATACACCACAACCTCTTTATAACACTATTGTTGGGGTCCATAGCATAAACCGTGTTAGTTAAACAACCGTATTATATCCGAACAAAAATGTATAGATTATATTGAAAAATGACCATTTATGGTCATTTTCAATATAATCTATACATTTTTGGGATCCATCTTTGGACTGTGTTATATCCAATACCGTGTTATAGCGAACCGTGTTATAAAGAGGTTGTAGTGTATATTTCTTTCATGGTAACAGAAATGGACTATTTATATTCATCTGTAACTGTTTATGGTTATTAAAAGAAAAATAGGAAAGGAAAAATTTTCAGCTATCAATGTATAGGAATAAGATGAAACATTTTTCTTGTTTTTCTACATCAAAGGATGTGTTATAGTTTCTTATGAGAACTGCCTCACAGCTGAGTTCTCATCATCCCCCAAAGTATGTTTCCAAAGAGATATAAAAATAAATTTTCATCAAGAAGAAAATCTTATCTGGAATCATTTAGTAAACGATTGATCTTTTTGTGCTTATAAAGCTGATTTCTGCATTTGGATGTGATTGAAAATTAAACCAGGTACTGTATTAGCCCTAAATATTCAGAAACCTTAACCATAGCTCTTGATAGGATGCTTTTTTTTAATCCAAAAATTTAGATATTTTTCTTATTTCTCCACAAAACATATGTTGTGGGTACTCATTAGAAGCACCTCACTGAGGTGCTTCTAATGAGTACCCATAATATATGTTCTCATTTGAGAAATAAGAAAAACATTTACCTGATATCCACTCTTATCTAGACCTATGCATAATTTTTTACCACAGGTGTCCTAAAATTTGAACAATCTGACAACTACTGGGTCTAGACCCTGATCAGACACTGAGTTCTGCAGCTTCTGATCTGGGTCTACACTTATTGCTCAGGTTTGTCTCTCTGAATATTTAGGGTATGTACAGTAATGATTTAATTAACAAGCATTTGAGTGTTGTAATTGAAAATTTTTCAGCCAATGAATGAATGAGTGGGATGGAAAGAAAATTCAAACAATATGTTCAGGTATAACTGGAATAAAAAATGCACTATATACATTATATCCAAATAAATTTTGAAGTGTAAAAAAAATAATTAACGAAGCAAAAAGCTCTTACAGACAGCATAAAGACATTGCTTGACTGTAAATTTTATTCTGGTTTTGGAGTAATGGGTTCTGCAGGCAGTGTGGCGTTGGTTATTCCCGCTGCTCCTTATAGGAGAGCTAGCAGTAGCACCCTTCCAAGGTAGGTTATATTTAACACTTACCACACTATGGACAGCAGAGGACAAGGGGTGGTTGGGTGTGGCGAAGGTGTCGTGTATCTTAAGTCACCAGGGCGTCCAACTGATATTGGCTTACAGCTGGGCAAGGCCTGCTATCCTTGTAGCAGGTTATGGTAGAGGGGGAATTTTTTTATATTCTTATGTTTCTTCCCTTTCATTCCTGTTCCTCTTTCTTCCCTGTCCCTCTCTTTTATCTCCTCTACTATTTCTTCTATCTCTTTTCTCCCTTTCTCTGGGAGATGACACAAAATGACCCACAAGGGTTTACGTGTCTTT
Organism: Anodontia alba; assembly: GCA_964016985.1. Taxonomy (NCBI): domain Eukaryota; kingdom Metazoa; phylum Mollusca; class Bivalvia; order Lucinida; family Lucinidae; genus Anodontia; species Anodontia alba. The sequence goes on along the minus strand of OZ024822.1, from coordinate 11,993,491 downwards.
AAACCCCAACACAATCAGCAGACAAGGCTGATGATAGTTTTCTTATTTTTCCTAGAAAATTGGATATGACACTTCATGCAAATTGTAATTTGCTTGAAGTGTTATATCCAATTTTCAAGGAAAGCTAAGAAAACTATTTCAAAATGTTGTCTGCTGAAATTTTTTCCGGGCATGCATTGTGTTAAATAGAGTATTTACTCATATTTGGATGACTTCACTTCATATCATTTTTGTCCTAAGATTTTAATTTATTCCTTGTCCTGCTGAATCCAGATATACCCTGCCTTTGCAAAGAGTGTAGATCCAAATCAGTTGGCTTCCTCAGAAGCCAATTGATCTGGATCTGCACTGTTTGTCATTAAGTATTTGAATTTGTATGAACAACTTGGATGAAGTTATCTGATTGGCTGAAAATTAGAAGTGGGTGTGGCATCTTTATTTATTCAGCATGACAAGGGTTAACAAGTCCATTTTTGATGTGTCTAACATCTTTTGGAGGAGTTGCAAATGGTGTAGACCTTGATCAGATGCCATTATGTACACAAGATTTGTACTTTTGTGAAAGGACTTGTTCAAAAAATTGAGGAAGCAGAGTCCACTCAGCATAAACAGGTTAAAATAGACATGATTGGTTCATACTGTTATTTTGAGATATTATTTTATATTCTTAGTGATTTGGGCATACATAAATCTAAGAAATGTTACAGTGATAGTGATGTGAATTGCTCCATGTTGATGATATAGGTTGTACATGTATTTTGGGATGTTGTGGGTCAGAAATTTAGGAATTCTAGAGCCTGGTTCTGTGGAAGTATCGAGAGAAAAAGGACCATAGGGCACGTGTCCTGTGGTGACTGGCATTGTATTGACATACAGGGACTTGATCTGTAGTGTAATTTTCAGTGCTTCGATAGCTCTTGATTCTGTTCTTATTTCACCAGTGAACCTCAACAGAAGTGAATACTCAAGTTGCTTCTAATGAGTACCCATAGTTCTTGATAAGATGCTTTATTCAGTCCAAAAGTATTGATAGTTTTCTTATTTCTCCACAAAAACATATGTTGTGGGTGCTCATTAAAAGTGCCTCGCTGAGGCATTTCTAATGAGTACCCACAACATATGTTTTCATGGAGAAATAAGAAAAATGTTTACCTGATATCCTCCATATCTAGACCTATGATTGTTGGTAGTCATCAGACCTTGATGCTACTAATTAGTTCCCACAAAGTATATTTTTGGTGTAAAAAATAAAAAAAAAAGAAATTTTAACACTTGTCTTGTCATGCAGAATAAATTAAGATGCCACACCCACTTCTGATTATCAGCCAATCAGATTGCTTGATCCAGGTTATGGATACAACATCACATACTTAGTGACGAACAGTTCAGATCCAGATCAGTTGGTTCAGAAGCCAACTGATCTGGATCTACACTGTTTGCAAAGGCAGGGCATATCCGGGTTAAGCGGGACAAGGATTAGACCTTTTTGGTTGAAAAAGTGCCTTATCTAGAATCACTGTGCATAAAGTGGATAAAAATATCACATTACGAAAACACCCCTATTCATATATATTGAAAATTTTACAACCAAAAAAAGGAAAATTTTCAGATAAAAAATTCTGATATTTTGCATATTTCTACTCAAAACATAGATTGTGGGTACTCGTTAGAACTGCCTCACCAAGGCAGTTCTAACGAGTACCCACAATCTGTGTTTTCGAGCAGAAATGAGAAAAATAATGTTTACCCCTGTAAACCCCAGTTTTCCTGTATAAAAGTGGGGTTTAAGGGTGTCAAAATTATATAGGTATGTTTTCGTGATGATGATTAGACTGTCCATAATATGCACTGTATAACAGACAGCCATCCTGGTAACCTTCAAAGTGCCAAGAACAACTGTAGCAGAACACATTCCTTTTATTTTTTTTTTTTCAGAGATTCCTGTAACTATTGTCTGCTAGGTAGACAATTCACATGAAATACCAAATCTTGTTTTCTCTGAAAAATAATAAAAAGTACACATTGCAAAATGTCATCTGCTGCAGTTGTAATTTGCACAGGCTTTAAATGTTAACAGAAGGATTTGTCTTTCTTTCTGGAGGAAAAGGTACAAAATGATTGAGCTGCCTGCTTGAGGGTATAATAAATGACACCCTATCTGCATTTTGTTTCAGGAATATTCGGAGATCAAGTAACTTCAAGCATGAAGGTACAAAGTCAAATGGCCGCCAACGATCTGTAAGCTTAGATTAGTAAGTACATTATTGTAGATGATTTAATATTACCATAAATAGCTTTAAAAATATGAAACAAACTTTAAGGTGAATTAATACACCTGAAGAGTTACCTGCCATTTTTCACAAGGGAGACAACTTTTGTGATTTCCCCCTTCCTATCCCCTTCTGAAAAGGAAAATACGCTTTAAGGAAAGAATTTGAAAAGGGTTCTACTCTATAAGGAAAGAATTTGCTCCCTCTGGGAGCAAATTCTTTCCTAATAGAGTAGACCCCATTTCAGAAGGGAACAAAAAACAGATTTACCAGAGTTACTTCCCCCCTCCCCTGAAAGTGTATATATTCCCTTTAAATTAGTTACTCAGCTTTATTAATGTAGGGAAGGGCCTAGGAGATGATTCATAGGAAATATCCAGCCATATTTTCTTGAAAAAAAGAAATAAAAAATATCAGAATGTCATCTCTGCTGTTATGATTGGTGCTTTGAGGGTTCAACATAAGTTAGAATGGTTTTATCTCACTGAGACATTTCTGATGAAGACCAGTGTTTTGTGCTGCACAATCTAAGCAGGACCTTCACTGTTCATCAGTGTATTCTATGGTATGAATCATCAGCACATGAAATTCCTCATAAGTTTTTACCCTCCCACTCCCCTACTCCAGCTCTGTCCCCCACTCCAGCTCTGCCCCCCATTTCACTTGCTGCACAATTCCTCCTTTTTACTATACTTGAGGAAAAACATTTTGGACCACTTACAAGTTTTATACCTTGTTGTTATTTACAATTCAAATGCAAACAAATGAACAACTTACCTTCCATATCAAAAACAAAGAAAATTTCATTCAAAAGTCACATTGATCACCTGTCAGCTCCACTAACATCTACAGGGGTTGTCCAAAGAAGTGTCCCAAATGTCAGTCATGGGTGTATCCACCATTACTGCATCGGCATTCACAGACTGTTCTTTAACAAGTAGACAAGTCAAGAAAAGATATCTTATGGCGTGCAATTGGGAAAGTCTCAGGTCAGCCATAGATCAGTCTGTGCATTACATGTTGTGTGATACAGTTCTTGGATATAAATGCTTGAAATACATGAATTTAAAAAAAAAAAAAAAAAAAAAAAAAAAAAAAAAAATATATATATATATATATATATATATATATATATATATATATATATATATATATATATATATATATATATATATATATATATATATATATATATATATATGCGGTGCATGACTGTGAAAAAAGTATGATTTTGCAAATAGGCACGGGTCTCCATGACCATCAAATGCATGGGATTTAAAGTGAAATGTTATGTTGCTGCCAGACTACAAGATGATGGTTTCAGAATTACACACTGATTCAGAATTGTTTAAGAAAAGCACCATAAATTGAGACATGGATAGCTGACAGTCGAAAACTTACTACAAATTTTGGTCAGTTTCTTTTGACAATCCACTGCAGATGCCAAACTGTATTGATTTTGTGACTTGCCATTTTTCTTAGCTTATTAAGACCTAAAGTCTGAAAAAAATATTTAAGCTAAATAAATATCTACGGTATGTTTAAATAATCAAATTATTTGGGAAAAACGTAAATGGTCCGAAACTTTTTTCCCCCAAGTATATATAAAGTGGTGAATTGTAGGATTTGCCTGAATTCTGAAGATATGAATCATTTCTTTCATAGCAGTGTTTAAAACTTCAAAAGTAGTTTAGGAATTGTTTTGTTATTAAACCACGGACTGAAAAGGGACAGAGCCTAACTTTGTGCAAGCACATCAGAGAGTACTGAAGTTGAAATTTTTTAAATTTGAACCTGCTGACAATGATTAAAAAGAGGCAGCATTTAAAATATTTTTTTAAGCTCTTTAAGCTGATTGGTTCTGCCATTGTGCAGGCTAATCTGGGCCTTTGTTGTCCACATGTATGATAAAAACCCACACACAGATACAAGTTTGAGCAGTTTTAATTAAATAAAAACATTCTTTCTTCTTTGTTGAAACGTTGGATAAACTGTAGATCAACAAAACATTCAGAAATGTGGCTCTTATGTGGTTCAGAATAAACTTAATCCTGACTTAATCTGCTAAAAGTCAAACCGACTTCATTCTCCTGATTTCAGTAGACTATCCTGAATTTTAACTCTTAGAATAAAGTTTTACCAAAAAGAAAATGTTGAATTTCCTGCTTATTTGATGAAAAAATAAAAATAAATAGATAATAAAATCTCATTGATTTTTATTCATAATTTCAATGATATTGAAAGGAACTTCTGGGGAAGAACATTTAGTTGTTCTTTGACAAATAGCTATGTATTAACCCTTAAAGTGCCAAGCAAACTTTGTAGCAGCCAAAATTTATTTATTTATTTATTTTTTAATTTTTCAAAGAAAACAAGTCTTGATATTTCATGTGAATCATCTGCCAAGCAGAAATATTAAGAAAAAAATATTTCAAAATGTTGTCTGCTGCAGTTGTGATTGGCGCTTTAAGGGTTAATTATGACCCTCTTCCAATATGATATATGCAACCAGCACAGAACCAGATCAGCCTGCACATTTGTGCAGTCTGATCTTGATCTACTGTGTAGATTGTTCACTCATAGAATGTTTTAAAATGTTTCAGCAATCAATGTAGACTGATCACATGATATGGACATGCAGGCTCATTAGAGTTCATTCTAGTTGTTATATATCATATTCTAAATAAGCTGATTTTTTTTTTTTTTTTTTTTTAATTTCTTGTGAAATGGCCTATGGAGAATTACACCCACCCACCTGAGAGGAGTACATTCAGACAAATAGTTTTCATGTTCCACCGCAAACATTTGCTGTATAGGATCTTGTAATTGGAGTTCTGATTAGACCCTAGTATAAGTAAATAAAAGTAAGCTTAAGCTTTTTTGTTCCCAAGGCAAATTCAGATGAAAAATTGATGATATTTTTCTATTTTTCATAATAAAAGGAGATGATTTGCTTGAGATACTAAACACTGTTTTCTGGGAAAATAAGAAAAACATATTCAAAGGAAGAACTGTACAAACATGTCTTTGCAAAGCATTGGTTTAACCCTTAAAGCACTAAGCAAACTTTGTAGCAGATGAAATTTTATTTTTTTATATATATATATTTTTTTTTATCAGAGAAAATAAGACTTGGCATTTCATGTGAATCATCTGCTAGTTGATTCAAATAAAATGCCAAGACTTATTTTCTCTGAAAAATAATTTAAAAAAATGAAAATGTCATCTGCTGCAGTTGTAATTAGCGCTTAAAGGGTTAACATAAGAGACTGTTGTCCATTGAGAAAGTCAAACATTGATTTCTAATAGATTAAACTTTATCAAACAAGGGTTTTTGAATATCGACCTAAAACTTGAAGTTTGATGGGTAAACTTAAATCTTGGAATCACCAATCCAGTCTAAAAATCATTGTTTCAGCTTTGGAGCTCAAAGGTTTGTGTTTTTTTCTTTTGGAGTATTTTTTTGTTGTTGATGTTTTGTTTGTGATTTAAGGAGTGGTGAAGGTGGGGTGTGAGTTTATCCTTTACTAAAGATTAGATGGTGTGGGGGTGGGGGAACTTATTGGCAGAGTAGTGAATTTATGAATCCCTAGTTTTTACAATTAGCAGATGACAAATATATGTATTTTTTTTTTTCATTTTTTTTCCCGAAAACATGGCTTAGCATTCACATACTGACATATTCAAAACATGTCTGATAATGAACATCTGTAAAGCTAAAATGCTGAGTTTGAATACTAGTGGAAGAATATTAATGTACATATTTCTGTTTTCCCCCCAAATAGAATCGATCATCGAAACCTTAACACTCAAGTGAAATGTCAAACCCTGGAGAAAATATGATTCATTTGTCATCTGCTAGTTCAATGAGAAGCATAATAATAAACAAAATTGTAGCGGACAATATTCTATTATTATTATTATTTTTTTTTATTTATTTTTTCTTATATATATATATGTCTGTTTTTCAAACAGGGTTTATTATGTTATGCCCCTCGGTGTCTGTCCTTCCGTCTGTAAACTTTCGTTTCCGGATAACTCCTCCTGCAGTTTACATCCTATCAAGCTGAAACTTGATATATAGTTAGATCATGATGTGGAGCAGCCCATATTGTTTCAAGGTTACAGTCCACCAAGTATTACCAGAGTTATGCTCCTTCGAAAATTTTTGTAAACATTACGTTTCCGGCTAACTCCTGCTACAGTTTACATCCATTCAAGCTAAAACTTGATTTATAGTTAGGTCATGATGTGGAGCAGTGCATATTGCTTCAAGGTTACAGTCCACCAAGTATCAACAGTTATGCCCCTTTGAAATGTTTTGTGAACATTTTGTTTCCAGCTAACTCCAACAGTTTACATCCAATCAAGCTGAAAGTTGGTTTATAGTTAGACCATAATGTGAAGCAGTGCATCTTGTTTCAAGGAATATTAACAGAGTTATGCCCATTTGAAAATTTCTGTAAATGTTTTATTTACAGCTAACTCCTGTGGATTACATTATATTAAGCTGAAACTTTGTAAATAGTTGCACCTTGATGTGGAGCAGTGCATATTATTTTGAGGTAACAGTTCACCAGATAGTAGCAGAGTTATGTCCCTTTGAAAATATTGGTAAATGTTCTGTTTTCTGGCTAACTTCTGCAGTTTACATTCAGTCAAGCTGAAACTTGATTTATACATGTAGTTGGACCATGATGTGGAGCAGCACATATTGTTTTGAGGTTACAGTCCAAAAAATATAACAGTAATGCCCCTTTGAAAATTTCATAAGCTAACTCCTATAGATTACATTAGATCAAGCTGACACATGGTAAGAGGTATACCATGATGTGGAGCAGCACATAGCATTTCGAGGTTACAGTCCACCAAATATTTCCTCATCAGTTTACATCCGATCAAGCTAAAAGGTGATTTATAGTTAGACCATGATGTGAAGCAGGGCATTTAGTTTTGAGTCCTCCAAATGTTAACAGAGTTATATCTGTCTGTCCATCCATATAAACTTTTCTTTTCGGGCTAACCCCTCCCACTGTATCAATATAGGTGCTACATCTGATTACTTGCAATGGGTGTATCATGCCCCGCTTGCATAGCTCATTTTAATTTTTTAGCTCACCTGAGCTCTGCTCAGGATGAGCTATTGTGATCACTTTTCGTCCGTCGTCCGTCCGTCCGTGCGTCCGTGCGTTCGTGCGTCCGTGCGTCCGTCCGTCTGTCCGTGCGTCCGTCCGTGCGTCCGTCTGTTAACATTTTCAAACGACTTCTCCTCTGAAACTGCTGAGCCAATTTTGCTCAAATTTCATACGGAGCCTCCTTAGGGTGGGGGAACGAAAAATTGCTAAAATGGTCACGGTCCATTGACCAAGATGGCCGCCACGCCCATATATGGTAAAAACCTTTAAAAATCTTCTCCTACAGAACCAAGAATGCCTTGGGGCTGAACCTTTGCAGGAATCATCGGGGACGAGAGGTCTACCAAAATTGCTAAAAGAATTGTCGTACGTTGACCTTTGACCTTTTTACGGCAAGGTCAAGTTTGCTTCCCTATGCATTTGTATGGGAAAAACTTTAAAAATCTTCTTCTCCAAAACCGAGCATGCCTTATGGCTGAATCTTTGCATATATCTTTGAGAACAGAAGAGCTACCAAAATTGCTAAAATAATGGTCGTACATTGACATTTGACCTTTTTACGATAAGGTCAATTTTGCTTCCTTATGCATTTGTATGGGAAAAATGTTCAGAATTTCAAACAACTTCTCCTCTGGAGCCTCTGGGCCAATTTTGCTCAAATTTCATATGGAGCCTCCTTAGGGTGGGGGAACGAAAAATTGCTAAAATGGTCACGGTCCATTGACCAAGATGGCCGCCACGCCCATATATGGTAAAACCTTTAAAAATCTTCTCCTACAGAACCGAGAACACCTTGGGGCTGAACCTTTGCAGGAATCATCGGGGACGGGAGGTCTACCAAAATTGCTAAAAGAATTGTCGTACGTTGACCTTTGACCTTTTTACGGCAAGGTCAAGTTTGCTTCCCTATGCATTTGTATGGGAAAAACTTTAAAAATCTTCTTCTCCAAAACCGAGCATGCCTTATGGCTGAATCTTTGCATATATCTTTGGGAACAGGAGGGCTACCAAAATTGCTAAAATAATGGTCGTACATTGACATTTGACCTTTTTACGATAAGGTCAATTTTGTTTCCTTATGCATTTGTATGGGAAAAATGTTCAGAATTTCAAACAACTTCTCCTCTGGAGCCTCTGGGCCAATTTTGCTCAAATTTCATATGGAGCCTCCTTAGGTAGGGGGGACAAAAGATTGCTAAAATGGTCACGGCTTGTTGACCAAGATGGGCGCCATGCCCATATATGGTAAAAACCTTTATAAATCTTCTTCTCTAGAACCGAGGATGCTTTGGGGCTGAATGTTCGCATAAATCATCAGGGACAGGGGGTCTACCAAAATTGCTAAAATAATGGTCATACATTGACATTTGACCTTTTTACGCAAGGTCAAGTTTGCTTCCTTATGCATTTGCATGGGAAAAAACATTTAAAAATCTTATTCTCCAAAACCAAGGATGGCTTGTGGCTGAATCTTTGCATATATCATCTGGAACGGGCGGTCTACCAAAGTTGCTAAAATAATTCATACATTGACATTTAACCTTTTTACGGCGAGGTCAAGTTTGCTTCTGTATGCATTTGTATGGGCCCCATACATTTTTATGGAAAAAAGTTGATAATTTCAAATGGCTTTTCCTCTGAAGCCTGCTAAGAACTGCTCAAATGATGATATTTTCATTAGTTGCGATGATAGGATTGGAAAAATGTTGCTTAACATCTGCATGTCTGCAGTGGCTTTGTCACTCAGGTGAGCGAATCGTGGCCCGTGGGCCTCTTGTTAATAATTTAATTTTTTTTTTTTTTTTTTTTTTTTGAGAAAACAAGACATGGCATGAAATGCAAAGGCTTATTTTCTCTGAAAAGTACCACAAAAAGTCAAAATGTTGTCTGCTGCAGTTGTGATTAGAGGTTTAAAGGTTAAGGGTAAAAGACACTATTATTTCATGAGACATTTTCAGCAGATGACATTTTTATTGCTTTTTATGTCCCCACCATTCGAAAAATGGTGGAAAGGGCATAAAGCGTTACCCCGTCCGTCCGTCTCTGACCACGTCCGGTGTTAACAGTTTGCGTTGAAGTTTTTCAGGCAGGGGCATCCATGTCCTTTGGACACTTTTCTAGTTAATTTTTTTTTTTTATTATTAATTTCCCAGAAAGTAGTATTTGAGATTTCATATAAATGCTCTCCTAAAGAGACAATTTACATGAACTGTCAGACCTTATTTTCTGGAGAAAAAAAGTTTGTCACCTGCTGAATTTACCCAGAGAGTGCTCAAAGAGAGAGTGTAGAGATTAAATCTAATATTCCACAAAAATAAATTTATCTCAATAGACAATTTCTTTGTAGAAAGCAGTCTACTTAATTTGCTGCATTTACTGTCTTTCAACTATAATCTTACATTTTTAAATATGGATAAATAGAGAGGGTATTATTTTGGAGGGTCTGACAAAATGTTACCTAAAATGCTGTCACAAATCCAGGCTTTTCTAATATAAGTCATGAAGAATAAAGTAAACTGTTCATACTGATAAAAGTGTCCTAACCCAGAGTATGTTTGTCATGAAATTAGCAGACAGCAAACTTTCGTTTTTCGTCATTTTTTCATAGAAAATAGGGCTCATAATTTTATGTATGTCTTCTCTGATTCATATAAAATATCATTTTTTGTTGTTTTGTTGTCGTTTTTTTATTTGAAAAATAAGAAAAAAATATATATAAAATGTTGTTTACTAATATTTAAATTTGGTGCTTTAAGGGTTAGGGTATTTTTGATGGGCAGTAATACATGTTTTTTCCAGATTTATAATATTATGTATAACAGCAATTGTTGGACATGGAAACCAGAATTGTATTTACCCTAAATATTAAGACACTTTAACTCCTTACTATGGTAACATTTGAACAAACTTGTCTAACTACTTTGTGATGTGTCTACATATAAAATGTTTTGACAGAACAGCAAACAATGTAGACACTGATCAAACTGCTCCTTGAGCAGTTTGATCAGGGTCCACATGGTTTGCAGAGGACTGTATGTCCAAAAATTTAGGGTAAATATTGTGATTTAATTTGGATATATGTGATATACTGTAGGTTTCAATTAATATTTTTAGTGGTATTGTACATTCTTGTGTTACTATGCAGGAATAACATGGAATTCATATGTATTTACTTTGATAGGAAGGACAGTTCTCTTATTTTTTCTTCATCTTATCTCTTTGTGTCAACCTTTCTAAGGTTCTTATGGAGTAAATGTACATTTATATATTTATAATTCTCAAGTGACAACTTGAAATTCTAAATTGTAGCCCTGGACTTTTTTAAGGTCTGAGATGGCTATTTTTGGAACCATCACGAAAACACACCTATTCAAATATATTGAAAATTTTACCACCAAAGATATGAAAATTTTCTGATAAAAATTCTGATATTTTTCATATTTCTGCTCAAAACATAGATTGTGGGTACTAGTTAGAACCGCCTCACTGAGGCATTTCTAACCAGTACCCACAATCTATGTTTTTGAGCAGAAATAAGAAAGATAATGTATACCCCTGTAAACCCCAGTTTTACTATATAAAAGTGGGGTTTAAGGGGGTCAAAATTATATAGGCGTGTTTTTGTGATGAATTTAATTAAATTAACAGTTCTTTAAGGATAGTAGCCATTGAAATTTTTCTATTTTGAATAGACTAGTGAGATCTAAATTTGTCAGGATTTTGGGTAGGACATGTTGACATTTCTTATAATGAAGCAGTATTTTGGTTAAAAGAATATTGTTTTAAAATGTTATGTGCTAATATTGAAATTTGCTGCTTTAAGCCTTAAAAAATAATCAAGGTGTATAAAAATTACTGACATCATTATGGCAAGGATTTCACGAGTATTGATACAAAAATTGCCTTGTACAAGTCACATGGATGAAGTAAGCATATTTGGAGATGGAGAGGATGATTCAGTTATGGCTTGTTATAATTCAAGCTTTCTGACTGATGAGGAAATTATTAAAGCACATACAGTGTAAGTTTTATCAGTAATATAATTTAACCTTTGTCATGCTGAATGAATTAAGATGACATGTCCACTTCCAATTTTCAGCCACTTAGATTACTTGATCCAGAATGTTGATATAAATTCACATACTGAATGACAAACAGTTCAGATTCAGATCAGAAGCCAACTGATCTGGATCTACACTGTTTGCAAAAGCAGGGTATATCAGGGACCAGCAGGATAAGGGTTAATACTCAGCACTCTAGGTAAAATTTTCATTTTGAAATATTTTTCTTATTTTTCCCATAAAACAGATTTTGACATTTTATGTAAGTTGTCTCCAATGGAGACAGTTTATATGGATGTCAAATCCTATTTTTGGGAAAACTATAAGCAGTTTGTTGTCTGCTGAATTAGCCCACAGGTTTATGTTTTATATCTCAGAATGGTTTTGTTAATACTTAAACCATATAAAAAAGATTCTCAGTCACCGTCACATCAGTCCAAATGGGCTCGGCCCCAAAAATGATTTTTTTTTGGTGGGAATTTTTTTCAACCATTGAAAATACATGATACTAGGGTTTTCTGGTTTATTAGAAAATTATTTTTAACCAAAATATGATCCAGACCACAAATCTTTGGTATTCTTACTAACTTGCAAAGAAAATCAGTAAAGTATGATCTGTTTCTGAGACTGAAGACTTGCATTTCAAAAACCTTCTATATAGACACCATCATTTTGTTTTGCCAAATGAACCAAAATGTTCAAGAAATGACCCAACCAAAAAATAAATAGTCACTTTAAAAACAAAAAAAGAAAGTGCCTTTATTAACACACTTTGGGTAAATTCAGCAGATGACAAGTAGATGGTATTTTGCTTACTTTTCCGAGAAAACAAGATTTGACATGTCTTGCAAATTGTCTCCTTAGAAGAAAGTTTGCATGAAATGCCAAATCCTGTTTTCTGGAAAACATTTCCAATTAGAAAAACATTTCCAAATGTGGTCTGCTGAAAATTGTACCCAGCATGCTAATATGAGATATATAATGCAGGTGGATGCTTAATTTAAAGGGACTGGATATAATCTCTCCAAGGGAAATAATCCTGACATGGAGATATTTGCCTCCCATCTATTTGAGGGCTACTCTTGAAAGAAGCAATTTGCTGCCAGATTTTTCTCGCCCCCATTTTTGAACTGTTTAAATGTCCAGGAAGGCAAAGTCATATCTGCAGAAGTTTTTGCTTTAATAATTCAAACCACCATAACTGCCTTATTTCTAGGCCAATTTTGAAAACTCTTGCATCAAAATAAATGGCTTGTTAAGCACTTTACTCCAAAATATACTTACATTGCTTTCCCCTTTAAGTTTGTTGAAATGATGTAACTTGGATGACCTTTGACCTTTTTATGGTATGGTCAAATTTGTATCCTAGTTGCTGTGGCAGTTTTGGAAGAAGATGCATGACATTTGCAGATATGCAATAGTTGTTTTTCTCAAGTGAGTGAATCCTGGCCCATCAGCCTTTTGGAAAATGTTGTATTGTAATATTTTACTTTTCTTTTTCTGTACAGTATTTTCATTGCCTGTCTACTTTAATTAACTTTTACCATTTTCTGGTCTAATCCAAAGGACGATAAATTGGTGATATTTTTTTTTTATTTCCAGAAAGCAGGATTTGACATTCCTGCAAATTGTCTCCAATGGAATTGTCTCCAGTGGAGACAGTTTGAAAGAAATGTGAAATCCTATTTTCTGGGGAAAAAAAAAATGTTTTAATATGTCATAAAATTTTATGCAGAATACTTGGTAATGTTAATAGATCAGTGTAATTTTTCTGGTTGCATTAATATATCATAACATCAATCTGTTTTAACTTGGCTGGGTTTGTGTTTTATCTTGCAGTGGTGACGGTAGAATGATGACAATGTTTACATCAGAAACGGAAACTCTGCAACGAAACCGACAGACATTGCATGCTTCTCCAAGTGATCCTGGAGTATTACTACGCAACAATGGTCATCCTTCACCTGGTAGACCACCGAGAACACCTTCCTGTATGTGTAATTTTATGTATGGTAACTGTCCTAAAATTTTGAGCACTATCCCATAAGTTTAAGGCCTAATTGAACAGACTGCTCCTCAAGGAGTATCTGACCTGGGTCTGCACTGTTTGCATGTGCTATTTTGTTAGAAACTTTGGTGTACAAGATTTTAGGACATCTACTGTAAATGGAGGCAGGATAGTGCTGTGCCACATGTAGGAAAGAATTTACAGTGAACCCTCGTTACAATGACAGCATTTGTTCCCAAAGATGATGCCATTAAAATAAATTTGCTGTTATACAGAATACTTAATGAGCAGATTAATATGTAAGAAAGGTCTTGTTTTGTTGTTATTTCCTAACAGAACATCATTTATGTTTTGGATATTTGTTAGAATCACTTCACTGAGGAAATTCTAATAAATATCCAAAACATATGTTTCTTTAAAGTATTAAATATATTTTTGCATAATGTGTGACTAATTGTTACCTCTTAAGGGAAGGTTTTGTGACAGTCAAATTGTCATTATAACGAATTTTGTCATTGTATCGAGTGTCGGTGTAAAGAGGGTTGTCTGTATTCTCCTGGGAACAAATTCTTTCCTTTTAGATTAGACCCCTTTTCAGTAGAGGGGCAAAAAAAAATTTGATATAGTTGTCTCTCCAGAAAGTGAATCTATTTTCCTTAACTCTTAGCACTCTGGGTAAAATTTTCAGCAGACGACATTTTGAAATATTTTTCTTATTTTTCTGAGAAAACAGGATTTGACATTTCATGCAAATTGTCTCCATCTCCATTGGAGACAATTTGCATGAAATGAAATCCTGTTTTCTCAGAAAAATAAGAAAAATATCACCAATTTGCCATCTGCCAAATTAGCCAAGAGAGTGGTAAATGTTAAGAACTTTTAATCAAATGACATAAGTTCAGAATGAGATATGTTTATTTGCAATCGTGAGCTTCTAGTTTTGAGACTGATTTACACACAATGTTTAAATTCCGTTATTTGGTTCCAAAGCAACAACCTTAAATGGTCATTTTTCCACATATTGTGTACATTTTTAATGTCTTAGTACAACATTGTTTGGGTCCATCTTTAAGTTAATATTCAAAAAACGAAGCCATAATGAACCATATTTTTAAAGGAAAACTCCTGCGTATTCTTAAGTAAGAAAATTCTTAGTCTTCCAGTGCTTTTATATTAACTCTAAAAGCATCAAGCAAAGTTTGTAGCAGACAACAATCTATTTTGTTTTCATTTTGCATAGAAAATAAGTCTTGACATTTCATGTGAATCATTTAAATCTGTGTGGCAGATGATTCACATGAAATATCAATACTTATTTTCCAATAAAAATATGTAGCAGAGTTTTTCTTACATTCTTTTAAACTGACAACATCGAAGTCCCAAATGACATTTCTGCATTTTTATTTTATATTTTTTCTTCGTAAGTTTTCCAGATATATATACTACAATATTAACCATTCATTTCTTGCAAGTGAAATTGTTCCTGGCAATGGCGAACAGGCCACTGCTGACTTTTCAACACTTGTAATGCTACATTATTTTAGTGTCCACAAAAACTCAAGAAAATGAACTACTGGACTTGTCAGTCCAAGCGCATGATTTAGACTTGTCAATCCAAGTGCAAGATTCCAACTTATCAACCCGGATGCATGATAAAGACCCATCAGGCCAAGTGCAACATTAAGACTGCCTGACCTGGCCCTCTTCTAATTTTCTTTGGCCAGTCAAACTAGTTGTTGCTTAGCAACCAAACTTAAGCACCAACCAAAGTTTGTATTTTACTTTGAACTGTCACTCAAGACTTAGTTAGCAGAATTTGACATTTGATTATTTGACCATACTGTCCTCATAAAAGATTGACTTACTATTATTAACACTTGCAATTTTCACACATACCAGTGAATGAATTATTTAGTTTGTATCTTTTGTAAGGGAAAACCTTATAATGCATATATTTAGCACAATCACTTATTATGAATATTAGATGAAATGAAGGCTTGATCTTTTCACAATAAAGAAGGCAAAATAAGTTTTATTTATTTGGTTAGTACAAATCAAATTATTGTGCATCTGTTTACTGAATGTACAAAGCTCTTTGTGATAGTTTAGCCTTCTGTTTAGGAATGAGACATTTTGTCTCAATGAAAAACTTGAAATATTTTACTAAAATTAAAATGAAATTCAAATTTCAGTAACTTGAAATGTCATGCAAATTTTCCCTGTTACAAATATTTGAAAAAAAAAAAAATTGAAAATGTCTTCTGCTGCAGTTGTGATTGGTGCTTTAAGGATTAAACTTTTTGAGGTATCTTTGATTATAGTCACATTTTGGAAATAAATTTTAAGATTTAGATCATTTAATTGTGTCACTAATGGTCCACCATACCGCGTGGCTGTCAGGAGCATGAGGAAACTGCGGTGATTTCACGGGGGAGTGATTTTCTATAATAGGACAAAATTTCTGTCTAATCTGTTCAGTCTTTCAAAAGTTATTGAAGGTTCAGTCATATACACTCAAAAGTAAAGGCACACTATGAAAAACGTAGACCTGCAACAGGTTTAAGAGGTCTGTGTCTTATCCATGACAATGCACCTGCTCACAAGTGTGTTCTTGTCCAAGACTTCTTGAAAGGAAAAGGTAGTTCAGCTCTCTCTTCCATCTTATTCGCCAGACCTTAGTCCTTGCAACTTTTTCCTGTTTCCTTTACTAAAGAAAACCCTTTCTGGTCGTCATTATGAATCCTGAAGTGCACTTGGTAGTGCAATTTACCAGTGTCTTCAGGGTACACCTAAAAAGGCCTATTTCTCTGCCTTTACAGAATGGATTTCGAGACTTGAAAAGTGTGTTTCCATCAAGGGAGAATACTTCGAAGGTTTGAAGTAAACGAAATGTGAATGGGATTAATAACGCACCCTGTAGAACCCCAATTACAACATTAAATGAACGCCCCTCGTACTTTAAGATATTAGTAGAAGATGTTTTAAAGCAAATATTTTTTATGAAAAAATATGATTAAAAAAAAATCAGTCACTTGTCATATACTGATTTTACTGTCAGCTGACATAAACATGCATACATGCAGTTAAAGATCTTTTGTGCCTGTTAAGAGCCCTCCTTGTTTCAGAATTTATGCAAATTTGGGGAATTTTCTTGTGTGTTCATATGTGAAATAGAGATATTTTCTTGCCTTTTTTCTGACTTTTTCTTTAAGACTTTAGCAGTGTGAAGTTTTCTTATTTCTCAATGAAAACATATGTTGTTTGTACTCATTTGAAGCACCTAACTATGGCACTTCTGATGAGTATGCACAACATGAGTTTTCATGGAGAAATAAGAAATATCAAACTTTTTTGTTAAAAAAAATGCATTATCTTGAGATATGACTATACAGTTTTGCAGAGAGAGTATCAGTGTTCGGTTAAAAAAGAAATAAAAAAGATAGAAGTATTATCTTTACTTTTTTATTTATACTTCCTTTTTCCCTATTCAAAAACCAGAAACAATATCAAATTTGTGGCCTTTTACTCTATACAAGCAGACTTGAAATAACACTTTGCATGCTGGATAAAAATTTTGGCAGAAGACATTTTGAAATATTTTTTCTTATTTTTCCCAGAAAATAGTATTTGACACTTCATGCAAATTATCTCCTAAGGAGATTATTTGCATTTAGTGTCATATCCTAGTTTCTAGGAAAATTAAGAAAATATCATCAGTTTGTCGTCTGCTAAATTTGCCCATAGCTTGGATGAGCTTTTCTGGATGAAAATTGACCTTACAAAATGTGCAACCAGTCTGTTCAGAATATACACCAGTTGCTAATATAATTATCCTCAACATTCTTTTAGCAAACACAGTAGACCCTGATAACGCTTTGTGGATATGTACGTTGATCTGGGTCTACACTGTTTGCATATGTCATAAAGTCGAATTTTTATCGGAGGGACTCTTAATACTTCGCACTCTGGGTAAAATTTTCAGCAGATGACATGGAAATATTTTTCTTATTTTTGCCAGAAAACAGGTTTTGACTTTTCATGCATATAGTCTCCAATGGGAACAATTTGCATGAAATCTCAAATTCTGTTTCCTTGGAAAAATAAAGAAAATATCATCAGTTTGTTGTCTGCTGAATTTGCCCAGAGAGTGGTAAAGGTTAAGGCGGATCGTGATTTGATGATAGTCTTTTCTTTCACTGTTTGAGTCATTACATACTGGGCTACATGTAAAATGGGTAATTTTGCATGCTTTTTTGTCGTCTATGGATTTTTAAAAATCAACTTTATCAAAAAAATCTTTCAGGAATACCATCAGAGTGTCAAACAGTTTGGATCCAGACCCGACGTTTTGTTGGGCCTGATCTGGGTCCAAACTGTTTGCAAAGGTTATCAGCAGACGATAAATGTTGCCACTAGGTGGGAAAAAGTTAATCTCTGTTGTATTATCATCAAGTTTCTTGGATTATAAAGTCAGTCAGTCATTTTAATATTTACCGCTCTCTGGGTATAATTCAGCAGACAACAAATTGATAATATTTTTCTTATTTTTTTCAGAAAATAGGCTTTGACATTTCATGCAAATTGTCTCCTGTGGAGACAATTTGCATAAAATGTCAAAGCCTATTTTCTTGGAAATAAGGAAAAAATATTTCGAAATATCTGCTGAAATTTTTATCCAGAGTGCTAAGCATTAAAGTTTAGATATCTATCGTGATGACTGTAAGGTTATGCAGGTCTAGCTCTAGCAGCCCATCATTGTCTAGTAGTTCCATACAAGGCTTAATTTCAGGTGGGTTTACACTGTTCACCATTCAGCTAGGACATTTTGGACATTTTAGATGGCTCACAAGATGATCAAATAGACTTCTTTAACCTTAACCACTCTGTGGGCAAATTCAGCAGACCACAAATTGATAATATTTTTCTTATTTTTTTTTCTCCAGTAAATAGGCTTTGACATTTCATGCAAATTATCTCCTAAGGAGAAATAGAAAAAATATTTCAGAATGTTGTCTGCTGAAATTTTTACTCAGAATTCTAAGTGTTAAATGTTAGGATAAGTATGTTGTAGCTAAAATGTCCAGTTGTGTTGGGTAATAGACATATTGAACGCTCCAGTGATGCAATCAAGAAAGTCTTTGACCTACAGGTTGATGGAAAGCGTGAGCCTGGGAGGCTCAAGATGACATGGAAACAGCTGACAGAGAATGGAAGCTCTCGGCTATCGACCCTCATGATAGACATACCTGGAGATCTGATGTGAGATCTGCCATGCGTGTAGCAAGCCAACTACCTGGAAGGGGGCCTACTGATGTGGATGTTTCCCCTGAGCTGCATGTTAATAAAAAATCTGATGATGATGATGATGATGATGAATTATGTATAACTTGTGGCAAATATCTTTTCCTATGGGTCTTAACCCTGAAAGTGCTAAGCAGATTTGTAGCGGATGACATTCTAAAGCTGATTGTGTTATTTTTCAGAGAAAATAATACTTGACATTTCATGTTAGGCTAGGCAGATGATTCACATAAAATGTCAAGTATTTTTTTCTCTGAAAAATAATAAAAAAAAATATTTCAGTGTTGTCTGCTGTAGTTGTAATTAGCACTTTAAGGGTTAAAGGTATTTATGATGACCATGTTTCCATAATTAGGATTGTATCATCTGGCACTCTGATTGTTTTGTCTGATTTCTTGCAGCCACACCTAAAAAGCGAGGATCTGTGAGCAGTACAGATACAGATGGGTCTTCTCCAGGAAAATTTGATCGGAAGCGGTATAGCAAAGATGTCAGATCCTATGATATTATTGGTGAGTAACAAACTGACCCCTGGAAAAATAAATATATAAAGTAAAGTAGCTTAATTAACCCTTATAGCACTAATCATACTGCAGAAGATGATATTTTGATTTGGGAGTGGGGTGGGGAGAGCGATTTATCAAAGAAAATAAGGCTTGTCATTTCATGTGAATCATCTGCTAGGCAGATGATTCACATGGAATGCCAGGTCTTATTCTTCTCTGAAAATAATAAAAAAAAAATTGAATTGCTACAATTTTGCTTAGGGCTTAAGTGTTTGAATTGCCTAATTTCACTTTTGGTTGTATATACTCTAAAACGAACAATTGGCATCTGCTTTCAATGTTGAAAACCTGGTTTACCTGGAATTTCACTGTTTACACCTTGAAAAATGTATGCTTTTCCTTGACAGCAAGATTTATATATTACCTATAAATTTCAGTTGACATAGGTTTATAAAATTGTAAATATTAGACATTGCTTGTGGCATCTGATCACTCAAGTGATAAGATTTGATAGATTGGGGTGTTTTCTTACATCATACGGAAACTATAACTTTATTTTCTGTCCACATTACAAATCAATAATTTAGGGGTTCATATGTGATTGTTGATGCATTTATGCCAAGTGGACTCTTTCTACCACAACTCTTTGGACCAATCTATTTCCAATAACGGGGTGTCTGATTAGTGTTTATTATTACTATGTTTTATTGAAATTCCTCAAATTAATGCAAACAGTGTAGACCCAGATCAGATGCTGCTGATCTCAGTCTGCACTGTTTGCTAACTACCCTTTTTAGGGGTTTCTCGCCTAAAGGTTGGAAGGAAGAAAGATTGAAGGGTTGAAAGGAAGATGAGGCAACTCTGTCAAAGTTGTTTTGCCTCCCTTCTGAAAAGGGGTCTACTTTAAAAGAAAAGAAGGGGATTGGTGTACAAGAAAACAATTGATAAGTCACAAAAGTTGTGTCCCACGTAAAAAATATGGTGAAGATATTATATGTTGTGGACATTCATTAAAATTGCTGAGCCAGTTTGATTCAAATGACTTGATAATGTATGTGGAGAAAGTTCCCTATTTCTGCTCTTATTTTTTTTCAAAACAATGAAATTAATAAATGCTATATTCACCCTAAGCATTCAGACAGACATGCAGAACATTGTGTCTGATCAGGATCTGCAAAGTTTCCCACTCATCCAGCAGTTCTGAGACACAGCAACAGGTTATAAAATGGAGCGTTGACAGTTTTGGACAAATATGGTTAAGTGGTAAAGTGACAAATAGTGCAGACCCTGATCAGATGCCATGTCCTGCAGTGCCTGATCTTGGTCTACATATTTTGTGTCCAAATATTTAGGGTAAATATGATAAATTAGAGAAAAAGAATGCATTGTACATGTGTAGTCTTCCCGATATTGTGTAAGAGCAATTAGCATATTTGCCGTAAATATTGGGATACCTTAAAGGGCAAATATAAAGGTTTTTAAAATATTCCTGGTTTTCAGGGTGTTGATAGAATGCTTTAAGAGAATTATTTTGTTGAAAACCCCCTCAAAAAATTCCAATCCAATCAAAAATTATGGTGATTAATTTACGATACCTACCTTTTTTCCTGTTAGAGTAACCTCCCTTGGATTGTGTATTGATTAAGGCCCACAATGCAATATTCTGTGATGTCATAGTGGAACTTAAATTTTAAATTGAAATTTTAAACAGGAGTATTCTGCATTTCCTTATATGCTACACAGTTTTTCTCCTTAACCATTATTGAAATTGGTCTCTGTCCACAAATAAGCCCATTAATAGAGAATTTAACTCAAAATTTAATCTGTTATTTAAATTTAAAGCTAAATTTTAAAATGTTTAAAACTTGACTAATATTAAATTTTTCGTAAGTTTTTTTTAATAATAGTGAATTTTGGGTGTATATCATATAAATGAATGCCAAAAAAGTCAATTTTGGCTAATTATTAAGCATTGTAACTGGATTTTAAATTATTTAAATGAAATTTTTAAATTTGAAATGTAACACTTTAAACGGAAAATAAGAGCTAAATTCCTATGTATATTAGTTTAAAGGAACTGAATAAATTAAACAATATGAAAACTGAATTGATGCAGATTAAAGAGCAAAAAATATTGGCAATTTAAAAAAGTTTAAAATTTTACTGTTCCCTTATGATGTCATAAAAAGGCTCATGAATATTAATGAGGCATCCTGAATTCAATCCTCTTGGATGTTAAATATCAAATTTCAAATCGCAATATTTCAGAAACCGTTTAAGATAATTTGATGCGGTTTTCGGCAGTCACCTCCTTACTGAAGTGCCCTTAAATATTTAGTAGAATTAAAACCTTTATATTTGCCCTTTAACTACTTACCATATTTGTACCTGTTTAACCCATATAAGCCAAGTGGACTTCTACCATAACTCTTTGGACAGGTCCATTTCATATATAAGGGGTGTCTGGTTAGTCTTCATTATTATCATGTTTTGTAGAATTTTCTGAACTAAATGCAAACAGTGAAGACCCAGATTAGATGATGCAGCATCTGACCTGGGTCTACACTGTTTACAAATGTCCCTTTTATGGGACTCTAGGCATAAATGGGTTAAGTGTCTAAAATTTTGTTGATGAGGCATTTGATTTGGATCTGCATTGTTTGCACAATACTAAGGGTTATTATGTATTTAAAGTAAATTTGTTAGTATCTATTTATAGCCAGTTGTTTGTGCATTCTATAAACATCAAAGAAAATTCCCCTGCAGGAGGATCTTTCAAAAGGCAATTAATCAATACAGGTGTACGGTTATACAGGTGACATGCTACTGAATTATCCAATCAAAATACAGTGGGGTAAATTCAAACACTATTGTCTGTTTAAACGACAGAACACAGTTATCATTAACAGTAGTGATAATGGCTAGAAAAATACATGGTTTCAGATCAGATAAGATTGTTTAGGATTATGGGAGGAGTTATTAGTACTTTGTACCTTTTCAAACAACAGCAATGGCTTTTTCGGGTTTATACAAGCAAAATATTGTAATTCAGTAGGGAATTAACAAAGACAGGGTAAAGTGTGAAATTTTGATATCTTTCAAATATTCATGAAAACCTGTCATTTCTAATGTATATCAAAAAGTTTGGGTTTTTTTAATTGTCCAAAAAATTATTTCTTCATAAAAACAGATTTGTGCTCTTTAAAATTGTCTCACTAATTCTAATGAGTAGTCACATTGTTTAGTGAAAAAATAAGAGAAATGGATATACCTAACTTGCAATGACTGACAAATTGGAGCTTTCCTGACAGGCAGTTTGGAGTTAAAATCTTACTGATTATACTAAGAACCTTTGGGCTAACTTTCATACACAGGATATATTGACAGCGGGCTTATATATCAACTGAAAAAGCAAGTCACTAGTTGTATTTGTTTTGTCATAAGGATGTTTACAAGATGCTTTTTTTTTTTTTTTTTTTGCAGATTATTAAATGAAAAATATCCATTTTTCCACAACAACATAATATTATGCTCTGATATTCATCATGAAAACACACCTATATAATTTTGTCCCCCTTAAATCCCACTTTTACGTAGTAAAACTGGGATTTACAGGGGTATACATAGACTGGCTCCAGTCTCCAGTGACTAAATGTTTTTCTCATAATCCTGTCGATGCTCCACTAAAATAAAACAACAAAAAAAAAAATATCATGACAATGAATACTTGTCACTAGTGACCAGCCTTTATAGTCATGATATTACTTTGGTTTTATTTTAGTGGATTATTAAACAGATTATAAGAAAAAGTATTTTGTCACTAGAGACTGGAGCCAGTCTAGGGTATACATTATTTTTCTTATTTCAGGTCAAAAACATAGAATGTGTGTATTATTAGAACTGCCTAAGTGAGGCAGTTCTAACAAGTACCTACAGTCTATGTTTTGAACAGAAATATGAAAAATATCAGAATTTTTGTCTGAAAACTTTCATTTTTTTTTGTGGTGAAATTTTCAGTATATTTGAATTGATAGTTGTAATCCTTGAAGGGTCACATTCCAAATTGTAGCAGATTTCTTTTTAAATTTTTCCAAGAAAATAAGCTTGACATCTTTGTACATTCATATATTCTATATATGATTCTGAAAGTCAGCAATGAGGGGCCTGATAGAACTGACAAATGTCCAGGCTGATCTAGGCCTTCATTGCCTGCATATGCAAAAAGGGCCTCCTTTCATGTTGCTGGACTTTTTTTTTTTAGACATCTGAACTATCATATTTACATTCTTCTATACAGTCCTGAGCAAACAGTGTAGACCCGGATCAGGATCTGCACAGTTTGCCACTCATCTAGCAGTATTCAGGCACACCAACTAGTAGGAAAAATGGATTGTTCAAATTTTAGGATGAGAACGGTAAGGGGTTAAGGCATCCAAATAATTAGGTTAACCCTTGTCATGCTGAATAAAGTAAGATGCCATGCCCACTTCTAATTGTCAGCTAATCAGATAGCTTGATCCAGGTATTTGGTGCAAATTCACATACTGAATGACAAACAGTGCAGATTCCGATCAGTTGGCAACTGATCTGGATCTACACTGTTTGCAAAGTCAGGGCATATCAGGGTTCAGCAGGACTAGGGTTAATATAGTGACAGAATTATTAAAATGTCTCTTTTTATCATTTTCAGCCCTTTTTGATGCTGTAGAGCACCAAGACCTGGATGCAGTCAAAGAAATTCTAGAAACCAATGGTCTTGATATTAACAGGTATTACACAAGTCCTTTGCCCCTCACCCGCCAGCATCAAATAACAGTACTTACCTTGATTATTGGGCAAGATAGGCCTAAGCAAACAGTGCAGATCTAGATCAGACACTGCAGAATGTGGCATCTGATCAGGGTCTGCACTTTGTCAATCATCAAATACTGTTTTGGGCACATGAACCTGTAGTAAAAGAGATAGTCAAATTTTAGGATAAGAAAATTTAGGATATATATGTCAAAGCTGTTTTCTAGCATTTGTAAAATGAGCAGATCAAGGTAATCCTGTGCATCCATGCATTTACATTACAGACTTTACCCTCTGTTGATACGTTCTATGGTACCAAAGTGATTCTTATAGTGGGCAATAAAGATGTCTGTGGCATCTGATCAGGGTCTACGCTGTCCACCACTCATCCAGCAATTTTTAGACACATCAACAGGTAGTAAGATGGACAATTCAAATTTTAGGACAACATAATGTGTTTGAATATTGAACGCTTAGTAGGCTGGGTAAAAACTTTAGCAGGTGACATTTTGAAATAGTTTTCTTATTTTTCTCCAAAAATAGGCTTTGGCATTTCATGCAAATTGTCTCCTTAGGAGACAATTTGCATGAAATTCCAATGACTATTTTCTGAAGAAAAAAAAAAAAAAAAAAAGCAAAAGTATCATCAATTTGTTGTCTGCTAAATTAGCCCAGAGAATAGACTGTACTGTCCACTGGAAGAAATTGTGTTGTCATTGTGTCCACAGAGTAGGGTACATACCTGAGATGACTGATCAGACTGCAGATTCACATCATAAGTTACATTTTCTCATGTTGGGGTTCATGTTTGACAAAAACACTGAAATTCTATTTAGTATTTTGAGATTCATTTAAACAAATGTCTTCTACCATATTTACCTTAAGTATTCGGACACCCCAACTTCTTAACCATACTTGTTCTAAAATTTAAACAAGCACAATTTACTACCTGATGTTGTGTCTGAAAATTGCTGGATGAGTGGCAAACAGTGTAGACCCTGATGAGATGCCACATTCTGCAGCATTTCATCTGGGCTAAACTGCTCAGGCCTGTCTGTCCGAATACATATGTTAAATACGGTACTCTATTGGGCATTAGACCTTAATGTGCTAATCACAACTGCAGCAGACGATATTCTGATTTTTTTTATACCCCGCCACACAATAGTGGCGGAGTATTATGGTTTCACGTTGGACGTCCCTCTGCCTGTCTGTCCGTCTGTCCATCTGTTTTTCGTTTCCAGATGATAACTTGAGTAAACGTCAATGGATTTTCACCAAACTTGGTATGTGCATTGATATTGTGGACTTCTGGTTTGGGATTGCTAATGGGCAAATTTCATCAATTTTTTATGGAGTTATCTGCCCGAAACATGCCCATATTTTCATTTTCGGATGATAACTTGAGTAAATAGCAAGGGATTTTAACCAAACTTGCTATATGCATTGACATTAAGGAGATCTGGTTTGGGATTGCTAATGGGCAAATTTCATCAAATTTTTATGGAGTTATCTGCCTGAGACATGCCCATATTTTCATTTCCGGGCGACAACTCGAGTAAATAACAAGGGATTTTAACCAAACTTGCTATTTATATTGACATTAAGGAGATCTGGTATGGAATTGCTAATGGGCAAATTACGTCAAATTTTTACGGTTATCTCCCTGAGACAGGCCCATATTTTCGTTTCCAGACGATAACTTGAGCAAATAACAAGGGATTTTAACCAAACTTGCTATATGCATTGACCTTAAGGAGATCTGTTTTGGAATTGCTAATGGGCAAATTTCGGCAAATAATCTCCCCGAGACACACCTATACTTTCGTTTCCGGGCGATAACTTGAGTAAATAACAAGGCCTTTTAACCAAACTTGCTATATGCATTAATATTATCAAGATCTGGTTTAGGATTGTTATCTGTCCATTGATATTATCAAGATCTGGTTTAGGATTGTTATCTGTCCCTCTGTCATTTTCTTTCCAGACATTTTCGCAACGATAACTTTAATACATAATCAAATAATTGCTGTGGCGGGGTATTATGCTTGCGGTGCTTTTATTTATTTTTGTTTTCTGTGTAAATAAGATTTGAGGTTTTATATGAATCGTCTGCTAGATGATTCGCATGAAATGTCATCATATTTTCTCTGCTGCAAATTTGCTGGGGATTTTATCAGTTAAATATAAAAAGATAAATACATGTATTATATTTACCCCAAAATGGACAGGCCCCAGCCAACAGTGTAGACCCAGATCAGATGCCATAGAATGCATAATCTGATCAGTGTCTACACTGTTTGCAGCTTGTCCAGCAGCTATTAGATACATCAACAGCTAATAAAGTGAACACTTTTAAATTTTAGAACAAGTATTATAGGAAGCTATATTTTGGGTAAATTGGGCTCTGTTTGGTTGTTTTGTAATTCTTCCAAATAAATGTCTATTGTTCTATTTCTGAGGGGGGTGTCGAATATAAAGGACAATTATTTCATTGTTTGCACCCTGTATGTGCTGATGGGGAAATTAGCATATGGCAAATAAGGAATTTTGTTGTGGACAGTTTTTATATAAAAATGGGTCTTGAGATTTTATGCCTGTTGCCAGGAAAGCAACCCTTGAGGTGTCAAGCCTTATCTTTGAAAAAGAAAAAATAAAAAAAAAACAAATAAAAAAAAAATAATGTCACCTGCAAATATTTGATGCACAGTGCAGGGAAAGCATCCTTATACCATATACAGAAAAAAAAGACCCAGATCAGCCTGCTCCTTTGGGTATTCTCATCAGGCCTTTGTTGTCTACTTACATAGATTGAGGTGCTTAGGTGCACAAGCAGATTTGAGGTTTGTCTGTTTGCATATGACATAAAGATCTTTTGTACATTTTGGCACAGCAAATTAAATTTAGCTGGTTATGGGTTGGGTTAAACCTGTTGCTATCTTGTCTTCATAACAAAATATTCAATTCTATATTAAGACAAAATATGAACTGTCCTCTTATCACATTGACTGTAAGAATTCAGTAATAATAAACGTTTTATGGTAAAGACAACATATGTTTTATGATAGGTATAAGTATGATGTGATGATTTGACCAGGTCACTGATGTAAATGCTCAGAGAAAATGTGACTTTCAATACTTGTCTATATATGCCTAGTAGAGGATTCATATGAAATACCAAGTTTTATTTCCACTGAAGTGAATTGTCTGCTAGGCAGATGATTGTCTGCTAGGCAGATCATACGTATGAAATCCCAAGTCTTTAATTCCCAAAAAATAATAACATCACAAAAACATGCCAATATACTTTTGACTCCCTTAAACCCCACTTTTATATAGTAAAACTGGGATTTACAGGAGTATACATTATTTTTCTTATTTCTGCTCAAAAACATAGATTGTGGGTACTCGTTAGAACTGCCTCACTGAGGCAGTTCTAAAGAGTACCCACAATCTATGTTTTGAGCAGAAATATAAAAAATATCAGAGTTTTTCATCTGAAAATTTTCAGTTTTTGGGGATGAAATTTGCTATTTATTTGAATAGGCATTTCTTCGTTATGAATAAAATTTAGAATGTCACCTGCTACAGTTCTTGAGTCGACTGTTTACAAATTGAGCCATAGTATGCAAACGCCAAAATTTCCTTAAGGTAGTTGTCTACATGATTATCATTTACCAATGTTATCAAACTGCGCATTAGATGCAATCTAGGTAATAGTTATTTATAGCCACACTATTCTTGTCGCTGTGACATCAGAGTGCTGTTGATTGAGGGTTATCTGTAAAACCTTGTCTTGGACATTTGGAAAATTGGCAAACAGTGCAGACCTAGATCAGATGCCACAAAACACAGTGTCTGATCAGGGTCTGTACTGTTTTCTTAAATTACAGGAAGTTAAGGGTTAAAACTGTCTTAATTAAGTCTCTGTTCCGGACAATTTTCCCATCCTACACTCAGAGACAATCGACCCAACAGTGCTGTCAGTGCTTTGATTGCTTAGTGCTTTAACCCATTGTATACAGAATAGACTTTCCCATACTGTATATTGGAAGAGTCCTATTTAAATTTTAGGTACACCCGGCTATGAGATTAACATACTCCTAGAGAAAAATGGCTAAACTACAGGGCTTCCGTTAAGCGGACGTACAACGTATATTATGACCTGAGATTGCCACCGGACGTCCAAATTGAACTTCAAAGACGTACCGCGGACTTCTGAAATTTCTTTTGTCCATCCGAAATTGATACCCGAGATGTCCAAAAATTGTCAAAAAGCCCGCCCACTTTTAACGAGTTGTATGATGTTTGCCCCGCCTACTTATCAGAAATTCGCTACCTGTGTTGACTCAGCTTTAAGGACGTCCCACTTTCCGCTTGTGGGAGTTTTATTGACAGCCGTGTCAAGTGTCGCAGCACCCTTTTGACGGCTGTGTGATCACTGCGTGTATTTGTCAAGCATGCTGAGTTGATTAATTGATGTTTGTATAATTAAACTTTCTCCTGTGACACCCGAAAATATTCGGTGAAATTATATGAAGTCATTATTATTTTTTAATATTCACATCTTAAAATCTTAAATTATTATTATTTTGCTAAGAACGTGTGTCGTCTGAAAACACCTGAACACATCCGGGAGTTACCGAATGAAATTCTATAAATAAATAAATAAATAACAATTATGCACAGAATGCAAATTGAAATCTTTTCGAATTTAGAAGCTTATGTTTGTCATGACAACAAAAGCAATTTTTCAAATGAAAAGAAAACATTTTTTTCGTCTAAATTTTCAGAAAACCCGTTTCTAAATCCACAGCCTTAATCCGGTTGCGCTGTTTACCAGCACGGAAAAGACGCATAGTAAGTCTAAATATAGGCAGTTTGCAATGGTTTTGCTTGCTTTTCTCCACAAACGAACATACTGCTGTTGGTATTTCATTGAGAGTGCCTTTTATTTGTTTGTTGTTGCACGAGTCGGTGCCGTTTTCCCGCAATTTTGTGAAGCAACTCGTTCGCTCGTGTTGATCAGCTTCAATCCGAACAAATATTTCATTATATACATTTCTGCAAAACAATTTCAGCATAGTTTATTTTTAAGAAAACATGTTTTGGGTCTTTTCTCTCATGTATTTTATTTTCTTTTTTCTTTCTCTGGGCTTTGAAACGAATGCGAAGTTGTACCAATGTTGATGCTTTCTGGAAGGTCCGACATTCCAAAAAGATGCGATCAAATTTTAATAAGTGATAAGAAAAAAAACAAAACAAAAAACAGAACTCTGGAAGGATAAGGACATTTTTGAAACACAACTGAGAGAAGTGTATATCATGATGATTCTGTGTGACACTGAAATAAGAACCTATGTTCACTAAAGAAAGGGCAGACTGCCGTAGCATGGAAAAAAGTGGGACTTCCTAGATTTTCCTGTGGGACTTCCAAATTTGAGGGGTAGGAAGTCTGGGACTTCCTGAGTCTGGAAGTTAATGAAAGCTCTGAAACTATTTGCAAATGTTCTGTGGAATCTGATCTGGGTCTGCACTGTTTGCCAAGTACCCTTTTACGGGTCTCCCGACTACAATGGGTTAAGGGTTACTAGTAATTCAGCTAGTAGAAAGTTAAATATTTATTCAATTTTTCCTTTAATAGTAATTATGTATTTTTTCGACTTGTTGTAGTGTCAACAGTGAGTTTTTGACCCCACTAGATGTTGCTGTGATGACCAATAACATACCTATGGCAAAGATGTTACTGTCTAATGGTGCCAGAGAGAGCCCTCTGTGTGAGTACTTGTTTTTGTATATAATAAATAAGTAACTCTTTATATATGGTTTTGGATATAATACCATTTTGGATGATACACACTTTAACACTTAGCATTCTCTGTAAAAAATTCAGCATTTTTCATATTCAAAAAAAAAAAAAAAAATAGGCTTTGACATTTCATGCAAAATTGTCTCTTCCTAAGGAGACAATTTGCATGAAATGTCTGTCAGAGCCTATTTTTAATGTCAGAGCCTATATTCTGGGGAAAATAAGAAAAATATCATCAATTTATCATCTGCAAAATTTGCCCAGAGTGTGTAATATGTTAAAGATGGACCTAAAAAATGTTATAGTGAAACACAAATGTATAGATTGTACAGATAAATGACATTCCATTGCATTATTAGTAGTATATACCAAGATCAATTTGTGCCTTACCTATTGCCATTCTCCCAGCATGTTTTAGACATATCACCAGAAACTCAGATTGACATGTTCAGTTAATGCACTTTCATGGGAGGTAAATCTGTCAAAAATGTTTACTTCCCATTCAGAAAAGGGGTCTAGTCTAAAAGGAAACAATTTTCTCTTAAATGAAGCAAATTATTTTTGTACACCCTTTTTCAGAGAATCTGAGGAGAGAATACAGTACCTGATCAGGGTCAACACTACTGGTCACTCATCTAGCAATTTTTAGTTACATTAGCCAGTAGAAAAATGGATTAGGATATTAAGGTGTCCCAATATTTAGGGTAAATGTGGTACATTGTCCCCAAATCTAGATCTATATAAAGAATAGTAATTAGTATTCCCCTGTAGAGAAATTCTTCTGAGTATCCACTTGATTTCTGTATCTGTGCCTATAAAGCCAAAAGTCTGTATACTCTCTCCGATATCTTCTTTAGTAACACCTGTATTACATCCCTTGTATTAACTTGTGCAAAAATAATTAAAACTAGCCTTATTCATCACATATCAGTATTAATTACTTACATTATTTATCCTAAGTATTAAGACAGATGCATTCAGCAAACAAGGTAGATCCTGATCAGATGCCATGGATTATGAATTCTGACGTAAATCCTCTTAGTCTGTAGTCTGAGTAAATCAGAATCGGTTTAAGCATTTGTAACTTTTTAAGTATCCAAAATCCAAATTCAAAGAAAAAAAATTACATTTCAGAAATTCATGGATGAAAGGGTTTAACACTAAGCATGCTGGGAACAGTTTCTGCAGACAACATTTTGGAAAAAAAAACATTTTTCTGCCCCCCACCCCCACCCCCACAGAAAATAGGCTTTGACATTCCATCTCCTCTGGAAACAGTTTGTATGAAATGCTAAAGCATAATTTCTGTGTAAATAAGAAACTTCATCAATTTGTCATCTGCTGAATTTACCCAGAGAATGGTAAAGGTTTAAGATTAACAGTTTTCCTTGTTTTTTTCTTTTGACAGTTCAGAGAGAGGAAGCAAGATCAGCAAGATTAGATGTGTTGGTATCTGAAGCAGAGAGAAGGGTTGTTGATCTCACCGCTGCTGTGTTGAACGGGTCTTCTGGTAGCACTACTGTATCAACCAATCAGCAAAAGGTAAGTTGCCCTGAAAATTAACCTTTAATGGACAAGTCAGAATTCAGTCAAAGGACATTCCAAGATATTTTTGTTCGTTCATAGCAGAAAATAAGGCCTGATATTTCATGTGAATCATCTGGCTAGCAAATATCAGCACATATGTAGAAAAAAATGTACATATTTTAGAATGTCATCTTCTGCTCTTGTGACTTGCACTAGTGTTTATACGCATAATTTGTAATTTTTAACTAGAGATTTATTATGTCCACTACATGATGATGGTTGATCTGTTTGTAGATAAATCTGTTTATACCGTAATACTGTTTTTATTAGTGTAAAAAAAAAAAGCTGCTGACAACTTTTGATTTAATTAGTGTAAAAATATATCTATTTACAGAACAATTTTCTGAGTGTAAACTTAACCCTCGTCCTGCTGAATAAATTAAGATGCCACTCCCATTTCTAATTTTCAGCCAATCAGATTACTTAATCCAGCTTGTTGATATAAATTCACATACTTAATGGCAAACAGTGCATATCCAGATCAGTTGATTTCTTCAGAAGCCAACTGATCTGGATCTACACTATTTGCAAAGGCAGGACATATCCGGGCTCAGCAGGAAAAGGGTTAAAGCTGCTAACAGCACTGATTTAGTTAGTGTGAAAATAGATGTTTACAGTACTATTATCAAAAGTGTAAAATAAAGCTGCTAACAGCACTGATTTAATCAGTATAAAAATTGATCTGTTGCAGTACTTTAGTGTAAACATAAAGCTGCAAATTTAAGTTATTTATGGTGTGATGTGATTCAATCAGTGTGAAAATATGATTACTTATATACACCACAGCACTGATTTAGTTAGTGTTAAAAAAGATGTTTACAGTACTGTTATCAAAAGTGTAAAATAAAGCTGCTAACAGCACTGCTTTAATCAGTATAACAATTGATCTGTTACAGTACTTTAGTGTAAAAATAAAGCTGCAAATTAAAGTTATTTATGGTGTGCTGTGATTAAGTCAGTGTGAAAATATGATTACTTATATACACCACAAACTCTTTATAACACGATTGTTGGGGTCCAAAGCATAAACCATGTTAGTTAAATGAATATGTTATATCCAAACAAAAATGTATAGAATATATAGAAAAATGACTATTTATGGTCATTTTTCTATATAATCTATACATTTTTGGGATCCATCTCTGAACCTTGTTATATCCAAAATGTGTTATAATGAACCATTTTATAAAGAGGTACTTTGTAGCTTGATGTGTTTTGAGTTGATCAAAGTGAATAAAGTTACTAATAGCACTATCTTGACCTTTGAAAAAGAATTAGATACATTGTAAATTTTCTTTATTCATTTGCTTTTTCAGGAAAATGAAAGACAATTAAGTCACTGGGAGTTCCGCCATCGACTGTTGAAAAGAATGAAAGCGGGGTATGATCATGCAAGTAAGTAGAATTGCCTTTAAGTTTATCATTTTTTTTGTTGATATTTACTTTTATTGTTTCTTGTTGAGCAGAAATACCATCACTACATCTGTGAGTGAAAACAATAATCACACACATGCATTAATGGACAGTTATCATTGATTACCTGAAGCAGGATAACGTGAGTCTGGCCTTAGTAAAATGAGCAGTGTGGCATGTGTGAATTGCAAAGACTGTGGCATGTATGAATTGGCTATTCAGTTAATGGATACTTTATCGCTGTGGACTCAGCTTAGATAGGGAAGCACAGGCTACCATTTGGTGTTACAATGCTATATGCTATATTGTTATCATTTGTCAGTGGCCTAGCTCATTACTTTATAGCATACTGGGTTAAAACTTCAGCAGACAAATTTTGCAATATTTTTATTGAAAATGAAAAAAATAGGTTTTGACATTGCATGCAAATTGTCTCCTGAGGAGACAATTTGCATGCAATGTCAAATCCTATTTCCTGCAAAAATTAGGCAAAATCAGGAGTTTGTCTGCTGAATTTGCCAAGGGAAGGTTAAAAGTAAGCTTTCTTATTTCTTAGGATGCCCTGACCCACCAACGAATGTGAGCCTGAACATTGCCAGTAGTTCATCATTGTTAGTCAAGTTTGGTGAGCCGCTGAACAGAAATGGAGCTGTAGTTACTAAATATAAAGGTAAGCAGTTGATAATTAAATAATATATTCTCCATAAATGAAGAACACATTCTGTATCAGACTTGGCATAAATGTTCCTTGAATGCTCATCTAAATTTGTACTTATGGCCACCAACTGTTTTATTTGATTGCCATGGCAGTGGTTAATTTCAAAATAAAAAATTCCTTAAAGGACATCTATGACCTCTCCATAGAAACCATTGAAAGCATTTGAACCAAACTTGTCAGTAATGTTCTTAAAACATGCTTGTTTTTTTTTTGCCAAGCCAATAATGGAAACTTGTTATACAGCATATGCTGTTAGCAATGGTTCATGTACCCTGGCTGGTTCAAACTCATTTTTGTGTCCCTAAGAAATTCTTCAAGGAAACAAAGATTCAGGGATATTTTAGGCAAATTTTCTTATTTTATCAATGTATGTTGTGTGTACTCATTGAGGTGATACTAATGAATAGAATCACCTCATCAAGATGATTCTAATGAGTACACTCAACATACCATTATTTAATAAAAATTAAAAAACAAAATCCCTAAATTATCGCCATTTACCTCCTGACCTGGCACTATGATTAACCCTCAGTGGCTCGAACTGTCTATGTCTAGATTTTGTTTGTGTTGAGGTTTTTCAGCCCAGTCAACCCATTAGGGTCATGTCAAGCGCGGTTAGCTTACCTAACCTCACACCCTATGATATTTGCCTACAAACAAATATACCTAGGGATTTGATGCTAAAACAGTACCAAAGCATTTTGGACAGTGTTTTTTTTTTATTTTTAGGTTTATGGGAGATTTCTTTAAAAGTTGCTGTTTTGAGGGAGGAATAAAAATAAAAATATGAAAACCTAGGGTTGATCATCATATCATAATCGGACTCTTGATTAACATGCAGGTACAGGGGCAACATCCACACTAGTGGGCCCCCTTCCAGATAGCTGGCTTGCTGCACGCATGGCAGATCTCACACCAGATCTCCAGGTATGTCTATCACTCTCTGCAATCCCTCTCTGTCAGCTGTTTCTATGTCATCTGGGGCCTCCCAGGCCCACGCTTTCCATCAACCTGTATGTCAAAGGCTGTCTTGACTGCACCATTGGGGCCTTCCACATGTCCATACCATTGGAGGCTTCTCTCCTTCAGAATGAGGTCCAGATCCTCAATGCCAAGCTGCACAAGTAGCTTATTGGACCTGGTGGTGACAATGTCTTGCGGTCTGACATTGCAGATCTGTCTGATCATTGCCCTGTCATTTCGCTGCAGACGCTGGAGGTTTGGCCAAGTCTCGCTGGCATGGAGCATTGCGCTCCGCACACAAGAGCTGTACACACAGCCACGTGTTTTGAAAGAGCGGTGACATGAAGAGAGAACTGGTAGCAGATCCTTGAACTCCTTCCAGGCGGTTTTCACACGTGTTGTGGTTGAAAGTTCACTGCTGCTGAGAGCATGTCTCCTAAGTAGCAAAAGGAAGCTACCATCTCAAGCTTGTCAGGTCCGACCTGGACTTCCTTCTGCGGTCTGCCATCCAAGGGGCGTGCAGTTCCCTGGCACCGTGTACATCTGTAGTCAGAGTCTTTTTTCGAGCGCTTGAGCCCACTGCATTTCTTGTGCACCCAGTGCTTGCAGCCATTGCAGAAGATGCTGTTGCTGCCCACTCCAGTGTGACGGCACATGGAAACTCGCCTGAACTCTGCAGGAAATCCAGTCCCTGTACCGCAGATCATAATCTTTGTCTTTCCTGCATTTACTCTCAGTCCTTTCTTCTCCATTGCTTCTTTCCATGTCAAGAGCCTCCTGACACATTCCTCAAGCGATTCAGCGATGATAACAAGGTCATCAGCATAGAGGTCTTCCCAGGGGACCCTAGAGCGGAACTCTCGTGATAAGGCTTCAAGCACAATGATGGAAAGCAGTGGGCTGAGTACTGATCCTTGGTGAACACCAACCTTCACTTCAAACTCTTCACTGTACCCCTCACCAACATGGACATGGCTCCGCGCATTTGCATACATCCCCTGCAACAGTCGCACAATCCACTCCTCCACACCAAGTTTTCTCAGCGCCCACCAGATGACCTTCCGAGGTACTCGATCAAACGCCTTCTCCAGGTTTGCGAAAGCCATGTAGAGTCTCTTGTTGGCAGCTAGATACTTCTCTTGCAGCTGCCTGACAACAAAGATTGCATCTGTAGTGCCTCTGCCTTGGACGAAGCCAAACTGGGAATCGTCGATTGACACCAACTGTCTGATGAGGCCGTCCACATTCCTCTCCAGGATTTTCATAACCTGCTCTGTCAGCTTGAGACTGCGGTAGTTGCCCCTTTCCAACACATCCCCCTTTCCCTTGTAGAGGCAGACAATGAAACTCTGCTCCCAGTCAGAGGGTACCTTGCATTCACGAATGATTGCAGCTGCAAGCTCACGGATAATGGAGGCGCCCATGTCACCGGCTGCTCGTATCATCTCCACCACTATGCCTGATGGGCCCAGTGCTTTGCCTGCTTTCATCTGTGAGATAGCCTTCTTAACCATATCAGTGGTGATTAGGATGGGCGGGCCTTCCACTGGTGGTTGAAAAGAGAGGTGGTCTGGGTCCCAGTCAAACTCAGTGTTGAGAAGCCTTTGGTAGTGCTCTAGCCAAGCCTTCTGCTTTGAGCCTTCGCTCATTGACATCTCTCCTGCATCATTCACAGGTTTGTCTCCAACAACATCAATGTTCTCTCTTCTAAACTGATTAGCAAGGCGGTAGACTTCTGAAGACTTGGGGTCAGTATTCTCGTAGACCTTCTTGTCGGCTTCTTGATGAGCATGGTGCACTGCATGTCTGGCATTTCGTTTGGCTGCATCGTATGATGCCCTAGTGCCTTTACCAGCCTTCCAGGCCTTGAAAGCTTTCCGCTTGGCAGCAATGGCCTTTTACACGTGTTCATTCCACCACCAGGTTTCACGACGCCAACGGTGTGGCCGAGTTGTGCCACACACCTCCTCAGTTGTCTTGAGCAGTCCAGTCTTGATGTTGTTCCAGATATCTTCTGTGGCTCCATCAGCTACACCTGCAGATGTGCTCACATGCAACTTGTAGACCTCCTGGAAATGATTGCTTGTCTGAGGGTCTTTAAGCTTCCAAACTTTGAGGCGAGGGGTGAATTTGCGCTTGGATTTTGGTGGCACATCAATCCTGATGTCGCATACAAGAAGCTGATGTTGCAGAGCCAGGGATCACTTTTACATCTGTGACAAGTTTGTGCATGGTCCTATGGAAAAGGATGAAGTCTGTCTGCGTGGCTATGTTTCCCGACTTGTATGTGATGAGATGGCTGTCACATTTCTTTAAACATGTATTCCCAAGAAGCAGGTCAAATGCTAGGGTGTACTCTAGGATTCTCTCACCCTCAACATCTGGTTCCAGCCTGCCATACCCTATCCCACCATGCACTTCCCTGTATCCTGTGCCTGCATGGCCTACATGGCCATTCCAATCTCCACATGGGATCAGAAATTCTGATGCTGGGATCCTGGCAGTCATAGCAAGCAGCTGATCAAAGAACAGGTCCATAACCTGATCAAATAAAAATAATTTTCAAACAAAAACACATGCAAAAAATGCAATATTTTGGCCCCAAATTTGAAGGGTTGGGATATAAAAAAAAAAAAAACCCATAAAATTTGAAATGCAAAATTCATTTTTATACACTGCCACACAATAGTGGCAGGATATTATGGTTTCACGTTGGACGTCCCTGTGTCTGTCCATCCATCTGTCCGTCAGTCATACGTCCATCCGTCTGTTTTTTGTTTCTGGATGATAACTTAAGTAAACATCAGTGGATTTTCACCAAACTTGGTACAGGTCAGTCCTGTTAATACGCGCTGGTCGGGATGCACAAATCCAGACCGCGATATAAGCGAGGCGCGTAGTAAGTTCGGAGCCGACTGATCAGACTTTATAAATGTTGACATTCGTATGGGACACACGAATTTATATGTATGGAGGGATTTATGAATGAAAACAATGATATTTCATGTTATTTATATAATAAACGAATGAGTACTAACGTTGTATGTTTTGTCTTTTTTACACCCTCTGATGTACTTTTTCTGCAATATATACGCTAAATACTTTATTTACGTTTCCATTTTGTGGCTCGATCCGCCATATTTGCCGGTGTTGTAATGCAGAGGGTGTTGAAGTGCGGTGTAAGTCACATAAAAAGTCCGGTATCAATACCGGTCCCCGCGAGCATAGCGAATTATTTTAGTCCAGTAAAAGAAATCTTATTAATAAAACGGCAGAAATCGTTAAGTTTTTAATCTTTCTGCTTGTATAGAATAGAACGAAAGGTCAAAGAAAAAAAATGACTAAAACCAAAGCATTTGATTTCCAACAAAGTGCCATGTTCAATGGGCTCAAGTTTTTCTTTAACCGTGAAGGCTTTTCGTTTTCTTCTTTGGTTGTCCATTTTAATCAGTGTTAATCTGATAGCAGAATGAACTTTTTCAAGACAACAATGAGTGCCGGACAAATTTCACAGTTACACGCTCTACTACCTGACCGCGTGCGCAGTAATCGATGTCCAGTGATCCGCGTCGCTGATTGGATGAATATCTAATTAGGTCGGCAAGGCGGCCATATCAAACTGGAAGACTCGGTGTCTTTCAAGTATTTACAAATTAATTATGGATAACTGTGGTCATTTTCCCATTCTTTAGATGCGGGATAAGCCATTTCTTGATAGATATGTTGTATCGTTTAAAAGTTAAATGAAGTTTTAATTGGCAAAAGTTCGTCTTCTTAAAATAAACATCAAAAGGTCAATTACGGTCATTACGCACGTACACAAACAAAAATACAACAGAGACAATACATTGATTAGCTTTATTCTTTCAAAATCATTTTTTTTTATTTGCTATTATGACATGTAAATTTCTTTTTCTGCAGATCGAAGCTCTGAAAAACAAAAAACACATTTTGTTACATGTATTTTGACCTAGAGGAAACTGGGGAAACTGGGACCCTTCGAAAAAATTTTGGGAGGCATGACATCCCCGCGTTATATCTGTATTCGCGCACTAACGACGCGAGTACTAACGGGACTGACCTGTATGTGCATTGATATTGTGGATATTTGGTTTCGGATTGCTAATGGGCAAATTTCGTCAAATTTTTATGGAGTTATTTACCCGAGACACGCCCATATTTTCGTTTCCGGACGATAACTCGAGTAAATAACAAGGGATTTTTTAACCAAACTTGCTATATGCATTGACATTAAGGAGATCTGGTTTGAGATTGCTAATGGACAAATTTCGTCAATTTTTTATGGAGTTATCTGCCCGAGACACGCCCATATTTTCGTTTCCGGACAATAACTTGAGTAAATAACAAGGGATTTTAACCAAACTTGCTATATGCATTGACATTAAGGAGATCTGGCTTGGAATTGCTAATGGGCAAATTTAGTCAAATTTTTATGGAGTTATCTGCCCAAGACACGCCCATATTTTCATTTCCGGACGATAACTTCAGAAATAACAAGGGATTTTAACCAAACTTGCTATATGCATTGACATTAAGGAGATCTGGTTTGGAATTGCTAATGGGCAAATTTCATCAAATTTTTACGGAGTTATCTGCCCAAGACACGCCCCTATTTTCGTTTCCGGACAGTAACTTGAGTAAATAACAAGGCCTTTTAACCAAACTTGCTATATGCATTGATATTATCAAGATCTGGTTTAGGATTGTTATCTGTCCCTCCGCATTTACTTTCCAGACATTTTCGCAATGATAACTTTAATACATAAACAAATAATTGCTGAGGCGGGGTATTATGCTTGTGGTGCTTTTATTTTATAGGGGTAATATCATAGGTAGGCTCTCCCATAAACCTAAAAAAACAAAAAAAAAAACAAAAAAAAAAACTGTGGCCTTCATACTAAATAACAAATTTATGCTTCATCAGTCTAACTGATTGGGTGAAGGCCTGGATTTTAAGTTATCCATTTATCTAAACAAAAAAAAAAAAAAAAAAAAAAAGAACAAAAACAAAAAACAACTACTTTCTGTTTCCTTATATAATTTCCTTATATTGATTAACACCTGGAGATTCTGACGCATTCCTGAATATGTCTGTTAAACTTTACGACTCTCTGGCCAATTCAGCAGATGACAAGTTGATGATATTTTTTTTTTTTCAGGAAACAGGATTTGACATTTCATGCAAATTGTCTCCAATGAAAATGGATTTGACATTTCATGCAATTTGCATAAAATGTCAAAACCTGTTTTCTGGGGAAAATAAGATAAATATCACCAGTTTGTATGCTGAATTAGCTCAGAGAGTTGTAAAGGTTGAAACTTCCACTAACATTTTGTTTTCTTTGTTCTAGTTGAATGGAGCAAACATGAGTCATTTGTGCCCCTGGAAGGTTCTGCAGTTCTGGATGATGTTCGTAGTTTAGAGATGGAGATAAAAAATCTTGAGAAAGGCACACCAATCTACATACGAGTTGCAGCGATGAATATGAAAGGATACAGCCAGTTTGCTAATTCTAACCCACTGTATGGAGTGCCCTCCAGTGAGTAATAAAAGTATTAACTTATAGGCCAAAAACAATAGTCTTTAGATTCTCAGACACATTTTTTTTTAAAAACATAGATGCATATGGGTGTTTATGGTTTTTATTTTTCTGGTTGGATACATTCTTGGACATTTTGGTTTGTTTGGTAATACAAAATGGTTTTGTTTGTGTCAAGGTTTTACAGTTCAGTTGGGGGATGGTCGGGTGGTGCAAAGGTGTCGTGTATCTTGCGTCACCGGGGCATCCGACTGATATTGGTTTACAGTTGGGCAAGGCCTGCTATCCTTGTAGCAGGTAAGGATAGAGGGGGAATGTTTTTATTTCTTCTGTTTCTTCACTTTCATTCCTGTTCTTCTTACTTCCCTGTCCCTCTCTTTCATCTCTTCTACTATCTCTTCTATCTCTCTTCTCCCTTTCTCTGGGAGACGACACAAAATGACCCACATAGGTTGACGTGTCATTAAACCCCAACACAATCAATTTACAGTTCAGTCATTCCATTAGGGTCATGTTGAGCTCAGTCAATTTACCTAACCTCATTTTTTCCTGAACAGGCTTAGTCCTCTAAGCCATTACCCAGTACTTGTACACATTCTTTCACCAGAAACTGACAACTGCCCTTCTTGAATCAGCAAAAGGGAGAGAATGACATAAGAAAATATTTCATGATAAATCTCCACGAAAGAATGTAGCCAGACCCAGAGAGGATCGAACCCGCTACCTCCTGATCACCAGTGAGATGTGCATCTGACTGAGCCACCGAGGCGGGCAACAGAATGCTGGTGCCTATACAGAAAGTTTTTGAAATGCAAGTCTCAAACAACATAAATAGATTGTAATTTACAAATTTGTTTTTGCAAGTAAGACACATTTTTGGTCTGAATCACAAGTGGGTTTAAAAAATCTCAAGATAAACTAGAAAATACTTTTTTCAAGTATTTTTGTGGGTTGAAAAAGAAAATCCACTGAAAAAAAAAACAAACATATATATGCAGGACTCTTTGGACAGATGCAGTGGTGTCTGAGAATCTCTTTTTTTTTTCTTTTTTTTTATTTGGCCTTAGCACACTTTGGACATCAAATTAGTGATACCTATATGTTTCTTATTTTTCCCAGAAAATTGAATTTGACTTTTCATGCATATTGTCTCCAGTTTTCTGGAAAAAATAAGAAACTGAAGAAAAGAATCATCAATTTTATATCTGAATTTTTTACCCAGCATTCAAAACATTAATAGGGGGTGGTTGGGTGTGGTGAAGGTGTCGGGTATCTTACATCACTAAGCAATATGGATAAAGTGTTTTGGTCAAGAACAGAACACTTGGTGCACGTGGGGATCAAATCCTCTACCTCTCAAGATTGAGGCAGATGCTTTACCACTGCAACATAAAGCCTCTTTTGCATCAGAAAATGCAGAAAAAAGAAGAAAATCTGGTTTTTGATGGCCAAAAATCTGTGAGAATGCAGTGTCAACACTTTGTTTTTGAAAATGCTTCCAGAGTAGTGATGTGACATCATTATTTTTTATGTGGGTCACATGCCAAGCTGACCTTGAAGAAAATGCAGAAAGCATAAGAAAATAGCATGAAAATCTAAGCCCTATTTTCTGGAAATATATAAAACT
Source organism: Anodontia alba (assembly GCA_964016985.1). Taxonomy (NCBI): domain Eukaryota; kingdom Metazoa; phylum Mollusca; class Bivalvia; order Lucinida; family Lucinidae; genus Anodontia; species Anodontia alba. The sequence continues at coordinate 11,951,741 of OZ024822.1, read as the reverse complement.
GTCACTTAAAATCATCAGGGCCCAATTGTTCAAAGCATCGTTAGCTTAACAAGCTTGTTAATGGTCATTTCGTTAACTGTTTTAGTGGATTCAATACACTTTTGATATTTTTTTGCTGAAAAAATGTGAGTAGCTTTTGCACTGCAAAAGCTACTCACATTTTCTCAGCAAAAAATTTCAGCATACTTGCATATCACTTGATATAAATTTTAACGAATCGTTAACTAACGATGTCATCAGCTTTGAAAAACTGGGCCCTGAATACTAAGGGTTAAAGATATAGCCCACATTTTACTATATATACTCTAAATATTCAATGCCTTAAGCCCTTACCATACTTGTTCAAGAAGTGCCTTTGACTACTTATTGATGAATATTAACCCTTGTCCTGCTGAATAAATTAAGATGCCACACCCACTTCTAATTTTCAACCAATCAGATTACTTGATCCAGATTTGTGCTATAAATTCACATACTTAATGGCAAACAGTGCAGATCCAGATCAGTTGGCTTCTTCAGAAGCCAACTGATCTGGATCTACACTGTTTGCAAAGGCAGGGTATATCCGTTTTCAGCAGGACAAGGGTTAACTAAAATTCAGTAAACGACAAATTGACAATACTTTTCCAGAAAAATAGGCTTTGACATTCATGCAAATTATCTCCTAAGGAGATAACTAGCATGAAATGTCAAAGCCTATTTCTGGAAAAAAAAAGAGAAAAATATTCTAAATGTGTGCTGAAATTTTTAGTTAGCAGGCTAAGCATTAAAAACCGTTAGATGCCCCATTCTGTGTCATCTGAACTGGCTCTGCACTGTTTGCTCAGACATGACTGCAAATACTTAGGGTAAATATGGCATGTGTTTGACTTTTTAGCTCACCTGAGCTCTGCTCAGGATGAGCTATTGTGATCACTTTCCGTCCGTCGTCCGTCCGTCCGTCCGTCCGTCCGTCCGTCCGTTAACATTTTCAAACGACTTCTCCTCTGAAGCCGCTGAGCCAATTTTGCTCAAATTTCATATGGAGCCTCCTTAGGGTGGGGGAACGAAAGATTGCTAAAATGGTCTGGGTCCGTCAACCAAGATGGCCGCCATGCCCATATATGGTAAAAACCTTTAAAAATCTTCTTCTCCATAACCGAGGATGCCTTGGGGCTGAATCTTTGCACGAATCATCAGGGACGAGAGGTCAATCAAAGTTGCTAAAAGAATTGTCGTACGTTGACGTTTGACCTTTTTACGGCAAGGTCAAGTTCGCTTCCCTATGCATTTGTATGAGCTCTATACATTTGAATGGGAAAATTGTTAAGAGTTTCAAACGACTTCTCCTCTGAAGCCTCTGAGCTAATTTTGTTCAAATTTCATATGGAGCCACCTTAGGGTGGGGAAACAAAAGATTGCTAAAATTGTCGCGGTCCGTTGACCAAGATGGCCGCCATGCCCATATATGGTAAAAACCTTTAAAAATCTTCTTCTCCATAACCGAGGACACCTTGGGGCTGAATCTTTGCATGAATCATCGGGGACAAGAGGTCAACCAAAGTTGCTAAAAGAATTGTCGTACGTTGACGTTTGACCTTTTTACGGCAAGGTCAAGTTTGCTTCCCTATGCATTTGTATGAGCTCTATACATTTGAATGGGAAAATTGTTAAGAGTTTCAAACGACTTCTCCTCTGAAGCCTCTGAGCTAATTTTGTTCAAATTTCATATGGAGCCACCTTAGGGTGGGGAAACAAAAGATTGCTAAAATTGTCGTGGTCCGTTGACCAAGATGGCCGCCATGCCAATATATGGTAAAAACCTTTAAAAATCTTCTTCTCCATAACCGAGGATGCCTTGGGGCTGAATCTTTGCACGAATCATCGGGGACGAGAGGTCAATCAAAGTTGCTAAAAGAATTGTCGTACGTTGATGTTTGACCTTTTTACGGCAAGGTCAAGTTCGCTTCCCTATGCATTTGTATGAGCTCTATACATTTGAATGGGAAAATTGTTAAGAGTTTCAAATGACTTCTCCTCTGAAGCCTCTGAACTAATTTTGTTCAAATTTCATATGGAGCCACCTTAGTGTGGGGAAACAAAAGATTGCTAAAATTGTCGCGGTCTGTGACCAAGATGGCCGCCATGCCCATATATGGTAAAAACCTTTAAAAATCTTCTTCTCCAGAACCGAGAATGCCTTGGGGCTGAATCTTTGCACAAATCATCAGGAACGAGAGGTCTACCAAAGTTGCTAAAAGAATTGTCGTACGTTGACATTTGACCTTTTTATGGCAGGGTCAAGTTTGCTTCCCTATGCATTTGTATGAGCCCCATACATTTGAATAGGAAAATTGTTGAGAATTTTAAATTTCTTCTTCTCTGAAGCCACTGAGCCAAATTTGCTCAAATTTCATATTGTGCCTTCTTAAGTCAGGGGAACAAAAGATTGCTAAAATGGTCGCGGTAGGTCGACCAAGATGGCCACCATGCCCATATATGGTAAGACCCTTTAAAAATTTTCTTCTTCAGAACTGAGGATGCCTTGGGGCTAAATCTGTGCACAAATCATCAGGTACAGGAGATCTACCAAAATTGCTAAAAAGATTATCGTACGTTGACATTTGACCTTTTTACGGCAAGGTCAAGTTTGCTTCCCCATGCATTTGTATGAGCCCCATAACATTTATGGGAAAATTGTTGAGAATTTGACGACTTCTCTGAAGCCACTGAGCCAAATTTGCTCAGATTTTTAGGTCACCTGAGCATGAAGTGGGCATGGTGAGCCATTGTGGTCAGTCAATGTCCGTCGTCCATCATGGGTCATGCGGCATGCGTCATGCGGCGTGAACAATTGCTTTAAAAGCCTACTCTTCCTACACCCCAGGGCCAATTGACTTGATACTTGGTAGGAAGCATCAGGGTGAAATGTAGATAAAAATATAGCTAAAATCGTTCCGATCGGAAATCCAAGATGGCCGCCATGGCCGCCATCTTGAAAATCTTTTTCGCTTCTTCTCCTGAACCGAAAGGCCAATTGACTCCAAACTTGCTAGGAAGCATCAGGGTGACTTGTAGATCAAATATAGCTAAAATCGTGTCGGTCCAAATTCCAAGATGGCCGCCATGGCAGCCATCTTGAAAATCTATTTTTCGCTTCTACTCCTAAACCCAAAAGCCAATTGACTCCAAACTGGTTAGGAAGCATTGGGGTGACTTATAAATCAAAAATAGCTAAAATTGTGCTGATTAGAAATCCAAGATGGCCACCATGACAGCCATCTTGAAAAGCTATTTTTCGCTTCTTCTCCTAAACCGAAAGGCCAATTGACTCCAAACTTGCTAGGAAGCATCGGGATGACTTGTACATCAAAAATAGCTAAAATCGTGTCAATTGGAAATCCAAGATGGCTTCCATGACAGCCATCTTGAAAATCTATTTTTTGCTTCTTCTCCTAAACCTAAAAGTCAATTGACTTGAAACTTAGTAGGAAGCATCAGGGTGACTTGTAGATCAAAAAATAGCTATAATCATTCCGATCGGAAATCCAAGATGGCAGCCATCTTGAAAATCTATTTTTTGCTTCTTCTACCGCACCGAAATGCCAGTTGACTCAAAAGTTGGTTGGAGGCATTGTGGGTGACTTGTTTTACTTGTGACATTTTGAAAATTTCAGCATTTTAACCTTGTAAGCAAGATATTTCAAAAACTGTTTAAGCCATTTCCTTGTCATAAGAGTATTGGAAAAATGTTGCATGCCATCTGCATATCTGCAGTGGCGGTTTCACTCAGGTGAGCGAGTTGTGGCCCATGGGCCTCTTGTTTATTGTATTATCTTAGGTTGGCGAGATATTGATCAGTCAATGCCAAGGTCACAGGGCAAGTTGAAGATACTAGAGGAATTATTTACGCAAGTCAAGCAGTTGAGACCTGCTGATGCACCAGTCATTAAAGGTTTGTAATATAATTCTATGACTACACAAAACAATTGTTTATGGACCAAAAAAAAAAAATAAAAATCACTACTTAAACTACTGGTATTTTCTTTTTGTTTTTCATTAAATCTTATACTATATGTAGCTCTAGATATGAAAGGTATACAGATAAATATTTTTCTTACTTCTCCACAAAAAACATATTTTATGCATACTTATTAGAAGTATTGCTGACGCACTTCTAATGAGTACCATAACATACTTTTTACTGGTAGAAATAAAAAAATACCAGCTCTTTTTAGCTGAAAAAATGCCTTGTGTACAGTATGAACAGTCAAACTGCCTTATAGACTGCCTATATTAAGCAATCAAACAAATTACTGTATGACGGAACCAAATACACTTGGTAGAGTTTTCACCATTTTTACAAGGGAGACAACTTTTATACTTCCTGTTTGCTTTCCTGCACACCAAGTCACTTTTGAAAAGGGATCTATTCTAAAAAGAAAGAAATTCTTTCCTTTTATAGTAGATCTCTTTTCATAAGGGAGGTAAAACAGTTTTGACAGTTGCTTCCCCTGAAAGAGTATCCCATCCCCTTAAAAGTGGAAGTTTATTGAGCAAACACTTGTCTTCAGCAGCTATGTTTTAGCTTTCCTACAGATGCTTGCTTAACTCAGGTTTTGCTGAATAAATTAATTCCAGTGATTTAATTCAGGTGTATAGTCCTACAGAGATACATGAGAAATATTTATACCATCAGCATACACAGTATCTCGAAGATAAATAGTTTTGGTCTTTCAGTTCCTCCGTTCTGATGAGAAATGAGGAAACTGTCATTTCCATTGGAGGTGTATCCATTCTTCTTAATGCTAAGCATGCTGGGTAAAATTTCAACAGATGACATTTTTTAAATATCTTCCTTATTTTTTCCAGAAAAATAGATTTTGTCATTTCATGCAAATTATCTCAAGTTGTCATAGCCTATTTTTTTGGAAAAATAAAGAAAAAATATCATCTTTGTCACCTGCTGAATTTACCCATAGAGTGATAAGGGTTAATTAGTCCCTTATCAGTGGTGGCCAGCTGTAAATGTAGATGGAAAATAAGTACAATTGTACCATGTACTCACAGAATAAGTGAAATTCAGAAACTGTTATTTTTGAAACTCTTATTTCCTACTTTGTTCTTGCCAATGATAATTATAAGGTCAAAAATACAGCATTTAATAATGAAGTCAGAAGTGTCCAAGTGGTTAGTGCTCCTGACTTGGGATGATAAGGTCATGGGTTTGAACCCCACTGGAGACAGAATTCAACTCATGACAGTACGGCACTTCATTGGACAGATCCTTTCATTATCAACCTTTTATCATCTCAATATGACTTAAATAAAGTCAAAGTCTCGGATGATCTGAATCGGCACATTTTGTGCATGTTTGAAGGCCTCCATTCATACATTCTGTAGAATACAATGGTTCCGTTAGCCACAGTGAAGGTCCTGATCAGATTGTGTGGTTGCACAGGCTGATCTGGGCTTTTGCTGTCCATATATGCCCGAAAATGTGATTTTGCATGGTACAGCCAATATAATGTCAGGGAAGGTAATCATTGTTTTGCTCAGCCCCTTTCTGAAAAAGTGTCTACTCAGAAAGAAAAGAATGTTTCCTTTTAGCATACAGGGCCCAGTTGTTCAAAGCATCGTTAGCAGAATGAGCTCATTAAGGGTCATTTCGTTAACTGTTTTAGTGGATTCAATATACAATATTCTGATATTTTTTGCGGAAAAAATGTGAGTAGCTGCAAAAGCTACTCACATTTTTTCAGCAAAACATTTCAGCATATTTGCATATCACTCGATGTAAATTTTAACGAATTACTAACTAACAACATCGTTAGTTTTGAACAACTGGGCTCTGGCCTTTTTGAGAAGGGTAAGCAACAGGAAGTCACAAGAGTTTTCTCCCTGCTAAAATGGCAGAAATACTACCAAGTGTATCCAGTCCCCTTAATCCTTAACCCTTGTTCTGCTGAACCTGGATGTCCCCTGCCTTTGCTGACAGTGTAGATCCAGATCAGTTGGGCTCTGAAGAAGCCAACTGATCTGGATCTGCACTGTTTGTCATGAAGTATGTGAATTTGTATCAACAACCTAGATCAGTAATCTGATTGGCTGAAAAAATAGAAGTGTAGCATGACAAGGGTTAAAGCACTGAGCAAACTTGAAGTAGACAACATTCTATGTTTTTTTTATTACTATCTTTTGAGAAAAAAATAAGATTTGACATTTGATGTGAATTGTCTGAAAGGTCAAGTCTTATTTTATCAGAATAATATTAAAAAAAAAAACAACAACAACAACAACAAGAACTGTCATCTGTTGCAGCTGTGATTAGCACTTAACCTTTACTACACTCTGGGCTAATTCAGCAGATGACAAATTGATGACATTTTTCTTACTTTTCCCAGAAAACAGATTTTGACATATCATGCAAATTGTCTACCAACTGGAGACATTTTGCATGAGTTGTCAAAACCTATTTCTTCAAGTTGGAAAAAATAAGAATAAATATTTTAAAATGTCATCTGCTGAAATTTTTACCCAGAGTACTAAGCATTAAGGGTAAATGGTTTGTTAACAATACTTTGAATAACTGGGCCCAGATGTATGGGATATTTACAGTAATTGTCACAATTTTCTATTTGCAGACACGCCTGGATCTACCTCACCTGTACAGCGGAAGAAAAAGGGCTTTAAAAATCTATTTTCTTCAGCTCCTAAATTCCATAAATCATTTAAAAGGTAACTTGCAGAATTAGAAAGAAAAATATATATATATATATCAATAATAAATCCTCTCAAAATTTTCAGAAAACTATTATTATATTTACATCATAATTGGTTGATATATTTGGTATGTAGTTAACCTTAAAATGCCAAGAAAACCTGCATCTGAAAATGTCGTCTGTTTATGTCTGAATATTCTTGCAAACTTTTCAAACCTTTTTTTGCATACAGGCAAACAGTGTGGACCCTGATCAGACTGCTCCTAGAGGAGCAGTCTGATCTGGGTCCACACTGTTTGCAAAAATGATTTTTAAAATCACAAGCAGACGACAAAGCAGACGACAATTGTTGTGATTGGCAGTTAAAGGGTTGTCAAGATATATCACAACCTCTTTGTAACACTATTGCTGGGATCTAAAGCAAAAACCTTGTTATCTAAACAATGGTAATATATCCTACAAAATGTAGAGATTATATAGAAAAATGACCTGCATCCAAACAAAAATGTATAGAGTGTATAGAAAAATGACCTGTATCCAAACAAAAATGTATAGAGTGTATAGAAAAATGACCTGCATCCAAACAAAAATGTATAGAGTGTATAGAAAAATGACCTGTATCCAAACAAAAATGTATAGAGTGTATAGAAAAATGACCTGTATCCAAACAAAAATGTATAGAGTGTATAGAAAAATGACCTGCATCCAAACAAAAATGTATAGAGTGTATAGAAAAATGACCTGTATCCAAACAAAAATGTATAGATTATATAGAAAAATGAACATAGATATTCAAAATGGCAGTACCCATAAAAGTAGTTTTGATATCTTCAAACATTGATAACTTACTTATTTTTTATCCAATTTTGATCAAATTTTCATCAAAATGTACATTTTGGCAAGATCTTAATTGTTTCTCAGATACAGTCTTCACTAACATTGATTTTCCCTTTAAGAGTACAGTATAAATAAACATAATTTGTTGTAAATAAACCAGATGATTTACATATGTTTTTATACCCCGTCACAGGATAGTAGGATTTTTCATTGATCATTTGTGTGTCTGTCTGTCCATCTGTAATACATAGATCTGCTTTTTTGTACATCCGTCCCTTCGTATTTTCAATTCCTGATGATAAATTGAGTAAATATCAATGGAATTTCACCAAAACTTGGTTTGTGCATTGATATTGTGGAGATCTGGTTTGGAATTGCTAATGGGCAAATTTCGTCAATTTTGACATTCATCACACTATAGTGGTTGGGTATTATCATTTTACATTTTTTTTTTATGTTTTGTTTCAGAGGTGTATATCTTGCCTGTTTCTTTTATTGTGAAGACAAAGTATTAGTGACTTCAGAAGACCAGTTACCAATTGTAGAAGTGGATGAAACCTTTGCTGGGCCAACTATCAACCTAGATCTTTATTGGTTGATGAAGGTAAGGAAATAGGTTCCTGGGTCATTTATTCTAACTTTTTACCCTTTCATCTCTGAGTTTCAAATGTGGACTCTTCCTTCCATCATTGAATTTGGGTTTTTTTATATGAAAATTTTTCAGTTTTTGGCAGTATATTTGACTAGGTATAATGAACACTTAACCATGCTATGGGCAAATTCAGCAGATGGCAGTTTGAAATATGTTTCTTTTTTATTTTTCCTAGAAAATAGGATTAGACAACATGCAAATTTTCTCCTTAGGGGACAATTTGCATGAAGTGTCAAATCCTATTTTCTAGAAAAATATTTCAGAATGTTATCTGCTGAAATTTTCACCAAGCATGCAAAGCGATAAGTGGCAAATCTTGTATTGGTTAAGGTCTGGATATATTAGGCAGATGAGAAAGTAGTGATTTTTTTTTTCTGATTTTTCCATAAAATAGAACCTGGCTTTTCATTTCAGTTGGAGAGAATTTGATTGAACTATCAGGCATATTTTCTGATTCAGTGACAGTGCAATTATTTCTAGCTTTGGAGACTGTTTGAATGAATTGCCAAGACCTGTTTTCTGAGAAGCAAAAATAATTCAAAGTAGTATCTGTTCAAAACTCTAGAAAAAGTGCTTTTTTTCTAAAAAAAAAAAAAAAAAATTAGTAGTTTTCTTATTATGCACCCATGCCATTCAAAGAATGGTGGAAAGGGCCTATAGTGTTACCCCTGTCCATCCATCTGTCTCCGTCCACGTCCCAGATGGCATTAGCAATTTGTGTTTAAGTTTTTCTGGCTTTAGCAGTTTGCATTTAAGTTTTTCAGGCAGGGCATGAAAACATCTTTTGTGAGTATTTGTTAGAGGCTGCTGGCAGAGGTGCTTTAAATGAGTACTCACAGCAGTAAGATTCTTGTCTCACATGATGCAAGTTCAGGAAACTGGGACATTTTCTTATTAATCTTATTCTTTGTTTACCCCTTATTTCTGACAGACTGCTTGACAGGACTGAAATATTCTTGACAGAGCTGTTAAACCTCTACTCAGACAAACCCCTCATATCCTGAGCTAGAATATTCTGGTTAAAATTAAACACTTGAAGTGTTAATCACAACTGCAGCAGACCAAATTTTGATTTTTTTAAATTATTTTTCAAAGAAAATAAGACAACATTTCATGTGAATCATCTGTGAGGCAGATGATTCACATGAAATGTCAAGCCTTATTTTCTCTGAAAAAAAAAAAAAAAAAAAGTCATCTGCTGCAGTTGTGATTAGCACTTTAAGTGTAAAAAAGATCCAGATAATGGGAGTATTAATTTATAAGATACAAGTACTATTTGTTACTTTTGCACAAAAACACATCTTGTTGGTGCTTATTAGAATTTGGCATTCTAAAGGTCTTTTTACTACTTACAGGTTGCCTGTACCTGGGATGACATAAAGTCATTGCGACAAGACATGGATAAAAGTACAGCAGAGGGAAAAGTACATTTTCGAGGGAAGTTGTTACAGGCCATCTCTGTGATGCAGGTATATATATTCATATCAGTCTATGCACAGCAATACCTCATGCTTAGCATGCTAGGTAAAATTTCAGACCACAGTTTGAAATTTTTCTTAACTTTTTCCAGAAAGTAGGCTTTGACATTTAATGCAAATTGTCTCCTCAGGAGACAATTTGCATGAAGTGTCAAAGCCTGATTTCTGGGAAAAATAAGAAAATATCAATTTGTCATCTGTTGAATTAGCCCAGAGAGTGGTAAAGGCTAAATAAGTCATAAATGAACATTGCCCAGTTTGTGCACAAGTACTGATCGACTGCTTAGAGGGGGACTAAGCCTGCACAGAAAAAATGTGGTTATGTGAACTGATTGGCTCGACATGACCTTATTAGTGTTGATTGAGTTGTTTAACTCATTACGAAAACACGCGTATTCAAATATACTGAAAATTTTACTATCAAAAAATAATAATTTTCTTATAAAAAATTCTGATATTTTTCACGTTTCTGCTCAAAACATAGATTGTGGGTACTCGTTAGAACTGCCTCGGTGAGGCAGTTCTAATGAGTACCCACAATCTATGTTTTGAGCAGAAATAAGAAAAATAATGTATACCCCTGTAAACCCCAGTTTTACTATATAAAAGTGGGGTTTAAGGGAGTCAAAATTATATAGGCATGTTTTCGTGATGTCCAAACCAACCAATGTACATTGATCCAATCTACAGAGTCAACAATTCTGTAAGTGGGTAGCATTAAGGGGAATTGATGTACTTTCAGGAGAGGTAACTCCTCAAAATTGTTTTGTCCCCATTCTGATAAGGGTTATACTCTAAAAAGAGTAGACTCCTTTTCAGAAGGGACCTGATGAGCAGGAAGTCAAAAAAATTGTCTCCCTTGCATGAATGGCAGATACTTTACTGAGTGCCCAGTCCTCTTAATCAGTTACTCAGTCTTGGGCCTTTGTTGTCTACATACCATAAGAACCCTAAGTATTGGGACAGACAAGCCTGTGCAAACAGTGTAGACCCAGATCAGATGCCGCAGAATGCGGCATCTGATCAAGGTCTACACTGTTTGCCACTCGTCCAACAATATTTTAAACACATCAACAGGTAGTGGAACACTTTTACAAATTATAGGACAAGTATGGTAAGGAAGTAAGGTGTCTCAATATTTAGAGTATATACGGTATGCTACAAAGATGCCTTTTCCAGTGGTGCATTTCATCTAATTAGAAGTCAGGGTTATATTATTACCGTATTTACTTTTAACTATTGGGACTCCATAACTCCTTAACATGCTTGTCCTTTAATTTGTATAAATCCATTCCACTACCTGTTGATGTGTTTAAAATATTGCTGGATGAGTGGCAAACAGTATAGACCCTGATCAGATGCATTCTGCAGCAACTGATCTGGGTCAACACTGTTTGCTCAGGCCTGTCTGTCCCAATACTTAAGGTTATTATGATATTCTAAAGTCAATAAAAACTTTGTTACAAAAATTTGATATTTCAGGACATTATTAGAGGGCAGTTACATATTTTTTTATTCACAAAAGTAGGTGAAAAACTTCAGTGTGATTTGATGTCTAATATAATTTAATATTTAATATCTGTGTAGTCAGTTTGTTTGAAAAGTGAATAATTGTGACATAGACATATCAAAATGGTTTGTGTAAAGTCATTAAGGCATGAATATATAGCCTGAAATAAGTCCATTTTACATAAAGTAATACATTTCAAAATCATCTTTTACATATACACAGCAAAGACATATATGGAGCTGTTCCTGTAATGGGATGGAGTCATGTCATGTGTCTCAGGGCCATATCCAGACAGCAAAGACTCAGACCAGCCTGCACAGTTGCAGAGTCTGATGAGGTATTTGCTGTCCACGAACAGAATCATTGGGTACTGTAGATGCATCGTGGGAGAGCAAAAGGCCCAGGTGCGACTGTGAAGATGCACAGGCTTATAAGGGCATTTTAATACTTTTCACTTTATATGCCTCAAAAAACTTTTTACACAGACCAGTAGCATTAGATAGCATAGCATTAGGTACCATAGCATTAGTTACCATAGCATTAGATAGCATAGCATTAGTTACCATAGCATTAGATAGCATAGCATTAGTTACCATAGCATTAGATACCATAGCATTAGTTACCATAGCATTTGATACCATAGCATTAGATACCATAGCATACGATACCGTAGCATTAGATACCATAGCATTAGATACCATAGTATTAGTAACCATAGCATTAGATACCATAACATTAGATACCACATCATTAGATAACATAGCATTAGTTAACCATAGCATTAGATACTGTAGCTTTGGAGAGCAAAGCATTAGATACCATAGCATTAGATACCATAGCATTAGATACCATAGCATTAAATACCATTGCATTGGATAGCATAACATTAGATAGCATAGCATTAGATACCATAGCATTAGATAACATAGCATTATTTACCATAGCATTAGATACCATAGCATTAGATACCGTAGCATTAGATACCATAGCATTAGATACCATAGCATTAGATACCATAACATTAGATACCACATCATTAGATAACATAGCATCAGTTACCATAGCATTAGATACCATTGCATTGGATAGCATAACATTAGATACCATAGCATTAGATACCATAGCATATGATAGCATTAGATAACATAGCATTATTTACCATAGCATTAGATACCATAGCATTAGATACCATAGCATTAGATACCATAGCATTAGATAAGAAGGGTATCCAGATAAATATTTTCCTTATTTTTGTCCCCAAAAGCATATGTAGTGGATACCCACTAATAGTACCTCAGTGAGGTGCTTCTAATGAGTACCCACAATAATGTTTTCATGGAGAAATAAGAAAAAAATATAAACAGTATTTGATAAAAAAAAGTAAAAAAAAAGCAGCCACTCAGCTATTTTAAAAATGTTTCAGAACCACTTTTATGGAACATCTCATTCTTGTTTGATATTGCTAACAGTTTTTCATTTGCTTTCTTCTTTACAGAATGGTCTGGGTACACATGATTTAGGCCAGTTTTACCATAAGCCATTAAAGGATCCTAGTGGTAGTACAATACTCGTGACTGTCAACTGGATCAATGATCCGAAAGTCATGACCTTTGGTTCGGGTAAATGGATTCCAATCTCAAAGCTTAAGCGTCGACAATCAGCTTCCATGCCAGAATTATCGGAGGCACAGGACTGTCTCGTGACTTCATTTAATGTAAGTATCATTTAAGCATGATTGAAACAATAGTGTTTCCTCTAGCATTTTCGGCATGGTGCCATGCCATGCCCTTTTGACTCGTGCCATGCCCTGAAAATATGTCTGACATGCCCTACATGTCTTCTGTTAACAATTGAGTCTAAAATAAAGTTACCTAAAGGTCAGGGCCCAGTTGTTCAAAGCTAACGACACCGTTAGTTAACGATTCATTAAAATTTACATCGAGTGATACACAAATATGCTGAAATTTTTTGCTAAAAAAATGTGAGTAGCTTTTGCAATGCAAAAGCTACTCACATTTTTTCAGCAAAAAATGTCAGAATATTGTATATTGAATCTGCTAAAACAGTTAACAAAATGACCCTTAACAAGCTTGTTAAGCTAATGACACTTTGAACAACTGGGCCCAGCTTTTTACTCCCCCTAGTGCTTTGACAGTGCAGAATGACACTCAAATAGTTAATAGTTTAACCATTACCATCTTCTGAGCATATTCAGCAGATACCAAACTGATCATGTTTTTCTTATTTTTCTGGAAAAGAAATAAGAAAACATATTTCAAAAAGTGGTCTGCTGAAATTTTTACCCAGAGTGCTAAGTGTTAATCTCAGAGACAATTTTGATATGATGGGCAAGTGTGAGGTCTGTTCTACAATAGGTCTGGTTGGTACAACAGATTATATTTTGTGTGTCAAAATTTCATTTTTCATCTCTCATACTTGATTTTGTGATACTCAAATATAGATTAGATTCTAGTGATTTTTCCTTAGAAAAACAAATATAGGATGTCATAATCGAGTTTCTATCACAAAATTTGTGCAGATTGAATTGCCAAAAGAATATATAGTATGCCACATTTTGAAAAGTTCTTTTTAACCCTTAGAGTGCCAAGCAAAAAAATTATACTAGACAGCAGTTTTGGAGTTGTTGTTTTTTTGTTTTTTTTTGGTGGTGGTGGGGCGGGTTGGGGTTGGGGGGGGGGGGGGGGTGTAATATTTTTCAGAGAAAATAAGGCTTGACATTTTATGCAAATTGTCTGTTTGAAAGATAATTCACATGAAATGCTAAACCTTATTTCTCTGAAAAAATATTAACAAAAAAAATTAAACTGTTGTGTGCTATTTCTGCCCAGTTCATGTAAAATGCCAAGTTATATTTTCTGTGAAAAATAATAAAACTTGCATTTCAAAATGTCATCTGCTACAGTAGTGATTGTTGCTTTAAGCGTTAAATTAGAATGGCATATTTGTTATTGCAGGAGATGACGCAGTATAATCAGACCAGTTCTCTCTCCCTTCCGCCTGGCCTTTACCTCGGCTACCTGAAACTGCAGGCTTCAGTTGACTTGATCCGAGTTCTTGTCTCACAGAATGCTCCCAATGTCTTACCAAATGTTCGAGTTAGAGACTGTTCTAATGTCTCAAGGTAAGTAGCTCTTTCATCAAGATGTATAACTCTTTTATTCAGGTAAATAACTCATTCATCAAGGTATATCTTTTATTCAGTTAAAGAACTTTATTCAAGGTAAATAATTCTTTTTTCAAGGTAAAGAACTATCATCATGCAAAAAGGTTGAACTCATACATACACATATGTACTTATTTATTCTAAACTTTCAGACAAACACATCTCAGCAAACAGTGTTGGTCCAGATCAAACTGCTCTTAAAGGAGCAGTTTGATCTTGGTCTTCATTGCCGTTCAGCTCGCTCTTTCTGCATACATCATCAACATAGGTCTAGATAAGAGTGAGTATCAGGTAAATAGTTTTCTTATTTCTGGATGAAAACATGTTGTGGGTACTCATTAGAAGGGCCTCAGTGAGGCACTTCTAATGAGTACCCACAACATATGTTTTCGTCCAGACATAAGAAAGATATAGCTACTTTTTGGTTGAAAAAAAGCGCCTTATCAAGAGCTATGATCAAGTGGTACATAATTTTGAGGGTTTTTTTTACACATTTTAATTTGTGATCACCTCTTGTACTACTGGGTTTTAGTTTTATTTATGTTGAAGTGATTTTAAATGTGTAGTAACCACAAGAGCATAAGAATTATCTGATTCCTAATTTCTTCTTTTTTTTGGAAAAAAAAAAATCTTTTTATGGTGGAAGACATCAATATGAGAACTTCAGAGCTTGGTGGATACAAGAGGGTTACCCAGTATTGATTTCTATTACAGTGGAACCTATAATTTGTAAAGCAAGGTATAAAATGAATCGATGACATTATTATTTCATACATGTTTTCAGTGAAGAGTGGGAGTGGGTGAAGGCGATGGAGTCGGACAATCCTGTGGTTCCACCATCTAACAATCAACAGAACTTCCAAAATAGTCTTGCCAAAGCTGCCAAAAAACTCTTCAAGCATTTAGGTGAGTCAGATGTGTGCCATTAACCTTAGCTTTCTGTGAGCTCAACCAATTGTTGACATTTGTATAGTTTTTCACACAACCATGTGGCCGAGCAGGTAACACTCCAAACTCAGATCACGGGTTGGAATCCCTGTAGAGGCAGAATTCGGCTTATGACTGTATGGTACTTCATATAGAGCCTTTTATTAATGCTCCTTCATCATGTCAATATGACTTAACCCTTGTCCTGCTGGATAAATTTAGATGCCACATCCTTTTCAAATTTTCAGCCAATCAGATTATTTGATCCAAATTGTTGAAATAAATTCACATACTGAATGGCAAACAGTGTAGATCCCGATCAGTTGGCTTCTTCAGAAGCCAACTGATCTGGATCTATACTGTTTGCTAAGACAGGGCGTGTCGTGTTCAGCAAGAGAAGGGTCAAGTACTGTTGAAAGAGACGTAGTCATCTAATTTTTCATAGAAATTAAGGATTTACTGTTCCTTCAGATTTTCTGAAAGAGTCATGGAGAAAATTTGAATGAAGTATTAAACCTTGTTTTCTTTAAGGAAGATGTCATCTAATACCTGATATTTGAATTAGGTAGGTTAACCTATTTATGCCAAGCGTCCCATAAAAGGAGCATTGGCAAACAGTGTAGTTCCAGAACAGATGCCCCAGAATGAAGCATCTGATCAGGGTCTGCACTGTTTGTCTGCACTGAAATACAGGAATTTCTATAGAATATGGTAATAATAAAAATTATCCAAACATAGTTTGTCTTTGAAATGGACCAATCCAAAACTTATGGTGCATAAATGGGTTAAAGATTAATTTGAGTCTGAATTATTTCCCATTTTTCCATGTATGCTAGCTGTTGTTCACATCCATGTTATTTAACCCGTTTATGCTGAGTGGACTCTTCTACCTAAATTCTTTGGGAAGCTCTATCTCCAACAAAAGAGGTGTCTGGTTATTTTTTATTATCACCATGTTTTATAGAAATTTCTTTATTTAATGCAAATAGTGTAGACCCAGATCAGATGCCTCATTTGTGGTGTCTGATCTGGGTCTACTCTTTTTCCTGATGTTCCTTGTATGGGACACTAGACGTAAACTAGTTAAGTCTTATTATGCTGGGCAACTTCTGGCAGATGACACATAAGTTTTTTTGTTGTTTTACCAGAAATAGGGTGTGACATTTCCATGCAAATTGTCTTCCAAGAAGACAATTTACATGAAATTTCAAACCTTATTTTCTGGAAAAAAAAATATGAAAATTATCATATTGAAATCTGTTGAATTTGCCCAGAGAGTGCTAATGTTAATCTTATTATTCCCTCTGTTTTGCAGGTATAGCAGAAGATTTTGCCTCTGTGCATCGTCTGTATGATGTAGAAGTAATAGAACTTAGTCCTCATGTTTCGTTTCTTCTCATTCTACCACCTGTGGAAGATGTTTGTATTATACCGGGGCAGAGTGATGCCGTTGTGGAGAGAGAGGATCTCGTTCTGCTTCCTGTTCAAGTATTTGAGATGATTCACATGTGTACATATCAGTCAAAGTTCATCAGTCGCTATTCACGTCTTTCATCCATCTTGGAAATGGACATAATTCTTGCTCAACAGATGCAAAGGGAGGTAAGTAAAACTGTTCTGAGCATCATTTTAAACCTACCACTCTCCTCACTTATTCAGCAGACAACAAATTGATCTTTTCTTATTTTTCCCAGAAAATAGCATTTGACATTTCATACAGATTGAAGACAGTTTGCATGAACTGTCAAAACCTGTTTTCTGGAAAAATAAGAAAAATATTTTAATATGTCATCTGCTGAAGAAAATTTTATCTCTTTGTATGATTTTTCTCAGAAACTTCATGCAAACTGTCTCCCCCACCACACCGCCCCATGGAAAAAATAATAAAAATATTTCAATACGTCATCCGCTGAAAATTTTACACAGAGTGTTAAGTGTTAAGAAATCCTAATATTTCCAAACTGTATTTTCTCTAAATATTCTCAGACTATATGATGAGCAAGGACCAGTCTGAGTGGTTGAGTTGATGCTTAGCGCCTTGGGTGAAAATTTAAGCAGACAACTATTTGAAACATTGTGCTTATTCTTTCTAGAAAATAGAATTAGACAATTCATTGCATGAAATGTCAAAGCCTATTTGCTGGGAAAAATAAGAAAAATGTTATCAATTTGTCATCTGCTGAAGATGCCCAGAGAGTGGTAAAGGTTAATACAGTGCTCACCTTTGGATTGGGAGGTTGTAGGTTTGATACCTAAGACTTTCTAAAACTGGTCCTAGCTTCTCTTTTGCTTGGTGCTCAGTATTAAGAAGACATAGGACTGGCTACACCTGTGTTGGAATACTGTGATTGGTGGTAGTTTCATGTCAGTATGTCCCCAGCTAGCATTCTACGTAAATCTACATCAAGCCGTCATCAGCCCGTCAGCTACCCTGACGGGCCGATGACAGCCCGATATAGATTTACGTAGAATGCTGACTGGGTCTGGGGCATGATACCACAGTGAGGTGGCACTTTAAAAGGATATATTTTCCCACCATCACATCCAGATACTGTCACAGTATGCCTGAAATATTGTTGATAGTGATGTTAAACCTCAGCTCGAACAAACCTACAAACATCTAAGCAAGGTTTTGAGACAAGCTCTGATTTATCCTTCAGGGTCTGCACTGCTTGATATTCTGCAAGCATTTTAAGACACAAGTCATTACCATAATTTTCTTTCCAAGTTTCTTAAGGAGACATAGTATTTGAGTATCAGATAGGGGCATTAGTACATTTCAGACACAGGTCTAATTTTTCCAGATAAAATCAACAGCAGCAACAACAACAACAACAAAAAAAATGATTTGATACTTCTTGTCTGAATAGCAAAGCAACGAAGTCCCTTATAAGGCTGTATAAATGTACAGACTGATTGGAGCTTTATCTGTTTGTCAATGTATTCTACAGTATCCATTGATCCTGTAAGTAATGAAGCCCCCAATCAGACTCCATATGTAGTTCTGATTAGATGCTTTTTTTCAATCCAAAAGTTTTGATATTTTTTCTTTTTTCTTCACAAAAACATGTTTTGGGTACTCATCAGAAGCGCCTCAGCGAGGCACTTCTGATGAATACCCACAACATATGTTTTCATGGAGAAATAAGAAAAATATTTATCTGACTCACTCTTATCTTACCCACTCTTATCTAGACCTATGCCATAAAAACATAAGTTGATCTGGGCCTTCATTGTGCCCATAAGACATAAAGGTTCTTTTCTTACATTGCATATCCATCACAAAAACAACATATAATGTTGACCCCCCCCCCCCCCCCCCACTAAACCCCTATTTTATATAGTAAAACTGTGGTTTACAGGGGCATACATTGTATTTTCTTTTTTTTCTGCTCAAAAACATAGATTGTGGGTACTCATTAAAACTGCCCCACCAAGGGGGTTCTAACGACAATCTATGTTTAGAGCAGAAATATGAAAAATATCAGAATTTTTATCTGAAAATGTTCATTTTTTGATGGTAAAATTTTCAGTATATTTGAATAGGCTTGTTTTTGTAATGATTTATGTTTTTCTTACAGGCATTTTCCAAGGAAGAACTAAATATTGCAAAAGATCGAGTCCATCAGTTGTGTAATCTGCAGCAAGACCTTGACAAAGCCTGGAAAGGCATGCGATGGATTATGGATATTATAACATATGCACGTGCAAAAACTCTGAAAGGAGGCATTCCAATCAGTTCTTTGTTGACTCCAGTAGGGGAAAACTCACTAACATCAGAACTAGAGCAGAAGGGAAAAATTTTGGATAACAATAATTCACAAGGACATTCAGTTGGATGTGATTCAAATGAAATAAGTGTAGGGAAGGATAATCGAAAGATTGCCAAATTTTATGATCCTACTGAAGACGATTCGCAAGAAAATGGTCATGTGAGTTCCAAAAGTAACCCATCTAGTCAAGGAGATAATTCAGGGATATTACGAGTTTACGCTGCCTATGAGACAGGTTTGGCAAAAGGAACAAGTGTTAAACTACATGTGACACCGAAAACTACTGCAAGAGAAGTAATAAACTTGGTGGTTCAAAATCTAAACCAAGCTGTATTGAACAAAGGCAAAACAGGACCTGTGTATGATGAAGAACAATTTTCTGAATTCTGTCTCGTTGCTGTGATAGGAGCACGAGAGAGAATATTACGGGATGGTTATCAGCCATTACAGCTGCAAAATCCATGGACAAAAGGACGGCTCTACGTAAGAATGAGAAATAATCTCTTAGCAGCAATTCAACAAGGACACGCAACGACAGTTTGATAAATGCATTTTTACATTTTAGTTTTGTTTTCTTTTAATAATGTTGTTAATCAAACTTTGCCAGTCACAGTCATATCATTTTATATCATACATCTTTACCTACCAGTATTCCTGATAAGATGCATTTTCATTTTAACAAAAATTGTTTTCAGCCATTACGTTACATGAGCAAGTCTTTACTCAGTCTTTGTAATGTATATCCCCAGTTCCTCAAAAAATTATTTGAAAATTAGAGTGACAGGGCCATTCATGATTAGATGCATTTTCACAGAGTTGCTGTTTTTTTTTAAGTTAAAGCTTAATTCAGTTTGATTTTCTATTTTTATCAGCATTTTACTCTGCATATATTTTTCTAATTGGGTGTATTTAATCTTAGAGGACCAAACAAGACTAGCTGTGCCCGGCCAAAGCACTTCTAAAAAAGAGTACCCATAAAATATGTTTTTGAGGAGAAATAAGAACTAATAATCTGGGCCCAGTTGTTCAAAGCATTGTTAGCTTAACGAGCTCATTAAGGGTCATTTCATTAACTGTTTTAGCGGATTCAACATACAATATTCTGATATTTTTTTGCTGAAAAAATGTGAGTAGCTTTTGCACTGCAAAAGCTACTCACATTTTTTCAGCAAAAAAATTCAGCATATTTGCGTATCACTCCATGTAAATTTTAACCAATCATTAACTAACGACATCATTAGCTTTGAACAACTGGGCCCAGAATATCCTGTTATCTGTAGCTATCTTTTACACAGGTTTTTGTGGAAAAGGAGAGAAAAAAAAACAAAAACATAAAAGGATAAGAAAAGAAAAGAACACATTTATGCCCTTCTTATCAGGAATGCTTATGTACACTGAAACATCATCACTTCATAAAATCAGTCAGTCATATTTCTAACCAAATGGCATTCAATCCTTATCTTGCAGCAGATGACAGTTAACAGAAAAAAAAAATGAGAACAAGTCGGGCTTTGCACTTTAATGCTCAGCACTCTGGGTAAAATTTTCAGTAGAGGACCTATTGAAATATTTTTCTTATATTTTCCCAGAAAACAAGTTTCGAAATTTCATGTTAAATTTCATGTAAATTGTCTCCAATGGAGACCATTGGGATGAAACATCAAATCCTGTTTTCTGGGTAAAAAAGAAAACTGTCATCAACTTGTCGTCAGCTGAATTAGGCCAGAGAATGGTAAAGGTTAACTGAGGCCTGTCTTTGGACAGCTGAAACACATTTTACATGTATGAGTCTATTCAAATGAAATGATAAGCCCTTAGCTTGATCTGCTGATAAATGATTTACATTGTGTGATAGCTGATATCTAGTCCCCGAATCACTCATAATAACCCTTGTATTATATATAATGCCTAGCATGTTGGGTAATTTTTTTTAGCAGACAACATTTTGAAATATTTTACCCAGAAAACAAGGTTTGAAATTTCATGTTTGGAGACAGTTTGCATGAAATTTCAAACCCTGTTTCCTGGGAAAAAATGACAAAAAAAAAAATCCAATTTGTCATCTGCTGAATTTGGCCAGAGAGTAGTAAGGGTTAATAACTATTATTTTAGCTGGGTACAAACAGACAATAGATTATTCTTTTGGGATGCCACAATATATAGTCTTTTTTTTTTATCTGAATAACTCTCTTATCTTAAGTCTGGATTACAGGAGAATTTTGCAGATCTAGGTCAATGTGGTACAGGCTGATGCATAACATAGCAACAGATAAGGCGCTTTTTTCATCCGAAAAATGCTGATATCTTTCTTATTTCTCCACGAAAACATATGTTGTGGGTACTCATTAGAAGTGCCTCGCTGAGGCACTTCTAATGAGTACCCACAACATATGTTTTTGTGGAGAAATAAGAAAAATTATATGTGGATACCCCCTCTTATCTGTAACTATACGGCTGCATAATCTGGTTGTGTTTTAGTGCAAAGAGATCTGTGGTATTTGCAGTTCTGTATGCCTTGATGTGCATTCTCATCTGTGTGGATCTACAGGCAGATCCAAGTGTGTAAGCTTGTAGGATTCATGTGTTTTGGCAGTATTGTCTGTGTGTAGGAAGATTTATGTGAATTTGCAGGCACTGATCTGTGAATGTCTGTGTGGATGTAGTGCTGAGTGCTCTGTGTGGATATAGTGCTGAGTGTTCTGTGTGGATATAGTGCTGAGTGTTCTGTGTGGATATAGTGTTGAGTGCTGTGTGGATGTAGTGCTGAGTGCTGTGTGGATATAGTGCTGAGTGTTTTGTGTGTGTATCTATAGCTGATCTGTGTGCATTTGCAGACTAATATGTGCTGAGCTGTTGTTGGGGATGTTCAGGTTTATCTGTGTGGGTATGCATGCTGATTTATGTGGATACAAAAGCTGATTTATTTGTAGGTGGAGCTGTGTGGATATGCCAGCTAATCTGTTTGGATATTGATCTTGGATCTGTATTAAATTATAGGTCTAGATAAGAGTGGGTATCAGGTAAATATTTTTCTTATTTCTCCATGAAAACATATTTTTTTGTGGGTACCAATTAGAAGTGCCACAGTGAGGCACTTCTAATGAGTACCCACAACATATGATTTTGTGGAGAAATAAGAAAAATATCAATAGTTTTGGATTGAAAAAAGCATCTTATCAAGAGCTATGTAAATCTGATCTTTCTTCTTCTGATCTTAGCAAATTTGCAGCAGGTTACTGTATGTGGATAGGTAGGTTGTTCTGTATAAATGCATAATTATATTGGCCTATCTACATAACCTCCAACCAAAAAGTAGTGATATTTTTCTTTTTGCTCCACAAAACATGTTATGAGTACTCATTACAAGTGCCTCACAGAGGCACTTCTGATGAGTACCCACAACATATATTTTTGAGGAGAAATAAGAAAAATATTCTCCTGATACCCCATCTTATCTGAAGCTATGTATCTATATGGATGTTCATGTTGATTAACCCTTGTTATGCCACGCCCATTTCTTACTGACAGCCAATCAGATTACTTGATCCAGGTTGTTGATACATATTCACATACTGAATGACAAACAGTGTAGATTCAGATCAGTTGGCTTCTGAAGAAGCCAACTCATCTTGATATACACCAGGGCCCGACAAATCAATTGCCCAGTTGCCCGGGACAAGTATTTAGCTGGGCAAGTATTTTTAAATTTCACTGGCCCAAAAAAAGTATAGAATATATAGAGAATATTGTAATTTTGAGCCATTTTAAGATCTAGTAGACTGTCAGGCAAGTGATTGAAATCTGGATTTGTCCAGCCTGTAGACTGTACACTGTTTGTAAAGGCAGGGTATATCCGTGTTCAGCAGGACAAGGGTTAATAGCTGTGTGGATTTGCAGAGTGGATGTGTTAGTTGATCTGTTTTTGTGAATGACAGTAGATCTGTTAGGCTTTATTGGTGTTAAAGGTGAGCTGTGTGCAACCCTGAGGCTGAACTTACTAGCTTTGCAGATTCTTGTTTTGCTGTCTGGATGTGCAGATTCGAGTGCATTCACACATTCATAAATCTGTGTGGATAATTTCACATGCAGCCTGGCTTGATTTGAAAATCTTGTGAACGCACAGTCTGATCCGAGTGTTCTATGTTCTCCATCTTTTTAAAGGGAATAATACACCATAAAGGAAAATAACACTGACGTAGAAATTATTTATCTCCCTTCTCATTGATGCTACTCTGAAAGAAAAGAATTTGCTCCCAGATTCCTGTCTGCAGAAGTTGTCTGCCTTTGAAAAATGGGGGCAAAATCTCCAATTATATTCATTCAAGTTAAGGTCTGTTTATACCCAGTTAAGAAAATTAACTATTTATTAGCGTATATTAATTTATTGCAACATTATTTTTAATTTCTTTCTTATTATTTATACAAGTGGAACTTCTCAGCAATAATAAAATTGTTATGCCTGTGAATTGTGACCTGGACAATACAGAGCAGACAGACACTGTTTACATATGGCATAAAGCTGGTATTCTGGTGGAAATGATTATTTATTATTACATCTTTTATTCAACCTGCTGGACTTACACATCAGCCGACAACATTTTAAAATTGTTTTTCCAGAAAACAGACATTGACAGTTCACACAAAACTCCAAGCCCTGTTTTCTGTAAAAAACAAGAAAAAAAGTATCATCTGTTTGTCCGCTTATTTTATCCAGAGAGTACTGAAAGTTAAATAATCACCTGTGTAGAAATGAGAAGATTCTTAACCCTTTCATCCCTATACCAATACATATACCTTTGCAAACAGTGTTGATCCATAACGAGCCATTTCATCTGGATCTACACTGTTTGCCAGTCTGTTATTGATTTTTAGTTGAAACCCCAATTTGTGACAATGGATTTGACCAAATTCAGCGATGGAAGAGGCCATTTCATAAACTCAGAGGTGAAAGGGTTAATACTTAAAGTGCTAGTCTCAACAGCAATAGACATTTTAAAATAATATATTTTATATTTTTATCATTTTTCAAAGAAAATAAGATTTGACATTTTATTTGGATCGTCTGCAGGATGATTTGCACGAAAAAATCAAGCCTTATTTTAAAATGAGAAAGAAGTATTTTAGAATGTCTGCAACCATTTATTTTGAAAAGTTTTTTAAGGGTTAATACAGTTCAGCCTTTGTATCCATGCAGTCTGATGATGATATGCAGTCTGATGATACCCAGCGGGCATATGACGTAAATACAACTTCGCCTCAACGTCGATGCAACGTCATGACGTTGCATCGACGTTGAGGTGATGTTGTATTTACGTCATGTGCCTGCCGGGATATACACTCTGGGCTGATATAACTCATAACATCGAAATGGTAGTAAAAAACCCAGAACGCAATATCCGCTTAAAGAACCTTCGCTGTCCACTCCTAGAATCTTCAGGTTCCACATTAGCAAACTATGTAGACACTTATCAGGCTGCAACTGCACAGGGTTATCTGGGTCTATACTGTATGTAGGGTCCTTTTCTACTTAGAGGGTGATTTTTTAAAAATTATCCCTTTTACAATGCATTTATAACAGAAAAAATGTGATAAAAGGCCTGCAAATCAACCACCCATATCTATGATTTATAATTTACTGTGACCTACTTATGGCCACATTTATACACTATATAGTCGAAATGCTGATATTGGTAATTTCTATTTTCCATGGCTCGTTTTGATGAATATAACACTTAAATAGGAAAAATCAAATTTCTTGCGAGGTATAATTTTCTTGTTTCTCCCTAGGAAAGCATAGCTCTTGATAAGGCGCTTTTTTTAACCAAAAAGTATCTATACTTTTCTTATTTCTTTACAAAAACATATGTTGTGGGTACTCATTAGAAGTACCTCAGCGAGGGCTTCTAATGAGTACCCACAACATGTTTTCGTTGAGAAATAAGAAAAATATTTACCCGATACCCACTCTTATCTAGACCAATGGAAAAGTGTTGTTAATAAGTATCACTAAAGACAAAATGCATCTTTACAGGGAAATAAGAAAATAATTATTTATACTTTTTCATCACAAATACCGTATTTACCATATATATTCAGACAGACAGGCCTGAGCAAACAGTATAGACCCAGATGAGACGCCGCAGAATGCGGCATCTCATCTGGGTCTACACTGTTTGCCACTCATCCAGCAATTTTTAGACACAACATCGGGTAGTGAATTGTACTGGTTCAAATTTTAGAACATATATGGTAAGGAGTTGAGGTGTCCGAATACTTACGGTAAATACAGTGTATAACTCCAGATAAGAAGAGTATTCAGATAAATATTTTCTCTTATTTCTCACACATTATGAAACAGGCCTATTTAAATATATTAAGAATTTTACCACCAAAAATGAAAACTTTCAGATGAAAAATTCTGGTAGTTTTCGTATTTTTGCTCAAAACAGATTGTTGGTACTTTTTAGAACTGCCTTGGCGAAGCAGTTCTAACGAGTACCCACAATCTAAGTTTTTTGAGCTGAAATAAGAAAAATAATGTATACCTCTGTAAACCCCAGTTACAATATAAAAGTGGGGTTTGAGAGGGTCAAAACTATATAGGCGTGTTTTCGTGATGAAAAGCATGTGCTGTGTGGGTACTCATGCCTCAGTGAGGCATATCTTAGTACCCATTTGTTTTCATGGAGAAATAAGAAAGATATCGATACTTTAGGTTGAAAAAAAAAGTACCTTATCGGGACCTCTGAAATAATTGTCTTATCTGAGGCTATGAGTCATTATTTTTTCCTACATTATACCCTAGTGCATGAATTTGTAATAAAACATATACTAGTAATAATGTTGAAGTACGCAGTTTGTATTGTACCGGTAATGTACATCATCTTTTCCATTGTATTCTCTCCATATAATTTCATAATACCTCACTTTCTGGCTGTCTCATTTTTGACATATCTGTGTTCATTTAAACTGTGCAATTACTTAAATAACTGGTAGAGTTCTGTCATTTTTTTCATAAGTTGAAGCATCTGATAGGCCAAGCAATAGCCCTCTCATCTTTGAAACATGAGGTTCCTGGTTTAAATCTTACTGGAGGCGGAATTCAGCTCATAACAGGAAGGCGCTTCATTGCACAGAGCCTTTCATTATCATCCTTCTTTCATCTCAATATGACTTAAATAATGTTGAAAGGGATGTAAAACACCAAATCATCATCATCATTATTCATCAGCTACCTTATTTACTCTTAAGTACACGGAGCAAACAGTGTAGACCCTGATCAGATGCTGCAGAATGCAGCATCTGATCAGGGTCTACACTGTTTGCCATTCATCCAGTAATTTTCAGTCATCAGAAGGTAGAAGAATGGTGTCAAAATTTTGGGACAAGTATGGTATGGAGATAAGGTGTGCGAATACTTAGGGTAAATACTGTATGGTAAATGTCCTAAGATTTCAAACCCTTTATTCCATGCTTTTTTGGCTTGAATTTAGCTTTTTACCCAGCTGTCTCTTAAAATGCTTAGTGGAATGGCAAGCAGTGTAGACCCTGATCAGACTGCTCCTTAGGAGCAGTCTGATCTGGGTCTGCACTGTTTGCATATGCCATTTTGTCAGACACTTAAGTGTTTGAAATTTTAGGACATTTACAGTATGAATTACTGAGCAGTGAACATGATTAAGAAGGGTTGGTGATGAATATCCTCAACTACAGATTTTGTAAGCCAGCAGCAAAGACCCTGATCAGACTGCTGGCTGATATGATCTTGTCTGCACATGGCATAAGGGCCATTTTGCATTGTTGCACAGCATGTTATGTAGATGTTTAACCTTTAAATCCCTGAGCAAAATCATAGCAGAAGATGCAGGCCTCAGTGGCTCAGTTGGATGCGCAGCCTACTGGTGGTCAGGAGGTTGCAGGTTCGACCCCCATCGGGTCAGCAGCATTCTTTTGTGGAGATTGATCATGAAATATTTTTTTACAGTCATTTTCTCCCATTAGCTTATTCAAGAAGGGCAGTTGTCAGTTTCTGGCGAAAGAATGTGCACAATACTGGTTAAATGCTTAGAGGATTGAGCCTGCCCAGTAAAAGTGTGGTTAGGTAAACTGACCATGCTGGACATGACCCCAGCGGGTTGACCGGGCCGTAAAACCTCAGCACAAACAAACAATAGCAGAAGACATTCTAAAGTTTATAGAATAATAAGACTTGGTAATTCATGCCATGGAATTCAGGTGAAATGCCAGATCTTATTTTCTCTGGGAAATAAATAAAAAAAAAATAAAAATGTCATCTGCTGCAGTTGTGATTACTGCATGAAAGGATAATGCATATATAAAATATTGGTTGGAATGCAGAGATATACAGGTTGACCACTTTTGCCCATGCCATATTCTGTTTTGCTGTTGCCCATGTTTTGTTAGGCTACTTTCCTATATCAGGGCCCAGTTGTTCAAAGCATTGTTAGCTTAACAAGCTCGTTAGAGGTCAAAATGTTAGCTGTTCTAGTATGATGTCTAATTTGCAGGTATTTTTGCTGAAAAAATGTGAGTTGTTTTTGCAAATGCAAAAGCTACTCACATTTTTTCAGCAATATTAGCGCATTTGCCATATTTAATGATCAAAGTTTTAACGATACGTTAACTAACAACACTGTTAGTTTTGAAGAACTGAGCCCTGAGTAATATGATGGAACTTTACCAGTTGTAATATTTTAACCTTTACCACACTCTGGGCTAATTCAGCAGATGACAAATTAATGACATTTTTTCTAATATTTCTCAGAAAACAGGATTTGCAATTTCATGCAAATTGTCTCCAATAGAGACAATTTGCATGAAATGTCAAAACCTGTTTTCTTGGAAAAATAAGAGAATTATTTCAATATGTCATCTGCTGAAAATTTTACCCAGAGTGCTAAGCATTAAATGTATTACATGTGGGCCATGTCATGTGAAAAGAAGTCTTCAAGGCATATTTAGCCAGCAAAATTAGTGCATCTGTGCAGTCTGATCAGGACCTTTGCTGTCTACCTAGAGAATATTCAAAATGCTGTAGAATTTATCAACTGACAGCAAAGTCTTGGAAGAGACCACATGGGTGTACATTATGATAGTTCTAGGTAAGAAGGATAGGCATGTAAATATATTTCATATTTCTCCATGTCTGCAGGTGTTATGGCTATTCATTAGTACTCTGTAAGGCATTTCTAATGAGTACCTAGAACATATGTTTCATGGAGAAATAAGAAAAAATATTTATACTTTTTTTGTTTAACACTTAGCTCTCTGGGTAAAATTTTCAGCAGATGACATACTGAAATATTTTTCTTTTTTTTTTTTGGCATACTGAAATATTTTTCCCAAAAAAACAGGTTTTGACATTTCATACAAATTTTTTTCCAAAAGGGACAATTTGCAGGAAATGTCAAATCCTGTTTTCTGTGAAAAGTAAGAAAAATATAAACAATTTATCGTCTGCTGAATTAGCCCAGAGAGTGGTAAAGGTTAAAAAAGTGTTTTATTTGGAGCTACACAGGTAGTTCCAAAACTGCGCATTTCATTATAATATGCTCAAAGATACCTTATCTGTTTAGCACCTAGCATGCTGGGTAAAATTTCAGCAGACAACAGTTTGAAATAGTTTCTTATTTTCCCAGAAACTAGGCTTTGACATTTCATGCAACTTGTCTCAGGAGACAATTTGCATGGACTGTCAAAGTCTATTTTCTGAAAAAATAAAAGAAATATTACAAATTTGTCATACACTGAATTTTCCCAGAGAGTGGTCACAGTTAATGCATTTCATACAGAAAGGAGCCGTAAGGCTTGAAAACTGAAGCCCCGGACTAGTCTGAGTATTGACTGTTGGTAGATAGTACTGTATACTGATTTCCTCCTTGTGGATGGTGACGGTAGACTGCATGGTTGATCTGGAAGATTACATCATGTACTTAGGCCCCTTTTTGTCAATATTGCTACTCAGTTGATGCATGCTGACATTTCTCCATATACAGAATAAGAGTATAGACCAAGATTTGTCTCTACTTTCAACATGACAGCCAGTCATAGCTCTAGATAAAGTGCTTTGTTTTGGTTTAAACAATATTTTATTCACTTAAGTTCACATATATACATTGCATAATGTTATATGGTACAGGATTTGATAAATAGCTAAAAGCTTATGTAAATCATCTCCTTTTTTTTTTTTTCAATCAGTAAGTTCTGTTTCATTTATTAGTACACTGAAACATATGTTGTATGTACTCATTAGAAGGGCCTTGCCAAAGGCACTGCTAATGAGTAACCACAACATATGTTTTCATGGAGAAATAAACAAAAATTCTAAATAATCCTTTTATCTAGAACTATGGAAAACCCCTCTTATCTAGAGTTGTGACTGATCTGCAGTCTGGTTAGTATCTTCACTGTTTGTATATTGGATAATGTTTGATTTCTAACAATGCAACTCAGTTTTACCATGTTACCTTATTAAATATTAACCCTTGTCATGCTGAATAAATTAAGATGCCACACCCAATTCTGATGGTCAGCCAATCAGATTCCTTGACCCAGATTGTTGATATAAATTTACATAGTGAATGGCAAACAGTGCAGATCCAGATCAGTTGGCTTCTTCAGAAGCCAACTGATCTGGATCTACACTGTTTGCAAAGGCAGAATATGTCTGGTTCAGCAGGACAAGGGTTAACGCATAATTCATCGCCTTACTTACCCTAAATTTTGAACAAGTCCATTTAAATACCTGTGGATGTGTCTAACAAGTGTTGGCTGAAATAGCAAACAGCCCAGATCAAACTTCGAAATAAATTGATGATTATGTATAAAATGTTATTCAAGGGAAAATGAGCTTTAGTGAAAAATACATGACATGTCTTCTTCTGAATTAGGAGTTGTAAGAAATGAAGATTTAAACTTGGTAATGCTTTCTGCTTTCCATACTGACAGCCTGTATGTGCCAGTTTGGATATCAGTAAAAATTTTAAAATATTTATTTTTATTTTTTACCATAAAAACATGACTTGATATTTTACTTGAATTTTCTTTCCTGAAAAAGACACTTCTCCTGTTTTTGCTGAAATAGTCTTTTGTCATACTTAAAGTATAAGACCTATGCTGTTTTATCCACCAAACAAGAACACCTATAGTCAATTTAATCTTTAAAGTGCCATTCATAATTGTTGTAGACAACACACACACACACACACACACACACACACACACACACACACACACACACACACACACACACACACACACACACACACACACACACACATACACATTTATATATTTTTTAAAGAAAAAAAGGCTTCACATTTCATGTGAATTGTCTACCTAGCAGATATGTCAAGCTTTATTTTCTCAAAAAAAACAACAAAAAACAAAACAAAAAAAAACAGAATGTAGTCTGCTGTTGTTGACTGGTGCTTTAAGGGTTAAGTCTGTACTAAGTCTGAACCAGGTTACGTAGCTGTTTTGTTATCATAGGCCAACAAATGTGCTTTCTTGTTATGTTACTCTGTTAATGGATACATTTTTACATTATTTATTAGTTTCCATCATAACATTCCATGAGCCAGGTGAAATATGTTTTAATAAAGCTGTAAAAAATGATTGGAGCTCTTTCTTATATTTTACTCCCATTTTTGCTTATATCATTTTTGTCTTTCCATAGAGGGATCATAGGACTTTTAGAAGCATCTATTTATGTGGCTATCATACTAATGACAATATGAGACATTAGACTATTGAATGAATATGACTGTAGAAAGTATGAGACATTAGACTATTGAATGAGTGTGGCTATTAGACTATGGAAAGTGTGTAGCATTATACTGTTGAATGAATGTGGCTATTAGACTGTTGAAAGTATGTGACATTAGACTATAGAAGTATGTGGCTATTAGACTAATGTGAGTATGTGGCTACAAGACTATTGAGAGTTTGTGACAATAGACTTGAAGAATATGGCAATTAGACTATTGTATATACATGGCTATACAGCTATTGAAAGTATGTGATATCAGACAGTTGTATGTGGAAAGTATGTGACATTAGACTGATGAGTCTGTGTGACTAATAGACTGTTGAATGGATGTGTGCTAAAGATGCAGACCAGCCAGCATATATGTTACATACATTTACATGTAAATCGGAGTTTGATCGTCTTTGATTATATTTGAAATACTGGAACCTCATTTTTAGGCTGGAACTACTTTTGTTAGGATAGATGGATAACTGTTTTGGGTATTTTCAACAGTATTTTATTTCTATAAAGCTGGTAAGAGAGAATGAGAAGAACTGCCACCAGTAGTGCTGACCTCTCAAATGCAGAATTGTGAAACCAGACCTGTGAATGGTGGTTCTTTATTCAGAATTTCTACTCAGTTTTTGAGTACCTAGATTATAGCTTCCACAAAATGGGCCACAATGAGTCCTATTTTCTAATTTATAATTCTAGTGAAAACTCTACAGTCAGATGTAATGTTTCTATCTGAAAACAAAGAAAAATGTCGAGCCAGAGATGATTTTATTTTGTCAATATGACCTTGTATTTAAAAATTTACGTATTTGGTGCTACCAGTTTACACAGACATTGATATTAAATAACCTTTACCAAGGCCAGTTTATTTTGAAAGATCAGTTAATGCAATTAGACATGCTATCTACAACAATAAGCACGTCTGACTGCAGATCCAGGGATTGCAAGTTTAAACCTAAGCAAAGATTGATCATGAAATCATTTATACACTACAGCCGATCATGAAATCATTTATACACTACAGCCATTCTCCCCTTCTGCTGATTCAAGAAGGGCACTTGTCAGTAACTGAGGAAAGTATATGCATAAGTACTGTTTAATCATTTAGTGGACTAAGTAAACCTCCACAGGAACAGTTTGTGTAGGCTAATTGACCATGCTTGAGATGACCGTAATGGATTGACTGGGCTAACCAACTGAAACAAACAAAATCTACACTGTAATAGATTAACAAAAATTACATGTATGTCCACATGAAAATCACATATGGAGAAAAATGGTGATGGTCAGTGTGTGTCAGAAGCTATTTTAGTCGTGAATAATTTCTATAAACAAAGCATATCAATAATAGAAAATAAGATTTATGGTATGTTAATCAAACATGATGGCATTTCAGTTTACACTGAGGAAATTGCCTGTTGAATTGATGATAATATCTGATTTTCAAGTGTGCTTTTAATGCTTTTAATCCTTAGTATGTTGGGTGAAAATTTCAGCAGACAAAATTTTGAAATAGTTTTCTTATTTTTTTCCAGAAAATAGGTTTTGACATTTCATTCAAAGAGTCTTCTAAGGAATTTTCCCTTAATGTGCTAAATGTTAATATTAAGACCAATGAAACTTTTTCATCTGTTAGTCAAAACCCAGTTTATAATATCTGATGGCAAAATCAAAGAAGAAAAGAACAAAAAGAAGAAAAGTACACAAATGCCCCTGCCGTTTGGAAACCTAGCCCCATCCCGGGGTATGATCTAGTGGCAATTCAAGCACAGGGTTGAAGGGTTAGGTCTTGGTAAGAGGCATATCAAATTTCAATTTCCTAGTGTTTGCCAAGTTATGAATTACAAGAGAAATGTGGATATGAGTGTCAATGTAAATTTGAATGTAAACTTAAAATATTTTCTTAGACTCCTGTTACATATGGACATACACACATACAGACGTAACAGCAAGGCAAATTTAAACACTATATGCCCCCGGCCTCCCTGCATAAAAATGTATATCTGCCCAAATCATTTTAGGGGGCGGGGACTGGATACATTTGGTAGATTTTTTTGGCCATTTTTACATGAACAACTTTTGTGACTTCCTGTTTGCTTTCCTATACATCTAGCCTCTTCTGAAAAAAAGGGAAGCAAATTCTTTCCTTTTAGAGTAGATCCCTTCTCTGAAGGGAAGCAAAAAAGAATTTTGATAGAGTTTCTTGCTTGAAAATTTATCAATTCCCCTTTACCCTTGTCATGCTGAATAGATTAAGATGCCACACCCACTTCTAAATAGCAGCCAGTCAGATTCCTTGATCCAGATTGTTGATAGAAATTCACATACAGAATGGCAAACAGTGCAGATCCAGATCAGTTGGCTTCTTCAGAAGCCAACTGATCTGAATCTACACTGTTTCCAAAGGCAGGGTATATGCGGGTTCAGCAGGACAAGGGTATAACACCTTTCACCCTTGAACTGAGAGTAGGTTGGAATACTTTTTGCTGTACCACTGGTACAGGATAAGGGTTAAAAACACAAATTTCTGACAATAACTTTATTAAACCAAAACGCACCTCAACCCTATAAAGTCCAGTTGAAAAATAAA
Organism: Anodontia alba; assembly: GCA_964016985.1. Classification (NCBI taxonomy): domain Eukaryota; kingdom Metazoa; phylum Mollusca; class Bivalvia; order Lucinida; family Lucinidae; genus Anodontia; species Anodontia alba. Next base: position 11,918,304 of record OZ024822.1, on the reverse strand, counting down.
ATCTTATGGTAAAATTAACAGAAAATCATATACTGAAATAAAAGCAATATATCTTTGATACCAAGCTGAAAGGTTTGCAATATAAAACAGATGAATTATCAAGCAACATCAACATTGAACCCTTAAAACTGACATTTCTAAAGTGACGACATTTTCCAGAAAACTATAAACTGTATTAAACTATCCCCTAATTGAAAGACATAAACTCTCAAATGCCAACACATATCCACATGGAACTGATATTTCAGTCCAAGAGAAAATGACCCACATTCATAACAGAAGACCAGCTTGCAAAGTCAACTATGTAACAGGGAAAATTTGCATGACATTTCAATTTACTGAAATTTGAATTTCATTTTAATTTTAGTAAAATATTTCAAGTTTTTCATTGAGACAAAATGTCTCATTCCTAAACAGAAGGTTAAACTATCACAAAGAGCTTTGTACATTCAGTAAACAGATGCACAATAATTTGATTTGTACCAACCAAATAAATAAAACTTGTTTTGCCTTCTTTGTTGCGAAAAGATCAAGCCTTCATTTCATCTAATATTCATAATAAGTGATTGTGCTAAATATATGCATTATCAGGTTTTTTCCTTACAAAAGATACAAACTAAATAATTCATTCACTGGTATGTGTGAAAATTCTAAGTGCTAATAATAGTAAGTCAATCTTTTATGAGGACAGTATGGTCAAATAATAAAATGTCAAATTCTGCTAACTTAGTCTTGAGTGACAGTTCGAAATAAAATACAAACTTAGGCTGGTGCTTAAGATTGGTTGCTAAGCAACACCCAGTTTGACTGGCCCAAAGAAAATTAGAAGAGGGCCAGGTCAAGGAGTTTTAATGTTGCACTTGGCCTGAGAAGTCTTTATCATGCATCCGGATTGAAAAGTTGAAATCTTGCACTTGCACTGACAAGTCGAAATCTTGGGCTTGGACTGACAAGTCTAGTAGTTCATTTTCTTGAGATGTTGTGGACACTAAACTAATGTAACTTTACAAGTTTTGGAAATAGGCAGTGGCCTGTTGGGCATTGCAAAGAACAATTTCCACATGTGGGAATAAACTGTAAACATTGTATTGTATATGCGAAAACCTACTAAGAAGAAAAATATATTAAAATAAAATGTGAAAATGTTATTTGGGACTTTGACGTTGTCAGTTTAAAAGAATGTAAGGAAAAACGTTGTTACAACTAAAGTAGCTGGGATATGGCTGCCAAAACTAAGGGAGGAAATCCTTTACATGAAAAGTGAGAATAATTATTTTTAGTTGTCTCTCTTAAACTGTAAGACAGTGGAAGCTAATTATGGCAAAAATTGCCCTTTTTCATTTTTAATCTATTACAAGAGCAACATACAGAGTTCATGCCATTTGTGGACACTTGGTCGTATTTTTCCACAAGGGCTTGACACTAAAATGTATGTAAACTCCATCAGTCACTTAGAAAGTGAGGCAGAGCATCCTGAGTTTAGCTGGTGGTCATTGATTGGATATCTGATACCAACACTACAAAACACACTAATAGGCCTACATACAAAGATGTTCACAAGCAGCATTTTATCTCCAAATAACTTTAATATATACTGTATTCGACCTAATTACCGCACTGTGCGCTTAGGTTTTTCAAAATTACTGGGAACATTCAGTTGTGGTAAAATATGAATCTACCTACTAAGGGTACACTATAAAAATCAGAATAGGATTTTTTGATGATGATAATGCGATTTTTTCTGATTTTCTTTATAAAGGCATATGTTGTGAGTACTCATTTGAATTGCATCGACAAGTCCATGCAATTCAAATGAGTACCCACAACATATGCCTTCATAAAGAAGTAAAGAAAAAGTACACTGGCTGTAATCTGAAGACTACGGAATTTCTTGACTGTGCATTTATAGCGGTATGTGCGTAATTAGATTGAATATGGTATATATTTACCTTTTTGACTCTCTGGGCAAATACAGTAGATAACAAATTGATGATTTATTTTCTTATTTGATCCAGCCTCCTAAGGAGAAAATTTGCATGAAATGTCAAAGCCAGTAGTCAGTTATTTTCTGGGGAAAATAATAAAAAGATTTCAAAGTGTCATCTGCTTAAATATTTATCCAGCATGCTAAGTGTTAAAGATGCAACACTTATTTATCTGAAAATATTACAGACAGACAAGTTTTTAATGCTGCCAGGCACCAGAGGCACATTGGGGAGGTACCAAAACAATCTGGATTAGTTTTGCCTGGACCCTGGTTTTAAACGGCCTCTGTGCATAATTTGTGTACAGAGAAACCTCACCCAGACTGGATGTTAGGGACCTGGTCTGTAAGTTTCAAAATTTAGAACAGTCAGTCAAAATAAGAGTTTCAATACCAATGCACAATATAATCTCACACTTGCTCAATTGTGCCACCAGACTGGGAGTGCTTGTAAAAGGATATAAAAAAGAACCAGCCTTTCAATCCAGTCTAGAACACCCCCTCCTCTTCATCATACACAAGCAACAACCAAATGGATCTTCTTTCTTGAACCCTGACAGCTCTTCCTAGGATCATCCAGCCATGGATCTTCTGGAGACTCTGATCAGTAAATAAGTTGTTCATTAGTCAGTCACCCCTATCTACTGGGTGGAAGCTGTTCCAGTCCGGGTCCTCAGATGTTTAGAGGCATAGTCTCCTTCCACCGACCCACTGGAAGCCAGCAAGCCCATGATTGATTTGTTGGTGTTTTTCCCCATCAACAACTTGGATACCATCTTGGAAAATGGTTATTGTCGCCACACTCAGTCGCAACATCACCACTTCAAAGTGTGCTGAGCAAAAACTCAATGTGAGAAAATGATATGATACCATTTTGACAAAAAGTCAGACACATATTACAACATACAGACAGCTTTCTGTGCATATAGTCTCCTTGTTGTGTTGTAAAGGCATAATGCTTGTGAACATATAAAGCATATTTTACCTTTGATCTGCTGAATAAATTAAGATGCCATGCCTACTTCTAAATTTTCAGCCAATCAGATAACTTTATTGGGATTGTTGCTATAAATTTGCATACTTAATGGCAAACAGTGCAGATCCAGATCAGTTGGCTTCTTCAGAAGCCAACTGATCTGGATCTACACTGTTTGCAAAGGTAGGGTATATCCGGGTTCAGCAGGACAAGGGTTGAGGTTTGTAAGTTCAGGCATCAATGGAGATGGAGAGACAAAGGAGTAAAATAAGATACGGAATCATTTGAGATTTTTTTTTTTCCAGCACATACCTCTTGATAATTTGAATGTTAAGTCCACCCCCAATCATCCAATATGCAAACAGAAAAGATCCATATAAGCCTGTAAGGTGTCTGCACATAAATGCAGTCTGGATAAGGTTTTTTTTTTTTTTGTTAACCTGCACAAGATTATTGTAGTTCGTAGAATACATTGTATTTATACAGATTATGCAGTGAACAGTAAGGCTTTCCCCAGACTGCAGTGATGTGCAGACTTTTCTAGGTCATTGCTGGATTACACCTAAGAAGGTAGTTAAATCTTGTAAGCTGATATGAATATTGTTCTTGCTATTCAGAGGAATGAAGGCTTAATTGTTATTTCTTACAAATGATTCCATGACAAAAGAAAATGTGGTCTGCTGATATCTAAATTTAATAGGTTATGGGTCAAGTATCTACATGGTAGAATAGCCAATGGTATTTCTCAGGTAAACAATACGTCATTTGTTTGTCCGCTTGCAACCCTTCATGAAGTTTTAATGTCTTATCACATATAAAAGCATTGGGACAATAATACAAGTTCACATTTATTGACTGAAATGCCAAATTTCAGCAAATCTATAGTTCAGTAAAATCCTCTAAATCATTCCCTATGCAGTGAAGGCCAAGATCAGCCGTCTCTGTTTGTTTATATAAAGTGAAATTTCAATGACTAACACCAATGGCTTGTTTAACCCATTTAAGCCAAATGGACTCTTCTACCTTCACTCTTTGTTTGGTCCATGTCCAATATAAGGAGTGTCTGGTTAGTTTTTTATTATTACCATGTTTCATAGAAATTCCTGAATTCAATGCAAACAGTGTGGACCCTGATCAGATGCCACATTCTGCTGCATCTGATCTGGTCTACACTGTTTGTTTGCCAATGTCCCTTTTATGGGACACTAGGCTTAAATGGGTTAACAGTGGCTGATTCAAACTTGTTTTTGAGTACCTAGGAAATTCTGAAGAAGACAAATATTTAGGGATATTCTAGGGAAATTTTCTTATTCTATCATAGAAATATATGCTGTGTGTATTCTCAACATACCATTATTTTATAAAAGATCATAAGGACATCGCTAAATTATCCCCATTTTCCTCCGGACCTGGCACTATGATTAACCTTCAGTGGTTGGAACTACCTATGTCTAGAACAAATTTTCATGGTGTCAAAGATATTTGAGCCATTGAAGTTCGTCTGTAGTCTGTTGTATCCAATGATTCTGTAAGCAGGCAATGAAGGCCCTGATCAGACTTCATCACTGCATAGGCTGATCTGGTCTGTCTTCCCAGCACATGTTATATAGGCCCTTGTTCAATATATATTACACATCAAGTGACTATCCTTTTACTGTGTGGTATGTCATGATAAAACTGCCTTTGTGGATATGCAATTTTTTTTTATGCTAAGACAAGTCAGTACATATGGGCAGTCTGGTCATGTACACAGTTTAGGCATATACTATATTTACCCTAAATATTGGGACACCTTAATAGGGAATGATTTTATTTACCTACTGAAGAATAGACAGATTTGTTTGTTCGCAAGTTTAACCCTTACTTTGCACATTGCAGACGACAAATATGACAGCTTTCATTATCGTCTCCATACTTTTGTACCTGATATGACAAACTTCATGAACCATAGCAAGTTTTTGGACAAACAGTTTGCTGTTCCTTTCAATAAATATCGTGCTGATGTGTCTAAAAACTGCTGGATGAGTGGCAAACAATGTAGACCCTGATCAGATACTTCATTCTGTAGTATCTGATCTGGGTCTACATTGTTTATTTAGGGTTATTGCAGTAATATTTTTTCACGGTAGATTGAGAACAAGAAGTTTATTTTGATGCATCATTCTAAAGTATGGAAATGTTTGACATACATCAGGGGAGGGATGGATTAAGTGGACATGCTTACATCATTTAGTGTCACAGACAAGTTAGATGTATTTCTGTAACTTCTGTGATATTTGCTTAGAGATAAATTTGTTGATTGTCTCAATAAAATGACAAGAGGTCTTGACCTCTTGGTACCCTCTGCCATGTGTGGTTATATACATGAGCATCAATATATGAAAAGGGTTTAATAATGTGTGAACTGGTTTCTTCCAGGTACATGTGTACAAGGAAAACCAGACCAACCTCTAGTTTAATGGACTACCTGATGATATGTTAAGTGTATAATTGGAGAGGTAAACAGTAAAGACCCACATTTGGGTCTACACTGTTTGTTCAGGGTATTCACTGTGCACTTACATGCCCAAAGAGTACTGTTGATTTATTTAATTAGACAGCAGTAAACTTGACTGTCTCATGACTATGCAGGCTGTTCACATATGCCACAAATACCCTTTTTCTAATGATAGAACAGTCTGATTAGAGCCTTCACTGTCTGCTTACAGGTTCATTAGATACTGTGGCATGTATCAATGGAAGGTAAAGGCTCTGATGTAGATGTGTAAATGTTCAGTGATAAGAATCTGCTGATTTTGCATATCCTCAAATATGCTCAGCAAAAAAAGAAACTTAATGGTCAGTAAATTGTGATTTCTTGTTGCAAAAATTTCATTCTTCATGTATTAACTTTTTTTAAGTTTTGATCAATTAATCATTTTCCTTCAATTTGAGAAAAAAATCATTCTGATTGCCTGATTGATTACTTTTAAATCCTGCTGTAAAGAGGTCAAGGGTCAAAATGAAAACTTAGCCGTAAAGAAAAGAAACCCGAGATCCAAGGACAGGGTAAAATGTGTGGTAAAAATGTCCAAAACAGATTCTCAGTGACGTTCATTGTGCAGAGACCAAAATTCATCTCTAATAATGTGTGTGGCCACTGTTGGCTGTAATTAACATGTGGATTTGATGTCCCAGTCAGATGACATAACGTAACACCACTATGTTCTGAATATTGTTCCGTTCCTGGATAAGAGCAGCTCTTATATCATTTAACGTTCACTTGATGGCTTTGCCTTACTCACCTCCCAAGTTCATCCCTAATCTGTTCAATGGTATTCATGTCGGGGGACAGAGCAGGCCAGTCAAGAACACCAATATTGTTAGTAGGAAGATGATAGCAGGTCAAAGCAGCTGTATGTGGGCCTGTATTGTCTTGCTGCAATGTACCAGGCCCATGCCTTCCCAAAAATGGAGTAGCCTCGGTGCCCAGTAACATAATGCATTGAGCATTGAGATTCCCTGGAATGACATTCAGGCGAGTTTTCCTTTGCCCCATAATCCCACCCCAGACCATAATGCTTCCCTCTCCATATTTGTTCCTTTGACATACACAGGCATGCCATTCCCCATTTTGACAGTAAACTTGCTCCCTTCCATTGGCATGGCTAAGGTTCAAGCGAGATTCATCTGTGAAGAGGACATTATTCCACTTCTGCTGACTCCAATTAACATGTTGCCTGGCCCATCTCATGTGAGCAGCATGATAATGTGCTGCCAGTACTTGGCCCATGCCCTAATCGAAGGGTTAACTTCCCTCAAACAATTCCTGACTGTCTGTGTAGAAACATAGAGCTGCTGAGCTGTTTCTGTCACTAGCATGAAGCAACGTTAAAGATGAGTAGCACGCAAATGATTATCTTGACGTTGCATTGCAGCACCTGGACGCCTGGATTGTTGGTTGTCAGAAATGCTCCCAGTCTGCCAGAAACGATTCCTCAAGCCAAAAATCCTTTGGCTGCTGCAACCAAATGTCTCGCTTACTTGCATGATGCTGACATCAGCATGCGATATCCCTGTTGCCTGGTCACTCTGAACTTCAGACAAACATGGCATAGTCTAAATTAGTGCAGATTTTGAAAAAAACTGCAAGAATTTGTTATGGCTATATGTGTAGATTGTTCACAGGTAAATTTGCCAATGGAACAATTGATGTATACCTGTGTACATGCAAAATGTGAAAAACAAGTAAACAGAGTTCAATGCAAGTTCAGTATGATAAATCATGTGGAAAATCAGTGCAGATGATGTACATAGTCAACAGTGACATAATACAAAATAAAAATTTCTCCTAAATTGCAAAATAATAATAAAAAAAAAATAGACAAAAATAGAAACCATCAAGTTTCTTCTTTTGCTGAGCATGTAAACAGTGGTTCAGATAATGCAGCTTGCCTTTATAAAGTTCATGCAGATAAAAAATAATTTGGGTTGAACAGTGCAGCCTTGGTACCATATTTATCAAAAAAGTTTGGACATTCTTAAGCAAAGTATATAGATCGACTCTGATCAACCTGTTCTTGATCAGCATCTGCACTTTTTTTCATTCAGGCAACGCCTCTTTTAAGGTATATCACCAGGAAGTAATTTAATGGACTAGTTCAAATTGTAGGACAAGTTCAACAAGGAGTATCATGTCCAGATACATGTAATATGTATACATATGTATTCAAGTACTGAGATAGCCAGGCCTGAGTAAACAGTCTTGACCTCAGAATCATGGATCATGACCATGGCATGATTTTCATCATTTTTATGAGAAAAGGGAGTTTACGGCACATATGAACAGAGAAAGTCCAGCATACATTAGTCAGTTTGGGGTCTTGTAGAATGTTTCTGAGCTGTAGAATGTAGGGGCTACACTGTTTACTACAGCAGTTTTTGGACACATTATCAGAGTAAAATATACTTGTTCAAATTTTAGAAGTATAGTAAGGTGTTTTAAAAAGCGTCTCAGTACATCACGAAAACATACCTATATAATTTTCACCCCCTTAAACCCCACTTTTATATAGTAAAACTGGGGTTTACAGGGGTATACATTATTTTTCTTATTTCTGCTCAAAACATAGATTGTGGTACTCGTTAGAACTGCCTCAGCGAGGCGGTTCTAACGAGTACCACAATCTATGTTTTGAGCAGAAGTATGAAAAATATCAGAGTTTTTTTATCTGAAAAGTTTCAGTTTTTGGAGGTAAAATTTTCAATATATTTGCATAGGCGTGTTTTCGTAATGATTTAGGACAAATATGGTATTCAGCATTTTTTGGTTGATTGTTTGTAATGAGCCATAGTATACATTCACCAAATTTCCTTAAGTTTGTTGTCCATGTTATTATTATTGACCAATGAAATCAAACCCTGCATTTGTAGGAAATCCAGGTAACAACTTTTTATAGCAGTGCTACATTTGAGACATTGGCAAACAGTGCAGACCCAGATCAGATGCCACAAAATGCAGCATATGATCAGCATCTGCACTGTTTGCTTAAATTTCAGGAAGTTAAAGAATAATGAAACAGTCTTTCGTCCCCGTTCTGGACCATTTTCCCATCCTACACTCAGAGACAATCGCAACCGTGCTGTCAGTGCTTTGATTACTGTTTATATAACTACCCTAAATATAAGAAAATCTTAATGCTAAGCATGCTGGGTAAATGTCTATGCAGATGCCATATTAAATATTTTTTCTTCTTTTTTTTTGTCTCTTAAGGAGACAATTTGCATGAAATGTCAACCCTATTTTCATGGGAAAAGGAAGAAAAATACAAATCTCTTCTGCTGGCTTTCCTCAGAGAGTGCTAAGGTTAACTTAACTCCTTAACCGTTACCACTCTATAGGGGAATTCAGCAGATGGCAAATTGATATTTTTCTTGTTTTCCCAAAAAATAAGCTTTGACATTGCATGCAAATTGTCAAAACCCACTGTTTGGTAAAAATAAGGAAAATATTTATAAATGTCATCCGCTGGAATTTTTACCCAGCATGCAAAGTGGTAGCATGATGTGGTCATGTGACTTCCTAGTGATGTATTTAGAATATTCTGCTGACTATAAAATAGTGCAAACCTCTTGGTCTGCACTGTTCATTCAGGCATACTTGAGCTATGTACAATATATACAGACTGATCAGATCACTTTAACTACAGCTCTGAAATATTTTATGTCCCTGATTAGACCAGATTGCACTTGGCTTTCACCATCCCTAACTTTTCAGACAGACAGGCCTGTGCAAAAGGCACAGACTCTGATTAGATGCTGTTTTTGTTTCTGTTGGGTCTGATCAGGATCTATGCAATTTGCTACTTATCAGAGGTTGTTTAGACACATCAACAAGTACAAAATGTAGTAACATGGATTTGTACAAATTTTAGGACAAGTATGGTAAGGAGATATATTTAACCTTCATCTTGCTCTGGGCAAATTCAGCAGATAACAAACTGATGGTATTTTTCATATTTTTTCCCATAAAACAGGATTAGACATTTCATGCAAATTGTCTCCATTGGAGACAATTTGCATGAAATGTCAAATCCTGTTTTATGGGAAAAATAAAAAAAAATATTTCAAAATGTCATCTGCTGAAAAGTTTATGGCCAATTTTACCCAGAGTGCTAAGCCTGTAGGATAAGTAGGGTATGATAAAAATCATGATGTAACCATGATCTGTGTTTACCGTATTTGTATATGAAACAGTTACAATTGAATGAGAGTGATGGAATTTTTACTAATATTGTAAAACTTTCCAACATATCAACTGTTGGTCATGAGGCATGCCAAGAAAAAGGAACCTGTTCTCATCTGATTTAAAACAATCAGCCTGCACAGCTAGACAGACTTCAGGGCCAAGTAGAGATATACAGAGAATACTGAGATTCTTTATGAGGCAGTAAAGATGTACAGGTACCTGTTTTAACCTTTAAAGTGCCAGTCACAACTGCAGCAGACAATTTTTTATTTATCAGAGAAAACAAGGCTTGACATTTCATGTGAATCATCTGCTTGGCAGATGATTCACATGAAATGGCAAGACTTTTTTCTCTGAAATTAAAAAAAAAATTCGAATGTCGTCTGCTGCAAATTTTGCTTGGTGCTTTAAGGGTTAATGCTTAGTATGCTTGGTAAAATCCTTAGTAGATGAAATATTGTTTTTTTCTTTTCATATTTTTCCCAGAAAACAGAATTTGATATTTCATGCAAATGTTTGCCTTGAAATGTCAAATATTGTTTTCTGAAAAAAAAAAAAAAAAATAAGAAAAGTATCAAACTTTTATCTGCTGAATTTGCCCAAAAATGTAAATCTAAGGTACCTTTTTGGTTTAACAGCACAGACATGTGGGAATCTTGGAGGTTGTGAACTAGTTGTCTTTGTCTTGTACAAATGCCCCATTAACCTACACATGTGCTTTATTAGGAACTGCTCATCAGCTATCACACATTACCAGTGCAAGTGCACAAACAGTGACATATTACAGGGCACTAAGAATTTTGTGACTTAAATTTATCGATCTGTTACTCTTTTTTTGTTAACAGTAAAAAACAAGTGGCATATAAGAAGAGGCTCTTCTTATATGCCACTTGTAAAAAACAGCTTCACTATTTTATCTTGGCTATCCATGGTGCTTATTATGTTGAATAGTGGCCATAGGGCTGGTCCTTGAATATTTGCTATCAACAGATTTTGAATAACCATGTTTTTGTCTTTTTTTTTTTTTTTTTTTTGTTATCTCCTCTGTAGATGATAGATATGGTTTTGGCATTGTCTTTGTGTCTAAACATGTCTGTCTGTCCATCCTAAGATATAGCTTAACCATTCATCAGGTTTGACTCATACTTTAGGTAAATGATTATTGCAATGGCCTTTTGACATCCTGACAATTTCTTTTGTCTTGACATACTTTACTTAGGAATTATTGCCCTTGACATAATCTCCATAAGCATTCATAAAGTAAAAGCTTTATGTCCATATCTCTGCAATCACAAGTCAGATTTATTCATACTTGCAGTGGGGGTGGTCAGGTGTGGCAAAGGTGTCGTGTATCTTATGTCACTGGGGCGTCCAATTGATATTGGCTTACAGTTGGGGCAAGACCTGCTATCCTTGTAGTAGGTAAGGGTAGAGGGGAATGTTTTTATTTCTTCTGTTTCTTCGCTTCCATTCCTTTTCCTTTTTCTTCCCTGTCCCTCTCTTTCATCTCCTCTACTATCTCTTCTATCTCTTCTCTCCCTTTCTCTGGGAGATGACACAAAATAACCAACAAGGGTTGATGTGTCGTTAAACCCTAACACAATTAAGATACTTGCAGAGTTGTGGAATTATATTTTGGTCAGTCTGAGCCTTATCTCTTTAACTGTTGATCAGATTGGATTCATACTTGGGGTAAAGAACTACAGTGATGATGTGTCAAGATCCTGATAGTTTCAACAGAATCTATCCATTTATTTATTAGTAATTGCCCTTGACATACTCTTATAGGAACAGACAGTGTAAAAAATGTATTTTTTTCTTTTTTTTTTTTTTTGTCCATCGTGCAGCCGTATCTATGTAATCATTGGTCAAATGTGATTCACGCTTAGAATAAATTACTATAGCCATGGTTTCTCAATATCTGTTCAACAAGTTTGCATTCCACCCATTGTAATGCTAGATGGGACAAAGTGGGACTTTGGCTAAGGGGACAGGGGTAAAAAAATAGCATTTGGCAGGGGATATGAATTCAATGAAAGACCTCAAAGAAGAGAAAAAAGATGAACATTATTCCTTTTTTTGACCCCTCTTTCATGACTAATTTGTAATCTGAATACAGGTAAACCAGGGCCCAGTTTTTCAAAGCGTGGTAAGCTTAATGAGCTCGTTAAAGGTCATTTCGTTAACTGTTTTAGCGGATTCAATATACAAAATTCTGACATTTTTGTTGAAAAAATGTGAGTAGCTTTTGTACTGCAAAAGCTACTCACATTTTTTCAGCAAAATATTCCAGCATATTTGTGTATCACTCGATGAAAATTTTAACAAATCGTTAACTAATGATGTTGTTAGCTTTGAACAACTGGGCCCAGATCGGAGAAGTATGGTAAATGGTTCCTTATTGCTTCATGTAATGTTAATGCTATGTCTTTTAGTCCCATTAGATATATTTCAAAACAAGTCTTGTACAATTTAAAAGCTATATTTTTTATGAAATACAAAGAAAGTATAATTATTTTCTTTGCCAAAACAACAATGGAGCCCTAGGCAATTTAAATGTACACTTTAGATACAATTATACATGTGATGAGTTCCTATAGATTGACAAAATAATAGTGGGCGTGGACAAAAAAGCCATGCCGCTCACTCCCAAATTTGTCCACTTTACTGTTTATAAATCAGGGCATATCTGGCTTCAGCTGAACAAGGGTTAAACTTAAGTATTGGGACAGACAGGCATGAGCACGCAGTGTAGACCCAGATGCTGCATTCCAGATCTGCACTGTTTGCCACTCCTCCAGCACTTTTAGGCACATCAACAGGTACTGTATGCAAAAAATTTCTTCAAAACCAAAATTTTACATTTATCGCTTCTGCCATATATAGCATTCTCGTCATTCTGTTCACCCCAGAACTCCATTCTTCTTAGAATAATATGAAAACAGAATGAAATAATATGAAAATAAATCTTAAAATTAATGATAAATTGAAATTAACAGAAAATAACTAACATTACAGCTGGTTTTGGAGAAAATCAGTTTTGATATAATTTTATGCATAAAAATCAAAATTTGTCACAAAATGATAGATGTTTAGGGGTATCCCAAAAAAAATCACTGACCAGTGATGAGCATGTGAATGTTTATAAAAAGTATCAACAATTTAGTACAGTTATAATCTAAATTAAAAGCTCATCATCTAAAACATGCATAGAATGATGGTTGCTTATGACAAAGAAATTTGAATGAACAGTTCTGGGAACATGCCTTCAATTTTTGAAGATTGTAGAATTTAAAGTTTTCTATAATCTTGAGATTCTCATAGGTATTTAATTAATTGATGAGTTGAGGTTTTACAGTCTAGTCAACCCATTAGTGTCATGTCGAGCCAGTCAGTTTACCAAACCACTTTTCATGGGCAAGCTTAGTCCTCTATGCGGTTAACCACTATTTCTGCACATTCTTTTGCAAGAAAGAGTATTTAGTCAAATGTTTAACCCACTGTAGTCTGGAGACCCTTAAGAGGGTAACTGGCAAACAGTGCAGACCCAGATCAAACACCGCAGAACACGGCATCTGATCAAGGTCCAGAGTTGCCATTCTTGTACGCAACACGTCATCTGGTCCTTTCTACATTTCTACCAAGTATCATAAAAATATTCCAAAGGGTCTTTGACTTAGCGGACACAATATCAATGGATAATCTCTGTCAAATATAACAAAGGGGGATAACACCAAAAGTAAGAAAGGCAGAGTTGTCATTCTTGTAAACAACACATCGTCCGGTCCTGTTCTACATTTCTACCAAGTATCATAAAAATATTCAAAAGGGTTTTTGACTTACAGAGCGGACACGAAATCAATGGATAATCATTGTCAGACATAACAAAGGGAGATAACGCCAAAAGTAAGAAAGGCAGAGTTGTCATTCATGTATGTGACATGTCGTCTGTTCTACATTTCTACCAAGTATCATAAAAATATTCCATAGGGTCTTTGACTTACAGAGTGGACACAAAATCAACGGATTATCACTGTCAAATATAACAAAGGGAGATAACGCCAAAAGTAAGAAAGGCAGAGTTGTCATTCTTGTATGCAACATATCGTCTGGTCCTGTTCTACATTTCTACCAAGTATCATAAAAATATTCCAAAGGGTCTTTGACTTACAAAGCGGACACAAAATCAATGGATAATCAATGTCTGACATAACAAAGGGAGATAACTAAGTAAGAAAAGTAAGAAAGGCAGAGTTGTCATTCTTTTATGCAACACATTTTCTGGTCCTGTTCTACATTTCTGCCAAGTACCATCAAAATATTCCAAAGGGTATTTGAGTTACAGAGCAGACAGGAAATCTTTTTCAAATACAACAAAGGGTGATAACTCCAAAAGTAAGAAAGGCAGAGTTGTCATTCTTGTATGCGACACATCTTCTGGTCCTGTTCTACATTTCTACCAAGTATTATCAAAATATTCCAAAGGATATTCAAGTTACAGAGCGGAAAAGAAAGTTTAAGCTGACGCCAACGCCAATGGGATCCGTCCCAAAAAATTTGGTGGGGGGGGGGGGGGGGGGGGGTGGAGGTGGGGGGTGAGGGGGAGTGTGGGGGGGATGTGGGGGGGATGTGGGGGAACATAACTAGAAGTGTTTTCGGAGGAAAACATATGTCCCCCACCAGTTTGAATAGACCTATCATTGAAAAAGGTTGTATCTATAGTTTATCTTTTTTTGTGTGTGCGTGGTTGATGGGGGCCATTTTCCAAAATCTAAGCCCTAGTGTGACCTTGAAAATGGGGTCAAGATCACCAAAATCTAATCAGTTCTTGTCCCTGTCTCAACAATATAGCTGTACAAGTTTGGTCAAAATCCTTCCATTCATTCTGGAGATAGGGTGCAGAAAAGCCATTTTCCAACAATCTGAGCCCTCCTGTGTTCTTGAAAATGGGGTCAAGGTCACCAAATTCTAATCAGTTCTTTTTCGTGTCACAATACAGTTGTGCAAGTTTGGTCAAAATCCATCCATTCCTTCAGGAGATAGGGTGCAGACAAGCAATTTTTCAACAATCTAAGCCCTCGTGTGACCTTGAAAATGGGGTCAAGGTCACCAAAATCTAATCAGTTCTTTTCCATGTCACAACAATATAGATGTACAAGTTTAGTCAAAATCCATCTATTCATTCTGGAGATAGGGTGCCGACAAGCCATTTTCCAACAATCTGAGCTCCCTTGTGACCTTAAAAATGGGGTCAAGATCACCAAAATCTAACCAGTTCTTGCCCCTATCTCAACAATATAGCTGTACAAGTTTGGTTAAAATCCATCCATTCATTCTGGAGATAGGGTGCAGAAAAGCCATTTTCCAACAATCTGAGCCCTCCTATGACTTTGAAAAGGGGTCAAGGTCACCAAAATCGAATCAGTTCTTTTTCATGTCACAACAATGTAGTTGTGCAAGTTTGGTCAAAATCCACCCATTCCTTCATGAGATAGGGTGCAGACAAGCCATTCTCCAAAAATCTAAGCTAAGCCCTTGTGTGATCTTGAAAATGAGGTCAAGGTCACCAAAACCTAATCAGTTCTTTTCCATGTCACAACAATATAGATGTACAAGTCCAGTCAAAACCTACCCCTTAATTCTGGAGATAGGGTGCAGACAAGCCATTTTCCAACAATCTGAGCCCTCATGTGACCTTAAAAATGGGGTCAAGGTCATCAATATCTAATCAGTTTTTTCCATGTCTCTGCAATATAGATGTACAAGTTTGGTAAAAATCCACCCATTCATTCAGGAGATAGGGTGCAGATATGCAATTTTCCAACCATCTAAGCTATCATGTAACCTTGAAAAATGGGGTCAAGGTCACCAAAATCTGATCAGTTCTTTCATATGTACCAGCAATCTAGATGCGCAGGTATGGTCAAAATCCATTTGTTCCTTCAGGAGACAGGGTGCAGACAAGCAATTTTCTAGCCTTTTCCAACAATCTAAGTCCTCATGTGACCTTGAAAATGGGGTCAAGATCAACAAAATCTAATCAGCATTTTTCCCCCATCCAATAATAAATTTGTGTAAGTTTGGCCAAAACCCATCCATTCATTAAGGGGATAGAGTGCAGACAAGAGGCCACGCCGACAAGGTTAAGAAGTAATGAAACAGCTGTGGGAACTTGAGATTTATTGTGTTGGGAGTTTAACGACACATCAACCCTTGTGAGTCATTTTGTATCATCTCCCAGAGAAAAAGAGAAAGAGATAGACGAGACAGTAGAAGAGATGAAAGAGAGGGACAGGGGAGAAAGGAAAATGAATGAGTGAAGAAACAGAAGAAATAAAAACATTCCCTCTCTACCATTATCTGCTGCAAGGACAGCAGGTCTTACCCAACTGTAAGTAATATCAGTTGGAGTTGGACGCCCCAGTGACAACATCTTTGCCTCACCCAACCACCCCCACCAATAACATGAGAACTACCATACTTACCTAAAGTATTGGGACAAAAAGGCCTGACTAAACAGTGTAGACCCAGATCAGACACTGCAGAATGCTTAAGGGGACAGGATACATATGGTTGATTATTCACCATTTCCTTTAATGGAGACATCTGTGACTTCCTGTTTGCTTTACTGCACACCAAACCCTTTCTGAAAGGGGCTCTACTCTTACTTAAAAGGGGTCTACTCTAAAAGGAAGGAATCTGCTTCCATATGGATGTATGCAAAATGAGTAACTTATACTGTTAAGTAAGAACAAAAGTACTCTCTTCTAAAACTGTAGTTTATTTATTTTATAACAATATCAGAGGGAGGTAGTCTCCAACAACATTTGTGGGATTAATCACCACTAATCAAACAATTTTATCTGTCAGCTGGTTCTTGGCAAATTCAGCTGACAACTTAACCCTTAAAACACCAAGCAAAATTTGTAGCAAGCGACATTCTTTTTCTTTTTTTTCAGAGAAAACAAATTCTGACATTTCATGTGAATCATCTGCAAAGTAGACAATTCACATGTAATGTTGATGCTCATTTTGTCTGAATCCCCCCCCCCACCCCACAAAAAAAAACAAAAAAAAAAAACAAAATGTTGTCTGCTGTTGTGATTAGTGCTTCAAGGGTTACAGTAGTCCTAAAATTTCAAAATTCCTTCCTTTTGACCTAGATTCTGCTTTTTTATGCAGATGTTTCTTGAAATACATAGTGGAATGGCAAACAGTGTAGACCCTGATCAAGAGCAGTCTGATTTGGGTCTACACTGTTTGCATATGCCATTTTGTCAGAAATTTTGGTGTACAAAATTTTAGGGCATTTACCATAATATCTTTTTGAGTAAACAGGTTTGACAATCTGCATGAAATGACAAACTCTATCTTCTGTCAAAAAGAAAAGTATTTCAAACTATTGTCCACTGAATTTTTTTGCCAGCATGCTACATGTACCATAATAACCCTAAGTACTGAGACAGATAGGCCTTTGCAAACAGTGCAGATCCAGATTAGACACCAGAAAATGCAGTGTCTGATCTGGGTCTACACTGTTTGCCATACAAACAGCAATATTTCAGACACGTCAAGAGGTAGTAGAATGGACTATTTCAAATTTTAGGCCAAGTATGGTAAGTAGATAAGGTCTCCCAATACTTAGAGTAAATATAGTAAGTATTAACATGAAATAACAAACAGGGCCCAGTTGTTCAAAGCGTTGTTAGCTTTACGAGCTCGTTAAGGGTCATTTCGTTAACTGTTTTAGCAGATTCAATATACATTATTCTGATATTTTTTGCTGAAAAAATGTGAGTAGCTTTTGCACTGCAAAAGCTACTCACATTTTTTCAGCAAAAAATTTCAACATATTTGCGTATCACTCGATGTAAATTTTAACGAATCGTTAACTAACTACATCGTTAGTTTTGAACAACTGGGCCCAGGACTTCATATAAAAATAGCAAGATACAGTGACTACAATATCTACAACCATGTTAAATGTGATGATGGGTCCCTCATCCAACAGATCAACAGCCTGCAGATCCATGCAGTTGAATCTGGATCTGTGTATGACGTTTTCTGCATAAACCGCATCCTGACAGTGTATAATAATGCAAATAAAGGGTATTTCATCTTAAAACAACAAATACACCACAACCTCTTTATAACACTATAGTTGGGATCCATAGCATAAACCGTGTTAGTTAAACAACCGTGTAATATCCAAACAAAAATGTATAGATTATATTGAAAAATGACTATACATTTTTGGGATCCATTTTTGAAATGTGTTATATCCAAAACCGTGTTATTATGAACCATGTTATAAAGAGGTTGTAGTGTATGACTGTAAGTATGGAAAATTATTTTATAAGAAATACTCTGGGTTGAAAAATACAAGATGTGGTTTAACCTTTATCCCTTTCTGGCCTAATTCAGCACACAACAAACTGATTATATTTTTTTTTATTTTTCCCAGAAAACAGGATTTGACATTTCATGCAAATTGTCTCCTACTAGTTTTCCACATTATATCTTCTAAGAAAACAAGAGGCCCAAGGGCCACGGGTTGCTCACCTGAGTGACATAGCCACTGCAGATATGCAGATGTTATGCAACATTTTTCCAATCCTGTCATCACAACTAATGAAAAGATCATCATTTAAGCAGTTCTTTATTTTGAAGAAGAAGATATATGGCATGCCAGTCAGTTGAGCGTGATCATTTGAACAAACTCTAAATGGTAGCCAGCTTGGATTTACGATCGGCACGATTTTATCTATTTTTGATCTACGAGTCACCCCAATGCTTCCTACCAAATTTTGAGTCAACTGGCCTTTCAGTTCAGGAGAAGAGGCAAAAAATAGATTTCCAAGATGGCTGCCATGGCGGCCATCTTGGATATCGGATTGGCACAATTTTAGCTATTTTTGATCTACAAGTCACCCCAATGTCTCCTACGAAGTCTGGAGTCAATTGGCCTTTCGGTGCAGGAGAAGAAGCTAAATATAGATTTTCAAGATGGTGGCCATGGTGACCATCTGGGATTTCTGATCGGAATGATTTTAGCTATATTTGATCTACAAGTCACCCTGATGCTTCCTACTAAGTTTCGAGTCAAGTGATTTTTGGGTTTAGGAGAAGGGAAAAATAGATTTTCAAGATAGCTGCCATGGCGGCCATCTTGGATTTACGATCGGCACGATTTTAGCTATTTTTGATCTACAAGTCACCCAAATGCTTCCTACCAAATTTCAAGTCAACTGGACTTTCGGTTCAGGAGAAGTGAAAAATAGATTTTCAAGATGGCTGCCATGGCGCCCATCCTGGTTTTACGATCGGCATGATTTTAGCTATTTTTGATCTACAAGTCACCCCGATGCTTCCTACCAAGTTAGGAGTCAACTGGCCTTTCGGTTCAGGAGAAGAAGGGAACAAGAATATCGGTGAAACCGATGGATGCTCCCCGAACATGCAATAGTCGGAACAGGAAACATTATCCTAGATAAAGAGCGGTATACTGTGTATACTCACTGTACTTCAAAATGGAGTATCACAAAACCTGTTGGTGGACAGATAAGCTTGCCTGAAGGCACTGTCATACAAACATCAGCAACATAAAAGTTGGAATAAATGAAAGGAATAAATCTAGGCACTAGAGCAAAAACAAAGTTTTTCTAAAAATAGCCACAGTGACCTTGACCTTGAGCCCAGGACCCTGAATGTCAAACATGCTAAAGATATTATCATACCCAACATTTGTTTGAAGTTATATCAAAATCCATCAATAAATGTAGGCACTAGAGTGTTGACAAATTCTTTTCTAAAAATAGCCAGTGACCTTACACTGCAGCTTTAAACAAAGTAGCATGACTCTGTGACAAATCATCTAACCAGAAAGATTGAACAATATGCGCATCCCCTATTGCTGCTTAAGATTCCATTAAAATTTCGTTGAATTTCTGCCAGTATTTGCTAAGAATTTGCGTGGACACGAACAGTACCCTATATATTCATGCAGAACTCATCAAAGGGCAATAACTCTTGAAAAAATCATCGAACCAGAACACGCAGGTGAATGTCGAACATACTCAAGATATTTAAAAGCTGCAGTGACCTTGACATTGAGCCCAGGACACTGGAAATTGAAATTGCTTGAGATGTTATCATACTCAACATTTTTGTGAAATTATATTAAAATCCATCAATAAATCTAGGCACTAGAGCAAAAACAAAGTTTTTCTAAAAATAGCCACAGTGACCTTGACCTTGAGCCCAGGACCCTGAATGTCAAACATGCTAAAGATATTATCATACCCAACATTTGTTTGAAGTTATATCAAAATCCATCAATAAATGTAGGCACTAGAGTGTTGACAAATTCTTTTCTAAAAATAGCCAGTGACCTTACACTGCAGCTTTAAACAAAGTAGCATGACTCTGTGACAAATCATCTAACCAGAAAGATTGAACAATATGCGCATCCCCTATTGCTGCTTAAGATTCCATTAAAATTTCGTTGAATTTCTGCCAGTATTTGCTAAGAATTTGCGTGGACACGAACAGTACCCTATATATTCATGCAGAACTCATCAAAGGGCAATAACTCTTGGAAAAATCATCGAACCAGAACACGCAGGTGATATGCACATCCACCTTCCATACTTAATATTCCCATGAAGTTTCAATGAAATCCGACTAGTAGTTTCCGAGAATTCGCGTGGACACGAACAGTACCCTATATATTCATGCAGAACTCATCAAAGGGCAATAACTCTTGGAAAAATCATCGAACCAGAACACGCAGGTGATATGCGCATCCACCTTTGATACTTAATATTCCCATGAAGTTTCATTGAAATCCGACAAGCAGTTTCCGAGAATTTGCGTGGACAAGAGCGGGACGGATGCACGGACGCACTGACACACGGACGTACGGACGCACGGACGCACGGACACACGGACGCACGGACGCACGGACGGAGCGGCGACTATATGCTCCCCCGAAATTCTTCGGGGAGCATAAAAATAGATTTTCAAGATGCTGCCATGGCGGTCATCTTGGATTTCCGATAGGCACGATTTTAGCTATTTTTGATCTATAAGTCACCCCAATGCCTCCTACCAAGTTTGGAGTCAATTGGCTTTTGGGGTTTAGGAGTAGAAGCGAAAAATAGATTTTCAAGATGGCGGCCATCTTGGATTTCCGATCGGCATGATTTTAGCTACTTTTGATCTACAAGTCACCCTGATGCTTCCTAGCAAGTTTGGAGTCAATTGGCCTTTCGGTTCAGGAGAAGAAGCGAAAAATAGATTTTCAAGATGGCGGCCATGGCGGCCATCTTGGATTTCCGATCGGCACGATTTTAGCTATTTTTGATCTACAAGTCACCCTGATGGTTCCTAGCAAGTTTGGAGTCAACTGGCCTTTCTGTTCAGGAGAAGCGAAAAATAGATTTTCAAGATGGCTGCCATGGCAGCCATCTTGGATTTCCAATCGGCACGATTTTAGCTATTTTTGATCTACAAGTCACCCTGATGGTTCCTAGCAAGTTTGGAGTCAATTGGCCTTTCGGTTCAGGAGAAGAAGCGAAAAATATATTTTCAAGATGGCAGCCATGGCGGCCATCTTGGATTTCCGATCGGAACGATTTTAGCTATTTTTGATCTACAAGTCACCCTGATGCCTCCTACCAAGTATCAAGTCAATTGGCCCAGGGGTGTAGGAGGAGTAGGCTTTTAAAGCAAATGTTGACGCCGCACGATGCACGACGCACGACGCACAACGGACATTGACTGACCACAATAGCTCACCATGAGCACTTCGTGCTCAGGTGAGCTAATAAAGAATCACACTTCTACACAATACATATTTAAAAAGCAAAATTTTTTTTTGTGTTGCCACAGATAAGACAAGACTGTCAAGTTTAATAACAAGCACATTTTTACATACACAATCCAGTGGAAATGTTAAGGATGAGTATTTGGTGATAATTCTGGGATAATTTTTCTTATTTCTTCATAAAAACGTATGTTGTGGGTACTCATTAGAAGCACATCTTCAAGGCACTTCTAATGAGTACCCACAACATACATTTTTATGAAGAACTGAAGAAAATTATCCCATAATTATCACCAAATATTCCTTTTTAATATTTCCTCTGCAAACTAACCTATAAAAAAAACTGAGCCGTAACATCAGAAATTTGTACCTTCAGACATGTGTGCCCAGCAAAGATTCAAATCAGCCTCCACATTCAGTCTGATCTAAATCTTCACTCTGGACATTTTGGATAGCCAGGAATGTAATGTTTCTTAATGTAGACATCTAAGACTCTGATCAGACTGCATGGAAGCACATGCTGATTTGAATCTTAGTTGGGCGAATATGTCAGAAGTTATGTTTTCTCATGTTGCGGCTAAAACTTGCGAAATACACGGAAGCTTTTTGCATGCTTATTCTGTAATATTGATGGTCCCTGACAATTCTACATGATAAATTTAATACAGTTGACTCTCGTTATCTCGAATTCCAAGGGACTCTCTGAAATACTTCGAGATCACCGTACCTCGACATATCAGATTTGCAGAATTTAGGAAAAAATAATTCGAACAACCACATTTAACAAATATATGTGTAATTGGACTCTTAAAATTTGGAGATATATTGAAAATATTGTGGAAAAGAGGAGACACTGTTCCTTAGAATATTTTTTTAGCTGTTGTTAGATTTTCATGTTTAGGCAGGGACCAAATTTTCACTTTGAGATAAGGGGTTACTCGAGATAAACGAGGTCGAGATAACAAGAGTCAACTATATATACCTTGATTAACCGCTGGACTGAAGCCCTATCACAGCAGTGATATAAATTAAAAATATGTAAAAGCATATATATTTAATATTAATGGGAACAGATACACTTTCAAGGTAGGCAAATGTGTCAATTTGTCTGCCACACTTCTTCAGATTCAATTTGGAGTCTTTGCCACACTTCTTTAGATTCACTGTTAAGGTTGTGTCAAGTGGGACAGTTAACCTAAGCATAATTTCCCTGGGCAGGCTTAGTCCTCAAAGTAGCTAAACCAGTACTTGTACACACACTTATTTACTGACAACCTCCCTTCTTGAATCAGCGAAAGGAGAAAATTAACTAATTATTTCATGATTATTTCTATTATATCATGATCAATCTCCATGAAAGTTATGTGGCTGAGCTGGGATTCCAACGCAAGCCCTGGATTTGCAGTCAAACTGACTGCACTATGGAGCCCAGCTTGCCTCTCATTTTTAAAGGGTCTACTCTAAAAGGAATTTGCTCCTCCCTTTTGAATAGACCTTTTTCAGAAGGGGACTTAGTGTGCAGCAAAGCAAACAGGAAGACAATAAAATTGTCATCCTTGTAAAAGATGGTGAAAAATCTACTAAGTGTATCCAGTCCCATTAAAATTTCTTTAAAGCATCTCATGCCAACTTTCAAGAATTTGCAAAGCAAACTAAAAGCATCAGAGAATCAAGCGACATGATAGGTAAAAAAATACCTGACTAAGTACACAACCTGTAGGTCCAGACCAGCCTATACCTCATAGCTACCATCCGTTATGTAAAGACCCCATGTTCTGCTATCATAAGGATACACTGAGGAGAATGAATACACTTTCAAGGGAAGCAACTCTGTTACAATTGTTTTCCCTCCAGAAAAGGGGTCTTCTCTAAAAGGAAAGAATTTGCTCCCCTTGGGAGCAAATTCTTTCCTTTTAGAGTAGACCCACTTTAAGGTGAGCGAATTCTTTCCTTTTAGAGTAGACCCCTATACAGAAGGAGCTTGGTTGCCTTCATGTGCAGGAAGGCAAACAGGAAGTCACAGAAGTTATCTCCCTTGTTAAAATGGCTGAAAATATACCAAGTGTATCCAGTTCCATTAAGATCCCATTTTCCTTGAATATTGATCACCTGGGTCTGCCTGCCCTGATGTGCATGCAGCTAGTGAAATACTAAAACTATCAATACCTCTTTATAGTTGACAAAAGTTGTCTTATCTGAAGCCATATATGTCTACAACTACTTGTATTTCTCAGTTAGCTTCACATGAAATAGTCTGCTTGTTAATCCTTAAAGCACCATTCAAAAACTGCAGCAGACAACATTTTAGATTACATGTATTTGTTTCCTGAGAAAATAAAGCTTGACATATCAAATGATTAACCAAAATTATATTTGAATGTTGTTTGCCAATGTTGTTGCTGGCACTTTAAGGTTTAATACTATAAATAGTCATGTATAAACCAGCCTTCTGTCAGAATCAGAATTCCTCCAATTAAGAAATGAACATAATCTTCATGTTTCATGTATAATGTATGTACATATATTTTCAAAAAAATATTCACACCTTAACATAGTTGTGGCCAAAAAAACAAACAATCAACAAAAACATCATTTTTCCATATGATATGCAACACACTAAAAGGGTCATAAGCTATATACCGTATTTACCATATGTATTCGGACAGACAGGCCTGAGCAAACAGTGTAGACCCAGATGAGACGCCGCAGAACGCGGCGTCTCATCTGGGTCTACACTGTTTGCCACTCATCCAGCAATTTTTAGACACAACATCGGGTAGTGAATTGTACTGGTTCAAATTTTAGAACATATATGGTATGGAGTTGAGGTGTCCGAATACTTAGGGTAAATACGGTACATGTAATGTAGGCCTAGATCAGGGCCTTGTGTGTCTGCTAATAAAATTAATGGATACTGTAGTATATTCTGACAAGAAGAGGCCCTATCAGGGCAGGCTGATCTGGGCTTTTTCTGTTTGTAACACCCTTCCTGTGTGAGCCTTTCTCATGTACTGAACATTCAATGCAAACAGCAATTGGGCAAGCCATTTACCACAGCTCCATATAAGAAGGGTACCCAGAAAATATTTTTCTTATTTCTCCACAAAACATATGTTGTGGGTATTTATTTGAAGT
The DNA here is from genome assembly GCA_964016985.1 of Anodontia alba. Lineage (NCBI taxonomy): Eukaryota > Metazoa > Mollusca > Bivalvia > Lucinida > Lucinidae > Anodontia > Anodontia alba. The sequence goes on along the minus strand of OZ024822.1, from coordinate 11,893,655 downwards.
GCCTGGAGAAATGGAGAAATTATAAAAATATCAGTGCTTTTTGGTTGAAAAATGCCCTTACCTGGAGCTATGCATTTACACAGTACAGCCAGGATCTTTCCTGTTTGAATTCTAGATGGTCCAAGTCCTGTGTTATAGAACTGAGTAGAACCTTGCTTGACTGAGTAAATGCAAAGGCTAAAGAGGATCTATGCTGTTTACATACATAAAATGCTGATTTTTACTGCTTGCCACATTAATGAAGGACAAGATCTGATCAAATGTGCCACATTTCAGGAAGGATTTAATTGTATGAACTGTGCCACATTTATGAAACATATAATTGGATCAAATGTGCTACATTTCATAAAAAATATGATTAAATTTAGTGTGCCACATTTCATGAAGGATATAAAGGGATCAAATGTGCGCTTACAAGAAGGATATGATCTGATCAAACGTACTACATTGCATGGAAGACATAATCTTATCACATGTTCCACATTTCATGAAGGACACAATCTGATCAAATGTGTGAGTGGATCAACTATGCCACAATGAAGGATATGATATCATCAAATGTGCCACATTTCATGAAGGATATGATCAAGTCAATTTCACATTTCATGAAGGACATGACTGGATCAAACGTGCCATATTTTGTGAAGGATACAATCCAATCAAACATGCTACATTTCATGAAGGACATGACTGGATCAAATGTACAATATTTAATGAATGAAAATTCATAGCTATAGATAATAGGATATCCAGATAAATATTTTTCTTGCTTCATGAAAACATGTTAAGTTACTCATTAGAAGCACCTCAGTGAGGCAATTCTAATGAGTATCCACAATCTGTTTTCATGGAGCAATAAGAAAACTAACAACACTTTTGATTGGAAATAAATCATCTTATCTATAGCTATGGGAAATGACATGATTAAATGTATCACATGTTGTATTTATGGCCTGATTAAACATTATCACATACATTTTATCAGTGTCTCTGAAGCTATCTTTTACAATTTAAGCTTCATACAATCAACATTCCTCATTTCAAATAACTACAATTAAATGGGCCGCACCATGCAAAAAGACGTCTTTGAGCATATCCAGAAAGCTAAGGCCCAGATCAGCCTGTGCATCTGCGCAGTCTGATCAGGGGCCTTCACTGTTCACTAACAGAATTATTGGACACCATAGAATGTATGATTGGAGATCAAAGGCCCGAATGATACTTTAGGCTAGCACATATTTTTGCGCAAGTTCAAAGACACCTTTTCACTTGACACAGCCCAAATGGAGTAGTTGGACTGCTCTGTTTACAGTAGCTGTTACAATTAACTGACTTTAACACAAAAGACCACTCTCTAGTCACAAAATTTTGAGATGAAGCAAAATAATACCAATAAAAATGATTTGTGAACAGTTAAGACCCGGATGAACAGTCCACTGTGCTTTCAACATCGTTGAAAAAGTTGTTTTTTGCTTGGCGCTTTACATAAAAGCAAGTTTGCAAACTTCTGTCAAGATATAATGCAAAAACGTTTGTTGTAACTACCTATGCACAAAATATTTTATTGTAGTCATTGGTTTTTAAAAACAATCAAATATTTTCACCTTTTCCCATGGTGAAAATGAATGTAAAATATGCAGAAATCTGTAAGGTAGGAACTTGGAGGCAGATTTTCAGCTTGTTTAATTTTTCCGAAATTTTCACAATATTGTTGTGAAACATCAGTAATTCAAACTCAGCAAAGAAAAGTAAAAAATATTTTCTGAGATAAAAATTAAAAAAACAATCACATTACTATAGAAATTTGAATAGGTTAGACCAATTTTTGTCCATAATTTAATTTTAGGGTAAAAATTTGAGAACAAAACAAAGAAACAGAAAAGGCAAATAGTTTCTGATAAGATACCGTAAATCAGAACAAAATATTTTCTTTTAAAATAAAACTCCAGGAAAAAACATCCTTCTGAATGATGTAGAAAGGACTAGTTGGGCCTTCCCTGTTTAGATTCAGCCCTACTCAAAATTTCATGAAGCACCAAAGATTTAAAAACATGTTTTATCGAAAGTTTAAAGTGGGCATTTCAGCCATCATCTTCCTCCCAATATCATGTTTTTTTCCATATATGTTACTTGTATCATTTAGGAGAATTATATTATAACTTCTGATCTAATATACACAAAGATGGTTGACACAATGTCCTATTTTTTTCAAGAGCTGAACTATCTGCTGTATTGTGAATACTGGTATTCCTGAGTTAACTCCTGTACAAGTCATATAATTCAAAACTGAGATTAAAATCTATCTTAACATACATGCAAATAGTGAAACCCTTGATCAACCTGCACCTACATGCAAACTGATTTGGGCTCTCTGACACAACAGATTCAAATTATTCAGAGATTCTAAACACGAAAGGCTCTGATTACACTGCATGCATGCACAAGATGATCTGGGTATTTGCTGTTCACACAATTAACCCTTAAAGTGCTAATCACAATTGCAGCAGACAACAGTTGTTTTTTTTTTGTTTTGTTTTTTCTAAATTAAAAAAAATAAATAAATAAAAAAAAATAAGGCTTGGCATTTAGCAGACAATTCACATGAAATGCCCCAATCTTATTTTCTGTGAAAAAAAAATAAACAAACATTTAGAATGTCATCTGCTACAATTTTGCTTTAATAGTGCTTTAAGGTTCAAGAAACAATTATATGTGACACGGCTTGTATGATATTCTTAGCACCTTCTTCCAGTAGACACTGTAATTAAAATGTATCACTCCTACTACCTAGTATTCACTGGAATTAAAATGTATCATTCCCAATATCTTAAATCCACTGGAATTAAATGTATCACTCCTACTGTATGATGTCCACTGGAATTAAAATGCATCATTGCCACTGTCTGGTTTCAACTGGAATCAAATGTATCACAGTCCAATGTCTAACATTGTTTAACTGTTCAGTTGAAATGTCAATCTTTCAACCCAATGGATTTGGAAACCTGTAAAACAAAGCCATATGCCAACAAGGAAATACAATAAAAGCAATAAAATGTAATTTGTCTGAGTGTTGTGTTCCTCTTTAATGACACATCAACCCATGTGGGTCATTTTGTGTTGTCTCCCAGAGAAAGGGAGAAAAGGAATGGAAGAGACAGTTAAAGAGAGGAAAAAAGAAATACCGAGGCAACCGAAGGAAAAGCAAATGAAAAAAAAAAAAAAAAAAAAAAAAAAAAACAGAAAAAAAATCAAGCAAATTAAGAGAATTTATGTCCCCTGCCTTCTAAACATCCTGCAAAAATAACCTGGCCAACAAGATACCTATAGTGTATACACTTTGATAGTATTGGACAGAAAAACACAAAACAAACAAAAGACCTTTCGCCAGACAGGATAGCTCGCCTGAACTTGTGCTTGGCAATCAAATAAAAATAAGACTATGACCTTCAAATCCTGATCATAGTTAGTGTGTTTGTGTGTGTGGGGAGGGGGGTGGGGGGTGGGGGTGTGGTGGAAGGGAGGAAGACATGGTACTGGATATAAATTTGGATGAACATCTTCCTTAGCTGCTATCTGTAAGTATACCAGATATAAATAGTATGATTTGAAAAGTAGCTGAGTAAGTAAAGGATCTTAAGAACTTTGAGGTAAATCTTTAACATAAAATTTCTAAGTCTGTGACCTTGACCTGTAGGTTATAGGGCAGGGATAGTTCTGAATAAAATTTTAGAGCAATACCTATAATCATGCCAAATAGAAAGTAAATCCATGCAAGGATTTAGAAATTAAGAGATCTTAAAAACTTAGATGCAAAACTTTAACATCAATTTCCAAGTCTGTGATCTTGACCTGTAGATCATAAGCAGGGGTGGGAATGGTGCCGAATAAAATTTTGGATCAATATCTATAATCATGCCAAATAGAAATAAACTCCAGGAAAGGATTTAGAAATTAAGAGATCTTAAAAAGTTTGATGCAAAACTCTGTGACTTTGACCTCTAGGTTGTAAGCAGGGATGGGGATAGTGCCAAATAAAATTTTGGATCAATATCTATGATCATACCAAATATAAAGTAAATCCATACAAGGACTTAGAAATTAAGAGACCTTAAAAACTTAAATGTAAATCTTTAACATAAATTTTTAAGTCTGTGACCTTGACCTTTAGGTCATAAGCAGGGGTTGGGGTAGTGCCAAATAAAATTTTGGTCCAATATATATTCATGCAAGGATTTAGAAATTAAGAGACCTTAAAAACTTAAATGTAAATCTTTAACATAAATTTCTAAGTCTGTGACCTTGACCTTTAGGTCATAAGCAGGGGTTGGGGTAGTGCCAAATAAAATTTTGGTCCAATATATATTCATGCAAGGATTTAGAAATTAAGAGATCTTAAAAACTTTGGTGCAAAACTTCAACATAAAATTTGTAAATCCGTGACCATGACCTATATGTCATAAGAAGGGGTGTGGATAGGGTTTGATAAAATTTTGGACCAATATGTTTGTTTGTTTGTGTTGAGGTTTTATGTATAATTATACCAAATATAAACTAAATCCATCAGAGGATTTAGAAATTAAGAGGTCTTAAAATCTTAGACGTAAAACTTGTAACATTTTTGGTAATGCTGCCTCCACTGCCAACGCCCACGCCAGGCGTACAGGTGAGCTAAAAAACAAAAATTAATCTGAGGAATATATCCAAATTACATTCACATCTTCAGACCATGACAAAAACACCTGTACAGTTAAAAAAAAATGATTGACATAAAACTGTGGGAAGAGTTGCAGACACAAGGTACCCACTACCTATACACTTTGATAGTATCTGAGCCTGAAAGATGATTAAGTTCAAAATGCGGAAAAATTAATAGTAGTTGGTTGGTTTGGAGTTTAACAGCCAGGTCAATACTATTAAGGTCATGTTAAGCTGATCAATTTACCTAACCACTTTCCTGGACACGCTTAGTCCTCTAAATACTTAACCAGTACTTGTGCACATTCTTTTGCCAGAAACTGACAACTGTCCTTCTGAATCAGCAGAACAGAAAGAATGTCAATAGAAAGTATTTCATGATCAATCACAATGAAAGAATATTGCCAGACCTGGCAAGGATCCGACCTGAAACCTGATCATCAGTCAGACACCCATCGACTAAGCCACAGTGGCCCCATCCTTGATAGTGTATACATTCTCCTTAACAGAAGAGGGAAAATGCAGGTTTTACAATCTAACTGATATAGCTTTATCAAATGCTGATAAAAAAAAAGCAGGTCAGCAGGCAGTGGTAAATAAGAGTCAGTTGGTCAACACTGATTAAATCTCTTTAGTTCTAGATAAGGGTGACAATTTCAGTTAAAATTTTCGTTATATTCAAATTAATACATGTCAACATTCTGGGCATTCAGTAGAATTGCCATAGTAAATTCCAATTAGTACCACAAAATATATTTTGATGCAAAAAACAAAACAAGAAAAACAAGAGGCCCATGGGCCACGGCTCACTCACCTGAGTGAAATAGCCACTGCAGATATGCAGATACAGATATTATGCAACATTTTTCCAATCCTGTCATTGCAACTAATGAAAAGATCATCATTTGAGCAGTTCTTGATTTTGAAGAAGAAGAATGTTTTGGTTTTCAAGATGGCGACTATGCCAGCCATTTTGGATTTCCAAATTGTATGATTTTAGCTATTTTTCATCTAAATGTCAACCTGTTGCAACACTGTTTCAACTTTATTCGCCTTGTGGTTTGCGAGATGTCTGAAACAGATTTTCTAGATGGCGGCTGTGGTGGCCATCTTGGATTTCTGATCAACGTGATTTTAGCACATTTTGATCCAGAAGTTGCTACAGATCAAATCAACCAAAGTTTTGGAAAGAGACGTTGAAAATTGATTTTCAAGAGGGTGGCTGTGGTGGCCATCTTGGATTTTCGATCGCCACAGTTTTAGCTCTTTTGTGTCTTCCAGGCATCCCGATGCTCTTATCAAGTTTCAACTCAACTGGATCATCCTTTAGAGGAAATGCCCAAAATATGAATTCTCAATATTTTTCCCTTATAAATGTATAGGGCCCATAAAAATGCATGGGGAAGCATATTTGACCTGCCATAAAAAGGTCAAATGTCAACGTAGCACCATTATTTAGCAATTTTGATATATCTCCTGTCCCCGATGATTTGTGTAAAGATTAGGCCCCAGGGCTTACTTGGTTCTGGAGAAGATGATTTTTAAAGGTTTTTACCATATAAATGTATTGGCATGGTGGCCATCTTCGTCAGTGAACCACCACCATTTTAGCAATCTATCGTTCCCCTGCCCCAAGAAGGCTCCACATGAAATTTCAGCAACATTGGCCAAGATGCTTCAGAGGATAAGTCGTTTGAAATTCTCAACATTTTTCCCATACACTTCCCATACACATGTGTGGTGCCCATACAAATGCATAGGGAAGCAAACTTGACCTCACCATAAAAAGGTCAAATGTCAATGTACGACCATCATTTTAGCATCTTTGGTAGACCTCAGATCCCCAATGATTTGTGCAAGGATTCAGCCCCAAGATGTCCTCGGTTCTGGAGAAGAAGATTTTTAAATATTTTTACCATATATGGGCATGGTGGCCATCTTGGTCAATGGACCGCGACCATTTTAGCAAGCTTTCATTCCTCTGCCCAAAGGAGGCTACACATGAAATTTGAGCAAAATTGGCCCAAAGGCTTCAGAGGAGAGGCGTTACAAATGCATCTAGGGAAGCAAACTTGACCTCACCGTAAAAAGGTCAAATGTCAATATACGGCCATCATTTTAGCAACTCTGGTAGATCTCCCATTCCCGATGATTTATGAAAAGATTGAGCCCCAAGGCATCTTCGGTTCTGGAGAAGATTTTTAAAGGTTTTTACCATATATGGGCATGGCAGCCATCTTGGTCAATAGACTACGACCATTTTAGCATCCTTTCGTTCCCCCAACATAGGGAGGCTTCATATACAATTTGAGCAAAATTAACTCGGCGGCTTCAGAGGAGAAGTCGTTTGAAAATGTTAACGGACAAACGATGGACAAAAAGTGATCACTATAGCTCCTCCTTAGCATAGCTCAGGTGAGCTAAAAATATCAAGACGTCTTTTATCTGAAGCTAAGCAGCTAATCAGAATTAACCCGAAATAAGAAGTCTCTGAGACCTAACAAAATCAGCTTCATCTCAAAAACATGCCTATATAATGTTGAGTCTTAAACCCCACTTTTATATAGTAACACTGGGGTTTACAGGGGTATACATTATTCTTCTTATTTTAGCTCAAAAACACAGATTGTGGGTGCTCGTTAGAACCACCTTGCTGAGGCGGTTCAAATGAGTACCTACAATCTATGTTTTGAGCAGAAATATGAAAAATATATGCATTTTTATCTGAAAGTTTTCATTTTTTGGTGGTAAAATTTTCAGTATATTTGGGTAGGCTTGTTTTCATAATGTTAGAACCGAATTGATGTTATATTTCAGACGAGCACTCACAAGTACCCATATTGTTTATCTATCAATGAGGCATATATTTCTCTATATATAGTGGGCTTTACATTCATTAAACAGACTTTTTAACCTGATGGCTCATTCCTGCAAACATATCAAGGACCAGTTTTGTATTCTGTAGCAGCCAATGATTCTGTAAGTATCCAGCAGAGGACCTGAACAGAAAGCAAAAATGTGCAGGCCGATTTGGGGATTTGCTGTCTGCATAAGCTCTTAACTATTCATTACAAAAACACACCTATTCAAATATATTGAAAATTTCACCACCAAAAACTAAAGTTTTCAGTTAAAAATTCTGATATTTTCCATATTTCTGCTCAAAACATAGATTGTGGGTACATGTTGGAACCGCGGTTCTAACGAGTACCACAATCTATGTTTTTAGCAGAAATAAAAAAAAATAATGTATACCCCTGTAAACCCTAGTTTTACTACATAAAAGTGGGGTTTAAGGGGGTCAAAATTATATAGGTATGTTTTCGTAATGCCGGACCTGAACTGAAAGCACAGACGTGCAGGCTGATTTGGGTTTTTGCTGTCTGCATAAGCTCTTAACCCATTTTAGTCTGGAATCCCCAAAAGAATAACTGGCAAACAGTGCAGATGTCTGATCAACCTTTACACTGTCTGCATTGAATATAGGAATTTCTATAAATCATAGTAATAATACAAACTACCCAAACACCTTGATATTGGAAATAGACCAGTCCAAAGAGTTGTAGTAGAAGAGTCCACTCAACATAAAAGGGTTGACCCCTTTTCTACAGATACGGACCAAATGAGTCTACAACACAAGAGCAAATAAACAGAGATAATATCTTCTTTGTCTCAGTGTGTCTCACCTCCTCATAAACTGTCCAAGCAAGAGCTGCCATGAGTGTTCGTCTGATTGTCCTGGGCAAAATACCACGCCAAAACCCATCAATACCATCTCGCTATAAAGAAACAAAATAACTTGTAATATTATTTAAATCAGCTTAGCTCCAGATTAGAAGGGCAGTGCTCTAGGTAAGCAGTTAAAGCTGTTGTATTATTCCTAGATTTTTACTAAAATACTAGAACTGTCTCAGCTATGCAATTCTAATGGGTACCATCTTAAGGTGCCATTCATAACTGTAGTAGACAACACTCTAAAATACTTTCTTTTAACTTTCATAGAAAATAAGGTTCATTTCATATGAATTATCTGCCTTGTAAATGATTCAAATGAAAAGTAAAGCCTTCTTGGAATAAAAAAAAAAAAAAATTCAGAATGTTGTCAGCAGCTGCTGTGACTAGCCCTATAACAGATGATGTAGTGGAAGGAAGTACAATGAAACCTCAGCGACTAGAGCACCAACGGTTTGTTTTACCCTTGTCCTGCTGAACCTGTATATATATATCCTGCCTTTGCAAACAGTGTAGTTGACTTCTGAAGAAGCCAACTGATCTGGATCTGCACTGTTTGCCATTTAGTATGTGAATTTATAGCAACAATCTGGATCAATGAATCTGATTGGCTGACAATTAGAAGTGGGCGTGGCATCTCCATTTATTTAACATGACAAGAGTTAAATTAACATGGCTGATCTGAATGGTTACCATTTGAACTGGTGTTTAACCCTTAAAGCGCCATGCAAAATTTGTAGCAGAAGACATTCTAATTTTTTTTTTTTTTTTTTTTTTTCAGAGAAAACAAGTCTTGGCATTTCATGTGAATTGTCTGCTTGGCAGACAATTCACATGAAATGTCTAGACTTGTTTTCTCTGAAAAATAAAAAAAAAAAAAAAAAAATTGTCATCTGCTGCAGTTGTGATTGGCGCTTTAAGGGTTAAGTTCCTAGGGAATTCTTCTGATAGCTCAAGAAAACAAATATATAGGGATATTTTAGGGAAATTTTCTTATTTCATCACTCAACACACCATTATTTTACAGAACAAAGAAAAGGCATCCCAAAAGTATCCCCATTTAGCTCAACCTCAGTTATAATTTTTGGAGGCAAAACATCATTTTCAAGTACCCCAAAAAATATATATTTGTAGAAATTTCAAATATCTACAAAACTTATCTTAGTGAGAAGCCAGAGCACATATCCCCAACCCCAACATATGCTCCCCATGCCCCCTCAGCAAGTAGTAGAAAAAAAATTTCATCTGAATTCTTTGCTTATTGGGAGCCCTGTGTCTCCAACATGTATAAAGTTGTTCATGTATAATTAGGTCAAAAGTATTCCATAACAATAGCATAAAACTGTGTTGGGAAAACTACTTAACCAGAACAGTGAAGGCCTGGTTAGATCAGGACCATAGCTCTAGATAAGGTTGCTTTTTTCCTTAACAAGAAGTATTTAACAGCTCTTGAGAAGATGCTTTTTTCAGTCCAAAAGTATTGATATATTTCTTATTTCTCCAGGAAAACATATGTTGTGGGTACTCATCAGAAGCACCTCGGTGAGGCGCTTCTAATGAGTACCCACAACATATGTTTTCATGGAGAAATAAGAAAAATATTTACCTGATACCCACTCTTATCTAGACCTATGCAGTATTAACACTTTTCTCCTTTCTCCATGAAAATGTATGTTGTTGGTACTTGTTAGAACTACATCACCAAGGCACTTCTAATGAGTACTCACAACATATAATTTCATTAAAAAATAAGAAAGCTATCCGGATGCTCCTCTTATCAGGAGCTATCATCGGGACCATATGTACCCTTAGTACTGGTACAGATGCAGGTATTGTGCCTGAGCAGTCAATGTAGACCCAGATCAGGAGCCACAGAATGTGGTCTGATGACAGTCATGTTTGTTTGTTTGTTTGTACTGAGGTTTCACTGCCCAGTCAACCCAATGGGGTCATTCGAGCTTGGTCAGAATACCTAACTACACACTTTTACTGGGCAGGTTTAATCCTCTAAGTGGTTAATCAGTACTGTGCACTTCTTTTGCTAGAAACTGACTTGCAAAAGCTGCTCACATTTTTTCAGCAAAAATATTAGCATATATGCCATATTTAATAATCAAAGTTTTAAGGATACATCAGTTAGTTTTGAAAAACTGGGCCCTGATCTTTACAAACAGGTAATGGTGTTTCACAGTTCCAGATAAGGCACACTTTCAACCAAAAGTATTGATATTTTCTTATTTCTCCCTTTATTGCTCCCTTCTGAAAAAAGTTTCCCTTTCAGAAGGGGCTGGTGTACAGGAAAGCCAACAGGAAGTCACAAAAGTTGTCTCTCTTGTCAAAAAGATGGTGGAAAATCAACCAAGTATATTCATTCACCTTAAGGTAATTTTTCTGTCCTCAGCTGATGTTAATTTCCTCTGAAATTACACCATTTGTTAATATGACACCAAAATATGTCCATGTTATTTGTATTTTTGTAGTGTATAGGTTGTGCCAAATAACAAGGCATATCAACTCAAAAGGGATTTTTTCTTACAAGTTATCAAAGTCTGTCCAGAAAAGCTTGTTCATTGTATACTCTGAACAAGGCACTTTATCAAGGTATTCTTCACTATGCCAGGGTTTAGTACAAGAAAAGCTAAAACATTGATCAGACAGTGTAGAAGTACAGAAAGTCCCAAGGTTTCACACTTCATTACTGCAGTAAAGTCCATTTCTGTATGGCAAGGCCAACCAAACTTTAACCCATGAATAAGTGAGCACTCAGTAAACAAGCAATTTGTTCACAATCATGCACAGCTCTAGATAAGGTTGTTTTTTTTTTTGCCCTAAAATCAACTGAAATATACCATATTCAATCTAATTACTGCATAGTGCACTTAGGGTTTTCAGAATTACTGGGAAAACCTTCTAGTAAAATATGCATCTAAGAAGGGCACACTTAAAGAAAGATTAGCAGAGCACTTGATGAGAAAATTATTAATGATGCTTATGCAATATTTGTTTTTGATTGTCTTTATAAAAGCATATGCTCTGGTTACTAATTTGAATTGCCTCAACTTGTTGAGGTACATGTAATTTAAAATGAGTACCCACAACATATGTTTTTATAAAAAAGTAGATATAAATAAATTGGCTGTAACATGAAGATTATGCAATTGCTTGACAGTGCGCTTATAGGGGTATGTGTGGTAAATAGGTCAAATACTGTAGTTATTTTTTCTTATTTCTCAAGAAAAAAAATTATGTGTATTCACTGGAACTGCCTTGCCAGTAGCTGATTCAAGTGAATTTTCATGTTTATGTGGAGAAATAAGAAAAATATTCATCTGAAAGGCCCACTTATCTGGAGCAATGAGATTAAACCAGTAATTCAGTCAAGACGAAAAACAACAACATCTCCACCTTATCACAGCTCCAGATAAGGCACTTTTTTCAACTGAAAATAGTTGATATTTTTCTTATTTCTCATGAAAACATACGTTGCTGGTACTCATTAAAAGCAGCTTGATGAGGCACTTCTAATAAGTATTCACAATGTATGTTTTCTTGGAGATATAAGAAAAATATTTTCCTGATACCCCTTTGATCTGGAGCTATGACATTATGAATGATGAAATCAAGCGATGACAAATGGGTGATATTTTTATTTTCACCCAAAACCAACCAAGAAAGTTATCTAGATTTTGATTGCATTGTTAAACCCTGTTTTCAAAAGAACTAGGAAAACATTTTGATTTGATTTGGAGTTTTATGGCCTAGTCAAAAATGTTGAGGTCATGTAGAGCTGATAAGTTAACTTATTAGCTTGGCATTTTACATCCCTTTCAATCATAGCTCTAGTTAAGGTGCTTTTTTCAATCCAAAATTGTTGATATTTTTCTTATTTCTCCACGAAAACATATTTGTGGGTACTCATTAGAGGCGCCTCAATGAGGAGCTTCTTATGAGTACCCACAATATATGTTTTCATGGAAAAATAAAAGCACCGCAAGCATAATACCCCACCATAGCAATTATTTGTTTATGTATTACAGTTATCATAGCGAAAATGTCTGGAAAGAAAATGACGGAGGGACAGATAACAATCCTAAACCAGACCTTGATAATATCAGTGGACAGGAGGTAACAATCCTATACCAGATCTTGATAATATCAAGGCATATAGCAAGTTTGGTTAAAATCCCTTGTTATTTACTAAAGTTATCGACCAGAAACGAAAATATGGGCATGTCTCAGGCAGATAACTCTGTAAAAGTTTGACGAAATTTGCCCACTAGCAATCCCAAACCAGATCTCCTTAAAGTCAATGCATATAGCAAGTTTGGTGAAAATCTCTTTATTTACTCAAGTTAATGTCCGGAAACGACAATATGTCTTGTCTTGGGCAGATAACTCCGTAAAAATTGGACGAAATTTGCCCATTAGCAATCCCAAACCAGATCTCCTTAATGTCAATGCATATAGCAAGTTTGGTGAAAATCCCTTGTTATTTACTTGTAATCGTCCGGAAACGAAAATATGGGCTTCTCGGGCAGATAGATAACTCCGTAAAAATTTGACGAAATTTGCCCATTAGCAATCCCAAACCAGATCTCCACAATATCAATGCACAAATGCACAAACCAAGTTTGGTGAAAATCCATTGATGTTTACTCAAGTTATCATCCGGAAACAAAAAACGGATCGACATACGGCGGATGTACGGACAGACATATGGACATCCAATATGAAACCATAATACCCCGCCACACAATGGGGTATAATAAGAAAAATATTAACCTGATACCCACTCTTATCTAGACCTATGCAGTTTCATCATTATTTCAGTTTATATGAAGATGATGGAAGGGTGATAATAGAAGGCTGTGCAATGAAGCACTGTGCAGTTATAAGCCGAATTCTGCCTCCAGAATTCAACCTTGTGCTCTGAAGTCAGGAGCACTAACCACTTAATCATCCAGATGCTTCTAACCTATTTCTGGGCAGACTTAACCCTTGTCATGCTGAATCCAGATATACCCTGCATTTGCAAACAGTGTAGGCCCAGATCAGTTGGCTTCTGAAGAAGCCAACTGATCTGGATCTGCACTGTTTGCCATGAAGTATGTGAATTTATAGCAACAATCTGGATCAAGTAATCTGACTGGCTGTGGGCATGGTATCTTAATTTATTCAGCAGGACAAGGGTTAAGGTAAAGATGATACTTTAGATTGGTTAACAGAGACAGATCACTCATTTCACCATAAGGGAATATTTTCTACGGTCATTCTCTCCCTTCCGCTGATTCAAGAAGGGCAGTTGTCAGTTTCTGGCGAAAGAATGTGCACAATACTGGTTAACCCCTTAGAGGACTAAGCCTGCCCAGTAAATGTGTGGTTAGGTAAACTGACCGCGCTCGACATGACCCCAGTGGGTTGACTGGGCCGTAAAACCTCAACACAAACAATTCACCATAAGGGATTGATAACTGTCCCTGAACCAGGTCAATCCACTATAACCACAATATGCTACTCCTTAAGTCTTTTCAAAATGAGTTTTCCAATTATATACTGACATATATTGAGAATTGATTGAGTTGAGTTCAGGTTTTATGGTCCAGTCAACCCATTAGGGTCATGATGAGCCAGTCAGTTTACCTAACCACACATTTCCAGGGCAGGCTTAGTCCTCTAACCAGTATTTGTGCATATTCTTTCGCCAGAAACAGACAAATGCCCTTCTTGAATCAGTGGGAAGGGAGAGAATATAACATTTTATGATGATCTGTAAAAGAATGTTGCCTGATCCAGCAGGGATCAAACCAATGACCTCAAGATCACCAGTCAGACGAATAGCAATTGAGGTGGGATATATTGAGAGAAAACTTCCATCTAGCTATATAGGCTATATAGGTTTGATGAACTATGTGATACAAGCCTACAAGGCTTAACAAGTACTTGATAAAACCTTGTACATTTTCATCAACTGGACCTTTGTCGTACCTGTCAAAAACAATTTCGTTTCTACCTCTAGCCTGGCTTTGCCAGCAGAAAGCTCACCCCACCCCATCATTCCCTAAGTGGTGGGGGAAGGAGGAATGAGAAGGGGGGCAGAGTATGGTTATTCTGCCTAACATGAAACTATATGAGCCAGTGCATGACAAAACCTACAAAATGGCATGCGCGCCCAATTAAGACACAGATCAGCCTGAGCATCAATCCAGTCTGATCAGTCCACTGTCCACATGAAGAAAGCTTGGGTCCTTAGCTACCCACTGAGTGCACAGTGAGGGCTGATCTGACTGGGTGGATGCCCAGGCTGACCTGAATCTTCCTTCAATTGTCATTTTGTAGGTTTTGTCATGCACTAGCTCATATGTGAGTGAACTATGAGGCGGAGATGAAGGATGAAATGTCAGTTAGCTACGTTCCCGTTTTCTGAGTACCATGAGGACCTGTTAAGAAATATTTGATGATAATTCCGGGATAATTTCTTATCTCAATAAAACATATATTGTGGTTACTCATTAGAAGCACCTTACCGAGGCACTGCTAATGAGTTCCCACAATGTAAGTTTTCATGGAGAAATAAGAAAAAATATCCCAGAATTATCATCAAATACTCCTCTTTAACAAGTCCTCTGATACACCCATCATCTTGTGTTATGATTTTGTGAAGATGACATGGGCCATGCCATGCGCAAATGCATCCGCACAATCTGATCAGGGCCTTCGCTGTCTGCTAACAGAATCATTGGATACTACAGAATGTACAAACAGATTGCATAGGCCAAAATGATAAGTCAACCCTCTTTATACCGACACTTGATATAACGACAAAATTCGTTATAAAGACAATTTGGATGTCACGAAACCTTCGCTCAAGAGGTGACAGAAGATGACTTGAATGTCACTAAACCTTTGCTCAAGAGGTGACAATTAATGAGAAATTATGCAAGAATATTGCATTAAAACTTAAAGTAACATATGTTTGATATTTGTTAAAATTGCCTCACTGAGGCAATTCTAACAAATATCCAAAATATATGTTCTATGAGGAAATAAGAATAAAACAAGGCCTTTCTTATATATCATTCTGTCCATTAAAGATTCTTTACAACAGCAAATTCATTTTAATGGCAACATCTTTGGGAACAAATGCTGTCATTGTAACGAGCGTTCACTGTACTTTGCCACGTGCAGGATGATCTGAATCTGTGCATTTTGCATATGTTCAAAGGCACTTTTTCCCTTGACATGGCCCATTTTATGTAGATTTTTCTGTTAACTGGTTCATGAATTAATACCTCATAAACATGGATCACAGCATGTCTTATTTTTCCAAATTTCTTCGGATATAGTTGCATATGTGTTTTGATTACATCTGCAGGCTGTGTGATAATGGAAGCCATCATGCCAGCAGTTACACCACAACTGAAGTGGAACATTGGTAGTCTCGAGTCAGGTAATCCAACTGAAAACAGAAAATGTAAAATCATTTGACCAAATACAGAAAAATAGTAGGTAACAACGTGTACCAAAATGATGAAAGAAACATGTCATACTGTTGAAGGCAGTATCCCAGACAAGTTCTTTGGAAACTACAATAAAAAAGTTTTATGAAATCATCATAGCTCTAGATAAGGCATTTTTGTTCACCAAAAAGTTTTGTAGCCGACTGTACCAGCAAAAAAGTGTCTTCAAGTACAAGCGGACAGTGCAGGATCAGATCTGCATGGTTGTATCAGAGCCTTTGATGCTTGTGTACAGAATCATTTGACACTGCAGCATGCGTGGAAGGCTACTGCCCTGATGAGACCATGCACTTGTGCAGCTGATCCACAACTTATGCTTGTATGGAGAAACAAGGACTATCTTTACATAGGTCCTGATAAAAGCGGGTATTTATATATTTTTCTTATTTCTCCAACAAAACATATGTTGTGGGTACTCATTAGAAGCGCCTTGGCACTTCTAATGAGTACCCTCAATATATGTTTTGTGGAGAAATAAGAAAAATATCAATACTTTTGGACTGAAAAAAAAAAAAAAGCATCTTATCAAGAGATATGATCTTTAACTTTATTTGTCTAGAGCTATGGAACTGTATATGAGCCGCAGTATAGGAAAATGTATCTTCCCACGTGTGTCCAACGATGACTCAAATCAGCCTGCACATCCACGGCATCTGATCTGAGTCTTCTTTTTCCACATGAAGGATCTTTGTATCCTTGGCTATCCAAAATGCACCCAGTGACGATTTTTGGTCAGACTGTGCAAATACGCAGGCTGACCTTTGTGTTTGTGTTGAGGTTTTACGGCCTAGTCAACCCCAGTGGGGTCAGGTCGAGCGCAGTCAGTTTACCTAACCACACTTTTATTGGGGAGGCTTAGTCCTCTAAGCGGTTAACTAGTATTGTACACATTCTTTTGTCAGAAACAGACAGCTACCCTTCTGGAATCAGGGGAAGGGAGAGAATGACTGTAGAAAATATTTCATGATCAATCTCCATAAAAAAATACTGCCAATCTGGCGGGGTCAAAACCCCAACTTTCTGAACATCAGTCCGACGTGTATCCAAAAGAGCCACCAAGGCCAGTGCAGGCTGATCTGCACTGGGTGCACATGTCCAAAGAAATGCTTTCTGAACTGTGGCTCATATAATAGGAAAAGTTCCCTGTAATGTAAACCACCATAGCCTGTACAGCTGCACAGTCTGTAACAATTTCCTAATGAATAAAAACACAAAGTTAGGACCTTTCCCTTTTTGAATAGGTGATGAAAGGAAAACGAATATTTTGAAACATTCCAGCTGGCATGGTCAATGAAAAACAAAATGTACATCGACTGGGTGAAATAATAATAAGCCTTCAGAGATCAAATGTAAGACCAGCTAACCTTAAGAGCAAAATAGGAGTTATAAAGGCCATTAAAGGGAGCCTTCCTCAAAACAATTATTCAGCGCTTTATTTTGTTTTCTCTGTTACATTTTTCTTGTTATTGAATAATTTGTAATTTAATATTTCTGACTTTGAAGTAAGCTTTCATAGTGCAGTAGTCTCAAATGTCTGCCAGATTCAGTTGCTGGTTATGACTAAACATGAAATCTATCTTTACTTTTTCTTCCTCAAAGTATTTTTGTGTTTGTGTTGAGGTTTTACAGCCCAGTCAACCCAATGGGGTCATGTCGAGCTAAGTCAGTTTACCTAACCATACGTTTACTGGGCAGGCTTAGTCCTCTAAGCGATTGACCAGTATTGTGCACATTCTTCCGCCAGAATCTGACAACTGCCCTTCTTGAATCAGCGGAAGGGAGACAATGACCGTAGAAAATATTTCACGATCAATATCCACGAAAGAATGTTGCCGACCTCGGCAGGGCTTTAACCCACAACCTTCTGGTCTCCAGTCGAATGGCGCATCCAACTGAGCCACCAAGGCCGGCTCCTCGAAGTATTTACGTCTTGATTTGTTTGTGTTGAGATTTTACAACCCAGTCAACCCAGTGGGGCCATGTTCAGCGTGGTCAGTTTATCTAACCAATTTTTTAATAGGCAGGCTTAGTCCTCTAAGCATTTAACCAGTATTGTGCACATTCTTTCGCCAGAAACTGACAACTGCCCTTCATGAATTAGCGGACTGGAGAGAATGACCGTAGAAAATTTCATGATCAATCTCCACGAAAAATGTTGCCCAGCTGGCATGGATCGAACCTGCAACCTCCTGATCAGCAGTTGAACATGCATCCAACTGAGCCACCGAGACCGAGACATTTAGATTGTTAGACCAAGAACATAATGTCTGCTATTTACAATGTAAGTATGTACCTTAGAATCAAGTTCTCAAAAGATGAAGCTCCCCAGAATATTCAGATTTATTTTTCTATATATAAGTCTGGACTTAAATACAAACTTTGGCAGAGGAAATTTAACATTTTTTTTTCTCCTCTCTAAAATAGAGCTTAATCCTTTCAATTCTACAAAGTGAAAGGAGAACATAGGCTTCGCAACCAGTGTAGATTCTGATGATACAGTATTTAATGAGCCTTTTCATCTATTTTCACTGTTTGCCTTTTTTCTTTTTTTTTTAATTTTGAAGCTAGACTCTTTGCCATTTTCATATCAATTTTTGTCTAACAAATATTGTCACTCCATGGTTCAGCATAGGGAAAGGCTATAAAATTTTGAATATTATTTCACAGTTCAAGGTAAGGTGATGAAAGTATGAAATAGTACTGTTATAAATCTTTTTCATTCATTTTATTATTTATTAGCTGTAGTATTATTTTGTAAATTTGTCCATAAATTCTAAATTAGATATGTTACTATCTTGTTATTTGGCAAGTTCATTTTAGAATATACCTGATTTAAGTTCTGAAATCCTGTAATTCTTACTGAAGAAACACTATAAATATTGTCATGCCACAGGTCAATAGAGGAAAATATATTAAATTTGATTATTAAAATTTCTAACCTGGGTTTCCAGCCACCTCTATTAAGCGTGACTTGAAAAATCTTGAGGGGCCAGCTTATTTATTTCCTGAATGAATCAATTAAGTACAACTGTTATAAATCTCGGTGCCATTTTCAGCATGCCCTTGAACCATAGCCAAACTGCACTAATCGAACATATCAAGTGGCCAAACTACACTAATCAAACATATCAAGAGTGGTTCCCGGTTTAAGACTCAGTCCCAAACTACAACGAGGAGCTGTATCTACAAATGCTTTTTTAAGACAGGTTAGACTGTAACTCCATATGTGATGAGTAAAGTATTGAACAATACTGTCATAAATCAACTGCAATATGGACTTTTATTTCAAATATTATTTATTTATTATTAGCATTATTATGTTGTAAATCTGTATTTTTTTTTGCAATTTGTCCATTTATATCTGAAACCATTTTACAGCAGCAGACACGTACATGTAACTTTACCTTGATGTCAATACATGTATGAAAAAAATATTTTGTTTCTTGTTAAACTAAAAAGAATGTATGCATATACTTCTTGTTTTCCTGCAAGGCATAACTATGATATCTGGTTGAGTATATATTACGCAGTTATACAAACCACTCATTATAAATACCTTTAGTTAGTTAGGGAATAGACAGCAACTGCACCTTGGGGAGAAGACATCTACAATTTGTACACAGAAATAAAAAAATTCTATTAGTGTTCCTTCTACCCCTAATATAAGTTTTATGTAAGCTATATGAAAGTTTAAGTTGTGCCCTTCAAAAGCAAAACGAACAAGGCATAAACATAATAAAAGCTGTTGTAGGACAGCACAGCTTGCCTGAATCATGCTTTGCCTCTAAAGCTTTAACCAAAAACTTTAAGAAAATTTCTCAAAGTCTGTGACCTTCTCCTTAACCCTTAAAATGCCAAGAAAACCTGCATCTGAAAATGTCATCTGTTTATGTTGTCTGCTGAATATTCTTGCAAACTATTCAAACCTATTTTAAATTTGCATAGATCCTAGAGGAGCAGTCTGATCTGGGTCCACACTGTTTGCAAAAATGACTTTAAAATCACAAGCAGATGACAAAGCAGGCGACAATTGTTGTGACTGGTGCTTTAAGGGTTAAGGTCACTCTTATGGGTCTAGAACTTCAGACCAGCATCTAACATCAGGGCAAGTATGAACTACTCAGGATATACAGCCTTTTAAAAACTTAAACCAAAAACTTTAATCAATGACGACGCAGTGGGGACTGCTATAGCTCTATCTGTACTTTCGTAGAGGTTAGCTAAAAAGCAAAAGCTAGATTAACAAATAAATATATATTATTATTACATGCATGTAAACATCCAAATTATAGTGAAATTATCCAGAAGCATTAAAGTTAGATTGAAAGTTATAAAGCGTCATTAATATTGAAACATCATTTCTTGTAACTAAGGCTGTAACATTAAAACATCTGAATCTGAGAGGAAATCATAGCTCCAAATATTTGTTTGTGTTAAGGTTTTATGGCCCAGTCAATCCATTAGGGTCACGGCAAGTGTGGTTAGTACACCTAACCACATTTTTCCTGGGCAGGCTCAGTCCTCTAAGCAGTTAACCAGTACATGTGCACAATTTTTCATCAGAAACTGACATAAGCAGAAGGGAGAAAATATTTCATGATCAATCTCCATGAAAGAATGTTGCCAGACCTGGTCGGGATCGAACCCACGACCTGACCACCAGTCGGACATGCATCTGACCGAGCCGGCATAGCTCCAAGTAAGTTCCTGTGTTTTTTTTATAAAAAAGTTCTGACATTTTCTAATTTATCTATGAAAGCATATGTTATGGTACTCATCAGAAATGCCTTACTGAGGTGCCTGTAATAATATGTTTTTTGTAGAAAATGAAGAAAAATATTTACCTGTACACTCCTCTTATCTGGAGCTAGGGGATTGTATTTTCCTCCACTATTGTTTTCTTATTTCTCAGATTAATACTTAGCATGCTACGGGCATTTTCATTAGATTACACCTAAATGATATTTTCCCCATAAAATAGGATTTGACATTTCATGCAAACTGTTTCCTTAAGAGACAATTTGCATGGAATGTCAAATCCTACATTTTTGGGAAATTTAAGAAAAAATGTTTTAAAATGTCATCTGCTGGAACCTTTACCCAACATGCTTAGTATTAGGAAACATTTTCCATAAAAGAGTGCTATTAACTCATTGTAGTCTGGAAACCCCTAAAAGGTTACTTGGCAAACAGTACAGACCCAGATCAGATGCCACAGAACACAGCATCTAATCAGGGTCTCAACTGTTTGCAAATAATGCGAACATTTTTCTCTAGGAATATCTAAATCACACAGCCTCACATACATCAAATCGAAATTAGAATCTTCCAATATAATAGTGTGGAGGGGTTCATTCAGTTTTCAATGGGTTAAAAAGTGAGTTGTGCTGAATAGTATGAGCCTGTCTCCGTAATGTTAGAAAATGTACTTCAGACATGTGCACGCTTTGAAGACTCAGATCAGTCTACACATCCATATAGTCCAAGTAGTTTTCACTGTCGGCATAGAAATATTTCAAACTATCACGGGAACATGCCTATATAATTTTGACCCCCTTAAACCCCACTTTTATATAGTAAAACTGGGGCTACATTATTTTTCTTATTTCTGCTCAAAAACATAGACTCGTTAGAGCTGAGGCGGTTCTAACGAGTACCCACAATCTATGTTTTGAGCAGAAATATTAAAAATATCAGAATTTTTATCTGAAAATTTTCATTTTTTGGTGGTAAAATTGTCAGTATACAGTTGACTCTCGTTATCTCGAATTCCAAGGGACTCACTGAAACACTTCGAGATATCCGTACTTCGACATATCAGAGTTGAGAGAGTGAGGAAAACAATAAATTGAACGACCACATTTAACAAATGAATATGTAATTTGACTCCTGAAGTTAGAAATGATATATAAAATAATGTGGAAAAGAGGAGAAATTGCTCCTTAGGAGCAATTTCTCCTCTTTTCCACATTATTTTATTACCTGTTGTCATAGTTTCATGGTAAAACAGGGACCACATTTTCACTTAGAGATAAGCGGTAATTCGAAATAAGCGAGTTCGAGATAACGAGGTTCAACTGTATTTATATAGGCATGTTTTTGTAATGTTTGGCTGTAGATAGAGTGCCCAACTAAGACAGATCAGACTAGTCAGATGCACAGGCTTGTTTGTGTCTTGGCTCGCCATATAATTCCAAAGGTACACTATTTCACACCGTGACTCAATAAAACATCAGGCTCTACACTATTAACAGTTAACATGCTGAGTAATAATTTCAACAGATGCCATTTTGAAATATATTTTTCTTATTCTTCTCAGATAACAGGGTTTGACATGTCATGCAAATTGTCTCCATAGGAGACAGTTTGCATAAAATGTCAGCCTATTTCTGTGAAATAAGAAACATATCCTCAAGTTGTCCTGCTGAATTAGCACAAAGAAAAGTAAAGGTTAAGTTTGGCAAATAAACCATGCATACAATTTTATTTCAGTTTGTCAATCCTTATGTCGCACTTAATTGCTGAAGCGATTGTTACTAACAGAGTGTTAATTAGCACTTCATGCGAAGAATGTGACATGATAAAATACCAACCTGATGATGCTGGAAGCTCTTTCAGCTGGGTGTAGAACATAAAATACAGTCCAGAAAATGGCACATCTCTCAACAATGTTGCTGTAAGGCCACTGAACAAGCCTGGTGACAAATAAAAGGGAAAAACATAAACTGATGACTCATTAAACCTACAAGCCACCATCTAACTCAGAAGGTCATGTCCAGCATGTCCATCTGTACAGTCTGTTCAAGACCTATACTGTACACTTGTCTGAACAGTAAAGTTCACACATACCTCAAAAAAAAACACAAAACAAAACAAAAAAAAACAACACTTGTTTAACCAAAAAGTATGGATAACTTTTCTTATTTCTCTATGAAAACACATATTGTGGTACTCATTAGAAGCGCACAGAAATCGAGGCACAGCCAAATGAGTACCCGAAACTTATTTTTTCATTGATAAATTAGAAGAATATCTGAGACCTCGTGATCTGAAGTCAGGAGCGTAAACCACTTGATCACCTAGACGCCTCTTGTGTTTGTGGACGATGAAGGCCTTGACCATACTGTACAGATGAACAGACAGTCATGCACTTGCACTATTTTACATTACAACATTTGTAGGTTTTCACATTGGACTATCTTCCTTTCACCATTCTCATTTGTATTAACACCAGGACTCAGGTTAAAACATTAGTAATTAATTTCTGATTAGCTCAATGTAACTTCAATGTACCATGTACGTATACATATATATTTGGACACCTTAACTCCTTTCCATATATATCTTAAAACTTGAAAAAGTCCAGGGCACAGTTGTTCAAAGCATCGTTAGCTTAATGAGTTCGTTAGTGGTCAAAATGTTAACTGTTCTAGTAAGTAGAATACCTAGTTCACAGGTATTTTTGCTGAAAAAATATGAGTAGCTTTTGCAAAGCTTCTCACATTTTTTCAGCAAAAATGTAGCATAATCTGCCATATTTAATGATTAAAGTTTTAACGATACATTAAATAACGACATCGTTAGTTTTAAACAACTGGGCCCAGTTAACTACCTGTTGATTATCAAAAATCTGCAGGGATGTACAGACATAGCCCCATTTTCATTTATGACCAAGTGTTGATATTTTTCTTATTTCTCCATGAAAACGTATTGTTGGGACTTATTATAAGCACCTCATCAAAGCGCTACTAATCAGGATCCACAGCATATGTTTTGTGAAAGAGTAAGAAAAAATAATTATCTGAAAACCCCTCTTATCTATAGCTATACATGGTCTAAATAAGATTGTGCATGCATAAACTTATGTTCTGTGCATATGCATATCTTAGCAGTCAGTAACTGCCGATACATTATAGACTATAGAATGTCCAATGATAATTGTGCAACTGAAGAACCACAGACCCTGATCAAACTGTGTGGATATGTCATCAAATCAAAGTCCTCACTGATCACAAATGCAGCATGAAAATACTGTATTTACCCTAAGTATTTGGATACCTCAACTCCTTACCAAATATGCTCTAAAATTTGAACCAGTACAATTCACTACCCGATATTGTGTCTAAAAATTGCTGGATGAGTGGCAAACAGTATAGACCCAGATGAGATGAGTCTATACTGTTTGCTCAGGCCTGTCTGTCCGAATACATATGGTAAATACGGTAGGGCTTGACAATTTTACAAATAAGCTACAAGAACTAACTGGAATAAAATATCAAACCCTATATTTTGGAGAAAAAAAAATAATAAAGTATCACTTTTTTGGCATCTGTCACTGTCATGTAGATTTAGGTAAACGGGAAATGCAAGGTTGGTAAAGACTGTATCAGAAATGAAAGACCTTGACATATGCAATTTGATGTAAATTCAATAAAATCAGATAAAGATTAAATCAATTAAAGACGTTTAAAAATTACCATTTTGAATATCTAATAAGGTTCTGAAAATTTCAAAATACTAAATAAAACCATCTTTCTGATAAACATTTATTGATTTTGCTTGAAAACCACATTGTGGTTTTCAAACGAAATCAAGGAATGTCTAGACAAGAAGCTATATGTACAATTATAGAAGTTGAATATTACTGCAAATATTATTTATTTAGGTTTTGCATATTTAATTAAGGCTTTATGACATCATAAATTCACATAAAACTTTCAAAAAGGCAGCACCAATAGCAGTTCTGATATTTTAAAACCTTGATAATTACTTATTTTTCATTTGATTTGGATCAAATTTACATCAGAATGCATTGTTTGTCACTACCTTGCACCTCAGATGCATTCTTCATCAACATTGCTTTTCCCTTTAATAAAACAAACCTTTAATTCCTTCAGTTCCATAGATCTTGATCACAGCTCTCGACATGCTCTTGTACATGAATTCTCCACTCTTAAAAATAAAACAGAAAAGTCATCATTTCGCACGGAGTATTCAAAGCATTGAATTCATATCAGTTTTACTTGGACAAGAAAGCTAAAACTGTGTCCATCTTAAATCTCCTACAGGAAAATAATAGAGCAAAAAAAATCGTAAATCAGGATCTTGGCTCTTAACCCATTTAGATGAGCAACCACCGAAAGGGTAATTGGCAAACAGTGCAGACCCAGATTATATGCCACAGAACACGGCCATTGATCAGGGCCTACACTGTTTGCATAAAATACAGGAATTTCTATAAAAATTAGCACATGCAGTAATAAAAATTAACCTGACATCTGCTATTGGAAATAGACTGGCCCAAAAACTTGTGGTAGAAGAGTCTACTCAACGTAAATGGGTTAATCTACATTATAATACACTATGCTTTTAATGAGAAACATTTCTCAATGATTAACTTTTCACTGAGAAACAAAGTATTCTGTAATGTCCAATATGCGTTCAGTAGGAAACATTTCTCACTGTAACAGTTTTACATTATGAAAGGGGTATCTAAATACTGGTACACACTTCTCTCATATCATCTCTAAAAACCTATCTTTTGATCTCTCATTAGACTTGGCAAAGCACTTCTAACGAGTACGCACAATATAATTATAGGCTTTCCTGGAGAAACAGGAAAATAATGAATACTTTTGGTTAAAAATACACCTTAACCATTGTCATGCTGAATAAATTAAGATGCCATGTCCACTTCTAAATCTCAGCCACTCAGTTACTTGATCCAGGTTGATACAAATTCACATACTGAATGACAAACAATGCAGATTCAGATCAGTTGGCTTCTTAGAAGCCAACTGATCTGTATCTGCACTGTTTGCATATCCGGGTTCAGCAGATAAAAGGTTAACAACACAGTTATGAATGAAATGCTTTAAATCTCTCCTTAAGTAGAAATTTACCTCATATCTTGTTTTCAATACTGTAAAAGGCAGCATTGTCACGGCGGCAACTGACCTAGCAGATGCTCCAATCAAAACTGATTCTAGTGGCTTCTTGGAGGATCTGGAGAAAAATAATTTACATCATGAGAAAAGCTCTCTTAATCTCTACCACTCTCTGGGCTAATTCAGCAGATGGCAAGCTGATGATATTTTTCTTATTTTTCCCAGAAAATAGGCTATGACATTTCATGCTGTAACATTTCCATGAAATTTCAAAGCTTATTTTCTGGGAAAGAGATTGTGAGAAATATATTTTAAAATGTTGCCTGCTGAAACGTTTACCCAGCATGCTATTAGTGTTAAATATGACATACATTCAGTAATTACTATACTATACATGGTTTTAAAACAGTGCAAATAAGTGATAATGGCAGGTTATTCTTCAGCAAGACAAAATGTGTCTTTTTTCACAGACTGTTTAATTCTTAAATTTAAATAAGTTATAAACAAGACATTGTAACCAAACTGCAAAGTACACATATGCCCCACCTCATGCCCTTACAAAAATGTGAAGTCAACAGACTGTGGCCAATATGGCCTAGACAAGGGCAGTATTTTGCTGTTGTGTAGTAAAGCTTTTTATATGGATCCATGCCAAGCAAAAAGATGTCTTCGAGCATGCCAAATATCCACAGATGCAAAAGCTACTCACATTTTTTCAGCAAAAATATTAGCGTATATGCCATATCTAAGGATTAAGATTTTAATGATACGTTAACTGATGACGTTAATTTTGAACAACTGGGCTCAGATGTTTGCTCTCCATTGATACATTCTACAGTGTCCAGTGATTCAGTTAGTAAACAGTGAAGACCCTGATCAGACTGCCTGAATGTGCAGGCAAAGCTGGACCTTCCCTGTCAACATATGATTACATATTATCTCATGGCCCAGCCCTTATGTAAAGTGGTAGCAAAGTTCTTTTTTTTCTAAAAAGAAATACCTCCTGATATACCCATTTTGCCTAAGCTCAATGACATCTCTCTGGTATCAAGCTGAAATTGCTATTTAATGGAGCACATGTTTTATAAATCTACTGTGTTTGCCCTAAGCATTCCAACACCTAAACTCCTTGCCTTATGTGGACTAAATTTTGAAGGTCATTTTAATGCCTGTTGGCAAACAGTGTGGTCCCTGATTACATTTTGGGGCCTCTGATTGGATAACAAAAAGAAATATCCTTTATCAATCAGAAACTGCAAACCTTGCTGTTGTAGCAAGATTTTTTGGATGGAATACTCACTCGAAATGTCCCTTCAAGTAATGGATGGTGGAAAAGTATATACCAATTCCCGGAACACATCTGGAGATGGACTGTAACACCAAAACAACATTACTGTACATACCTCCACATTAGGCGCTTTTTTTTTTTTTCAAACAAAAATTAATGAGATTTTTCTTATTTCTACATGAAAACATGTTGTGGGTTCTCATAAGAAGGTGCTTCTAAGAGTACCCACAACATATATTTTCATGGAGAATAAGAGAACTATTTCCTGATACCCCATCTTGAATTACATGAATATAGCATTACTGTCATCCTGTCATCACCAGCATTTTTGCTGGCTTTCAAACTATGTACATATCGAGGGTTGAGCGCAAGACTATTGTAACTCAAACATATTTTTGAAACCCTTGTTTAGGGGCCACTTGGACCCCTTTGTAAACAATGCAAATTTAGGTGCCATTGCTCATACGAGCAATGGCACCTAAATTTTCATTGTTTACAGAAAGAAATGTTGTAATCTTCATAATGCCTTCATGGTGAGGAGATTAGGTTTGGGGAAAAACAACCATCTGAGTTACACTAGTCTTGCGCTCAACCCTCGATATACTTGTTGACCTTTCCTTTCCCTGTGCCCTGAAGCACCCATACAATCAATAATCATTACACTTAAGCAACAGCAGATAGCTAATATCCATTACAAAACAAGACTACTCAAATACTCTGAAAATTTTACCAACAAAAAATGAATATTTTCTGATAAAAATTCTGATACATGTATTTTTCATATTTCTGCGCAAACATAGATTGTGGGTGGGTACTTCTAACGAGTACCTACAATCTATGTTTTTGAGCAGAAATAAGAAAAATAATGTATACCCCTGTAGACCCCAGTTTTACTATATAAAAAGTGGGGTTTAAGGGGGTCAACATTAAAAAGGCAGGGCTTCCGTTAAGCGGACGTACGGCGTATATTACGCCCTGAGATTGCCACCGGACGTCCAAATTGAACTTCAAAGACGTACCGCGGACTTCCGAAATTTCTTTTGTCCGTCCGAAATCGATACTCGAGACGTCCAAATATTGTCAAAAGGCCCGCCCACTTTTAACCAGTTGTATAATGTTTGTCCCGCCTACTTACCGGAAATTCGCTACCTGTGTTGACTGAGCTTTAAGGACGTCCCACTTTCCGCTTGCGGGAGTTTTATTGACAGCCGTGTCAAGCGTCGCGGCACCCTTTTGATGGCTGCATGATCACTGCGTGTATTTGTCACGCGTGCTGAGTTGATTAATTGATGTTTTTATAATTAAATTTTCTACTGCGACCCCGAAAATATTCGTTGAAATTATATGAAGTCATTATTATTTTTTAATATTCACGTCTTAAAATCTTAAATTATTATTTTGCTAAGAACGTGTGTCGTCTGCAACACTTCCGGGAATTGCCGTGAAATTCTATAAATAAATAAATAACAATTATGCATAGAACGCAAATTAAAATCTATTCGAATTTAGAAGCTTACGTTTGTCATGACAACAAAGGCAATTTTTCAAATGAAAAGAAAACATATTTTTCGTCAAAATTTTCGGAAAACCCGTTTCTAAATGCGTAGCCTTGTTCCGGTTGCGCTGTTTACCAGCGCGGAAAAGACGCAAATTTAAGTAAGTCTAAATACTGGCGATTTGCGATGTTTTTGCTTGCTTTTCTCCGCGAACGAGCGTTTTGCTGTTGGTATTTCATCGAGAGCTGCCTTTAATTTGTTTGTTGTTGCACGAGTCGGCGCCGTTTTCCCGCAATTTTTGTGAAGGAAGCAACTAGTTCGCTCGTGTTGATCAGCTTCAATCCGAACAAATATTTCATTAAATACATTTCTGCAAAATAATTTCAGCATAGTTTATTTTTAAGGAAACATGCTTTGGGTGTTTTCTCTCATGTATTTTCTTTGCTTTTTTCTTTCTATGGGGCTTTGAAACAAATGCGAAGTTGTACCAATTTTGATGCTTTCTCTAAGGTTCGACATACAAGTACAGGCTTTCCAAAAAGATGCGATCGAATTTTAATAAGCGTTAAGGACATTTTTAAAACACATCTAAGAGAAGCGTATATCATGATGATTCTGTGTGACACTGAAATAAGAACCTATGTTCTACTAAAGAAAGGGCAGACCACCGCAGCACGGAAAAAAAAGTGGGACTTCCTAGATTTTCCTGTGGGACTTCCAAATTTGAGGGGTAGGAAGTCTGGGACTTCCTGAGTCTGGAAGTTGATGGAAGCCCTGAAAAGGCATGTTTTTGTGATGCAGATCACCTCTCCAGATAAGAGGAATACCTACACAGGACCAGATAGTACGATAAATGTCCTAAAATTTTGTACACCAATGTTTCTGACAAAATAGCATATGCAAGCAGTGCAGACCCAGATCAGACTGCTCCTGAAGAAGCATTCTGATCAGGGTCTACACTGTTTGCCATTCCACTATTTATTTTAAGAAACAACTGCATAAAAAGCACAATTTATTCGAAAAAAGTATGGCATAAACTATGCCATAAAGTGTTCGAAATTTTAGGACATTTGACATATCATTTCCAGCCTTACATGTATATGTATATTCATCTTTTAGCATACTGTCCTAGAATTTGAACATAACCATTTTACTAACTACTGATGTATGTAAAATTTGCTGAATGAGAGGCAAAGCCTCTCAACCCCTATCATATGCCTCATATACATATATTTAAACATGTTTTGTGGGTGCTAATTGGAATTGTCTCATTGAATATTCAAAAGAGTATCAAGACAAGTATTTCTGAAGCATAAATAACATATAAAAATTATATTTTAACCCTTAAAGCGCCAATCACAACTGCAGTAGAAATATTTTGAAATATTTTTTATGTGCCCATAACAAATGAGCCAGGGCACAGCATTTCCTAAAAGATTGCATGTGCACCCAGGAAAGACTCGGATCAGCTTGTGCATCCGTGCAGTCTGATCAGAGTCTCTGATGCACATTCTAACAAAAGCTAAGGACTCAAACCTTCTTCATGTGACCAGCACTCTGATCAGAATGTGTAGATGGGCAGGCTGATCTGAGTCCTCACTGGGTGCGCATGTAAAAGCTGTGCCCCAGGCTCAGATGTCTTCATGATGAAATAAGAAAATACATGTATATACAGAAAAATTGTTAAGGAAGAGTATTTGGTGATAATTATGAGATAATTTTCTCCAGTTCTTCACAAAAACATGTTGTGGGTACTCATTAGAAACACCTCAGCCCTGTGTGTATATATATATATATATATATATATGGATACCATTTTTATCTGGAGCTTTGTTGAGCCAGGAAAAGAACTGAAATTTCGAGCAGAACACTACAGACCTTTTCAGTGTGGCACAACAGCTCATATCAAAGTTTACTTGTACATGTAGCTGGTTCTCTCAGGTTTCATAAACTTTCTAACTGGGTTCAAGGTTTCTGATAAGCTAAAAATCACTTCCCTCACAGCTCCAGATGAGAGTGGGTTTCCACATTATTTTTCTTATTTCTCTACAAAAAACTATGTTGTGCTGGGTATTCATTAGAAGCACTTCCGAGAGGCACTTCTCATGAGTACCCACAACATATATTTTAATGGAGAAATAAGAAAAATATCAATACTTTTCAGTTGAAACAGCTTCTTATCTGGAGTTATGATTCACTTCTGTTCCTAAATTTGTCATGCCCCAATTCCAACCTTGTTCAAGGTTTTTATTTCACTTCACTCCCTATCTTTATCGCTCCCTAACTTTATCGGTGGTTAGGACAACACTCAACTTTGAGATCATTTCTGTCCATTATGACCAATGTGCTGTGCCACTTGTTGTCCTTTTAACCATTCCATGTACCCATAACGTATGTTTTGGTGATATTATAGGAAAAGAAATCTAGAGATCTACATTCAAAGTCCTGATCAAATAAAGAAGATGCCCAGCCTGACTAGAACTTTGGATATATTTCATGTTTCTCTATAACTACGATGTACTTACAGGCACAAGTCCTCGCCACAAGCCAATAACTTTTTCTTGCTGGACAACATTGGCAATTACTGTGACCATTCCAAGGGGACGCGGCCTGAAATAAGTACATACATTTGAAGGAAAACAATGTAACAGTCACATGGGGAAAATGTTTATACAGCATGGTCATACTAGTGTGTCTTACAAGTATAATAAAATAGCATTTCTTTTTCAGATAGTGTATGTAGGAATACCAATAAGGCAACTTCCTCTTAGCTCCAGATAAAGCACTTCTTTCAACCAAAAATTGTTGATATTTTTCTTACAAAACATAATGTTGTGTGTACTCACTAGATGTACCTCAGTGAGACACTTCTAATGAGTAGACACAATATATTTTCATGGGGAAATAAAAAAAAATATTTTCCGGATACCCCTCCTTATCTGGAGCTATGTTTCCTCCCATATAATTTTGAATGGTGTTTTGATGATGCCTTCTATTTATGACATAACATTGCTGATTCTGTATGATGTTGTGTGCCATCTTACTTTGGTATTAAACAATATAAACCTAATGAAATCTTGTGACATCTCACCCACCCATTTTTTCAATTCATTGTTTGATTTGTTTTATTCAGATTTTATGTCACTTTCCAGCAATCTTTCAGTCATATCAAGCTGCTGTCTGGACCTGGTGCAGAGTGCTGCTTCACTGAAATACCATTTAGAGTGCTGTCTCACTGAAATACCATGCCTCGGATACATAACATGATATTACACCCAGTCACCTTATACTGACATCGGGATGACCAGTTCTAGCTCTTCTTTAATTTCTTCTTATTGAGTACCAAGCAAAAGAGCATCTAGTACAGTTTCGATCCTACAACTTCCCAGTCACAAAGCAGACTCTACCAACAGAACCACTGTGCGGGTGTTGTTTTTAATTTAACGATGACAAATTGTGGTCCCTACTTTAGGCATTCAATTGTGTTTACCCTAAATATTCTGACACCTTAACTCCTTACTTTGCTTGTCCAGAAATTTAACCCATTGTATACTGAACAGACTCTCCCACACTATATATTGGAAGAGTCCAATTTCAATTCTAGGTACATCCGGCTATGAGATTTACATATTCCTAGCGGAAAATGGCTAAACTGTTTGCAAACAGTGGAGACCCTAATCAGACGCTGCATTCTGCGGCGTCTGATCTGGGTCTGCACTGTTTGCCAATTACCCTTTTACGGGTCTCCTGACTACAATGGGTCAAGCAAGTCTATTTCAAAGTTCTTGATAAGACGCCTTTTTCAATCCAAAAGTAACGATATTTTTCTTATATTTCCATGAAAACATATGCTGTGGGTACTCATTAGAAGCGCCTCGGCGAAGTGCTCCTAATGAGTACCCACAACATGTTTTTGTGGAAAAAAAAAAAAATATATTTACCTGATACCACCTCTTATCTAGACCAATGCTATTTTACTACCCGTTGATGTCTAAAAACTGGATGAGTGGTAAACTGTGCAGACTGATCAGATGCCATATGCGGCAGCATTTGATCTTGGTCCAAACTATTTCACGACCCCCTCTACATCAAATTCTTATGGTTAATATGGTACATTATTAACACTGGTCCTGCTGAACCAGGATATGCCCTGCCTTTGCAAACTGAGTAGATCCAGATCAGTTGGTTTGTTTGTGCTGAAGATTTACAGCCCAGTCAACCCATTGGGGTCATGTTGGGCATGGCCAGTTTCCCCAACTACACTTTTACAGGGCAGGCCTAGTCCTCTAAGTGGTTAACCAGTATTGTGCACAATCTTTCGCCAGAAACTGACAACTGCCCTTCCTGAATCAGCCAAAGGGAGAGAATGACTGCAGAAACTATTTCATGATCAATCTTCATGAAAGAATAATGCCGACCCGGCAGGGGTCAAACCCATAACCTTCTGATCACCAGTCAAACGTGCATCCAACTGACCCACTAAGGCTGGCTCCAGATCAGTTGGTTCCTCAAGAAGCCAACTGATCTACATCTACACTGTTTGTCCTTAAGTACATTTGTCCTTAAGTACATGTATCTGAATTTGTACCAACAACCTGGATAAAATAATATGATGGCTGAAAATTAAAAGTGGGTGTGGCATCTTAATTTATTCACCATTGCATCTTAATTTGATCAGCACAACAAGGGTTAACTAAAGTACCAGTATACAACAAGATACAAAAATTCTTACCCCACATTTATAGATGACTGTACTCTGGTTTTCACCAAGTCAAATGGTTGAAATAATAATGTTGAGCAAGTTCCACTGAGTGAGCCAGCAAGGAACGATTTGATGACTGGTGACTGAAATGAAAAAGGAACAGAAAATGAACCCTGCATTAACCTTAACCACTCTCTCGGCTAATTCAGCAGACAATCAACTGAACAGGGTTCTCACTAGGATTTTGAAACAAAAGGTCCAAAGGCCACAGCTCACTTACCTGAGTGAAATAGCCACTGCAGATATGCAGATGTTATGCAACACTTTTCCAATCCTGTCATTGAAACTAATGAAAGGATCATCATTTGAGCAGTTCTTGGTTTTGAAGAAGCCGATTGTGTTTTTTTATTGTCATTATTTTACCATATATGGGCATGACAGTCAATGGAGCGTGACCATTTGAACAAACTCTCAATCCCGTTTCAACAGTAGGATCAGCATGAAACTGGGTGGAAATTGGCCAACTGATTTCTGAAGAGAAAGTGTTTAACAATATCATGATTTTATACATGTATACAGCATAGGGGCAAAGGAAGATACGGGTAATCCTCACAGAATAAAATGTTGATTGTAAATTAAAGCTTTTGCTACTTCAATCATATATTGAAAACTTTAGACACTTCAGCTATTTTTGTCTTTGTGTGTGTGTTCTTTGCTCTCAAGGGTCATTGTTTTTATAATATAGCTTTTTCGTTCTAGAGGGCATCCTGTTGCTAAAGTGTGTTTCAACTCAAATCGCCCAACGATTTGGGTGAAGAAGTCAAAAAATGGTTTTCAAGATGGCAGCTATAGTGGTGGCCATTCTGGATTTCCAACTGGCAAGATTTTCGCTATTTTTCATGTACACATCAACCTGTTGCTACATTGTAAGTTTCAACTTAATTCGCCTTGTGGTTTGCAGGCAAATGTTCAAAACAGATTTTCAATGTGGCGGCTGTGGCCGCCATCTTGGATTTCCGATCAACACTATTTTAGCTCATTTTCATCCAGAAGCTGTCCTGTTGCTACAGAGCAAGTTTTGGCTCAAATCCACAAAAGGTTTGTGAAGAGAGGTCGAAAATTGATTTTCAAGATGGCAGCTGTGGCGGCAATCTTGGATTTTCAATTGGCTCATCAATTTTAGCTATTTTGTGTCTACTTGGTGTCCAGCTACTCCTCATCAAGTTTCAACACAATTGGATCATAGTCTTTAGAGGAGATGTCCAAAATATGAATTCTCATATATGTATAGAGCTTATACAAATGCATGGGAAAGCAAATTTGACCTTGCTGTATAAAAGTCAAACATCATTGTAGGACCATCATTTTAGCAATTTTGGTAAATGGTAGACCACCCATTCCCAATGATTTGTGCAAAGATTAGGCCCCAGGTCTTATTTAGTTCTGGAGAGGAAGACTTTTAAAGGGTTTTACCTATGGGCATGGCGGCCATCTTGGTAAATGGACTTTGACTATTTTAACAATCTTTCATTCCACTGCCCCACAGAGGCTACACTTGAAATTTGTTCAGCATTGGCCAAGGGGCTTCAGAGGAGATATTGTTTGAAATTCTCAACATTTTCCCCATTCAAATGTATGGGCCCATACAAATGCATAGGCAAACAAACTTGACCTCATAAAAAGGTCGAACGTCAATATAGGACCATCATTTTAGCAACATTGGTAGACCTCCCATCCCCGATGATTTGTGCAAAGTTTCAGCCCTATGGCATCCTCAGTTGTGGAGAAGAAGATTTTTAAAGGTTTTTACCATATATGGGCATGGTAGCCATCTTAGTCAACGAACAGCAACCATTTTAGTTTCCCCAACCTAAGGAGGCTCTGTATGAAATCTGAGCAAAATTGGCTCAGCGGCTTGAGAGGAGAAGTCGTTTGAAACTGTTAATGAATGCATGGATGGACAGACAAAAAGTGATCACTATAGCTCATCCTGAGGATAGCTCAAATGAGCTAAAAAGAAGTCCCAAAGCCCTCAAAAAGTAGTTGTTCTATGTAATTTTGCTGAATGTTTCTGAGAATTACTCAATTAGCAGGCCCAACAACCAAAACAGAAATACAGGACTCTCTATTTGGAGTTAATGAGAATGTTGATACTTTTCTTATTTTTCCTAGAAAACAGGATTTGACATTTCATGCAAACTGTCTGCACTGTAAACAATTTGCATGAAACACCAAAACCTATTTTCTGAAAAAAAAATAATAAAAATAAATAAAAAAATAACAAAATATTTCAATACGTTGTCTGCTGAAACTTTTACCCAGCTTGCCAAGTGTTAGTAAACACAGGTGATGATTACTGAATATACCCTATTTATTCAAACACCTTATCTTCTTACCATACTTGTCCTGAAATTTGAACACATGCATTTTACTACAATGTATCTGCTGATGTGTTTATAAATTGCTGGATGAGTGGCTAACAGAGCAGACTGTGATCAGATGCCATATTTGGCATCTTGTCTGGGTCTACACTGTTTGCTCTAAATTACTTAGGCCTGTCTGTCTGAAAACTGTATGGTATTTATGTCTGCAAAAAATGTTCAAAACACTAAGGCTATTCGAATTAATACCACATTTATTAAGGTTTAGCACTCGAATTATCTAGGTAAAATTTTCAGCAGATGTGAGATGACATTTCAAAATATATTTTTCTTTTTTTTCCCTGAAAACAGATTTTGACATTTCATGCAAATTGTCTCTGGTGGAGACAATTTTCATAAAAATGTCAAAACCTGTTTTCTGGGAAAAATAAGAAAAATTGTCAATTTGTGATCTGCTGAATTAGCCCAGAGCAGTAAAGGTTAAGTACACAAAGGTTGTCCAATGAGGGCAGAAAGATTAACAAACTAAGCTGTAGATAAGAGGCATGTTTAACCCTTGTCCTGCTGAATAAATTAAGATGCCATACCCACTTCTAATTTTCAGCCAATCAGATTACTTGATCCAGATTGTTGCTATAAATTCACACACTTAATGGCAAATAGTGCAGATCCAGATTTAGTTGGCTTCTGATGAAGCCAGCTGATCTGGATCTACACTGTTTGCAAAGGATATATCCGGGTTCAGCAGGACAAGGGTTAACATTTTTCTTATTTTTCCTGGAATACATATGTTTTGGGCACTCATTAGAAGTAATTACAGGTAATCATCTGAAGTGACTGACTGAGGCATTTCTCATGTTCTTTTAGCACAGAAAGAAGAGAACAAATACAAATGTTTTCCTTTTTTTTTTTTCTTGTGACTCTAAATCCGTTTTTCATACATATTCCCCATAAAAAAAAAAATACTTCATACTTTCAATTATCAAAACATCATCAAAAATTTAAAGACTACCGTAAAATGAACAGGACAGAAATTTCAACTTCATACTTGAGGCCTTTATATTAAATATTGTGACACCTTTACCCTAGTCCTGCTGAACCTGGATATGTACTGCCTTTGGAAACAGTGTAGATCCAGATCAGCTGGCTTCTGAAGAAGCCAACTATCTTAATCAGCACTGTTTCTTATTAGGTATGTGAATTTGTATCAGCAACTTGGATCAAGTAATCTAAATGGCTAAAATTTAGATGTGGGCGTGGCAAGGGTTAATTCCTTATAATACTTGTGCTAAAACTTGAACAAGTCTATTTTACTACATGTACCTGTTGAGTTGTAAGAAACCATTGGGTGAGCAGCAAGTAATGCAGACCCTGATGATCAAATTTTGCCACATTCTGCAGTATCTGATCTGTGTCTACAATTGCTCATGTCACAGCACTCAGGGTAATTAGGATACACATTTGTAAATCAGCTGTCCATTTCATGAGAAAGTGTCAACATTAAGAACTTGTCAATCAGTGTGCATTCAACTATCAGTGACCTTGGCTAGAAGTGCAGAAGTGTTCCCAGAAATGAATTAACCCAAGAGGTACTTGTACTCAGTGATTTTTTACAGTTTGGTTTTAATGAGTTCATGGGGCTCTAAATAGTGACTGAAATTCAGTGGGTTCCAAGATAAAATTAAAAGTCCCTAACCTATTTTACATCCATTTTCTTTTGCATTTTGTGAATCCAGGGATTTGCATACATAAAATTTGCTAGTCCTAAAGCAAAATTAAGAGTACATGAGGCAGGACTTGCAGGTACATGTAAATAAATCATTGAGTACATGTACTTTCAAAGTCCATACTTTGCTCTATCCTTCTTGAACTTTTTAATAAATTAACAAACAATTAAGAACTATAGTTAACATAAACCATAGTTTAGCATCAATGGCAGGGCTCAACAGGGAAAGTCCACGTACACTACGGTTAATATCCTAAAATTTGAGGCACTTTATGCCATACTATTTTGGCTTTTTATGCAGCTCTTTCTTAAAATACTTAGAGGAATGGCAAACAGTGTAGACCCTGTTCCTGATCAGACTGCTGTCTGATATGTGTTTGCACTGTTTGCATGTCATTTTGTCAGACACTTTTGTGTTTCCATATTTAATAATACTTAGAGGATTGGCAAACAGTGGAAACACTAATCAGACTGTCAGGAGCACGACTCATTACCACATGATTGTACATACATGTAACCTATGCTATACCGATGCCCTGAAGTGGAATAGTCTACCTCCTGGTGTAGTCACAGATGAGACAACATAGGAATTTAATGTCAAAAGTATAATTTACAAGCTGCCCACACAAAGCCATGATGGCAAAATTTTCCACCTTTCCCATCACCAAACAATCCCTTACCAAAATGAAACTGTTGCGGCAATATTGCAGCAGTACTGAGGCAGTATTGCTGCAATAACTTGTTGCCAGACAGGCCAGATTCTTGAAGCTGCAATATTGCCATAATCAGCATTCCCATTCACGTACTGCAGTACATAGTGGCAATAACAAGCCAGACTTCTGGGAATATTTTATTGCAACAACCTTATTTCTGGCAATAACTTACTGCCAGTATTCTGGCAACACTTTATTGCCAAAAACTGGAGCATGCTCAGTGGGCACTTCTTGTTTCACTTCCTTTAACAATTTTGGAGGGAACTGATGCAAACAACGAAAATGTGTTTAACTAAAATCTGTTTCAATCATGAACAGGAACACATTAGCCAAGTATTTTTGATACAAGTGAGTGTTTTTCAGATAGTTTGCATTTTGTTCAACACTGTATTTTTTCTAATGGTAGCTATATTTCTGAAATTGATAAGTTCTTTTGTTCTGCATGAATTCTGGAAATTGGTCTAGCTATAAGACCTACTTTAACCAGGCAGTGAAAGTAGGAAATACAAAATTATTACATTTTCACAACAGCAGAATGAGGGACAGTTCCAATTAAGAAAGGAGACATAAGGACACTCCATGTAAGATAATAGTTTTACATGAAAACCAGGGTCTTCCTAAGAAACTTAGCTTTTCTGTGAACGATGAATTTGTTTAATAAGTAAATGTTATGCATGCAATTTCCAAGTTCATTGGTTTTACTAGCACATTCCCTGACTCAATACAATGTATTAAAAAGTCAAGCTTATTTCTTGTTTCTTGCATATATATATATATATATATATACATGTATGTTGGAATTAACAGAAAACTGAAAACCCATTGTGGTGACTAAATACTTTTCTTGTGGCAATACTGCCAGAAATTTATGTTCCAGTTCATATCTGGATGGTTTTTGCAGTACTGCAGCAATAATGCCTGAAAGGATCATTCCGGCAGTATTGTGGGAAACTAATTTGCATATGATATACAGTATTACCGCAATATTGCAGCAATACTGCCAGAATGTACTGCACATGGCAATATTGCCGCAATATATTGTCAGAAGCCTTGTATTTTGGTAAGGGATACCAACAAGCCGCAAATTAAATAATTGTCTCACAAATGTAACTAAAATGTCAAGGCTTACAAAAAGGACATAATAGATAAAAACATATTTTGTGAAATAAGACAAAAACTCTCATTCTAACTGGCTCAAATGGCAGCGAAATTCAAGATGAAGAAAACTGTCATTTTATTATATCATATATATGGTTAGCTGCCAGTCCATGTTACATCTTAGTTATACCTTGGTTCATGCGCATGTACGATGCGATAATGCATGAGTGTGAGCGAGTGCATTATTGCACGTACATGCGCAGAACCATGGTATAACTGATTTATCACATTTTCATGCATGTACATGTAGATCATCTACATCATGAGATATTTCATGCTGACTGTTTGGAATTCAGGCTAATATGTGATAACCTTAAGAAATTATGCTAATTTCATAACTGGGTGCTATTTTCCTACTGGTACATGTATGGTATTTTCCTGCTGATATTTAGTCTTAAAGAATGTGGCTGGATCCGACAGCAATCAAACCTGTGACATCCTCTTCACCAGTGGGATATTCATCCAGTTTAAAGCACCAATTTCCAAAGCAGCGATTTATTCTTTATATGTGATTTTTTTCAGACGTTAAGTCTCCCTAATTTTTAGTGAAACTCACTAATTTATGGCTCAAAAAACTCTGTTTTATGCACTGCCTCACTATTTAATTCTGAAATTTCCCCTTTTGCTCATATACATGTATAAATAAGGACCTCACATTTTTTTTCCAGAACCTCACTAATTTTTATTCTGAAAACTTAACATGTCTGCTTTTTATTCCTTACATCTGCTTTTTTTTTTTTTTTTTTTTTTTGCATGACTAGTCCGGGTTAGTCCCTTTAGGGTACCTGATCAACCAATTAGAACAGCTAATTGGCAATTAAGACAAATAAAAATAACAATACCTTAGAAATACCCATGTAATATCTTTTTAAAATAAGTTCACAATTGTTTCATCATATTGTTAAACCACTGCCGCATGCTGTGTGTAATTACATCATCTACTGACACTAGCCTAGGCTTGGTAACACTAGCCGAGCACGTGAATGTGAGTCAGATAAGAATTTCTGACAGAGTGTAGAGCCAGATCAGGGTGGCATGCAAATTATACACTGAACAAATATCCCATATGTTTAAATGCAGGGAAATGTATTGTATTCCACATTATTGCACTTACCGTTAGCACTTGTTCCATGTCATTTATTTCTTATTAGAAGCGATCTATATTCCGATTATTTTTTTTATGTAATTATTATTTTTATTTACATGTACTTTCTTTTTAGGTCTACAGTAAGTCTGCTGTATCCACCAGTGCGATGGTCAGGGGTCAACCCCTGAATACGCGTGTTACAAACATAATTCAGCCTAAATGTAAACAGCACTGATTAACACTGGGGTCCTCAGAAACCCCCTAGGCGCAAAATTAACTGTGTCCCTCAAATCTTCTTTCGTTTTCCGTTTTCTTCTCTCGTGTGTTGCTTTCCTACGTCACTCTAGCTAGAAGCGGTTTTAACTGGTTGAACCTATAAATAGATACATTGATAACACAGTCATGTAGAAGGTCATCGGCACTGAACAGAACAAAACAGAATAGAATTTTATTAGAAAAACCCAAATACATATGGTTAATAAAAATATTAGTGCTCAACAGTTGTGTAAGCTTGAATTTCAGTGCAGAAGACTAGCCCATGAGCCTTCTCATTGGATGCAGCCAGATATATACCATCACAACTTCTACTATACTTTATTGTGAGAACTCAGTGTTTTCATACACTGCAAAACAAACGAACATGTCACAAATACAACATATATGATATTATAGGTCAGACTACAAATGCATACATGTTAAAATATAAATATAAATGTTTTAACAAAATGATGACATGACAAAGTTAATGACTCTTTTAAGGGATGCTGATTAATTGACTGTCTGATTATATATATGTTGTTTATGATCCTCTTTATTCTTTGGCATTATATAAATATTTACTTATAGTTAGGTTGCTTGGGCCCTGTTTACTAGATGAAGTAATAAATTTAAAACTTCTGATTCATTTTTTACATAACTTTGTTATTACATAACTTTGTTATTCTTTGAATAATACATTTCTGATTTGAACCGGGAAGGCCCAGATCAGCTTGCAAACCCACACTGGCTGATCTGTGCCTTTGCTGTTTGATAATGCGTACAGGAGAATACAATTACATCGTTGGAGATGCAGTTAAAAAAAACGGTGAAAAGATAAGAGTGATCCTCTTTTACTTTTGGAGGCAAGATAAAAACCGTATTATCACATTGAGCATTTCAAGCTTATTTAAAGGTATAACAATGACATGAACAGTGTGGATATCATATTGAGTGTTCATATTTCCCGTGTGTTATTTGCACATTCAGTGTTGGCATTTCCTATGTGTTCATTTGCATCACACATCTTAGGTTTCCCTTACGCTTCTTTCAATCTCTTTCAGATTGCGTCCATTGTTCTACACAGTACCAATAAACACAAGTAGCAACAAATAGATTTCATTCTTATTTAATGCGTATGTCAATGTTTCATAGCTGTGTAGGCTGTGTATGACATAGTTGTTAAATATAAGCATGAGTTTTTGTATAGACGAATAGCTAGTTGATTACAGATATTATTTTATATATAGGAAGTGTAGTTCTTTTAGCCATAACTACTTCCTTTCATTTCGTTTCGGTAAGATAGTAGAAACGGCTAATATTAAATAGAAATGCAGGTAAAAGCAGATATATACACGAGCAAACATGTTTACATGTGTATACATGTATGTATATGTGTGTATACATCTGTATATATGTGTGTGTGTGTATGTATAGGCACGTGTAATGCTTGTCCGTAAAAAGCGTTTAATATGATTTGACCGTAAGGTTCTAATATGACTTTTCTTTGTCCGTCAACAAAAGTAACGATAAATTACCAACACTTCCGGTCACTCCTGAGAGACTCAACTACTTAACACGGTACAAGATTTGTCACGACGCCTTGACAGGAGACAAGCCACAGATCTCCTGATCCTTGATTTCAGCAAGGCAATTGATACAGTGCCTCATCGTCGACTGCTTCACAAACTACAGCACTACGGGGTTATAGGAAGGACTAACAAGTGGGTCCAATCTTGGCTATGCCACCGTCAGCAGAGAGTTGTTCTTGATGGCTCAACATCCTCCGACTCTCAAGTCCTTTCCGGAGTCCCTCAAGGCACAGTCCTTGGTCCACTGACGTTCCTGCTCTGTGTCAACGATATTGGAGCCAAGGTATCGCCTCAGACCTCCATCAAGTTATTTGTTGATGACTGTCTTCTCAACAGAACCATCAACAGTGTCGCCGATGAAGAACAGCTCCAACAGGATTTAAATACCATGGCTGAATGGACCAACACCTGGCTAATGAGGTTCAACGCCGCAAAATGTCACCTGCTCAAGATTACAAGACAAAGAAAACCCCTGCCCACAAAGTATACCATTAACAACATCCAGCTCCAAGAAGTCAGCCACCATCCCTATCTTGGTGTAGAACTCACTTCTGATCTTTCCTGGAGAACCCACATCAGTAATATCACAAGCAAAGCTGAGAGGATCCTGAACCTCCTCCGACGGCATCTCTATGGCTGAATCAGGAAGTCAAGTCACGGGCTTTTACCATAATTGTACGGCCACATGTGGAATATTCTTCATCAGTTTGGGACCCTCACTACAATCAAGACATTTTGGCAGTAGAAAAAAATTCAAAGAAAGGGTGCCCGCTTTGTCACTGGAATTTATTCATATAAGGAAAGTGTTACATCCATGCTTGATGACCTTCAATGGCCTCCACTTCAACAACCGAGACAACAAGAAAGACTTACAACCCTTTACAAAGCAGTAGACAACCTCTCTTCAGTATCAATTCCAGAATATGTCAAACCTTCCGCTGGTCGCACAAGAACACATGACCTAGCCTACGTACAGCTACTGGCCAACTATGAGCAATATAAAAACAGCTTCCTGCCTCGAACAATCAGATAATGGAATTCCTTACCACCATACCTTGTGCATGTGGCATCTGTGGACGAGTTCAACGCCC
This sequence comes from Anodontia alba, assembly GCA_964016985.1. Taxonomy (NCBI): domain Eukaryota; kingdom Metazoa; phylum Mollusca; class Bivalvia; order Lucinida; family Lucinidae; genus Anodontia; species Anodontia alba. Next base: position 11,850,335 of record OZ024822.1, on the reverse strand, counting down.
GTCTACAGAACTACACCTTCCAGACAGTACAGATTATGATGTTGTTAATTGTAAATACGATGTTTTTAACCTCTTGCTGACGTCACTTGCCCGTGATACTTACGCCCTGGACAGTACTAAAGTAGAAGAAGTAGAAGTTGTATCTAACATTTTATTTAATCACCAACCGTTATATAGTATATTAGGAAGAATGTATTAATTTGCTCAAACGGGTAGTTAGTCTCCCAATGAAGATTATATTGACAAATAAACTGATAAATAACTTCTGATAGGGATGGAGGATGCTTAAAAAACATTTTCAAGACCTCTATCCTGATCAGGAGTTTTGGTCTATAGTCCGAAATGGTTGATACTATCTTCAATTCGCATTGTTTTATTTTACACGAAATTGTTTATTCTGTAGATGTTTAGTTAAAGCTAGGTTATGCATTTTCATATGTCTCTCTTGCTGTATACCTTGTATACCAGAGAATAATAAAATTTTGACTTGACTTGACATGTCATCATCTCTATGAACTCTTACCATGAACTTTTATCTGTGTAGATATTCAGTGTAATGTGTAAATAGAAGCTAAACCTTTTAATATTTGATATCAATAAATACAAGATGACGAGATGATAGTATACAAAGTATACATAAGACATCTTTACAATGATCATTACATATAAGGCACGTTTGATGAGATTACTTTTCAAACATATGCATGTCAATTGAATATATGTTTGAGCTATAAAAAAATCAAGATTGTAGTTTAACAAATTCACAAATACTCATGAATCACGCACATTCAGATCATACTAACACTCTTAAATCAGTACTTGAAACTTCTAAAACGCATTAAAATAAAACTGCAAGCCATGCACCATGCCCCGCCGCAGGGACATATTCCCTATGCACTTCTGTAGTATAAGGGCTGAAAACTATCTGTTTAACATGAAGAGAAGCAATAAACAGTTATTTCATAACTCAAAAAACAACAACAAAAAAACAACAACCAAAAACCAAAAGTAAGTTAAAAATGCAATAAAAAGTGATAAAAATAATTTCAGGATTCTGAAAAAAACAATATGCATATCTTCAGACTATCCTAAAAGCGTGTGTAAGGTTTCAAAAGGATCGGCCTGAAAATGTAGGAGGAGTTGCGCGTACAAGGTACATACTCCCTATACATTTCTGTAGTATTAGGGCTCGAAAAAAGTCTAAGTTAAAATGCAAAAATGTAATAAAAAATAATTTCAGGATTCTGAAAAAAACAATATGCACATCTTCAGACCATCCTAAAAGCGCCTGTAAAGTTTGAAAAGGATTGGCCTAAAACTGTAGGAGGAGTTGCGGGCAGAAGGTACATACTCCCTATACATTTCTGTAGTATTAGGGCTCGAAAAAAGTCTAAGTTAAAAATGCAAAAAATGTGATAAAAAAATAATTTCAGGATTCTGAAAAAAAAAACAATATGCATATCTTCAGACCATCCTAAAAGCGCCTGTAAAGTTTGAAAAGGATTGGCCTAAACCTGTAGGAGGAGTTGCGGGCAGAAGGTACATACTCCCTATACATTTCTGTAGTATTAGGGCTCGAAAAAAGTCTAAGTTAAAAATGAAACAATGTGATAAGAAATAATTTCAGGATTCTGAAAAAACAATATGCATATCTTCAGACCATCCTAAAAGCGCCTGTAAAGTTTGAAAAGGATTGGCCTAAAACTGTAGGAGGAGTTTCGGGCAGAAGAATGGTGGGGGCGCTGACGGGCGGACGGACGGACAGACAGACGGACGGACGGACACTCAAAATTTCAGAGGGTATAACATAATACCCCGCCACTTTCTTGGTGGCGGGGCATAAAATGAAGTATTTGCTACTTTTATTGACACCTGAAAAGCTTTGACGCTTCTGGAGAGAAGTTCCTATTTTATATATTTATAACGGCCAACATACCAGTACGAGTAAGAAGTGATTGTATCAGAATCAGAAGTTTTACTGGTGACACGTCTAATGACATTTATTCACCATAGTGTAGACTTAACTTACCTCTGACGGTAACATAGGCAAACAAGTGAGGCAATCTGCCGAACATTTGGCGGATTGTTACCGGTATTTGGGAATACCGAAATCCAATATTTACCGGAATCTACCGGAATCCAATATTAATTACCGAAATTCAACTATATTGTCAAATTTGCCATGGTTTGTGTAAATTTAGACATATACACTGTTAAATAATATATAAAAACACAATATGGCCAAGTTTGGAAGAATATTTTAGAATAATAACGATTTTATTAACGTTTATTTAACGTTTTTTTACAATTTCGGAATCTACTGAAATCCAATATTAATTACCGAAATCCAACTATATTATCAAGTTTACCAAGATTTGTGTAAATTTAGACATATACACTGTTAAATAATATATAAACAGATAATATGTCAAAGTTTGGGAGAATTGTTTGGAATAATAACGATTTGATTACATTTTTATAATTTTCATAGATGGAGTTACTTCCCTTCGTAGCTTAGCTCTCTGTGACGGGTACATAGAAATACGGGGGAACACAGCGAAATATTTTTCATATTTTTCCAATAAATAAAACTTTGATTTTTCCTGCAAATTGTCTCCACTGGAGGCGATATCAAGCATGAAATGTCAAGAGATAAAGCATAGTATTGGTTTTGTTTTGCATATAAATGCATGCAAATCGGTAGCCTAACGATTGTAAAAACTCTCCCACAAATACTTCATTTAAATGGATTTGTCCAAACTTAACCTTTACCACTTTCTGGGCTAATTCAGCAGATGACACACAATACAGCGTCTGATCAGGGTCTGTTTTTATTTCTGTTTTTTATTTTTTTTTTTTTTTTCTTGCATTGAATTGTATACAACCTAAAAACTCTCCCACACAAGCTAAATAAAATTGTATAAGCTTACCCATGGCTAATTCAACAGACGACATTTGTTATTTCTTATTTTTCCCAGAAAAGGTTTGATCCGGGTCTACACTTTTTTGTGCGCATATAACGCATTAACCAGTAACAACCTTACGCGGCGTTTAGCCGATCCCGGTGTAGGGAGGGTTGTTCACAGATTCTGTGCGTTATATATAAATTTATGACACGGGCGTCAAGCTAAAAAAGTGGCTTTGAACATGCGCAAAATGTACGTATTCATCCCAACGGGCAAACGACGTCTTAGGAACGTCGCATCAACGTTGTGTGCCCGCTGGGACATCTTCCAGTTGCCCTGCATGCAGTGTCATCCGAGCCTTTGATCTAGATTCATACATTTTGCAGTATCCAATGAATCTGTTAGCAGACAGTGAAGATCCTGATCAGGCTGTGCATAGAGAGAGAGAGAGAGAGAGAGAGAGAGAGAGAGAGAGAGCTTTTATTACATTGAATTGATTACTTAATTGTGGAATAAAACAGTGCAAGTATAAAACATGTCTTGCTATATTTTAGTCTCTATTTGCCCTCTTTCGTTATCTGCCCAGACTAAAAATAATGTTTCGCTGTGTTTTCCCGTATTTCTATATACCCATCACAGAGCAAAGCTACGAAGGGAAGTTACTCAACCTATGAAAATTATAAAAACGTTAATAAAATCGTTATTATTCCAAAAAATTCTTCCAAACTTGGACATACTATCTGTTTATGTATCATTTAACAGTGTATATGTCTACATTTACACAAATCATGGTAAACTTGATAATATAGTTGGATTTCGGTAGTTGATATTAGATTTCGGTAGATTCCGAAATTGTAAAAAACGTTAATAAAATCGTTATTATTCCAAAAAATTCTTCCAAACTTGGCCATATTATCTGTTTTGATATTTTTTAATATTGTATATGTCTAAATTTACACAAATCATGGTAAACTTGATAATATAGTTGGATTTCGGTAAGTAATATTGGATTCCGGTAGATTCCGGTAAACATTGGATTTCGGTAATCCCAAATACCCGATTGTTACAGCTTCCATGACTTCTCCATCAGTCAGAATCAGACTTTTTACTGGTGACACATCTAATGACATCTGTTCACCCGTAGTCACACCTTCCTTCTGAGTCTTCCTCTGCACCTTCAGCGGAGGAACTAATGATAGTCGAATCTGGAAGGACATTCCAATCTCTAACTGTTTGAGGGAAGAATGAGCCCTTTAAAATGTCAGTTCTTGCTGTCTGAAAAGTCAACGAGTGATGATTTCTGCTGCGCCTAATTAGGGTGATATATTGGAGATGTTCAAAAGCAAAATGTAAAACAAGGATAATGACAAATGAAGCTGGGACTGTGATTATCTTTACACCCCCCTTCCCCCCCCCCCCCCCCCCCCCCCCCCCCCCCCCCCCCCCCCCAAATGAGTATTCTTATTTTGTGGACGAATGATAAAACGAGGAAAGAGTTTTACGCGACAGTGTAAAACGAAAGGCCATTTACGATTTGATGTAGACAAAGCTATTTCGAACAGAGCTTGCTTGCTTCCAAATGACTAAAGAAAATACAATAGGGTCGTTACCGGTACCATCGGACGTTGGGGTATCTTCGGACAATTCGGTTTTTCTTTCCTGGTATAAATGCGTTTCAATGACATCAACCGAGTACCGCTTATAAAAAAGGACCAATAAAATACCCGTTTGCAACTTACCGAGTGTCTTTCATAATTTTTAAATAAGACCCTAGTTGATTGGTTCGAAGTCAGTTACGTAAGCAGCAGCCAATTCGGCGCGAAAAATCAAAACAAACATCAATACAAACATTCGCAGAGGGCGCGTGCTAAAAACTCTATTAAAAACCTAGGAAGGCTGCATACCTGTATTTTGTGTATCCTTTGAGTCAAAGATACAGTTCCGTGAATGAAAAAAACATATGGTTCAGTTTACATTTGAGTCAAATGATTATTATTGGACACGATTTAGCTGTCCGAAGATACCGGGCGAATAGCAAATCACATACCGGTACGATCGGACACATATTTTTGGTTTCCTTCACGAAACGTTTCACATATATTAAAAGGTGACCAAAGGTTATTGCGTGTGCTCTGGGCTATTCGTATACTTACTGAAACGGAACACCAGATGTTTTAAAAGATTTCAGTAGTTAAAAATATTTGTTTCCCTGTTTATCGATTTCCAGGGTCAACCCGAGGACTCGAGGGTAGCGTGCAGGGGGTGGTGGGGGCGGGGGGTGGTGGGGGGGAGGGTAACTTCCTATATAGGGCATAGGACGGATGGGCGTGCCGAATGGCCCTCTTTTTCAGCGCTGCCAGGTATATGATTGGCCTCCTTTTTTCAACAAAAATTATATGAATGACCCGATTTTTCTGGAGTCCTATGTGAAAGGCCCATTTTTTCTGACAACCTAGTATATGCACATATTTTTTGCTCAGAGATTTTTCGAGGCTGCTTAAATTTGTTCTCCTGGTATTCAATGAATAGATTGTGATTGTTGTCTAATAACCAGCAATAAATGGGTACAAAAAATCAAAGGGCAGTATATGAATAGGTCAACATTTTGGATAATCAGGTATATGAATGGGTCCGTTTTTTTTCAAAGGCCAGGTATATGAATGGAGTAGGTTTTGAAATAGTGGCTCGCACACGCGTACCACAATTACCCCTAAGTTACCCATTCCCCTCCCCCCCCCCACCCCCCGCACCCCTCCCCGAGCCCGAGGAGGGGCTAAGATGGTTGAAACTTTACGCATAATGGTAAACAAACTTGGCAGTGCGCAGCCTTACATAAAAAAAAAAAAAAAAAAAAAAATAGCGATAAAAAGCATTCTACGTCTTTCATGCAGACCTCCCATGTTCGCAAGTGCCTGTGATACAGGCGTACGTTCGTCTACAGTCTAAATAAGTGTTGTTGTTTTTTTTTTTTTTTTTTTTTTTTTTTTCGCTTTTTTCTGGCACGAAGTCGATGAAGTCTAAATCAACGCGATATTTTTGTCGGAGTAAATATAGTGCGAATAGAAACAAACTGGCATTAAATGTTTGCAAACACACACTTGCACGCACGCACACGTGCACTTTTGATTTCTTAAATTACATAAATTAATGATCGTAGAGTTGATATTTAAGGTTTGAATTTCTTGTTAAAAAGAAATTTTGACAATTAACCCTTATACGTATAGCATAGCGTTCCATAAATAGGAAGTGGGCAGACAGAGTGGGCTAATCCCAAGTGCGGCCTCTCATCAGGGTCTTCATTGTTTGTTTGAAAGTTATACATAATACATCTGACTACCCTTAAGTGATAGACTCGTCCATTTGATAAGGGTAGAAGAGTGAAGTCGGAACGTTTTTGAATAATGTTTGTTATTTAAGTCCCCGTCAACATATTTTATGTCATTTTGGAAGAGTTGCTTCAAACTTGCTTTGTGAGCTTTTTACCCGACATTGAGATGAAATGAAATCCCAAGCCAGAAAAATTTAAATTAGACCATACTGTATCTTTTTTATTAGCCTTAACGATTACAGGAACAATGTCACTCGTTCCACGTCTAGCCCGAAGGGAGATCGGGGTGGCAAACACAGTGGCCGTCTCGGCATTAAAAGAAAAGTTATTTCGGAAGTATTTAGATGAGCTTCTTTTCGACTCGTCACTGCTTCAGATTCTTTATGTAAGATGTTTCAATCTTGCAATAAGGTACCCAATCTTTGCTGCATATTTGATACGGAACTTTTTCACATCACAACAATCTGACGAGGAAAACTGTCTGGTGTTGTTCGTTAAGAAGTGGGCTAAGCAGTTTCCTGAGTATGGATTCTTGCTTGAAGAAGTACTAGACATAGTGGATCAAATTCGAGATGAAGATTTTCTGATGGATTAAAGTCATACATCACGCAAACACGCCTTTGCATTTTTGACACGCTCTAACCCCACTTTCATATAATCAAGAGCCCATGTCGGCCGGAGAAAAGACGAGACCAAATTTTCCCGCAAATGTCCATGTTCTAAATTTCTGTAAGCCTCGCCAAAATAGACAATGACAAATAGGTTTTATGGAATATGCTAACTACAATCATTCTAGGGAATTCTCAAACCAAAGAAAATCGATCGTTTGTGCATCAGTTTTCGCAATATTGTGCCCGGGACTAGGCCAGGACCAAAATAATTTATATTCGCCGCACACTGTTAAAATAATGGTATAAATTTACATAATATTTGGCCATTTGTTCGATAATTAAATCAAAATGGTTAATTGGTTACTTGACTACAATTTAAGGGAACTGGGAAAACTAAAAGTATCCAGTTATCTTCTATCAGATTGAAAAATACCTCAAGAGCGCGCGATCGTTCTTTTAAGGAGGTCACTTGCATGAAACGTCAAAGCCTATTTTCTGGGAAAAATAAAAAGAAAATATTTCAAAATGTTGTCTGCTGAAATTTTTACCCAGAACGCTGAGTGTGAAAAAAAAACATCAAGTAGTCTCTTGACTTTGCCCTGCGGGTGATAAAGATCTTACAAACTTAGGTATGTTTGTCCAATGCCGTTTTCTGATGCCCTTTTTTCCCCTGTGATGTTATGCTATTCATAGAAATACAGGCCGTCTTCGCATTAGCTCTTTTTTTTTAAGTTTAATGTACATATTTGTCGTTCATTTTTTCTGTTCATGTATTTTATCAGCATAACCAAGTGGCATATGCCACTTGACATAACCTGTTTCATTTTGATATATAGTTTCTGAGGCTCTACCAGATGGCACAACGTTTAAACGTCGATTCAATGTTGAATCGACGTTGTTTCAACCTTGTGTGTCTGCTTGGTAAATAATCTTCAAATATTTCGATGCCAACGTCTATACAGAAGCGGGTAAATATCCAAAATTTCGATCCGCTCTTGGGATATTTTTCAATCTGATAGAAGAAAAAATGTTTACACGCCAATTTATCTCTGTCGGATGACATCGACTTAGTGCGAATTATGCTGATTAAAGCTTACGCTTTGTCTTCAAAAAACGAATCTTAAATGACATATCTTAATGCCTGCTGACTTCTCCCCTCACCGCTGCAGCGGTGTTCCTGTCTGATTTTTTTTTATCCTGCGAATTATCATCGGCTCTCCGTTCAATCTGTTTCTATCTGTTTATTTACCGTGATAACTGCACGAGCTTTCCATGCAACTTTCCCGGCACGGAAGAAAGATACGGTGTGTGCACATAAAGATTTGCCCATTTACATATATGAGCCATCAATACTTATTATACGGTTCATTCTGCTACAAGCGAGTCACAACGAAAACATTCCTTTTGAAACAGAATTGTAGAAAATGAGATGCTGATCCCAGACCCTACATCACGCCCTTTATGTTCAATGAACATGTCCTGTATGTGACTGCAACAAATGAGCATAGCGAGGAAATGTACATGCGCTTAAACAAACGGGTCATATATGTATCTCAGAGTCTTCCCCAAGCGAGATGACCAAATTCTTAACCGCACACGCAGTTTTGTCGTTTGTTGTTGTTGTTTTTTTTGTTTTTTGTTTTTTTTCAATCAGAACGTACACGACAGCGTTCCGAATTGTATGAAGCCCGTGTAACATCGATGATGGGAGTTAGATAACCATAGGCCTTATGGAGTTTTAAGGTGTTATTGTGATGGGAACCTCTGGTAAGTCACTGTAAATTGGTGTCTAAACTGAGTTTTAATTTGATATAATATTAAAGGAATTCATTTCTCAAGCATACGGATGCTTTGTGTCAGAGAAGAAGTCCTTATAAAACACAGCAATAATTTGTCTTTGCAGAGATGGCTATTGTCCGATCATACCATCATGGATGTCCGAACGTACCAGTCTCTGTCCGAAAATACCATACACCTGACAAATCATTATTTTTGGTCTGTATTTCTATAAATAATTCTATTCTGGATCCCCGCTTAGTGCAAACTATTAAACGAGACATTGGTCTACTCAGCCCAGTAGTTTTCTATAGCTTCAGATAAACCGAGCAGCCGTTACAAGCCGGAAACCTGTAAGATGTCCGACGTTACCGGTAACGACCCTAGCCAGTGTAAAGAAGTCAGCAAAAGCTGTTACCAATGCTGCTAAAACAGACAAGAGCTGACTTGCGTGCAAATCAATATAAGCAAAGATTTTTTTTCTTTTGTCTACGGGCAGTGATAAAGGTATATTGCTGTTTTTACAGGAGTCAGAATTTGGAAACTTTGTGTAGTACTGTAGCCCAGATAGCATGACAACGTTGGCCCAAAGTTGGCATTGGGTTGTATCATTGGCTGATGGTTATTCGTTGTCTATCCAATGCTGGCTCAACGTTGGGCCAGCCATAATATCAATCTAATGAATGATTTTAAAGTCAGTAAAATAATGTCATAGTTGGCACAATAATGGGCCAAGGTTATGCAAACTACTGGAAATAAACAGTTTTATTTGATATGTGGTGTAAGGTTGGCCAAACGTTACTAAATATGCAAATCATGCATTCATTTGTATACTGTTGGGCCAACGTCAGCAATTTGTTTATTGCTGATTCTGCTAAAGTGACAAAAATGTTGCCAAAATGTGATTTCATATATCAACTGGTATGCATAATTTGATTTCCATGTTTTACATCCAAATTAAGTTGGTGGTTTGACTCAGACTCAATGACTGCCTCTTCGTAAAACTTTAACCAGTGGATTAGGGCTTGACGATATGTCTTTGGTTTGGCCCGCCGTGGTTCAGCTATTGGCTTTCATTTACTCTGGCATACAGTGGTTTACTCTACTGACCGTTCTAAGGCGGTGGTCCGGTGTTAGTCTAGTTGTCAACCCAATCATTGTTGATGGCTATGCTTCACTTTTTAATTGCACGACGGCGGTTCGGACCTCCGACTCAATGACGGCATCTTCGTAAAACTTTAACCAGTGGGTTGGGGCTTGACGATATGTCTTTGGCTTGGCCCGCCGTGGTTCAGCTATTGGTTTTCATTTACTCTGGCATACAGTATATAGAATTAGCCATGAGTACTCGTCTTTGTTTATTATAGTGATTAATTTGATTTTTATCTTTTCGCTTTGATGCATTGACTGAGTTGGGAGCCTTTATGCGAACCGAATTTTTATGTATTTCTGTATTGGGAGTAGCATCGGGACCCAGGGTGAAGTTGGCTAGCTGTAAAAGTGCTTTAACCTCCCCCCACCCCCGGTGGTTTACTCTACTGACCGTTCTAAGGCGGTGGTCCCGGTGTTAGTCTCATCTTTGTTGTTTTGTGGTTTATTCTACGAGGCGATTTGTTTTATGTCTTACCTTGTGTCATTTTGTTCTTGTGTTTTTCAGTCCTTTTAGCATTGTGATTACCTCGCTTAGGGAAGAGAGAGCTAATCTTAGTGCTTTTCGTACGTTTGTTCGATTTGTGCTTGTTTGGATTTGTCGGTCTCCCCTTCCTCTTAGTGTCTTGGAAGGGCTGCGTTTGTGATTGTGGCACTCCCTGGACTTTTCTCTTACCTTTTTTTCAGATCCGTCTCATGCAATTCATTATTGCTGCCTAAATTAGAAACGAATATATAATATAATTATACTCACACGTTAATTTGCTGTCGGAAATGCCCCTTTTCACTGGCAAAAAATCGGTTGGCACATAGTACATAATTTCTACATTTGCCCAACGTTAAAATTATGCAGAGCTAACGTTGGCCCAATGTTGGCTCAATGTTGTAACTAACATTGACATACGTTGGCCCAACATAATGCCTACACTTTGGCACAACAATGGCCCAACGAGCAGACACGTTGGGCCAACGAAATGGACAATCATTAGTCAACGTTGGCCCAACGTTAGCATGCCATCTTGGAGCGTGAAACCGAGTCTTCTACGAAGTCAAGTACGGCGGTCACCCATCCACGTACTAACCGCGATCTCTGTTGCTTAACTTCGTAAAAAAAGCAGTTACTCTACCAGTGTCGCTATAAAAGCCGGATTCCACAGCGGGGCTGTAGAAGTGATATATATATCTCCCCATCTTCTCTTTACTTCGTTCCAAAGTCACACACGCCTCACTGGGCAAATCCGAGGGCGGAGCCCTCCACTGTCATCCATTCCACCGCTGCCACCAATGTAGCGTGAAACCGGGTCTTCTTCGAAGTCAAGAACCGCGGTCACCCACCCAGGTACTAACAGCGATCTCCGTTGCTTAACTTCGTAAAAAGGCAATCGCTCTACCAGTGTCATTCCAAAGCGAGGTGTAGGAGTGATATATATACCTATTCCGTTACATTTCTCCCCCTATTCTCTTGATTTCGTCCCCAAGTCACACACGCTTCTCTAGGCAAATCCGAGGGCGGAGCATATGCAGCACACTAAGGACACTGTCATCCATCCCACCGCTGCCACCAATGTAGCGTGAAACCGGGTCTTCTACAAAGTCAAGCACCATGGTCATCCATCCAGGTACTAACCGCGATCTCCGTTGCTTAATTTCGTAAAAAAACTAATCACTCTAGCAGTGTTGCCATAAAAGCCGACTTCCACAGCGAGGCTGTAGAAGTGACATATATACCAATTCCATTACAGTATGACATTGGGAGGAGTACTTATAGACGGGACTTTCAAGTGTTGCATTTTGCATTCTTACTCTTACTGCTGTAGACGTCTAATCAGGCATTGCTGCCTCTTCCTTACGCATTTGGATATTTATTCTGGTAGTTTGGCCGGGAACATAGCAAGCTGGGTTAAACTTACTGGGGTGATTATGCCACCATTTATTTCATCTAATTTAAAAACATTTCAAGAAAGGTGCATGTACTAGTGATTCAGGTAACTATTCCAAACGTCTATGAGTCGATTACTAAATCAATTTGTTCTGATTTGTAATCTTAATTAATCTGCGTTTTAATAGCTTTGAAGAATGACCGCGGGTTGCAATATATTCTGACATGGTATTATAAAAGAGCTTATATTTGTCGGCTGTCGATGTTGTAAAGAATCTTTTAGACCTGGATAACATCTGCTCTTTCACATGGTCTAGTCTTCATTTATTGAGCGGACATAAGTAGTTGTGAACACGTTACCCTAGGCGTAATCCAAACTCATAAATCCGTAAACGAATGCCGAATCAGAATGTTCAGACCAACAGACATGGACCCCAGAATAAAGGTGTCCGCGGATAGTAAGCATTACTTGGTAAGCAAACATCGCCCACCACGCCCATAGGCCTGAACGAAGGAAATGTAGGTAGAAACGTATGTCCGGGATTTTGGAAGTCTACTTATGGCTCGTCATTAGCAAAAAACATCAGAAACAATTCTGGAAACTGCCACATTGTAGGGCAGAGTTTGCTTGAAATATCTGTCCGCCGAACTCCACAAAAATATTGTCGATTAGATATTCCAGCATTTTTATAACATCTGCATCTGAGTATTTTTGTGGTGCATCAGAGTGATCCCGAACGAAGTATGTGTCTTTGTAGCCAATGACAACATACTGAAAGCGACGGTTACCATTCTTATGGAAGAAACACTGGCTGATAAGTTCCTTTAGTTTAGATTTCAATTTATCTTGAGGAATAGTTGTGTAGAGAGAAATCAAAAGATTTTATACTGTTGACGGAATGAAGGGATTGTGCCTTTAGGTTTTCTAAAAGCTCTTTGGAGTTTTTCAGGATCCACATCTGATTAACACCACTCCTGGCATATGCAGTGTCACAATACTTCTGACGGCCTTCTTTAACTGCGGTTATATATTATGTGTATTCCCTACTATCAATATATAGACAGACGCAGTCATCATGGACTTTTATATGGCAAGCCGTTTTACTATTTATTAAGCAAAATAGATATCTTATATATTATATCAGATATCTTATATAGGATATAAGATATCTAATATTGGATATAAGATATCTGATATACTAATTCAGATATCTTATATCCTATATTAGATATATTATATCCTATATAAGATATCTGATATAATATATGAGATATCTTATTTAATTCCGCATATAAGATATCTAATTTACCATATCAGATATCTTATTTGTTAAATAAGATATCTTATTTATTAATATAGATATCTAATATACTAAATAAGATATCTGATATACTAAATGAGATATCTTATTTGATTTAATAAATTGAGATATCTTCTTTAGTAAATAAGATATCTTATATCCTATATGAGATACCTTATATAGCATATCAGATATTTTATATAGCATATTAGATATCTTATATGTCAATTCAGATATCTTATATAGCATATTAGATATCTTGATTGACATATGATATCTATTTTATATAAGATATCTGATATAATATATCAGATATCTTATATATTATATAAGATATCTGATATATTAAATCAGATATCTGATTTATAGAATAAATAGTAAAAAGGCTTTCTGGCAAGCCGTTTTCTATTTATTATACATTATATCAGATATCTTATATAGGATATAAGATATCTAATATAGGATATAAGATATTTGAATGAGTATATCAGATATCTTATGTCTTATATATCTTATATCCGATATAAGATATCTGATATATCATATAAGATATCTTATTTAATTCCACATATAGAATATCTTATTTACCATATAAGATATCTTATTTGTTAAATAAGATATCTAATATATTAATATAGATATCTGATATACTAAATAAGATATCTGATATACTAAATGAGATATCTTATTTAATTGAAAAAATGAGATATCTTCTTAAGTAAATAAGATATCTTATATCCTATATAAGATATCTTATATAGCATATCAGATATCTTATATAGCATATAAGATATCTAAATTAACATATAAGATATCTTATTTATATAAGATATCTAATATAATATATCAGATATCTTATATATTATATAAGATATCTGATATATTTAATCATATATCTGATTTATAAAATAAATAGTAAAACGGCTTGCCATACTTTTAAATGTAAATATCTTTGATTTTAGTCGAAATGAATTTTTAACAAAACTGACAAAAATATCCTGTTCATCTTCCTTCTCCCCACAGTGAGCAGGAGCAACGGACAATACAGGAACATCCAGATATACTCAATGTTTGGATATGTTCCAGTATTAACCCTTGTCATGCTGAATAAATTAAGATGCCACACCTATTTCTAATTTTCAGCCAATCAGATTACTTGATCCAGATTGTTGATATAAATTCACATACTTAATGGCAAATAGTGCAGATCCTGATCAGTTGGTTTCTTCAGAATCATTCTTCAGAAGCCAACTGATCTGGATCTACACTGTTTGCAAAGACAGGACATATCCGGGTTCAGCAGGACTAGGGTTAAAGGCTAAAGGAAGATTTTACAGGTGATTTTACAGGTGACTTCCCAATATTTATTTCTTCTCTGTTTCGACGAGCAGGAAACCTACAATGCATACGTTGTTTTTGATAGCCTTTTCCCCGCTGTTTTGATGAGCAATTTCGCTGTTTTGACCATAAGCCGTTTTAATTGATAGGCACTGAAGTAGTGGCACAAAATGTCCACTTTCAATTTTCTGTAATCTTTACATCTTCATGTAACTTGGCCACAATGCTTATTAACAGTCTCTGCCCTCCTTTCGACATCTTTCAATAAGTTGTATTTTGCCTGGTGCTTTAATACCCAAAAGTAAATATGCAAACTTTTGTCATGATTTAATGCAAAACCTTTTGTCGTAACTACATATGCACAAAATGTTTATTCTGTTAAACAAAAAAGATTCGTTTTTTTTTCTCCAATAAAGAAAACACGGCTACAAATTATGAAGATAAAAATGACAGCTTAGGTGAATTAAGGCAGGTTTTCAACAAGTTCCACTTGTTCAAAATTTCTGAAATTTTCACAGTATATTGCTGTAAAACATGATTCATTAAAATCATTGGAGAGAAAACAAAAATATTTTCTTATATACAGATTCCAACATATCACTTTACTACAGAATAGAAGGGTTTCAGACCATTTTGTTTGGATGTAAATTTAATTTTAGGGTATTTCAGACGAAAGTGAACAATAAATAAATAAATAAATAAATAAATAAATAAATAAAACAAAAAAGAAGAAAAGTCTGGTTCTGACTTCTGGTATTATATGGTAAATAGAACAAAAAAGTTTCATATAAGATAAAACACAAAGCAAAATACGGCTTTCCAAGTGATGTCGAAAGGACAGAAAGTTCCCTAATTATTTACTTGGCCTTACTAGCACCAGTTTGTACAAAATACGAGGAAAAGAGATATCCCTCTAACGTGTAATTCTCATTTGAATTTCATAAAACTTATCTGCAGTACTTGTTGGCATAAAGAACTAGCTGACCATCTTGAGTGACATTCTTATCAGCCGAGTTGGGTGGCAGGTGCAAGACGGACAGATGGGTGATGAGTAAAATGTTATCTAGTGGCTGACTTAAATAATGATCATCACAGCTTCATAAAACTGAGCTGCAATGGTTGCAGGCATAAGGACTGACGCCCTGGAAGATATTGTGATCAGTTATAGTGGGTAGCAGGTGGGAGACGGACAGAGGAACAAAATGTTGTCTAGTGTATAACTATAATAATATCCGTGCTAACTGGCATAGTCTTTGTCAGGTCTGATAATGACATGCCACATTTTAGTTACCACTGGTTATGGCACTTTGTCAAAAAATGAAAAAAAAAAAAAAAAACACACACGCACACACACAAACACACACACACTATGAATGTCATTAGACGTATCACCAGTAAAAAGTCTGATTCTGATACACACACACACGCACGCACGCGCGCGCAAAAACAACAACAAAAAAAAACAAAAAAAACACAAAAAAAAACAAAGACAACAAGAACAAAAACTCTTCTCTCTTATTTTGGCAATATTCATAAGAACGATATGAAATGTTGTCCGTCACATTTAGATGAATGGATACATTTCAGGGGAGACAACTATGTCATATTTGTTTTGCCTCCCTTCTGAAAAGGAGTCTACTCTAAAAGGAAAAAAAAAAAAAAGATGCACAGAAAACCAAACAGGAAGCCACAAAAAATTCTCTTCCTTGTTAAGATGGCAGAAACAAGGAAAATCTCCCAAGTGTATACATTCCTTTACCCATCTTAGTCTGCAAACCCCAAAAGGGTAATTAGCTAACAGTGCAGACCCAGATCAGACGCCGCAGAATGTTTGCAAACAGTTTAGCCATTTTAAATGTGTAAGTAAATTATTCTTTGTGAAACAGTTGCTAAAATTTCCTTTTATTTTTCGCCAATTAAAAAAAAAATCTTATAAAAATGTAAAGTCCCATCCCAGAGTGCGGGGGTCACGTGGCTTAATACTCTGTAAATGCATTTTGCATGACTTATGGTCCCTTTCTCATTTGTCCCATCATAATGCACTTTTCACTGATAACGTTTGTTGCACTTTCAGGTTTGTTTTGGAACAATTGTTTTAAATTATATCTAAGAAGAAAATTATTTAACAAGTAACGGAACACCGTTACGCATTTTAGCATGATTTATGGCCGTTTTCAAACTTAAGAAAGTGTTCCAGTCACAGGCCTGTTCTCTGATAATTTTTTTTATCCTTGAGGATTGTTTTGAAACTGGAACCATTTAAATATAATGAAAACAAACAGGAACTTCGGAGTTGTGTGGGGCAAGGCGTGAGAGCACGGTTTGGGTCTGGGTCTGGTTGAGCTGTAGTGGCAAGCCTGCATGGTATGCGAAGAAGCGAGCAAACAGCTTTGACCTCGGACATCTGCGCGGATGCGCGGGCTGGGTGATGTCTTCGATGGTCGTCCTTCCGGTGATTATTCTGGGTACTGCTCCCGCCTCCACCATTTTTTTTTCTTGCCGTTACGAGCAGACCTCCAATGTTGGCACTTGCAAATAGCAACTTGCCGAAGGGAAATAACCACTGATTATCTCAGTTGTCGTAACGGAGTTATTAGCTCGCCTGGACAAGGTCCAGGAGGAAGAGCTATTGGACTTACCCCGGCGTCAGCGTCAGCATCGGCGTTCACACAACGTTAAAGATTTTTTGAGAACTCATATTTTCCAACCACAGGATGGATTTGGTTAATATTTGGTACGTTGATAAATATAGGCCAAACGTTTTATTCAGCAATAACCCTACCCTACCTGTCACGCAGCTTCTAATGGTCCATTTAAATTTTATCAGTGTTGCTCTGTTTTCACCTGGTGAGTTAACCCATTTTAGACTGAATAAAATCACCCACATTATATATTGAAGAGTCCAATTTCAATTGTAGATATGTCAGGCTACATGATTTAGATATTCCAAGAGAAAAACGGCTAAACTATTTGCAACCTGTGGAGACCCTGACCAGATGTCAAATTCTGCAGTGCCTGAACTGGATCTGCATTATTTGTCACTTATCCTTTCCAGACTAAAATTAGTTAAATTTTGGAACGTGTCCGTGCCAATACTTATTTGTTTAAAGGATTCCAGCAAACACACAACGTCGTTACAACATCGCTGCAACGTCAGGACGTTGCAGCGATGTTGTAACGACGTTGTTGTGACGTCGTGTGTTACTGGGAAGGTGTCAAACTACAAATTTAGAAAATGCGTTTCTTGTTGGAAAATATATGGACTCTAATGTTTATTCGCAACTGCCTTTTGAATAAATTTAGCTCGATCATTTTCTTGCAAATGTGGTTAAAAAAATTATTCTGGTCCACATAGTCGATATTATTATGATTTTGTATACTTCAATCCCTTCTCCCGTTTTAGCCTTTCATCATATGTTAGATAACATAACCATTTTACCATTTTATCTGTGTTGGTATAACTTGTGGTCTAACCACATTTCTTTGTTTATTGGAAATAAAGTATGTTTCAACTAAACCATTTTGATGGCTCCTTTCTGTGCATTCTCTAGCACAGTTTCCAAAGTGCGACCAAACTTACGTAAAATATTTGAAGAGGGTGTCTAACTAGTGCCTTGTAAAAACACAGAAACAGATCATTGTCAAACAGGTGAAGCTTTTGAATAGAGCTAAATCTCAATTGACTAATGCAATTTTCTGCAATAGGTGTTCCATGAAAGTCTTTTTCACTTTTTTACTTGTTCATTTACTTTTTTACCTTGATTAGATGGCATTGAATATGGGTCTGTTGGCTAACTTTTTTTCAATTCTGAGATGTTTACAGTTCTGTATATTGAAAAAACACTTCCCAGATTCGTGCCCATTCTTCCACATTTTTTTTTTTTTTTTTTATATATTTCTATGAAAAATATGTGAAGATACCCAGAAAATTGTCCAGTAACAAATTTAAGCACAGCCCTCCTGCGGCACCAAAAGAAGAAGAGATGAAGAACAAATAAAGACAAAACAAATGCCACATTTTAAACCACAGATACACAAAAAAGAACTACAACAGAGGAACCCCCTTGGAACGGTCAGTAAGACATTACTAGGGAGTGGAGGTGTTTTACTCCTAATTCCATCCTGAACTATTTTTGTAGGCGGGTATATCTTAGCATCACCCACTAATATTTAACACAGCAACTCAGGACTTCTTTTAGGTCATTAATGTAAATGAGGAACAGGATAGGTCCTAGAATGCCTTGTGGTCCGGGCTTGTGGTAGCCCATCTGTTACTGGTCTCCATACAAAACAGACTACATTCACATCATACACATGTGTATGGCTGCCTCTCATATGCTATATAAGATATCTGATATGCTATATAAGGTATCTTATATAGGATACAAAATATCTTATTCACTAAAGAAGATATCTCATTTATTCAATTAAATATCTCATATAGTATATCAGATATCTTATATAGTATATCAGATATCTATATTAATATATAAGATATCTTATTTCACAAATACAAATATCTTAGATGGTAAATTAGATATCTTTTATGTGGAATTAAATAGGATATCTCATATATTATATCAGATATCTAATATACAAGATATCTGCTTTTGTATATCAGATATCTTATATCCTATATTAGATATCTTATATTCTATATAAGATATCTGATATAATATATATATATATATATATTTTGCAGAATAAATAGTAAAACAGCTTGCCATACATGTGCTTTTATGCTCTCTACGCTTATAATGCTGGATAAAAATTTCAGCAGATGACATACTGACATATTTTTCTTATTCTCTCCACAAAATAGGATTTGACATCTCATGCAAATTGTCTCCAATGAAGACAATCTGCATGAAATATCAAATCCTGTTTTCCAGAAAAAAATAGAAAAAATCATAGTTTAAAATTTTCAGCAGATGACATATTGAAATATTTTTCCTAAAAAACAGGATTTGACATTTCTTTCAAATTATCTCCAACTGAGACAATTTGTATGAAATGTCAAATCCAGTTTTCTGGGGAAAATAAACAAATTATATTTGTTATCTGCTAATTTGCAGATAGGATGGTAAAGGTTAATGGATGTTGGTTATATAGATTGTTACAGTTTGATTCAACCCAAATGAACTATAATTAAGTTCTATTTTCTTTGAAAGATAAAAAAGTGTTTTAAAATGTTCCCTGTGGAAATGTGACTGAGCTCTTCCAGAGCTCTATGTAAGGCACTTTATGTTGGAACACCAAAATATGTTTTCTGATTTCTTCATAAAAGCATGTGACTATAATACTGCTGACACAATTCTAATCAAATAACATATAATGTGCAGCATGGCAAATGTACTTTTGGACATGTTCCCCTAGCTAAAGTTCAATTCCACCAGATT
This sequence comes from Anodontia alba, assembly GCA_964016985.1. Lineage (NCBI taxonomy): Eukaryota > Metazoa > Mollusca > Bivalvia > Lucinida > Lucinidae > Anodontia > Anodontia alba. Next base: position 11,830,648 of record OZ024822.1, on the reverse strand, counting down.
ATTGGTGCAGTTTTATAAGAGCCCTACATAGACCAGATAACCCAGAATCAATGGCTTCAGGCAGACAGAGAAGACTGATTGGTCTGCATGAGTACACAAGTCATGCTCATCCTAAACTTTGCTGGAAGCACATTACAGAGTGCATTATCTCACATAGTTGATCATATATGTTTTCATGGAAAAATAAGAAAATATTTACCAGACCACTTACTTAACAAATTATTACCTAGGGTAGTTTCTTGACCCTCGTCCTGCTGAACCCAGATATACCCTGTCTTTGCAAACAGTGTCGATCCAGATCAGTTGGCTTCTTCAGAAACCAACTGATCTGGATCTGCTCTGTTTGTCATTCAGTATGTGAATATTTATCAACAACCTGGATCAAGTAATCTGCTTGGCTGAAAATTAGGTGGGTGTGGCATCTTAATTTATTCAGCAGGACAAGGGTTAAGGAGAGTGAATGCACTTTCAAGGGAGACACATTTGTTCAGTTGTTTTTGCCTCCCTTCTGAAAAGGTGTCTTCTCTTAAAGGAAAGAATTTGCTCCATTTTGGAGCAAATTTATCTCTTTTTATAGTAAACCCTTTTTCAGGAGCATAGTGTATAGGAAAGCAAACAGGAAGTCACAAAAGTGGTCTCCCTTGTAAAGATGACTGAAAATCTACCAAGTATATTAAATCCCTTAAAGTAAATTCTGAATTGGTCAGATATTAGTATTTAAAATGAGCCAGCGCATGACAAAAGCTACAATAAGACCTGTCTTACCAGCAAAGACTCAGATCAGCCTGTTCATCCACCAAGTACGGCAAGGGTTCTCATTTACACCTCTTTTGATAGCTTCGAGGCTGTAGAAGGCACATGGGATCAGCAAAGACTCTGATCAGACTGTGTGGATCTGCAGGCTGATCCGAGTCTTTGACGGTTGCACAAAATCTTACTGTAGGTTTTGTAATGCTCTGGCTCAAAATTTAAAAAAAAATAAAATCAGAAATTCAAAATTGAAACTAATGAGCTAGATGACCTCCACACGGACCAAACAAATATATGTTTTCACCACTATGGAAGCTAAGAGTGGGGGTTGAGATCCCGTAAAATTAGCTTAAGCCCCCGAGTAATTAGTAATTCATTTCTGACCATTCCAAGGCGGTACCTTTATTGTGGTACTTCTTGTTAATTGTTTGTTTGAGGTTTTACGGACCAGTCAACCCAATGGGGTCATGTCGAGCATGGTCAGTTTACCTAACCACACGTTTACTGGGCAGGCTTAGTCCTCTAAGCGGTTAACCAGTATTGTGCACATTCTTTCGCCAGAAACTGACAACTGCCCTTCTTGAATCAGCGGAAGGGAGAGAATGACCGTAGAAAATATTTCATGATCAATCTCCACGAAAGAATGCTGCCAACCTCGGCGGGGGGTTGAACCTGACCTCCTGGTCTCCAGTCGGACAGCGCATCCCACTGAGCCACCAAGGCCGGCTTGTTAATTGTTATGTAGTGTTTTACTTTGTTAATTGTTATGTAGTGTTTTACTTTCTAATGCTTTTCTTTCAACAATTATGTAAGTTTAAGATATATTCAGTTAAGCTTGGGTAACAGAGTTGCTATCTTCTTGGGAAAGAGTTGCCAACTCTGCTTGCCATCTGTTCATTTTGTGGCTGCTTATTTGTATTTGTCTGTCTTTCCCTTTGGTGTTGGGGGCTTGATGTGGATCTGATTGTATCAGTTCTAGAGTTCACTTATTTACTTTTATTGCAGATAAAAATAACTGAGACATAAAGAGATATTCATATTTTATTCACCAATACAGTAATAAATGCACATATTTTAATACTGATATTAATATTTTTAGGTTACCATACTTACCCTAAATATCTGGACAGCCAGGCTTGGGCAAACAGTTTAGACCCAGATCAGATACCCCAAAATGCAGCATCTGATCATGGTCTGCACTATTTGCAACTCATCCTGGGCCCAGTTGTTCAAACTAATGATGTTGTTAGTTAATGTATCATTTAAACTTTAATCATTAAATATGGCATATATGCTATTAATATTTTTGCTGAAAAAATGTGAGTACTTTTGCAAATGCAAAAGCTACTCACATTTTTTCAGCAAAAATAACTGTGAATTAGATATTGTACTTACTAGAACAGTTAACATTTTGACCACTAACAAGCTTGTTAAGCTAACAATGCTTTGAACAACTGGGCCCAGAAGTTTTCAGACACATCAGCAGATAGTATAAGACTTGTTCTTTCAGGACTCGTATTGTAAGGAACAAACCTTTACCATTCTCTGGGCAAATTCAGCAGGCGACATCTGATATTTTCTTATTTTTCCCAGAAAACAGGATTTGATATTTCATGCAAATTGTCTCCATTGAAGACAATTTGCATGAAATGTCAAATTCAGTTTCCTGGGAAAAATAAGATAAATGTCTGCTGAAAATTTTACCCAGAGTGCTAAGAGTTAAGGTGTCCAAATCCTTATGGTAAAAGCATTACTAAAAATGAAATAAGCAGATGAGGAATGACCAATACTGGAGCTCCTACTAAATGCATTACTGAAAATGAAATAAGCAGATGAGGAATGACCAATACTGACGCCCCTACTAAATGCATTACTGAAAATGAAATAAGCAGATGAGGAATGACCAATACTGGAGCCCCTCCTAAGTGCATTACTGAAAATGAAATAAGCAGATGAGGAATGACCAATACTGGAGCCCCTCCTAAATGCATTACTGAAAATGAAGTCAGCAGATGAGAAAAGACCAATACAGGAGCCCCTCCTAATTGCATAATTGAAAATGAAATCAGCAGACGAGAAAAGACAATTACTGGAGCCCCTCCTAAGTGCATAACTGAAAATGAAAACTGCAGATGAGAAAAGATCAATACTGCAGCCCCTCCTATTAGAGATGTCCGAAATTTTACCGTAAGTTACGGTAACCTTCATACGGTAAAAATCAATACCTGGTGCGGACAAAGACGTAAATTTGGAGGGTTAAAATAAAAAAAGCACAGCTTTATCTTATTGAAAAACACATATGCGTTAAAGTAACTGAAATATGCATGGATATATGTTGTTGTTTTTAAACTGATGCTGCTGCTGCTGATCATGATGATGATTTTGTGTTTTACGTCCCTTTCAACATTTTAAGCCGTATCGAGACGATGGAAAGGAGACAAGGCTGTGCAATGAAGCGCCTAGCTTGGCAATCAGGCCCTGCATTTAAGTCATTCAAGGTACACAACTACAGTAAACCTGTAGAAATACGTATTATTATTTGCCCCTTATCTAAAATACAGGAATCAGACATTACTTGAGAACATTATATTAGTGTATATGTTTTGCAGTTTATTAGTGAATTTGTTTTATGAAACTGCTCTATTTAACAGACTGATACCAGTCTATGAAGCGCCCTACAGTTATGAGTTGAATATAATTATACTGGTTATGCTGTGCAACAAGCAAATGTCCTAATAATTGTAGGCCTCACCAGATTACCCCGAACTAGAGATCTTTAGGAAACATTCAACAAAATAGTGAACTCGGTTGGATTTAAACATAGATTTTATTTTACACTTTGTAATGTACATACAACAATTTGCGCATTCAACAATACAAAACGACAATAAGTTGCTCCTGATATTTTTGTACAAACAGCGGAAAATTATGCAGGTTTGGGTAGTGTATGAAAATAAGTAGTTATGTTCTCTATAGTCATAGGTAACTACACCATCGGGGAATTCCGGGAGAAGCCCTGCAGACACACAGAAGGTACAGCTTCCAATACTTGTCCTCGGTCACTGAGACTCAGAACAAATGCTATATACTCTGCTTATTTTGTCATGAATTCATTACCCACGCATTAATTACCATTGCACAGCAAGGATAACGCAGAAGTAAACGCCTTGTTTTTGCCTCTAGATTTCCAGAACATTGTAGGGGTAGTGGCATGGTGCATTGGTTGCAAACGACATTTGCGCAATTGTTAGACTGGTTAGTAAAAATACAAATGAACTATGGCTGAAACCTATCGGCAACATGAAAAGGTTATCAAACAACCAAAACAAGGAATATAATAAAACGAAGCCCATAATTCGCTCAACTGAGTAAAGCAGCCACTGCATATATGTAGATACCATGCAACATTCTTTCAGTGTTGCCACAGCAACTAGGATACACATTTGACAGTGCCGTAAAAGGGCATCTTAGTATCTTAATTTGAATGAACTAGGCAGACATTGAGCCCGCTGTACTATATACCAAGATTCAACCTCAAAGGCTTTCATGGTTCTGGAAAACAAAATTATCGAGTGTTTATTACCATATTTGGGCATGACAGCCATCTTGTTTATTTAATCATGTGATAATTTTCGACAGAAGGCCCTAGGAAAAATCTGTTGAAAATTGGCCAATGGATTTCAGGAAAGAAGACATTTAAATTTTATACGGCTTTATACTGGTATATAATCCAATAATCGAGGGGCGAGGGCAGACAACCTTCGAGGACAAAACTGTGAATTAACTAAAACGGTTTACTTTTTTTAATCATACCTGTAAGTTTCAGCCGGTAATAAATTTAAAGAAAATGATTTTTCAACGTATTCCCTTTACAAATATATGGGGATGCAAATCTGACATTGCGTAAAAAAGGCCAAAGATCATCTTCGGACCATTTTTTAATAATCTTGGTAGACTTTGAGTCGAAGATGCTATATATTAAGATTCAGCGTCAAAACTGCAGGTTCTGGAGAACAAGAATTTTAAGATTGTTTTTAGACTAAGCAAGGTGCTCATATGTCAGTCAATGTCCGTCGTCCGTCGTGCGTAGTTCGTCGTCCGTCGTGCGGCGTCAACAACTGCTTTAAAAGCCTACTTCTCCAACACCTGGGCCAACTGACGATACTTGGTAGGAAGCATTGGGGTGACTCATCAATCAAAAGTAGCTAAACTCATTACGATCGGATATCCAAGATGGCCGCCATGGCCGCCATCATGAAAATCTATTTTTCGTTTCTTCTCCTGAACTAAAAGGCCAGTTGATTCCAAACTTGGTAGGAAGCATCGGGGTGACATGTAGATAAAATAGCTAAAATCGTGCCGATCGGAAATCCAAGATTTCTTGAAAATATATTTTTTGCTTCTTCTCCTAAACCCAAAAGCCATTTGACTCCAAACTTGGTAGGAAGCATCGAGGTGGCTTATAGATAAAAAAAAAGCTTAAGTCGTTTCGATCGGAAATCCAGGATGCCCGTCATGGTGGCCATCTTGAAAATCTATTTTTCGCTTCTCTTGACTTTAAACTATATAGGAAGCATCGGAGTGACTTGTAGATAAAAATAGCTGAAATCGTTCCCATCGGAAAACCAAATGGCCGCCATGGCGGCCATCTTGAAAATCTATTTCAGACATCTTGAAAATCTATTTTTCGCTTCTTCTACTGAACTGAAAGGCAAATTGATTCGAAACTTGGTAGGAAGCATTGGGATGACTGGTAGATTAAAAATAGCTAAAATGGTCCCGGTTTGAATTCCAAGATGGCTGCCATGGCGGCCATTTTGAAAGTCTATTTTTCGCTTCTTCTCCTAAACTGAAAAGCCAATTGACTCGGAACTTGGTAGAAAACATCGGGTTGACTTATAGGTCAAAAATAGCTAAAAACTTTCCGATCGGAAATCCAAGATGTCCGCCATGGCGGCCATTTTGGAAAGCTATTTTTTGCTTCTTCTCCTGAATCGAAAGGCTTATTGACTTTATAAACTTGGTAGGAAGCATCAGAGTGACTTGTAGATCAAAATTAGCTAAAATTGTCCTATTGGACATCCAAGATGGCCACCATGTTGACCATCTAGAAAATCTGTTTTTCGCTTCTTCTCCTGAAGCAAAGGGCAAATTGACTCGAAACTTGGCAGGGAGCATCGGGGTGACTGACAGATTAAAAGTAGGTAAAATTGTTTCTATCGGAAATCTAAGGTGGCATGGCGGCCATCTAGTAAAAAATCTATTTTTCGCATCTTCTGAACTGAAAGGCCAGTTGACTCGAACCGGAGTAGGAAGCTTTGGGGTGACTTGTAAATCAAAAATAGATAAAAAAATAATGTTCTGATCGGAAATCCAAGATAGAGGCCATCTACTTTTCGCTTCTTCTTCTGAACTGAAAAGCCAAATGACTCGAATTTGGTAGAAAACATAGGGGTGGCTGGTAGATCAAAATAGCTAAAACCGGTTTGACAGGAAATCCAAGATGACCCTCATGGCGGCCGTCTTGAAACTCTATTTTTTTTTTTTTTTTTTTTTTTTTTTTTGCTTCTTCTGAAAAGAAAGTCCAATTGACTTGAATTTCGGTTAGAATCATTAAAGTAACTTGTAGACAAATATAGCTAAAATCGCTCTGATCAGAAATACAAGATGGCCCCCACAGTTGCCATCTTAAAATCTGTTCTCATCTTCTCCCGAATACAAAGACCCACTGACTCAAAATTCAATAGGAAGTATTGGAGGGACTTGTTAATCAAACACGCCTTAATTCATTTTGATGAGAAATCCAAGATGACTGCCCTAGCAGCATGTATTTTGAACCATTTTTCCTGAACCAAAAGGGCAATTTACTCAAACTTCATTGGAAGTATTGAGGTGACTTGCAGATCAAAAGTAGCTAAAATCCTTCTGACTGGAAGTCCAAAATGGCCACCATCTTGAAAATCAATACTAAACTTCTTCTCTTGAACTGACCGGCCAAATGACTTAGACTTGTTTGGTAATGAGGTGAGCGATACAAGGCCATCTTGATCCTCTTGTTTACCATATATGGACAAAGCGGCCATCTTGTTCAACGGTCCAGCAACATTTGGACAAATTATCAATATCCCTTCGAAGAAGACGTTTACATGTTACACGAATGTATACATGTGTATAGTCCAGGGGCAAGGGAGATTACGCCTGGAAACAAAAGTTTGATTTTAACTAAAACGTTTTACTATTTTAATCATATATTGTAAGTTTCAGCCATCAGTCTTTTATACGTTTTCAGAAAAAAAAAAGATTTTTCAACATTTTTCCTATACAAATGTAGATGGACGCAAACATGACCTTGCCATATGTAGGTCAAAGGTCAGCCTTCAATATTCATTTAAAAAAGACTTTAAAGACCTTGAGCCCTTAATGCTTTAGACCAAGATTCAGCCTCAAAATTTTCTCGGTTCTGGAGATTTTAAGTGTTTTACCATATAAGAGCGTGGCGGCCATCTTAATCAATGGCGGTGCCCTTTTGTACCATGTTTCAATTCCCCTTTAACAGAAGAATGCTCCAGATCAAATGTGAAGGAAGTCGTCTATTGGTTAAAGAGGAGTGCAAATGTGTGGACAGACGGGTCCCGGACGGCAAGTGATTACAATAGCTCATTCTGAGCCTTTGGCTCAGGTGAGCTAAAAGAAGGCTAAGAGAGAGAGAAAAGGAGAGAGAGAGAGAGAGAGAGAGAGAGAGAGAGAGAGAGAGAGAGAGAGAGAGAGAGAGAGAGAGAGATTTCTGGTTTTGCCTGTATATAGCGAATGTGTTGCCCTGGATCCCTGTACCAAATGTCGAGCACGAGCAGGAACAGGGATTAAGGGCAAATACTTGCGAGAGGAACTTGCACATTTGAACGCAGACCTGTAAAAGACCTCAGAGGCAAACATTATTAATTACATTCACATAGAACCGTAAACGGTGTTCTGTGAGACTTTTTAGATTAAGACCAATCATTTTCTAGTTATACGTCTATGGGGCATTTTAGCTGCAAGGGCAATCGTATCTATATGGCGGATCAGCTCAAAGACGTCTTCACCCAAGCAACGTTTCTTCAAAATTTAGATAATTAGATTTAAATATATTAAGTGGTAATGGTTCAATAAGCCCTGCAAACTACATTGCTTTCTGTAAATAGTCTAAATAAAACCTAAGACTCCGATTTTTTCCATGTTCTTTGTTTCCAAGGACAACCTTTATACCTTTTCATTAAACTTCCCTGCCCCTGGTGTTAAGTGCCTAGGGACGACCGTAAACAGTCTCGCTGTACTTAATCATAGTGCAGTTTTCCATTTTTATTTTTTCTAGGCACCATTTTGTCCGTTCTGGTATTTTGGGAACTCGTGTTCCTCTAAGCCGGCGGTATGGGACGTATGCAACCTTACAAACTACATTGCTGCCATATGAAGGGTCTCAATAAACTGGGACTCAGATTTGGGTTCTTTTACGTGTTTTGTAGTTCTAAAAGTAACCGTTATGTAGCGAAATTTGATCGGTATTTTATGAGTAGACGTCGTGAAAGGCGCACGTTTTCAAGAAAGGATAACAGACAGAAAGAGATCACAATAGTCATCCTAAGCGTCACTCTGGTGGTCTAAAAACCAAACACTATAGGAAATAAATACTTATCTAAAATTGTTTTGTTTGTGTTGAGGATTTTACGGCCCAGTCAACCTAATTGGTTTGTCGAGCGCGGTCAATTTACCTAACCACACTTTTACTGGACAGCTTAGTCCTCTAAGCGATTAACCAGTATTGTGCATATTTTTTCGCCAGAAAATGACAACTGCCCTTCTTAAATCTGGAAGGGAGAGAATGGCCCTAGAAAATATTTCATGATCAATCTCCACGAAAGAATGTTGCCGATCCGGCGGGACCGAACCTGCAACCTCCTGATCACCAGTCGGATGCGCATCCAACTGAGCCACCGAGTCCGGCTAAAATTGTTAATAAGCGTCCCATTTAATTTCAGTTCAGCCATGTTATTACGGTTTCCGAAACTAGTGCCCTTATAAAGTGCCGTCTTACTACACTACCATGCCACAGGTGATACTTCTACGAGCTGGTCGTATTATTCTGATACTGATGCGACCAATCCTAGCTCTTTTACTTAATGTTGGGCATAATGCAAAAGAGGAGTTAATTCTGATTTGAGGGGTAAAAAATTAATACATGTATATTGCCTTTGGAAACAAAGAACACATTACAAATAGAAAGTTGGAGTCCCGGTTTTATGAAGTTTGCAACATTGCTTACACCCTCTAGCGTATACATGAACAAACCACTATGACAAATGAATAAATATTTTGAACATACTAACAACATACATTGGACTAAAAACAGAATTGTGTTTTTTTTCATGCTCCTGTAGCACCGTACAATAACAGACATAAACGTTTCTTTGAGCGATTGCTTTTGCAAATTTCTTTGTCAACTCCAGGACTGATACAAAGCTTTAAATCACACATCCCCGAAAATGACTGAGGTAGAGTCTTTTCATAGGAAATTTATCTGGTGTCATTTCGTTTGTAAAATAGAGTTAAGCTTCAACTTAAGTTTATGGTTTATGTTTCTTAAAAAAACCTAGCGTAGTTGATTGCAAATATTGACAACTTCGTTTAGTTTTGCTATCGTGCTTTGATTAGAAATACCTATTTCGCTTCAAAAAGCAAAGGTAACTATACAGCGTTTAAATATATTTCCTAGAGACAGCATGATAATGATAATATCTATCATATAAATTGAAATGCGAACATGTGTATGCCTATTGAAATATATTGCAAATTTTACAACCGAAAAAGGAAAAATTTCAGATAAAAATTTCTGATATTTTTCATATTCCTGCTCAAAACATAGATTGTGTACTCGTTAGAACCACCTAGCCGAGGCCTAAAATCTAATTTTTAGCAAAATAACAAAAATAATGTATACCCCTGTAATCCCAGTTTTACTATATAAAAGTGGGGTTTAAGCGGGTCAAAATTATATAGGTGTGTTTTCGTGATGTGATATCCCAGAATTGCCATGAGAGTCGTGCAAACGCGATGCCAGAATTTGTATACTAACTCGACTCAGTTTGTTTGTGTTGAGGTTTTACGGCCAAGTCAACCCAATGGGCATGTCGGGCGCGGTCAGTTTATCTAACCACACTTTTACTGGGCAGGCTTAGTCCTCTAAGCGGTTAACCAGAATGTGCACATTCTTTCGCCAGATACTGTTTGTGTTGAAATTTTACGACCCAGTCAACCCAATTGGGTCATGTCGAGCGCGGTCAGTTTACCACCTAACCACACGTTTACTGGGCAGGCTTAGACCTCTAAGCGGTTAACCAGTATTGTGCACATTCTTTCGCCAGAAAAAATGACAACTGCCCTTCTTGAATCAGCGGATGGGAGAGAATGATCGTAGACAATATTTCATGATCAAATCTCCACGAAGGAATGTTGCCGATCTCGGCGGGGGTCGAATCAGCGACCTCCTGGTCTCCAGTCGGACGGCGCATCCAACTGAGCCACCGAGGCCGGCCACTTTCGTAAGTAGAACAAAATCGGAGCTACCTCCCGTGAGGTATATTCCTTCTCATTAAAAGTGTACATGTGGAGAGACTTGAGTAGTGATGGCAGAAGAGACTGTCTTTAGTAGTGATATTTTGCGGGGTTTCGGCACTTTAAATAATATGTAGGTGTTGCGTATATTTGGGTGTATACTTTGTAAACCTTTCTTTCGTTACCCGTAAAGCGCATAGGTAAAGCAGCTAAATATTTCACTCTGTTAATATTTATTGAACTCAAGCAAGTCTATATTCTTGTTGCATTTTATGGTTTGAAAATTTCTGTCTGAAATCGGCAACCTACAGTCCCCTGATTTTAAGAATGACCCTCTAACAATTAGGCCGCGAACCAGCTTGAACGTAAAAGGTGTCATTATATAGGTGAATATCAAAAGCCCAGGTCTACTTGTTGCATTCGCGCACTCTCATTTTGACCTTCTCTAATACGATCAATGCAGTCTGAAGCAAATACGCCAGAGTAAACCCTATATATTGTCATAGAAATGACTTATTATTTACCTTGAAGTATTCCCAGCGACAGTGCAAAATCTTTACGTTGAATGACATTGTAGCGTGAGATCTATCAGGCCATGAGATCTGTCACACCAGAAGTGTTAAACCGGAAATGCTTGACGGAACTTATGCTGCGAGCATGAAATATTTCAGATCACGAGAAATATCAGAGTCATATGAGTTAAAATATCAAAGCAAATTTTATTTTATATAAAAGAAGAAATATCTTTAAAAAGATAAACGGCGTAAAGGGTACTGGAATATAAATATTGAAACTACTTTGTGATTCAGTATGAAATGAAGAAGCCTTTTAAAATATAAACGTTATTACGAATGCAAATAGTATCAAAAAAAATTTAATACTCTACGACATTGTAAATATTGCAAGGGTTGGCAGGAATGGGAGTGTACTCAGATGTGTAAATATCTGTGCTAAATTATGAAAAGCAATTTAGCATTTAAGCGTATGGCATATAGTTTTAAAAAATCCATGCCAACCAGGCACCTTTTTGATAAAGAGTAAGCAAAGTGTAACACTGGCCATCAAGATTGGCAAAAACTGGAAAAAAAAATATTTAATTTGTAATAAGAGGGTCATGATGGCCCTAGATTGCTCGCCTGGGAAGCAGGGTTTTTTTAACCTGGCGGAAGGATATTTTCAAAGTTTTCTGCATATATATATATCAGACCCTGCCCTTTGATGGTTATTTATTTATTTATTTTATCTTATTTTACTTTATTTACTTTTTTTTTATTTTTATTTATTTATTTTTTTCTTGTAATACAAATTAATTTGAAAAATTTTGATGGACGGTCAATCCAGTAATGCAGTATTACTGCAATCTAGTTAGTTGTTGATTTGAAGTGTTCTAGACAGACATATGAGGAATCAAACAAAATAATTTGAGAAAATTTGATAGATATTCACCTTTGTTACTTTTGTGCAAAAAATTTGAAAGTGGACCATAGGTTGTGCAGAAGAAGAACTGTCAAGTTTACTCTACATAATTCCATATATAACGAAAAGTAACCACGCCAACTGGAAGCCATATTTTTAGACGGAACAGAATTCTTTTAACAAGATTTAAAGACCTTCTGTTGAAGAAAAATCTCTGTAAAAAATCCAACCAGCCCGTACTGAGGAGATTTTGAAAGATTTGGATGCTATGCCAACAAGAGGGATAACTCTATTCACAAACGTTGAACAATCATTCGGCTCTCCTACACATTGATGTTCAGACAGTTTGATTGTAGTGGGGAATCCACGTGACCAAATGACTATGTACACAGTTCGTTACTATTTTTAACTCCGCTTCAGGTAGGATGTTTTAGAATATCTCGATTTATACCAGATGGATTTTTTTTTTTCAAGTAAAGCGCAGAGTACTTGGAAAATCAAGCTCTTTCTGGTGGTGTCGGTGCTATTCTGCAATCTGGGCCCAGTTGTTCCAAACTAACGATGTCGTTAGTTAGCGACTCGTTAAAATTTACATTGAGTGATACGCAAATATGCTGTTTTTTTTTTTTTGTTTTTTTTTTGTTTTTTTTTTGGCTGAAAATATGTGAGTAACTTTTGCAGTGCAAAAGCTACTCACTTTTTTTTCAGCAAAAAATATCAGAATATTGTATATTGAATCCGCTAAAACATTTAACGAAATGCCCTTAAGGAGCTCGTTAAGCTAACGACGCTTCGTACTCTGTGTTTTATTTGAACAAATTCCATTCGGTATGAATAGAGAAAAAAAAATCCTTTCTGAAGCGGAGCAAAATAGAGTAATATTTCTTCTTCGTGTTGTTTACGAATAGGCCGCTTACACCGCGAATGAATAAAAGGGGTGTTCAACAAACCTATTTCTTAGTTAAGAATGAACAATATTATTTATGTTGCCAATTTTTCTATCAAGCTTAAAGCATAATTCCTGTTTATTTATTATATAAAATTAAACCATGCGATTTTATATCCCTTTTTGTACATAATACAAGGCACTTGATAATTCTGTATATTATCGACACAGTGTAGAGAAGTAATCTTGAACGCCCCTTGTTCGCTTAGCGCTTGGGCCGCTTACATCAAACATTTAGTCACACTGTACAAAATTAAAAGTTCGTCTATAATCATTTATTTCATTGCAACTATTTTATTGGTATTTTTTAAATTATGGGTATTTTTCCATTGTTTAACATATGCATTGCCATACTGTACAACTTTAAATAGATACATGTCATAATCAAGCGATTGTTCAGTCATGAATATATTTGTTAAACATCGGAAAAGTTCTATACTTACCCCTACTTGTTTGCAGAAGTTAACATATTTTTAACCAATCGCAAATTACTATTTATTCATTCGAGACTAATACCAATAAGTATGTCAAAAGCCAGGTTATACAGCTACGCCGAAAAAAATGTATATTGCTAAAAATAGAATCTAAATAACCGCAACAGCCACAAATACATATAAAGTAAAATAACCGCAACAGCCACAATTACACATAAAGTAATATATATATATATATTCTACACCGTAAGCCTGCCTCGGAAAACGTGTGGTTAGGTATATTGACCGCATTCAACATGACCCTAAAAATAATAAAAAAAAAACGGTCATATCCGTCATATCCGTTCGTAAATGACATTTAGATTTTAGAACATGCTAGATAAATAAAAAAAAAAAGAGTTGACTACTGGTATATCCCTACTGGAAGGCCACTGACTGACGGGTTATACCGAATAGATTTCTGTTATGCTGTACAACTATTTAACCCGTCGGGTTACAAAAGATAAAATGCAAACAAACAAATTATAGGCAGCAAAAGTATTGTCTATTCTTTGTTTCTCCATGTTTTTAACAGACAGAAAGCTCCAGGGGCACAGTGCATTCAAATGCAAATAAGTCCACTTTTTTGTTTCTCCCTAAGCATTCATATCCGCAGGACTGGGCCAAGATAGCAAATCACTATTACATGAATGTAATCATATCCATGACAAAATATTGTTGATGGACTGATAAACTTTATCGATGCACCAGTATTTCTATATTTGTACCAATAAAATTTTGGTGATCCCAAAAATATAGTAGTCTGGAAATTCAAGTATCAAATAAATGGGCCGCGCCATGCGAAAACGTGTCTTCGGGTATATGCAGACAGCGAAGGCCCAGATCAATATACACATTCGCATTGTCTGATCAGGGGATTGTCCGCTAGCAGAATCATTGGATACTACATAATGAGCAAAGGCCCGGGTTATACTTAACGCATGCGCAGGATGATGCAAATGGTTGAAAGACACTTGACCCCAATGATACGTGCATCGATGAATTTTGTCAGCTTGAATGTATTGTTAAAGGTGCACCAATGAAAAGAGCAGTAGACCGATAACGTAAATACATCAATAATATATCCTTACCTCGACAAATCATTGTAAATAAGATCGTCTGCGCATTTCAGTAGTTGGAGCACCTGACTAGTGTTATGGGGATTCGTCCCGCCTCGGGAAGGCAGTTTTCCTCTCCTGCTCACTGGTGTCAGAAGTAAAGTAGTGTGCATAGAATGTGGCCTATCGGGGGTTGCAGGCTAGAGACCTTCAGGACAGCTGGGTGGTGCCTGAATCCCAAATCTTATGAGGGGAGGGGTGTAGTGGCTCAAATGCATGTACTTAATAAGACCGTCCGGGTAGCTCAGAAGGCAGGGAACTGGACGAGTGTAACTTGGGTCATGGGTTCGAGTCCGACCTTGGGCAGGCATTTTTCCTGTCATGTTTACTTTATTATTTAGATGTTCTAATTCATTTCCCAATTTTCTACCTGTAATGTTGTCAGAAACACATTAAATAGATGCTATTATCAAGGCTGGAAATTTCAGTATCGGGTTTTATACCCTTTATTAAAGTGCTTACCTTCTGCTGTCCAAAGTAACAAGGCTGTGTTCCAACGTTGTGTGTTTACTAGGTCAGCCAATTTATCCGAGATATTGCGGTTATTTTACGATTTGTTTTAACTACCAATTCCTTTACTATGATAAAGGAGTACACATTGTCTATTTAAGATAAAGGATCGTAATAATTAAAGACGCATATCAAGCCAATGCGAGGGCACTTGGGTGTATTAATTTAATTTGGGATGCTTCTTTACCGTAGATTTGCTGTCAACGGTCTAAATCAGTGTTATGAACTATTTCTTTTTGGGTATGTATTATTGCATTTTAAAGATCATTATCCAGACCAGTCTAATCGATTTTTGATAAATGGACATCAAGTATAAACGTTTCCACAGAGCTCATTTGCGCAAAACAGACACAAAGGCTATTTTATGCTATTCCACGAACCATAGAATAAAATTATAGCATTTTAGTAGATATGTTTTTTTTCCTACATTGAATGAATACTACACCATGAGTGATTATCTCTTTCCCAGACAGTAACCTCTGGATGTTTTCTTGGATTCTTGAATTCTTGAATACACCATGTCTGAGCTCCCTGTTACATCCAAACACAGAATACCACTTTAGTTGCTGTACTGTTTTCTAAAGAAAGGTGAGATTTTCTTTGGTCTCTGAAATACTTCAATTAAGCTATTCATCTTTTCTTGTTAACAACCTTGTTTAATATCAACAAAAACATATAATACAATATAAACTATCGAAACTTTGTATCTGCAGAAAAGCATGTGAATGAATAACGACAAGGAGGGAAACTTAACACAAACCATATAATACTTCATATGCCACATACTGCTACATTTGATGACTGGGAAACCTTCCATATTAACCCTTTCGTCCCTACAGACCGATTCAGATATCACTGCAAACAATGCAAATCCAGATGAAACCAACCATCTTCTTAGGATCTACACAGCTTGCCGCTCTTTTATTGATTTTGGACTGAAATCCTTCTTCGCAATAATGAATGTGTCAATATTCAGGAATTAAATTTCTTTTCATAAAGCCAGGGGGAAATGGGTTAAGAAGAATGGGGGAGTGCTTGTCTAGAAACTACTTATCTAGGTTATGGTAGGGGTTTGATCAGAAAATATAGCAGAAAATAGGGTTGAGAGGGCACAAAAAAAGGAATGTTATAAAATTTGAAAGAAGTTGTGTAGAGGTGAGAATGAAAAGGAATATAACATAGCAATGCTTTGTTGTTGTTGTTGTTGTTGTTGTTTATAGTTGGATTTATCGTCGGTTTCAACAATTTTTAAGTGATATCGCGATCGTGTCTGCATATGGCATGAATTGGATGCTCACTTTTAGTTTTCTCATTAATAAAAGATTTAATCAAGTTCACCTAAAATGAGTGGTGACAGATCAATGAATAAATCATCATCTTGCGTAGTGGCAACGATGGCACACTAGCAACCGATTCTGTAGGCCAAAAGGAGATATTCCAGTAAGGCGAAAATTTTTCCTAGTTGGCTCAGGTGTTGGACCAGACTTTAGAAATTACAATATGCGATTTTATTACATATTCCGGTAGCCCGATGTCTGTACCATAGCAGAAATTAAAAATATGCTACTTTTGTTTGTGTTGAGGTTTTACGGCCCAGTCAATCCAATGGGGTCGTGTCGAGCGCGGTCAGTTTACATAACCACACATTTACTGGGCAGGCTTAGCGGTTAACCAGCATTGCGCACATTCCTTCGCCAGAAACTGACAACAGCCCTTCTTGATTTGTTTGTTTGTGTTGAGGTTTTACGGCCCAATCAACCCAATTGGGTCATGTCGAGCGCGGTCAGTTTACTTAACCACACGTTTACTGGGCAGGCGTAGTCCTCTAAGCGGTTAACCAGTATTGTGCACATTCTTCAGCCAGAAAGCTTCCCTTCTTGATACAGCGGAAGGGTGAGAATGACCGTAGAAAATACTTCATGATCAATCTCCACGAAAGAATGTTGCCGACCTCGGCGGGGTTTGAACCCGCGACCTTCTGGCCTCCAGTCGGACGGCGCGTCCGACTGAGCCACCGAGGACGGCAAATATGCTACTAGCTTCTGATTATGGAGAGATGATTCAGCCCTGTTTACCCCACCCAGAAAACTCCTAAATTAATATTATATTCAAAACGATGGAATTACATTTACAGTCGACTCTCTTTATCTCGAATTCCAAGGGACTCACTGAAATACTTCGAGATATCCGTACATCGACATATCAGAGTTGAGAGAGTGAGGAAAACAATAAATTGAACAATTACATTTAACAAATGAATGTGTAATTTGACTCCTGAAATTAGAAATATATGTATAAAATAATGTGGAAAAGAGGAGAAATTGCTCCTGAGGAGCTATTTCTCCTCTTCTCCACATTATTTAACCTGTTGTCATAATTTCATGTTAAAATAGGGATCAGATTTTCACTTCGATTTAAGCGGTTATTCGAAATAAGCGAGTTCGAGATAACGAGGTTCGACTGAAGTTACCTTTTCCTTTAGAAAATATTTCTTGCATCAGAATAACGAGAACACAAGACTGCAATTGTTAAATGAATACAGTCAGTGTGCAAGTCTAGTATACGTGACTTAAATTATCTTCCTCATTTCCGGTTAAAATGCAAAACTGAGTTTCATAGAAGTTATTATAAAAATATGCCTTCCCCCTCCCCTTACACCCCTCAAACCCCCCCCCCCCCCACCCCCTCCTCGACCCAAGATGCATTTTGGTGGAGATATTACATGCTTATGTCATATATATATATATATATATATATATATATATATATATATATATATATATATATATATATATATATATATATATATATATATATATATATATATATATATAGGAAGTTGGGTCTAGGGGTGGGAGGGGGACTACTTATATAACAATTTTAATGAAAAACATTTAATTCTGCATTTTCGCCGTAAGTGAGAAACAGAATTCTAGTAAAATATACCTGAGACGCGCACAGACTGTATTCATTCAAATGTAATTTCCAATCAGTGTTGTGCTCTCGTCATTCTGGTGCAAGAAATATTTCCCAAAGGGAAAGGTAACTAGATAAAATTCCCATCGTTTTGTTTGTTTGTGTTGAGGTTTTACGGCCCATTCAACCCAATGGGGGCATGTCTAGCGCGGTCAGTTTACCTAACCACACGTTTACTGGGCAGGCTTAGTCCTCCAAGCGGTTAACCAGTCCCATCGTTTTGAACATGGTACTAATTTACAAGTGTTTTTGGGCTGGAGTTATCTACCCTTGATAATAAGAAGCATAAATTTTCCTTTCTGCCATGATTCAGACGTCGGGCCTCTGGAATACGTGACAAGAGGGCCATGATAGGCCTGTATCGCTCACCTGAATATCAGAGCACTTTCACAACGTGACCTAGAAATGATCAAGGGAAACATTCTGACCGAGATTCCTGATGATTATATTAACAAATAGGACAATGTAGCATGTCTAATGGACCATGAAATATAAGTCAAGGTCAAATATGGATTACTGCTCTAAAGAGGCCATGCTAAGGTGTATGTATGTGCGAAGAATCACTGGCGTTTGGACAAATAGTAACTGAGAAACTGACCTAAACGCAAAAACTTAATAAATTCAATGGACAGTAAAATATAGGTCAATGTCAAATATGGATGACTGCATTCAAGAGGCTATGCTAAAATGTATGCAAATGCCAAGTGTCACTGCCGTATGATCAAATAGTTACTGAGAAACTAACTTAAACAGAATAAAAATTTTAGAAAATCACTGGAAAATGAAATATAGGTCATAAATGACCCAGCTCCAAACTTGACCTAGAAATTATCAAGACAAAACATTTTGAGCAAGATTCATGATAATCACTTCAAAAAAATGTAAATTCTTAGAGTGTTAACGTTTTCCTTTAATTTGGCCTGGCGACCTAATTTTTGACCCCAAGTGAAAAAGTTTTGAACTTGACCTAAAATCAACAAGCCAAACATTTTGAGCACAACTCATGATTGTCATTTCAAAATGTGACTTCTAGAGTGTTAACAAGGTTTGCCTGTGATTTGAACCAGTGACCTAGCTTTTGACCCCAAGTAACCCACTTTCAAACTTGACCTAGAAATCAACAAGCCAAACATTTTGAGCAAGATTTATGATGATTACTTAAAAATGCGACCTCTACAGTGTTAACAAGATTTTCCTTTGCTTTGGACCGGTGGCCTAGATTATCATCTCAAGTGATTCAGTTTGAACCCGACCTAGAAACTCTGAAGACATACATTTTGAGCAAGATTCATGATGATTGCTCAAAAACAAATGTGACCTCTAGAATATTTACAATGGTTTCCTTTGTGACATAGTTTTTACTCAAAATGACACAGTTTCAAAGTCGACCTAGGAATCATCAAGACAAACATTTTGAGCAATATTCATGAAAATTACTTCAAAAACGAGGTCTCCAGAGCGCTATTAATTTTTGTCTTTGATTTGGTCCGTTGAACTTGTTTTTTTTACCCGAGTTACCTAGTCTCAAACGTGACTTTGAAATCATCAAGGTAAATATTTTGAGCAAGAATCATGATGATTATTTGAATAAGATATCATAAGGGCAAAGATTCTGGTAAAGTTTCATGAAGATTGGAGAAAAAACTGTAAAGTCCAGAGGTAGAAAAAGGTTTTAAAGAAATCTAACCTAGTGACCTGGTTTTTGACTCGGCATGATCCATATTCAGACTTGATCAAGATATCATTAAAAAAAACTCTGGTAAAGTTTCATAAAGGCTGAAGCAAAACTGTGGCCTCTAGAGTGTGAACAAGGTTTTATAGAAAAGTGACCTAGTGACCTAGTTTTTAACCCTACAGGCCCCACATTCCAACCTGACCGAGACATTATCAAGCCAAAAATTTTGGTAAAGTTCTTTGAAGATTAACACAAAACTGTGGCCTCTAGAGGGTGAATAATGTTTTAAAGAAATTTTACACAGTGACTTAGTTTTTGATCCGGAATGACCTATCTTCAAACTTGACTGAGATATCATCAAGTTAATTATTTTGGTAAAGTTCTGTGAAGATTGAAGGGAAAATGTGGCTTCAAGAAGGTTAACAAGGTTTTGAAGAAATTCGACCTTGTGACCTAGTTTTTGACCCTACATGACCAAAATTCGAACGTGCCCAAGATATTAATAAGACAAATATTCTGGTGAAAATTTACCCAGATTAAAGCAAATGTTAGGTCTCTAGAGGATGAGCAAGGTTTTACACAAATCTGGTCTAGTGACCTTCTTTGTCAACCATACATGACGCATACTCAAACTAAACCAATATATTATCAGAGAAAAAAAAATGTCTTGAAAAGTTCCATGAAGACTAAATCAAAACTATGGATTCTAGAGGGTGAACAAGTTTTTTCAAAGAAATGAATCCTAGTGACCTATTTTTACTCAAAATGACACATATTCCAACACGGCCTAGCCGAGATATTAACAAGAAAAACATTCTGGTAAAAATAATTATGACGATTGAAGCAAAACTGTGGACTCTTGAGAGTGAACAAGGTTTTTTAACAAATCTAAACTAGTGACCTAGATTTTGATCCGACATGACCCATATTCGAACTTGAATAAGATATTATCAAGAGAAACCTTTTGGTTTAGTTTCATGAAAATTAAAGCAAAACATGTGGCCTCTAGAATGTTAACAAGGTTTTAAAGAAATTTAATCTAGTGACCTACTGTCTAATCTGACATAACCTATATTCGAATATGACCGAGATATCATCATGTCAAACATCTTGGTAAAGTTTCATGAAGATTCCAGCAAAACTGTTACCTCTAGAGGGTGAACAATGTTATAAAGAAACTTGACCTAGTTTTTTTACTCGACATAATCCATGTCCAAACTTGACCGAGATATTATCTAGAAAAAATTTCTGGTAAAGGTTCATGACGATTGAAGCAAAATGTTGGCCTCTAAAGGGTGAACAAGGTTTTAAAGAAATTTGACTTTGTGACCTAGTTTTTTACATGCTATAACCATTAATCGAATTTTACCGAGATATCATCATGTCAAACATTCTGGTAATTATGATTGATGAAAACCTTTAGCCTCTAGAGGGTGAACAACATAAAAGTTGACGACGCATGATGTAGGTATGACTGACACAGGGTGATCACAATAGCTCACCTAGAGCACTTCGTGTGAAGGTGAGCTAATAAAAATCTAGTAATCAACACGTGAGCCAATTAGGGAAAATCCTCGCTTAACTGCAATATCTTCCTAGACAATCTCAAGTGTCATTATCTATTTTCAACTAAGGTGACATGAACGATTTGTGTGTGATGTAAATAAACAACTATAAAGGTTACTATGGCAACCAAAATATTGGGCCGGCCTCGGTGGCTCAGTTGGATGCGCCGTCTGACTGGAGACCAGGAGGTCGCCGGTTCAACCCCGCCGAGGTCGGCAACATGCTTTCGTGGAGATTGATCATGAAATATTTTCCACGGTCATTTTCTCCCTTCCGCTGATTCAAGAAGGGCAGTTGTCAGTTTCTGGCGAAAGAATGTGCACAATACTGGTTAACCGCTTAGAGTACTAAGCCTGCCCAGTAAACGTATGGTTAGGTAAACTGACCGCGCTCGACATGACCCCATTGGGTTGACTGGGCCGTAAAACCTCAACACAAACAAAACCAAAATATTGTACCATCGCAAAAATCACAAAAATAGCCACTTAAAGGACAACTAACTGCCTTTAGCAAACCCGGCCATTTGTAATAATGCCGCAATTTGTAATAAACTTTGTTTATATCAAATTGCAGCGCAAGACACAACGCAATTTGTAATAACGCCACAATTTGTAATAACCTTGTTTATTACAAATTGCTGCGCAAGTTTATTACAAATTGCGGCGCATGTCACCACGCAATTTGTAATAAAGCCGCACTTTGTAATAAACTTTCAAACAGACTGCCCCAGAACTTGCGAAGTATGTGTACATGTACGGTCCTAACAACTAATCAGGGGACAGAACAGGACAATTTAGATACCAGAGACGAAGTTTTATAACAAGTTGCGTTGACCTTGTTTTTAGGCGTTTATCGATGATTTTCACATTTGCCGTAAATTGTAAT
Source organism: Anodontia alba (assembly GCA_964016985.1). Taxonomy (NCBI): domain Eukaryota; kingdom Metazoa; phylum Mollusca; class Bivalvia; order Lucinida; family Lucinidae; genus Anodontia; species Anodontia alba. The sequence continues at coordinate 11,808,745 of OZ024822.1, read as the reverse complement.
AAACTTTCCAAACATAAGCTACGGAAGGAATTTTGAAGTATATTACTTGTATCATCGTAACAACAAATCAGGGGACAGAACAGGACAGTTTAGACATCAGGGATGAAGTTTTCGAACCTTCATTACAAATTGCGTTGACTTTGCCTTTTGGCGATTTTCGATGATTTTCACATTTGCCGCAATTTGTAATAAACTTTCAAAATTAAAATTTCTCCGGGAATTTCGAAGTATATATATTTGTAGCTTCGTTACAACTAATCAGGGGACAGAACTGTACAGTTTAGAGATTAGAAATGAAGATTTCAAACTTTATTACAAATTGCGTTGACCTTGGATTTAGGCGTATTTCGATGACTTTCACATTTGCCGCAATTTGTAATAAACTTTCCAAACTAAAATTACTGCAGGAATTTCGAAGTTTACATATTTCTATCTTCGTCACAGCTAATCAGGGGACAGAACTGTACAGTCTAGACATTAAAGATGAAGTTTTCAAACTCATTACAGATTGCGTTGATCTTGTTTTGGGGCATTTATTGATGATTTTTACAATTGTCGCAATTTGTTATACACTTTCAAAACATAAGCTACTGTAGGAATTACAAAGTATATTACTTGTATCATCATAACCACTAATCAGGGTACAGAACAGAACAGTTTAAACGTCAGGGATGAAGATTTCGAACCTGCATTACAAATTGCGTTGACTTTGCCTTTTGGCGATTTTCGATGATTTTCACGTTTGCCACAATTTGTAATAAACTTGTCAAATTAAAATTTCTTCGGAAATTTCGAAGTGTATGTATTCGTAGCTTCGTTACAACTAATCAGAGGACAGAACTGTACAGTTTAGAGATTAAAGATGAAGATTTCAAACTTTATTACAAATTGCGTTGACCTTGGTTTTAAGCGTTTTTCGATGATTTTCACATTTGCCGCAATTTGTTATAAACATTCCAAACTAAACTTCCTCTAGGAATTTCGAAGTTTACATATTTCTAACTTCGTCCAACTAATCAGGGGACAGAACTGTACAGTCTAGACATTAAAGATGAAGTTTTCAAACTTCATTACAGATTGCGATGACTTTGGTTTTTGGCGTTTTTCGATGATTTTCACATTTGCGCAATTTGTAATAAACTTTCCAAACATAAGCTACCGTAGGAATTTCGAAGTATATTACTTGTATCATCGTAAAAACTAATCAGGGGACAGAACAGGACAGTTTAGACCCTAGGGATGAAGTTTTCGAACCTTCATTACAAATTGCGTTGACTTGCCTTTAGGCGATTTTCGATGATTTTCACATTTGCCGCAATTTGTAATAAACTTTTCAAATTAAAATTTCTTCGGGAATTTCGAAGTATATGTATTTGTAGCTTCGCTACAACTAATCAGGGGCAGAACTGTACAGTTTAGGCATTAAAGATGGAGATTCCAAACTTTATTACAAATTGCGTTGAACTTGTTTTTAGGCGTTTTTCGATGATTTTCACATTTGCCGCAAATTGTAATAAACTTTCCAAACTAAAATTACTCCAGGAATTTCGAAGTTTACATATTTCTATCTTCGTCACAACTAATCAGTCAAGTTTAGTCCTCATATTAGTTGAAACGAAGATACAGGTACATACACTTTGAAACTTCTGGGGCAGTTTAAATTTGAAAAGTTTATTACAAATTGCGGTAAATGCAAAAATCATCGAAAATCGCCAAAAAACGCAGTCAACGCAATTTGTAATAAAGTTCAAAAACTTCAACTTTGATGTCTGAACTGTCAAGTTTAGTCCTCTTATTAGTTGTATCGAAGATACAGGTACATATACTTTGAAACTCCTTGGGCAGTTTAAGTTTGAAAAGTTTATTACAAATTGCGGTAAATGCGATAATCATCGAAAATCGCCAAAAAACGCAGTCAACGCAATTTGTAATAAAGTTCGAAAACTTCAACTTTGATGTCTGAACTGTCAAGTTCAGTCCTCTTATTAGTTGTATCGAAGATACAGGTACAAATACTTTGAAACTCCTTGGGCAGTTTAAGTTTCAAAAGTTTATTACAAATTGCGGTAAATGCGAAAATCATCGAAAATCGCCCAAAAAAACGCAAGCAACGCAATTTGTAATAAAGTTCGAAAACTTCAACTTTGATGTCTGAACTGTCAAGTTCAGTCCTCATATACTTTGAAATTCCTGGGGTAGTTTAATTCTGAAAAGTTTATTACAAATTGCGGCGAATGTTTAAATTATCGAAACGCGCCAATAAGCAAACTCAAAGCAATTTTTTTTTTTTTTTTTTTTTTTTTTTTTGTGTGTGTGTTGGGGTTTAACGACACGTCAACCCTTGTGGGTCATTTTGTGTCGTCTCCCAGAGAAAGGGAGAAAAGAGACAGAAGAGATAGCAGAAGAGATGAAAGAGAGGGACAGGGAAGAAAGAGGAACAGGAATGAAAGTGAAGAAACAGAAGAAATAAAAACATCACCTCCCTACCCTTACCTGCTACAAGGATAGCAGGCCTTGCCCAACTGTAAGCCAATATCAGCTGGACGCCCCGGTGACATAAGATACATGACACCTTCGCACCACCCGACCACCCCCTCAAAGCAATTTGTTATTAAGTTCGAATACTTAAGTTTGAATACTTCATTTATCCAGTTGTGTCACTGATTAGTTGTAATGAACATACAAGTACATACATGTATAAATCGAAATCGCATGGATAGTTCAAGTCTGAAAATTTATTACAAATTGTGGCGAATATGAACATCATCGAAAATCGCCAAAATGCAAAGTCAACGCAATTTGTAATAAAGTTCGAAAACTTCGTCTCAGATATCTAAACTGTCCAGTTCTGTCCCCTGATTAGTTGTAACGAAGAAACAAGAAAATACACTAGAAAATTCTCAAGGTAGTTTAAGTTCGGCAAATTGCGGCGAATGTGAAAATCAATGAAAACCGCCAGAATGCAAAATCAACGCAATTGCAATAAAGTTTGAAAACTACGTCTTTGATGTCTTAACTGTCCAGTTTTGTCTCCTGGTTAGTTGTAACGAAGATACAAGTGCATACGTCAAAATTCATTTGGTAGTTCAAGTTTGAAAAGTTTATTACAAATTGCTGCAAATGTGAAAATCATCGAAAATCACCAAAGAGCAATTTAAACGCAATTTGTAATAAAGTTTGAACACTTCACCTTTGATACGTAAACTGTCCTGTTATGTCCCCTGTAGTCGTTACAAAGATAAAAGTACATATACCTCGAAATTTCTGGTGTAGTTTTAGTTTGGAAAGTTCCACTACAATTGGGACGAATGTGAAAATCATCGAAAATCGCCAAAAAGCAAAGTCAATGCAATTAATAATAAAGATAAAAAACTTAAAATTGTCTGAATTGTCCAGTTCTTTCCCCTGATTAGTTGTAAGGCAGATACAAGTACACGTACTTCGAAACGCCAAAGGGTACTTTAAGTTTGTAAAGTTTATTACAAATTGCGACGAATGCGAAAAATCATCGAAAAACAAGGTCAACGCAATTTGTAATTAAGTTTGAAAAACTTTGCCTTTCATGTCTAACTGTCCAGTTCTATCCCCTGTTTAGTTGTGTCGAAGATACAAATACACATGCTTCGAAATTATTTGGGTAGTTAAAGTTTGAAAAGCTTATTACAAATTGCGGCAAATGCGAAAATCATCGAAAATCGCCAAAAAGCAAAGTCAACGCTATTTGTAATGAAAAATTTCATCTTTCATGTCTACACTCTCCATTTCTGTCCCCTGTTTAGTTGTTAGGAATGTACAAGTACATATACTTCGCCAAAAAAATTAGTAAGAGAAAAATTCAGGGAGTGCCACAATCACAAACCGCAGGCCTTCCCAGACACCAAGAGGAAGAAGAAACAGACAAAACCAAACAAGCGGAAATCCAACAAACGTACGAAAAGCACTAAGATTAGCTCTCTCTTCCCCAAGCGAGGTAATCGCAATGCTAAATGGACTGAAAACACACAAGAACAAAATAACACAAGTTAAGACATAAAACAAATTGCCTCGTAAAATAAACCACAAAGCAACAAAGAGTAAGTCTTGGGACAGTCCAAGTTTGAAAAGTTTATTACAAATTGCGGAGTTATTACAAATTGCGTGGTGACAAGCTCCGCAATTTGTAATCAACAAGTTTATTACAAATTGCGGCGTTATTACAAATTGCGTGGTGACAACGCTATCTTGCGCCGTTCCGACGTCATTTTGACACTTTGCTGAAGTCACTCTTCGTTTTTACGACGTTAGGCGGTGTAACGTCGTTTTTCGCGCGTCAACAACTTAAGAAATGGATGTAAACAGCAGCGTTACAGTCAAAACTTTTGGCGGTATTTCTTTATGCGATGGCTGAAAGTTTGGAAAAGTCTGACTTTTTCGTCGTGTTGAATCGAAATAGATCCGCTCTTGTGCGTAATTTGTTGAGTAAAAAAATCAGTTTATCAGTAAGTTGTAAGAAGGTAAACCACTGGCCCTTTGCACTCGTGATTTGATCTACTTTACAACGGATCTCAAAACAGTGATTTATTACTCAACAAATCACTGCTACAGCTGATCTATTTCTTAAACAATAAAATGCTCAACACGTACTATTTTCAAAGCTTACCTTTGGAAACTTATTCCCACACAGCGGATAAGCTCACATATTCAATACCAATTATCTGAGTTAAGCAGACCTCAGGATTAATGCTCATTATTGGTCTAAATCATCATCGGCTGTATAATTAAAGAAAATATAAAGTTCAAAAAGTTAAACGGTTACTATGGCAACCAGAGTGGTATCATACTGCGACAAACATAACAGTTATAGCGTCTGGTTAATCTTTCGCAATATTCGTTGTAATTGCATGCACACCATCTGCACCAACACACCCAATGCCCTCTCACTACCCCAAACACTGACACACGTGAACTTGATTGTCCTACCATGTTATTAGCAACGGTAAAGTTTAGCAGGTTTTATTGTTATGTTTAACATGAGTTCGTTTAGCCACTTTTTTTAGCTTACTTGAGCCGAAGACTCCGGGTGAGCTTATAGGATGGCAGCCCCCGACGTCCATCGTTGTCGTTCGTCGTCCATACTTTCGAAAAGAAATACCTTTGCAGCCTGCAAACAAAGCGCTTTTGAACAGCGTGTTGTTAGATCTTCATGAAACTTGGAAGATAACAGTAATATGCATAAAATCTCGGGCGAGTTCAAAAATGGTTAGATCGGACCAAAAATGGTACAGTTGCGTTCCGTTAATTGTCAAAAATGGCCATAATCAACGTTTTAAACAGCGTAGCTTCATTATTTTTGTTGGATCTTCATGAAACTTGTAGATATTAATGACATGGATAAAATCTCAGACGAGTTTGAAAATGGGCCAGATCGGATCAACAGTAGCAATGTTTTATCCCCTTGGCTATCAAAATGGCCATTATTGACCATGTGAACAGCGTAGCTTCTTCAGGTTTTGCTGTACCTTCATGTAACTTACAGATAATACAGTGAACCCTCGTTACAGCGATAACATTTGTTCGCAAAGACGTTTTCATTAAAATGAATTTGCTGTTGTACGGAATTCTTAATGAGCATATCGATATCAAACAAAGGTCTTGTCTTTTTCTTATATTTCCTCATAGAATATGTTTTGGATATTTGTTAGAATAAGTTTCTTAAAAGTATTTGATACAATATTCTGACATTATTTGTGACTAACTGTTACCTCTTAAGCGAAGGTTTCATGACAATCAAATTTTCATTATAATGAATTTTGTCGTTGTATCGAGTGTCGGTATAAAGAGGATTGTCTGCAATGGCATGCATAAAATTTCGAACGAGTTTAAACACTGGTCAGATCGGACCAACGGTGGCAGAGTTATGCCCCCTTCATTGTCAAGATGGCTTGTAAACATTCTACAGGCCACGTTTTCAGTCTTATCAATTTCAATTTTATCAGAGTGATGTCCTTGACAAAATGTCGGTCAAGTTCGAAACTGGGTCATGTGGGGTCAAAAATAGGTCATTAGGTCAAATAATAGCGTCGTGCGTCGTGCGGTATCAACAATTTCCTTTAAACGCCTACTCTTCCTACACACTGGGTCGATTGACTCGAAACTTGGTAGAAACTTTGAAGTGACGTGAATAAGAAAAATAGCTTAAGTCTTTCCGATCAGAAATCTGAGATGGCCGTCATGGCCGCCATCTTGAAAATCTATTTTTTCGCTTCTTCCCCTGAACCGAAAGGCCAACTGACTTGAAACTTGGTAGGAAGCGTCGGGTGATTTGTAGATCAAAAATAGCTACAATCGTTCCGATCAAAAATCCAAGACGGCCGCCGTCTGAAAAATCTATATTTTTGATTCTTCTCCTGAACCAAAATGCCAACTGACTTAAAACGTAGTAGGTAGCATTGGGGTGACTTGTAGATGAAAAATAGCAAAACTCGTTCTGATCGGAAATCCAAGATGACTGCCATGGTTGCTATCTTGAAAATCTAATTTGATTCGTCTCCTGAACCGTAAGGCCAGCTGACTTAAAACTAGGTAGGAAGCACTGAGTATCTTGTAGAGCAAAATTAGCTAAAAATCTTTTCGATCTGCAATCCAAGCTGGCCGCCATGAACACCATCTTGAAAGTTTGTTTTTCTCTTCTTCTCCTGAACCGAAAGGTCAGTTGATTTGAAGCTTGGATCAAAAAAGTAAAAATAATTCCAATCAGAAATCAACATGCCATGACCGCCATCTTGAAAATCTATTTTATTGCTTCTTCTCTCGAAACAAAAGGCCAACCGACTTGAAACTTGGTAGGAAGGAAGCATTTGGTTGCCTTGTACATCAAAAACAGCTAAAATTGTTCCGATCGAAAGCCCAAGATGGGCGCCATCATTAAAATCTATTTTTAGCTTCTTCTTTTTAACTGAAAGGCTACTTGACTTGAAAGTTGGTAGGAAGCATCAGGGTGACTTGCAGATAAAAAAAAAAAAAAAAACCCGAAAAAAGAAAAAGCTAAAATAGTTGCGATTGGAAATCAAAGATGGCCGCCATGGCTGCCATCTTGAAAATCTATTTTTTGCTTCTTCTTCTGAACCAAAAGGCTTGGAACTTGGTAGGAAGTATCAGGGCGCTTTGTAGATTAAAAATAGCTAAAGTCGTTCTAATCAGAAATCTAAGACGGCCGCCATGGCTGCTATCTTGATAATCTAATTTGCTTCTTCTCCTGAAGTCAGCTGACTTGAAACTTGGTAGGAAGCATCGGGGTGTCTTGCAGAGCACAAATATTTAAAACTGTACCGATTCGCAAGCCAAGATGGCCGCCATGGCCACCATTTTGACTTTTTTCTCTTCTTCTCCTTACACAAAAGGCCAATAGACTTGAAACTTGGTAGGAAGCATCGGGGTAACTTGTAGATAAAAATAAAGAAATTGTTTTGATGGGAAATCCAAGATAGCCGCCATGGCCGCCATCTTGAAAATCTATTTTTCGCTTCTCTTCCTGAAACGAAAGTCAAATAGTCTTGAAACTTGACAGGAAGCATCGAGGTGACTAGTAAATCAAAACAGCTAAATCATTCTGATTGGAAAGCCAAGATGATTGACATCTTGAAAATTTTATTTTTTGCTTCATCTCCTGAACCAAAAGGCGAACTGATTCGAAAAACTTGGTAGGAAGCATCAGAGTGATTTGAATATAAAAAAAAGTTAAAATCGTTCCGATGAGAAATCCAAGATGACCGCCATGGCCGCTATCTTGGATATATATTCCACGCTTCTTCTTCTGAATCGAAAGGCCAGTTGACTCGAAACTTGGTAGGAAGCATCAGCGTGATTTGTAGATGAAAATCACATTAAACCCTTTCATCGGACATTCAAGATGGCCGCCATCATAGAAATCTATTTTGCACTTCTCCTGAACCGAAAGGCCAATTTACTCGAAACTTGGAAAGAAGTATCTGGGTGAGTTGTAGAACAAAACTAGCTAAATTTGTTCTTGTTAGAAATCCAAGATGGCCACCATCTTGAAAATCTTATTTTGAACTTCTTTTGAACAGAAAGGCCAACTGACTGGAAAATTGATAGGAAGTATCAGGGTGAATATATATATATATATATATATATATATATATATATATATATATATATAAAGCTGTCTATTAATATGTTGTTATCAACGTAAAAACTCCGCTCAAACTCAGAAAATCGAACATAGCAAAGGCACAAACGCCTTGCATAACTGTGTGTATAAGCAGAATTTTGTTTTTTTGTTGCCTACGTAAGGACAGGTTTAAATGCTTATACATCTAATCGCGCCAGCAGTGACCACGCTGATGATCCGAGTAAAAACAGTACAATTTTATAAAGCCCCGCTCCGCCACTAAAAAAAATGACAATCGCAGGAAGATTGCAGAAGTCGCAATAATGGGCGTAACGAACAAAATTAGTCGCAGCCAGGCTTTTGAGCATGCACAAAGACTAGCCACGACTAATTCTGGTCGCAGACTGGTTGCAATGGTTTTCTGGAAGTCGCCATCAGTCGCCCACCAGTCACTTATCGGTCGCCGATCGATTTCACCAACTCTTTGACTCTGAAATCTGACAACCTTGCTGCGATCTATTGGCGCTCAGTCGGCGACTGTTTGACGATCGATCGGAGACTGATCACTGGTGAAATTTGTTTGTGTTGAGGTTTTACGGCCCAGTCAACCCAATGGGGTCATGTCGAGCGCGGTCAGTTTACCTAACCATACGTTTACTGGGCAGGCTTAGTACTCTAAGCGGTTAACTAGTATCGTGCACATTCTTTCGCCAGAAACTGACAACTGCCCTTCTTGAATCAGCGGAAGGGAGAGAATGACCGTAGAAAATATTTCATGGTAAATCTCCACGAAAGAATGTTGCCGACTTCGGCGGGGGTTGAACCCGCGACCTCTTGGTCTCCAGTCGGACGGACCATCCAACTGAGCCACCGAGGCCGGCATCACTGGTGAAAAGGCGACTGATCGCCTACAGGTTGCAAGGAGGTAATAGATAGCCGAAAGTTTGCAGTGCCAACTACAACGAAAAGCTGTCTTCATGTCCTAGCATCATTTTATCACCAGCGTTCAAAGTGTTCGCATTATGATGCGTAAAGGAATATATATATATATATATATATATATATATATATATATATATATATATATATATATATGTACATATATATATATGTATATCTATAGCATTCTGGTTGTTTTGTTGCAAGCGAAGCAACTGTATCTATCATCATATTGTCAACTTGCACAGAAATGAATTCATCCATGTCGTAACATTTTATTAAAAATCGCCGTTTGATTACAACTAGTCTCCGACTGGTAGCCAGTCACTCTTAACTAGTTGCAATCCTACGGCGACAAGTCACCGATCAATCGCCGACGGCGTGCAAAAACTATCGCCGATTGTACGGCGTCTGGTCGGTGACTGATCGGCGATTATATTTGTAGAAAAAAAAGTAGTTGAAACAGTCGCAGAGGTCGCGAGTCAGTTGCAAACGAAAACAGCCGCAAAGCGTCGCATCGCAGTCGCAAGCTGTGGGACCGAGGCTTAAGACATTATGCGGCTGAAACACTGGTCTGCAAAGGCACGTGCAAGAGAAAAACATTTAATTTTGGGCAGTAAATGTACGAAGCTGTCAATATTTGTTTCTTTTTAACAGAACATGCACTCCTACTTTCAACACTTTTCTGCACCTGTGTAACAAAACAATTTGGTGCGTATAACGCAACAACCAGGGATATTTGCATATGTTGGCAAGTCATCACAATAGCTCATCCTCAGCCTTTGGCTCAGGTGAGTTACAAAAAGGGGGCTAAATAGCAGAATATAGCATGTCATGACAGAGAGAGAGAGAGAGAAAGAGAGAGAGAGAGTCAAAAATTGAATTCCGCCTTTAGCGGGATTCGAACCTGGGATAACGTGATCAGAAGCGATTGATCGAGACAGAGAGAGGGTCGACCAACATAAAAGGAGCCGAAACAGCTATTGTGCTAGTATCTTTTGTTGACGGGCTGATGACGGCGCTCATTTGCCTATCGGACATCTTTTCCTGTCTGCAAAGTATGACTCGACGGCCATGGATATATGGTTCAATACATTTTCAGTGTCGCCTGAGACAGTCCAGATGGTCTGATTTTATTCCGAACACAATACAGCTGCCCTAGAAAGATTAGAATCTAACTCAGTCCTTGCACGGACAGATGAATACCTTACCAACTTTGCAAGGCACGCCAAGCTAAACATGTGCAGAAACGGGATACATGCTGTATAATAGGAAAAAGAATAGACCGTGTCATTCACATTGACTATTATTCAAAATTAAATGTTTTTCTTTTTTTTTTTCTATCTCTTGCACACGCCTTTTCTCGCCACATAAAGTCTTACTCAACCGCACTTTTTCTAATCGGATGATCAATGTGGTGACGTCACATAACATTTTCCTCAGCAACCTTAGAAATATTACCGTAATTACCCTACGTATTAGATACATTTTCTTCGGTACCGTACTTATCCTGTAAATTGAATGCCAACTTGATTTTAAAGTTTGGCTGATTGGCAGAAGTTGATTTGTTAGTGTTGAGGTTTTACGGCCTAGTCAACCCTATGGGTCATGTCGAGCGCGGTCAGTTTACCCAACCACATTTTTCTGGGCAGGCTTAGTCCTCTAAGCGGTTAACCAGTATTGTGCACATTCTTTCGCCAGAAACTGATAAATGCCCTCTTTGAATCGGCGGAAGGGAGAGAAAGACCGTAGAAACTGTGGTGGGTGTTGAACCCGCAACCTCCTGATCTCCAGTCGGACGCGCATCCTACTTAGCTACCGATCAAGCTACACTATAATATACATGAGCTGCTTATCTGGGTATGTATCATTTGCTCAGGTGTGTTTGTCTGAATACTGAAGGAAAATGGGGTATCCTACAGTTTTAATATTCCAAGAATGAAATTGGTAGTATATACTAACAGAAGAGTACCTTTTTTTCTGTAAAAAAACATATTTAAGCATATAACAAGCTTCGGGGTTTTGCATTCTGACCGCGGCGCAAGGCTGTATTAAACACGTTATATACTAAGAAACCATGTAATCAGAACCAATTTTAGACTGAAACTTAACTTTTCCCATTATATTCTTTTCGTTTGTACCTGCCAAAATTTGCGCCTATTGTGATTTAGGTGCGAATTTGTACCGCGGCGCAAAACGAAGATAGATGCTTATCTGGTTCTCGGATACCACATTGTTTATGTTTAACCAATTCTCGGCGTACTGTAGGTTGTTTTCTTGTTCTCGGCGTTGAATATGTATTTTTAATGAAAAGTCTAAATTATTCAATAACGTTAACATTAAGGAACATTCACGCGACTATTTAACTTAAGATCTTCGATGACTTCCGAGACGATTTGTATGTTGATGTGTGGTTTGATGAAAAACTAATTGACGTATATTTGCCGTATGCACCAATATGTCCCAGACTCCTATGTTCGATTTTTTTTTATTTTTGTATGCAGACTTTAAAATGGCACTAGTGTTTTAGGACTACACGTGCGCGTACTAGAAATATTCGAGGGGCGTGCAAGAATTATACGGAAAAGAGCACAGTACATGCAAAACATGTCTTATGACGATTTTCATCTTTTTACAAACACTTTCAAATATTAGAACCTACACCTGCTACATCATTATCGTTTCTGGACTGAATATGGTGCTCATTCTGAAAAAACAAAAAAACAAAAAAACAAAAAAAAAAAAAAAAAAAAAAAAAAAAACGGGGTAGTGCCGCTTTAATAATTTTTAATGACCAAATCAGAAAAGCTGCCGGTTTCTATTCGGTTCGCAAGATTTTAATATCATGCAAATTTGTTTCTAACCTAGCCTTGTTATGAAAATTTATTTGCACATTTGAGCAAAGTTAATAAAAATGGGACCTCAGATTTCTGTGGTTTGAGAGCCTTTAAACGCGCATTCTCAGCCACCAGGTGGGGTTAGGTTATTAAAGTTCTAAAATGAACAGCACGATGGAAGGAAAATCAGAATCGTCGCTTATGGTGTTCGTTAGGTGGTAATCATCAGACAACAACTGATCACTCGAGAACTAGACAAGTTTTAAATCATTTGGGCTTTCGATTCAGGAGTTCATTATAGATTTCCAAGATTGCGCCTGCGGTAGCCATCTTGGATCTCTGGTCGAAACGATATAGCTATTTTTGCTTTACAAATCACCCAAACAGTCCCTCTCAAGTTTTCAGTCAATTTGCCGTTTGGTTCAGGAGTAACGGTTAAAAATATATTTGCAAGATGGCAGTTATCTTGGATTTCCGATCGAAATTATTTTAGTTATATTTTCTGTATTTAATATACACGTCACCCCGATACTTCCTACAAAGTTTCGAGTCAATTGGCCTTTTGGTTCAGAAGAAAAAAAATAAAAACAGAATAGACTTTCAAGATTGCAACCTTCTTGGATTTCCGATCGGAACCTGTTTTGCTATATTTGATCGACAAGTAACTTTGATGCTTCCAACCAAGTTTTGCGTCAACTTGTCTTTCCATTTAGGAGTAGAAGTTCCAAATACATTTCCAAATGGCGGCGGTGGCGGCCATGTTGGATTGCCGATGGGAACAATTTCAGCTATTTTTGATCTACAAGTCACACAGATAGTTCCTATCAAGTTTCGAGTAATTGGCTTTTCGGTTCAGGAGAAGACATTCCAAACAGATTTTCAAATGGTGGCCATGGTGGTCATCTTGGATTTCAGATTGGAATGACGTTAGTCATTTTTTTTCTACAGGTCTCTCTGATAGTTACTGCTAAATGTCTAGTAAATTGGTCTTTCGTTTTAAGAGAATACGTTTTAAATACATTTTCAAAATGGCGGCTGTGACAGCCATCTTTGGGTTTTTATCGAAACAATTACGGTTATTTTGATCAACAAGTCAAGTCACACGATAATTCCTATCAAGTTTCAACTCAATTAGCCTTTTGGTTCAGGAGAATATGCTGAAAATAAATTTTCAAAACGGCGGTTGTGGCGGCTATTTTGGATTCTCGATTGCAACGAGTTTAGCCGTGTAAGGTCTACAAGTCAGCCCGACACTGCGTACTAAATTTCGAGTCAGTTTGCACTTTGATTCAGTAGTAGAAATTCCAAATAGATTTTCAAGATGCAGTCATCTTGGATTTCCTATTAAAACAATTTTAGCTAGTTTTGATCTACAAAGAACCCCAACACTTCCTAATAAATTGCGAGTTAATTGGCCTTTTGGTTCCAAAGAAGAATTCAAAATAGATTTTCAAGACGGATTCTGTGGCGGCCCTCTTAGAATTACAATTGGAAAAATACTTTTGATTTACAAGTCACCACGATACTTCCTACCAAGGTTCGAGTCAACTGACTTTTCGGTTTAGGAGAAATTCAAAATTGATTTTCAAGATGGCCGCCACCCTAAATTTATGCAGCTTAACGGAAAAAGGGAAAAGTCAAATTTCATTTTTCGACTTCTGGTCCAAGAACCGACGTCGCCGTTTCCATACGACGTTGTTATTGCTCTGTCTGTGTGTGTGTGTGTGTGTGTGTGTGTTCGGCACTGTCTGTCTCGAAATGTCTTTCTCCTTCCCTTTCTGAAGCGTTGGGGTGACCGAATGGTTTGCGCTCACGACATCGGATCACGAGGTCCCGGGTTCGAATCCCGTTAGAAGCTGAATTCAGCTCATAAGAGTACGACCCCTTCATTACCAATAGCCTTTCATTATCACCTTTCTATATTCTCGATATGACTAAATAATGTTGAAAGGGACGCAAAACACCAAAACAACCTTAATTTGTCTCCCCTATCTATCTATCTATCTATCTGCCTGTCTGTCTGTCCGTCTATCCGTCTGTCCGCCCGTCCCTTGATTCTTACATCCATCTATGGAATAAAAACGGTCTATTATCAAATACATGTATATGCCGATTGTTTGTGTTGAGGTTTTACGGCCCAGTCAACCCAATGGGGTCATGCCGAGCGCGGTCAGTTTACCTAACCACACGTTTACTTGGCAGGCTTAGTCCTCTAAGCGGTTAACCAGTATTGTGCGCATTCTTTCGCCAGAAACTGTCAACTACCCTTCTTGAATCAACGGAAGGGAGAGAATGACCGTAGAAAATATTTCATGATCAATCTCCACGAAAGAATGTTGCCGACCTCGGCGGGGGTTGAACCCGCGACCTCCTGTTCTCCAGTCGAACGGCGCATCCAACTGAGCCACCGAGGTCGGTTATATGCCGATAGTTGATTGATTGTGTTGGGTTTAAGGATAATCTGCCGGCTGCCCAAACATGGCGACGAAATTTGTCACCTGTACACTTAAACGAAATGCGTGTTTTACAAACTCAACTGATAACTTAAACCTCAAGGCATATCAAGTCGTTATCAAGAGACAAAAATGCATTTCATAAGTATGAAAAAACATTCTAAGTTGTGCAAATTCGGGACAAAAATGTTCCCTTTTCTTTTTCATAAATTCATAAAATACTAACGTCAGTTTATTTCACAATGTTCCGTCTAGAGCAGTCGGAAGTTTGTTTGTTTGTTTGTGCTGTGGTTTTACGGCCCAGTCAGCCCAATGGGGTCATGTCGAGCGCGGTCAGTTTACCTAACCACACGTTTACTTGGCAGGCTTAGTCCTCTAAGCGGTTAACCAGTATTGTGCACATTCTTTCGCCAGAAACTGACAACTGCCCTTCTTGAATCAGCGGAAGGGAGAGAATGACCGTAGAAAACATTTCATGATCAATCTCCACGAAAGAATGTTGCTGACCTCGGCGGGGGTTGAACCCGCGACCTCCTGGTCTCCAGTCGGACGGCGCATCCAACTGAGCCACAGAGGCCGGCCAGTCGGAAGTTAAAATATCCAAAAGCTTTCAAATAAAAACACAATATGCCTATGTCTGCAGGTACCCAAACTGATACACAAAACTAAAATCTTATCCTTAATGTATATAACGGACTGGATACCGGTTTATATTGTATCTGCACGTGCAAGGAGGACAGCCAAGTACATTATATATGTACGGTCAATATACATTGTTTAGAGCTGTTTGAGTAGCCTTCTTGGTAGCCAAAGTGTGTCTTTATTTGAATGAATTTGGATATTTTATTTTCCGGTTGCCCTAGATGGAACATTGTAAAACAAAATACCATTAGTACTTTGTGTATTCATGGAAAAGAAAAAGGAAATGTTTTGTCTCAAAATTACGCAAGTTTGTTTGTGTTGAGGTTTTACGGCCCAGTCAACCCAATGGGGTTATGTCAAGCGCGGTCATTTTACCTAACCACACGTTTACTGGGCAGGCTTAGTCCTCTAAGCGGTTAACCAGTACTGTGCACATTCTTTCGCCAGAAACTGACAACTGTCCTTCTTGAATCAGCGGAAGGGAGAGAATGACCGTAGAAAATATTTCATGATCAATCTCCACGAAAGAATGTTGCCGACCTCGGACGGCGCATCCAATTGAGCCACCGAGGCCGGCTACGCAAGTTAGAACGTAAGTTTTTTTATACTTATAAAAGGCGTTTTTATCTGTTAATAACCACTTGATATACCCTGACATTTAAGTTATCAATTCAATTTGTGAGACACGCATTTCATATGTGATTTTTGTTGATATTTTATAATGACGTGTACAGGCGGAAATTTCCGCCGCCATGTTTGCGCAGCCGGCAGATTATCTGTAACGACACGTCAACCTTTCTTGATCATTTTGTGTCGTCTTCCGGAGAAAGGGAGAAGAGATAGAAGAGATAGTAGAGGAGATGAAGGAGAGGAACAGAGGGTAAAGAGGAACAGGAATGAAAGGAAAGAAACAAAGGAAATAAAAAACATCCCCCCTCCACCCTTACCTGAGAGGGTGGACAGGGAAGGCGGGGATACGGGGATAATAGGGGCGGGGGACGGTGGTAAACGGGGCGAGGAACGGGGGTAAAGGGGGCGGGGACGGGGGGAGAGAGGGCGGGTGACGGGGGAAGAGGGGGCGGGGGTAGGGAAATTTTAGAGGCGGGAGTTATACCAAACTTTGTTGTATTTTACCGATTTTACTCTATTTTATTATTGCAATGCGATAACTGGGTATCGGAAGTATCTAATAGACGTATTAAAATAAATTCAGGTATGTTTACAATGAATCTGGCGTTGATTTCACTTCACCGACTAGAAGTGTTCCGCCAACCGTGGTTTACATTGATTTCGTTTACGTCCGATTTCGGTTTATCTCTAGTTGATTACTTCCTTTTGATTCCGAAAGTACACAAGAAAGCCGTTGTCGGTGGCAATGCACATTTTTAGAAATAATTATCCGTCTGCCGTAGACAATCATTTTATTTGCTCATTGTTGGTTAAGGACTTTTGCGCTGTTCAAAACACACACACACACACACACACACACACACACACACACACACTTCAAGATCCAACATGGATTTCCTGACAGGTATTCCAAACACCATCCGGTGGGGTGATGGGATGAGGCAAAGGTATCGTGTAACCGATATTGGGCTTATAGCTGGGCAAGGCCTGCTATCCTTGCAGCAGGTAGAGGTAGAGGGGAATGCTTTTATGTCTTCTGTTTCTTCACTTTCATTCATTTTCTTTTCTCCCCTGTCCCTCTCTTTCATCTCCGTTACTATCTCCTATTTCTCTTCTCCCTTTCTCTGGGAGACGACACAAAATGACCAATAAGGGTTGACCTGTCGTTAAACCCGAACTCAGTCAAATCAATCACATGTTGCCCGGTGAAAAAACGCGGACCATTCACGGACTTACGGACCAATAAAAATTCCGTGTCCGTAATTTAAATAACGGTCCGTGTTTTGTCAAGTCCGTGAATAATAGGTCTATGGTTTGTCGTCCATCAATTGAAGGCCCGTGGTTTGTCAAGAGATCCGTGAATAAGTGGTCCGTATTTTGTTATGCAGTCCGTGTATTGCCAATAGGTCCGTAAGTCCATGAGTCCGTGTCCGTGTTTTGTCAGCCACCACACACTAACACATTAGACATTTAACTCAGTTTTTGAGAAAACCTCAAAAAAAAAAAAAAAAAAAAAAAAAAAAAAAGATTATTGTTCTCACTGACCCCCAAGTGTGGGACCATGCTTATAAAAAAATATTAAAAGAAGATGCAGATTTTAATGGTATTCTTGAGTTTTGATTTTAGTGATTCATACGACTGTTTTTGTGCCAATTAGGATCAGTTTGGGCTCGGACCTAGGCCCACCACATTATTTTTCTTGACCAGTTAAGACCGGGTCAAGGCCCACCACCTTGTGATAGTTACGCAGACTTTTGAAACGGAGGGTGCAAATATTTAGCTATTCCGTAAACAGGGTGCAAATGCTAAGGAAATACCGATTTGGGGGGCAAAAATTAGGGGTGTAGTTCGGGGTCAAAATCTGCATGAATGTATATTGCATAGTCATGTTTAAATTTAATTATAGCGTTGGGGATATTAAAAATTCTGATTTAGGGGAGGGAATAGTTTGCTTGGGGGAGGAAAGTGGTGGTAAAGGGGGAGGGAAGTGGGGGAAAGGGGGAGGGAAGTGGGGGAAAAGGGGGAGGGAAGTAGGGGTAAGGGGGGAAGTGGGGAATGCCTACCCCCCTGTCCACCCCATCTTACCTGCTATAAGGATAGCAGACCTTGCCCAAATGTAAGCTGGTATCTGTTGGACGTCCCAGTGATGTAAGATACACGACACCTTCGCCACACCCGACCACCCCAATGCCGATAGTTACATGTATGTGTTACCGTGAACACATTCACGAATCTGGTAAACTCGAATAATGTACCTTACACCGTGCCTGTTTGTAAATAAAAATATTGATTAGATAAGTAAAATAATTGAGCAAATGAGAACAAATGTACTAACCGTTTTAATGTTTCTGTCAAAGCTGAGAATATCAATCAGTCGATGGCCACGCCACGTTGCTGTGACATGTATGTGACTATATACGAGGGGCGATTCATAAGTTCCTGGTTGATGGTAAAATGGGTCAGTTTTAAAACATCAAAGGCATTCATTTTTCATTCACACTGAGTTGAGAGATTACAGACTGTTGGATCCCTTCTGTGTAGTGTAGTGGAACGCAGCATTCCTAACGTCGTATGATAGCGCAACATTTTTGCATATTTGGGAAGACGTTTCCAAAGCATGAGAATAGGATGGATGTTTGATAAGTTTGCACCCACCTTTCTAGAAAGCAGTCGTGACAGCAGTCAGTATGTGTGCATTATCTTGGTGAAAGAGCATACTTCTTGTCAACTTTTTATATCGAATCTGCTTGACTGTCTTCCGAAGCGTTCTCATAGGAGCAGCAGTCTATCTGTATGTAGTCTCTATCTATATACAGCACTTGCATCACATCCCAGAAAAATAGAAGTCATGCAAATATCATCGCATTGCAAAATAATTAAAACAAAATAAATAAAAAATAAAAGTAAAAAAAAATAAAATAAAATAAAATAAATAAATAAAAGGAGTATTGCTTTGCCCCTCGTTGGCAGTGGTTTCATCCGCGCTCATAAATCGCTGGAGAAGTCTATAAGGATCCGCCATAAAACGGCTATATTATCCCTTAATATGTTGAATGCGTTTCTTATTAGGTCCAAGGAGCTTTTGAACATAACAAGGTGAGTCGTATAGGACGCCCTATACTACTAAGGTGACACTTTAAACTTTTGAAAAGCGTTACACATACCTCGGAGACACATACCTATCATACAGGCAATAGAACACTGATTTTGCTATGATGATGTAATGATTCTTGCAACGGTCTCCTCTTTGGTGACGGAGTTCGTCTACCAAATTCTTCTTGTCAGGTTTAAATTGAGCAACCAACGTCTTCACCATAATGTATAAAGAGACACAAATTCTTCTAGTCATGTTGAAATTGAGCAGCCGACGTCTTCACCATAATGTAGAAAGAGACGTTCTCTCCTAGCTTGCACATCGTGTTTTCCTGATTTCCTCCGAGGCAGAAGTAATTCCAGTTTTAACTTGCTAATTTCAAATTCAAGAGTTGAACTGTACTAACATTCAGTACGTCTGCTTATAGAGATCACGAAGTTATTAATCACCCCTCAGTTAACAATACAGTACCTATGCAATATATGACAGCGTAAATATGTCATGGCTTTTTTTCCAAATATATATGGTATGTGTACGTAACACACACAGCACTTCAGTTTGAAAGAGTAATTCTTCTTTAGATTGGAAGCGTTGAAGATTTACGCTTAATTTTCAATATAGGTCAGCTAGCCACAATGGCGGAGGAGGCTGATGCTCATTCATATTTCACATTTGTGCGTTTTGCTAATGGGTTCTTACATTTGTAAGAAAGTTATGGCTTGTTGGTGCCGGATTGTTTCACCATTCAGGGCTGGCGCGCGGCCGAGGAGTTATATGTGGCGCTCCCGATTTCAGGTTCACAAGATCTATGGTTAGGATCTCTCTCATTCTCTCTCTCTCTCTCTCTCTGATTTTGTTTTGAACAGCGGGAATATCTATTTTTACTTTATGTGTCGGACACAAAGAGAGTACACTACACTGACGTTCGGCAAGGGGAGTTATTTCAAAACCAAATTAGCTGGAGATGTCTTCCTTGTTTGCGACATATCGTCTTGATATTATTAAGCCATCTGTGATGTTTCGTTACTATATTCCATACGTTTCAGGAGTTATATGCCATACACGAATTTTCAGCATTACACGACATGGGTTTCAGGCAAGGGGGGATAAATCCAAAACCAAATTTGCCAGCATAACACTATATGGTTTTCGGCAAGAGGTGATAATTCGAAACCGAATTAGCTGAGGTTGTCTTCATTGTTTGCTATTCATTGTAGTCAGCTGTAAAGTTTCATAAATATATTCCATACGATATTCCATACGGTTTGGGAGTTATGACCCGGGCACAATTTTTAGCACTCAAGCACTAACAGGGGTAAGGAGTTATGGCATGGACACAATTCACACACCAGTGTTTTCTTCCTTGCTTGCGACACATCGCCTCGATATGATTTAGCCATCTCTGAAGTTTCATTAATATATTCCATACGTTTAGGAGTTATGAGCCGGACACAAATGCACGGACGAACGGACGTAAAGACGGACGGACAGCGGTAAAACAATACCCTTTCACCAGTCTTTGATTGGCGGCGCGTAATATAGTGAAGGGATAATGGGTGAACTCTTTTCTCCGGACGGCGGTCAACCGTCTGTTACAAATAAAAATTATGCTGGGCTAAAAACAACATGACCGATCAAGCAGTGTGGCGGTTTTCGTCATTAACGGACGAATTACTTGGCCGCCATGTTTAGCTAATCAACTAAAAGCGGTGCAGTCGGAACAGGCCCGTTCATCGCCGGTCGACACGGCTAGAGCAAAATGTGCGTTAGTCGGTTAACCGTGGCGACCCGGAGCAGCGCGGCTGCGAGAAAGAAGTGCGCACTGTGTTTGAGTGGTTTATGCACCAGACATCATATACCACGTGCGTGAAACGCTCGCTTGTGCACATGTGCTGTAAGTGATAGCCTGCGTGCAAAGAGTATCGGGTTTCGTATATTCCTCCACAACTCAGACTACTAACGCATCCACTATGAAGTCAAAATGTTTTGTGTGTGTGTGTGTGTGTGTGTGTGTGTGTGTGTTTGTGTTTTGTTTACTTCGGTGGCAGTAATTGGCTGCCGTATTAACTAGTAGAATGATAATACATATACATGTGTATCTACCATGACTGTAGTAAACCGGTTCTAGCGGGTTGCATTTCATACATTTATACTCATGTAGAAATGATGAGACCATTATCTTTATTATCATTATTCTCATTGATTTCACTTAAGATTCCCACCCGCTAATATAAGATAATAATAATGATAAAAAAATGTATATGGATATCAGATTCACAGTGAAATCCATTAAACAAAAGTTGGTATAAAATATATATTACACCTAAGTCAGACACAATCACATCTTCTCAGCAACAGTAACAACACGCATATGCACGTACAAGGATGCATGCTCAGCACATACGCATGAAGACGCACATACCCTGTGAAACGCAGAGAGAGAGAGAGAGAGAGAGAGAGAGAGAGAGAGAGTAACACAAATATGTAAAAATATGCCTTCAGGACATAAATGTATGCGGAAAACCCCTGCCGAGTCGCACCGTGACATGTATATGGACTGTGTCATGCAAAAAATTAATCAACGTAGTCTGATCAGGACCATCGCTGTCCGCTTAAAGGGTCATTTGATACTGCAGACTATACTGATAAATAACAAAGGCCCTAGTCATATGCAAATGGTCTGGCTCAGTTATCTCGGAAAAAGCACAGAATATACATTTTCCTGTGACACGGCTATAATGTATCAATGAGCAAAGCCGAGTTGGCAACATTCTTTCCTGGAGATTGATATTGAAATATTTTCTACGGTCTATCACTACCTTCCGCTGATTTAAGATGGGCAGTTGTTAGTTTCTGGCGAAAGAATGTGCACAATACTAATTAACCGCTTAGAGGACTAAGCCTGCCGAGAAAAAAGTGTGGTTAGGTAAACTGACCGTGCTCGACACTACCCCATTGGGTTGACTGGGCCGTAAAACCTCAACACAAACAAGTTTTATATAGCGGTTGTTGTTTTACACATCTATCCTTACCCACACTATTCAATATACACTCGATAGAGTACCATTTCCCTCCTAATCTAAAGCTTTGTCCGCGCTAGGTAAATTTTATTCTACCGTACGGTAGTTACCGTAACTTACGGTAAATTCTCGGACATCTCTATTAAACAGAATAAGATCTTATGATATGTGACCAGTGCAGACACAAATAACTCAGTGCATCAGAACATTACTGATCAGGTTCTACACAAGTCACTAACATTATTTATGAGCTGTAAAGATTGCATTTCTAAACAGCTTTTAGTAGTAAAATTTTACGAGGAAGGTTGTGGTGTATAAGGAAAATACACTTTAGCTACCGTATTCGATCTAATTACTGCACATATCCCTATAAGCGCACAGTCAAGCAATTCTGTAGTCTTCAGATTACAGCCAGTGTACTTTTTGTCTACGTCTTTACAAAGGCATATGTTGTGGGTACTTATTTGAATTGCATCGACTTGTCGATGCAATTCAAATATGTACCCACAACATATGCCTTTATAAAGAAAATCAGAAGAAAAAAAATCACATAATAATCATCAAATAAGTATTTCTTCTGATCTTTTATATTGTGTATCCTTAGTAGGTAGATACATATTTTACCACAAATGAGTGTTCTAAGTAAGTTTGAAAAACCTAAGCGCACAGTGTGGTAATTAGGTCAAATACGGTATATACAGATATTGGTCACTGCACTGCCATTTTAAGACAGCATCCCCAGACCAATGAAAGGACAGACAGGCCTGAATAAACAGTTCAGACCCAGATGAAATGCAGCAGAATCAGGAACTGATCAGGGTCTTCTCTGCTTGCCACTCATCCAGTAGTTTTCGAGACACATCAACAGGTGGTAATAAGTATTTGCTCAAATGTTTGGACAAGTATTTTTTGTTTGTGTTGAGTTTTTTATGGCCCAGTCAACCCAATGGGGTCATGTTGAGTGCAGTCAGTTTACCTAACACATTTACTGGGCAGACTTAGTCCTCTAAGTGGTTAACCTGTATCATGCACATTCTTTTGCCAGAAACTGACAGGAGTTAAGATGTCCCAATATTGAGAGTAAACATTTATGAAAATACTCCACTGCAGTGGTGAGCTGACATCCTGATTGCTTCCTCACATCCCACCGAGAACATTAAAGGTTGGGGCAGGGCAGTGATAAAAAATCAACATTAAGTATATTGTCATGTTGCATACCAAATTGAATGGGATGAAGAACAGAATAGGGCTAGGAATATTTTTGCACTCTTCCTATTGTAATGCTGTACAGGGCAAAATGGGACTTTGGATATGGGGACAAAAACAAAAACAAAAAAAAAAAAAAAAAAATTGGCGGACAGTGAGCAAAGCTCACATAGCTCTACCCCTGACTATAGCCATCAGATGCATGTTGAACAAATTTTAAACTTCCCTGTACATTGCATTAGAGTGAGAGATGGAAAAAGGAAAACTGGAAAAAAGAAGGCAAAAAACTCAGCACTTTTGTTTTCTGTCCAACAATAAATTTGGAAGCTGAGAAATCTGTAACAATTTTTTTTATTGGAGAGAAAGAAAACTGGAAAGAAAAATAGACAAAGGAAATGATAAGCATGAGGATTCCGGTTCTCTTACGCAATACAACTATTGGTATCAATCGTACCAAATTTCAAATTGCTAGGCGCAGTACTTTCTGAGAAATATTCCTATGCATTACATTGGAGTGAGAGATGGAAAATAAGGAAATGGGGGGAAAAAAAAAAGAAGGCAAAATAAATTTCAGCATCATGATTTTCTTGTACACAATATACGTCAACCCTCTGTAGGTGTATACAAAGTTTGACGACTCTCATAGGAGCTGAGAAATCTGTGGCGAAAATTTTTATTGGAGAGAAAAAAATGTACAAATAAAGGCAATGGTAAGCATGAGGATGCTGATTCTTCTCTTCCACAATGCAAAAAGTCATACTGTACATGTACCAAATTTCAAAACCTAGGTAGAGTAGTTCCTGAGAAATCTTTGATGGAAAAAAAGTTCACACACAAACATAATTATGGAAAGACAAAAACTATATAATCCTTGCATACTTCGTATACAGGGGGCATAACAACCTGCAGTGGGGGATATAAAATGAAATGGCCTGTTTTTTTTGTGTTTTTTTTTTGTTGTTTTTTTTTTTTCCAATTTTAAGGCATTTTGTCTAAAATAAAACTACATGTAGTAATAATGTAGCGTGCATTTCCTTTAAAATTGTCCCACTTGCTTGACTCACAGAGGAAAAAGCATTCTTAGTCCCATACAAACAGCAAATGCCCTAATCAGCTTACCTATGTATATTGGCTGGTAAAAGTGTTCACTGCTTGTCAACAAAATACTGTATTAAACCCAAGTATTTAGACAGACAGGCTTGATGAACAATGTAGACCTCAATCAGAGGTCACTGAATGTGGCATCTGATCTGGGTCTACGTTGTTTGCTACTCCTCATGCAGTTTTAGACACATTAACCTTTACCGCTCTCTTGGCTAATTCAGCAGACGACCAGTTGGCGATATTTTTCTCCTTTTTTTGCTAGAAAACAGGAAATGACATTTCATGCAAATTGTCTCTGGAGACAATTTGCATGGAATGTCAAATCCTGTTTTCTGAGAAAAATAAGAAAATATTTCAATATGTCGTCTGCTGAAAATTTTACCCAGAGGTTTCCCAGATCGATCCAAACCGGACTAGAGGCCCAAGTGGGCAAGAAATCGCTCACCTGGATTAGACTGATGATGATATGTTGCATTATACCATGGTGGCCATCTTGGCTATCAGATCAGATTGCCTTTAGTAATCCAGAATCTGATGTTGTTTGAAGAGTTTCAAGACTGCCACCATGGTTGCAATCTTGGATACTGGAACTGAATGATTTAGTAATTCTGAATCTCCACATCACCCCAATGCCTCCCATCAAGTTTCGGCTCAATCTGACTTACCGTTTGGGAGGAGATGTAGTTTGAAGAATTTCAAGATGGCCATCTTGAATATTGGAACAGAACAATTTTAGCAATTCTGAATTTCCATAACACCCCAATGCCTCCCCATCAAGTTTAAGCTTAATCGGACTTACCATTTGGGAGCAGATGTAATTTGAAGATTTTCAAGATGGTTGCCATAGCGGCCTTCATTGATATCAGAATGGAAATGTTTTAGCAATTCTAAATCTCCATGCTGCCCCGATGCCTTCCACCAAGTTTCCGCTCCATCCGACTTGCAGTTCGGGAGAAGATAACAACTGAAGATTTTCAAGATGGCTGCCATTATGGATACAATTGTTATGGAGTTGTTGAAAATGTGAAAAGTTACTGACAGACATACGGATGAAGGACTGACCCTGGTCAACAGACCACGGCATAAGCTGACCTTTAGCAAAGCTCAAGGTGAGCTAACAACTGAGGATCAAGATGGCTGCTGTGGTGCCAATTGTGGATATTGTAACAAAATGGTTTTAGCAATTCTGAATCTCCATATCGCCCCAATGCCTCCCATCAAGTTTCACTGCATGGCGGCCATCTTGGATATCGGAACGGAATGATTTTAGCAATTCTGAATCTCTATGTCACTGTGATGCCCACAAGGTTTGGCTCAATCTGACTTACGGTTTAGAAGAAGATGTCGTTTGAAGAATTTCAAGATGGCCATCTTGGATATTGGAACGGAACTATTTTAGCAATTCTGAACCTCCATGTTGCCACAATGCCTCCCATTAAGTTTCGGCTCAATCCAACTTATGGTTTTGGAGGATATGTCCAAAATGTGAAAAGCTAACGACGGATGGATGAGGGATGGATGACAGACAACAGGCCATGGCATAAGCTACACCCGTGGACACTAATCCGTTCAAACTTGGTTGACATTGTTTACAATTTTCTCGATTGTCAAAAACAGTTGACACGCTCGTATACACTTTGCTCCGATTAGCCAGCTTCATAGTGGGCGGAGCCATATTTTACCTGTGTGAAGCGGGACACAATTGTCACCAGTGTTGATTACAACGGGGAATACTTTTTATCGATCATGGGGAAAAAGTTCGTCAGTTTAACATTAAATTTCTTGGAACTGCCTCTATGGCCGCCAGCAGACCGTGTGGAGATCCCTCAACAATGTTCTTTCCATATGTTCGAAACCGTGTTCACACTTACTTTGAACTTTTCAGCCGTTTTACTGAAGTCCCGGTATTTAATGAACATTGTATCCTTATTGCCACCATTACAGTCTGTCAGTTCATCCAAAATAAGTCTTGAAGTCTTTCGACAATGATTTGCCCCACTGAAAAGAGCGCCCATATTTATTTGTTAGCATTGCGGATCGTTTGATACCCCGCCAATATTGACTGACGCATGACAGGTAGATGTCACGTGAAAGCCACGCCTTCCGATACAAACTGCGCCTACAATGAATGAACATTCTATTTTTAAATTGAACGATGATTCGCTTTACGACGAAGCGCTCTACGTGACAGTTTGAACGGATTTGTGTCCACAGGTGTAACTTGGAGCAAAGCTCCAGGTGAGCTAATAAATAGTATATCTTCAGGTAGGGGAGTATTCTGAAGATATTTTTTTTCTATTTATGCATATAACTGTATCTTGCAGTGATGTATATATCGTTTTTTTGTTTTAGATGATAGAACAAGTACTGATCTAACACCAATCATATCTGTCTCAAAGACTGAAGAAACCAAGGAACATAACAGGACACAGCTTTTAAAACCAGTCCATAGTCATTGTTTTATTGCTTGTAGTTCACAAATATGAGCATATTTCTATTAACCCTTGTCATGCTGAATAAATTAAGATGCCACACCGACTTCTAATTGTCAGCCAGTCAGATTGTTTGATCCAGATTGTTGATACAAATTCACATACTTAATGGCAAACAGTGTAGATCCAGATCAGTTGGCTTCTTCAGAAGCCAACTGATCTGGATCTACACTGTTTGCAAAGGCAGGGTTTATCCGGGTTCAGCAGGATAAGAGTTAATTCAGGATATGTCTACTAAAGTTGACTTTTATCCACTATCACAAAAATAGTTAAACAGCTTTATTCACTTTGACATTTTGTAACAAATCTTATGCCATTTTGAATGGCAAACAAATCCTATGCCATTTTGAATGGCAAACAAGTACTATGCCATTTTGAATGGCAAACAAATCCTATGCCATTTTGAATGGCAAACAAGTACTATGCCATTTTGAATGGCAAACAAATCTTACAATGTACAATACAACCTGACTCTTTTAATACAGCCATTTCAAACACTTAGTCACAATTTATTTTTGAAAAAAAAAAAAAAAAAGTTCCAAACCCTGGTTAGAAATTCCCTGGCTACATTGGTACAACGCTTGTTAGTTTGAGTTCATGTTTAACGACAGGTCAACCCTTGTGGGTCATTTTGTATTGTCTCCCAGAGAACAGGAGAAAAGGAACTGAGGAGCAGGATGAGGAGAGGAAAGAGACCTAGAGGTCTGATGAGGGGAAAAAATGAATGACAGTGCAGAAACAAGAAATATTAACATGCATCTTTGCCCCACCTGCTGGCCCTTATCACCACCCTACCACCAAGGTATTAAACTCACAGTTCAGAATAAAAAAGACAGTTTTTGCATCTAAAATATACCCTAAGAACCCTAAGTATTGGGACAGATAGGCTTTTGCAAATAGTGTAGACCCAGATCAGATGCTGCAGTATGCAGCATCTGATCAGGGTCTACACTATTTGCCATACATACAGCAATAATCATCACATCAAATTTTAGGACAAGTATGGTATATAAGTAGATGAAGTGTCCCAATACTTAGGTAAATACGGTAGTATTATTCTTGTGAGGTGATTCCACTGAACCCAAGAACAAGTTTTCCTACGAAAATAAGAGAACTTATCTTAATTATCACCACAATTACCATGACTACAGTAAATCTTCTTAAATATAAAACAAAAAGATAATGAAAATTGATTCACAAATGAAGCAAGGGGAAGTTGTCTATTTTCCAAAGGAGCCAACTGTCACCCTTTGCAAAATCAACTACCTATCTTGAGGAATTCTTTTCGTTTTTCTTTTTGAAATTAGGATTCAAATATTTAGAAGATTTAGCCTGGAGCTCTATATTATCACGGTACTTAAGGCTTAAGTTAACCTGGCTATATACAGAGGTAAGGTCAAACAATCATTCAAAGGGGTGAATTTCATTTGCGCACAAACCGAAAAATAATTACATATAAATTGCGAACAAAAAAACGATATCAGTTGAGTACAGGAATATAATAGTCCCACATGTCAAAAGCGCAATACAATAAATTTTCATAGATGGTACATTCAAGTGTTGTGCAAAATTCTTTCATCAGCTGTAGAGTATTCATGGTCTACAGAATTGACATGTACCTCTACTCTATGTTCACTTTACTCTCTGATAAGACGCAAACTACATATAAATACATGTGCACATCCTACCATTTTCATTTTCCTTGATACTTCAATTCTACTATTGCATCCCACATAAACATTGTCTGGCTCAAAATCCTACTTCCACCTCGTGGTGAGCAAGTGGCAACAATGTTTTTAAATGTGTTGGATTTTAAACGGGACTGTTTGTTTTTAAATGTGTTTGATTTTTACTATTGCATCCCACATAAACATTATCTGGCTCAAAATCCTACTTCCACCTCCTCGTGGTGAGCAAGGGGCAACAATGTTAACATTTAAGAGGTACGCATTTGATATCAAAAACTTGTACGCAATCGAAAACAATTTTTTTGCGCAAATGAAGGAAAAAGTATCCGCAAATGATATGCCGAAGTCCGCAAATGAAAATTGCCGATTCAAAGTGTATGTAGCAAGGGGAAGTCATCTACATGTTGTGGCAGTTTTGTTTTTCTATCTTCTTCGGTGCGAAATATTTTTATTTTCAACCAACAGTACCAAGATGCAACAGTAAGGACTCATATTATCACAGTATTCTGATATTTCACCATGAAAACACGCCTATGTAACTTTGACCCCCTTAAACCCCACTTTTATATAGTAAAACTGGGATTTACAGGGGTATGCATTATTTTTCTTATTTCTGCTCAAAAACATAGATTGTGGGTACTCGCTAGAACTGTCTCGCCGAGGCGGTTCTAACGAGTACCCACAATCTATGTTTTGAGCAGAAATATGAAAAATATCAGATTTTTTATCTGAAAATTTTATATTTCTGGAGGTAAAATTTTCTATATTTTTGAATAGGCATGTTTTTGTAATGTGCCTGGCTTTTTCTACAAAAGGTCAAAGAATATGAAAGTGCCTGAAAATGTTCTTGGGTCATAGCCTCACACAAAAGAACAAAAACATTTCCTGACATCAAAGTCATTTTTTATCATGTCAGCAGTGTCAATACAGCAGGCAGGGAATCTCAACCTGAGCATTGCTTTTCACCTCAGTTTAGTGGGTATACTTGTTTAGCAATCAATAACTTAAAAATAAATCAAACAAAATTTTAATAGTTCTTTATTCCTTTATGGGATTAATTGCTCTATTAATGCTGTCTGCAAAATTAATTTATTTTGTAGCACAACTTCAGTAGTAAATGTTAAATTGCTGCTGCATGTTTTGCAAAAGCTGGAATTTTCTAATATCAGACTTAACTTTTCTCTCAGATTCTCATGCAATAATAACAGAATTGAATGAGCATCAGAAACGTTTTCATGTTTTTAGGGGTATGTGACCATTGTCAATTGAGATGATGTAACATGAAACTGACTTCAAACTTCTGTTAGATTTTATGACCATTTCAATCACACTGGGGCTTTGCTGGTTCCCAGTTTGGAGATTTTTTTCCTAAAGCCGACTTTTAAATTGCATAGCATTCCCAAAAGTGGACAGAATGTTGTGTGTTCTGATAATTTGTACATCTTGTATGTATAGGTGTTTATATCCAATGTGGATTTCTCTGTCCTACAAATTTTTCTGATGATGAATTACGGTATATAAATACCACTAGAATATGAATGCCTTGGAAATATTTCTGGAGCTATGGTAATGTGTATCATCTCCACTTCTTTTCAGAATCTTCTTGAAATAAGCTGTGCTAAGTGAAAAGTCAAGGATATGATCAGCATGCACATTAGCACACCCTGTTCATGGCCTATTGTGTGGCTAAAACACAATGCCATTGGCAGGCAGCAAAGACTGACTGTATGAACTGCCAAATGATCTTGTATTTTGCTGTTCATACCCAGTTTCAGATAAAGGAGTCTTCAGAAGATCCTTTTTTTTTTTTTTTTTTTATTTCTGCATTAAGACGTACCTTCTGTTACTTACTGGAATCACCTCAGCTAGTATCTTAAATGATTGTCTCAGTTATCACCTTTACTTGAACTATGTAATAAATCACATACACTATATACAGTTGACTCTCATTATCTCAAAGTCCAAGGGACTTTCTGAAATACTGTGAGATATCCGTACCTCGACATATCAGATTTGCAGAATTAAAAAAAAAATAAATCAAACAACCTAATTTCACAACTGAATATGGAATTTGACACTGAAGTGAGAGATACATTGAAAATATTGTGGAAAAGAGGAGCAATTTCTCCTCTTTTCCACAATATTTTGTTACCTGTTGTTTGATTTTCATGTATAAACAGGGACCATATTTTCACTTCGAGATAAGCGGATATTCTAGATAAGCGAAGTTGAGATAATGAGAGTCGACTGTATATGATATATGATATAGTTTCACTTTGCATGGCTGAAAGGACATTTATCACATTTAATTTAGTGGAAGGCACAGTAACATCTATTGTTCTATGAGTAGATGACATTGTAACATCTCGATACATTATCACATTAGTGGAAGGCACAGTAAATAGATGACACTATAATACAGTACTGTAATAGTCTGTCAGATCTAATTATCACATTATATGGCACTGTAATAATTTCTAAGCATCTTTTAATACTTCCACGCCAGCATAAAACCATACTGTAAATTTACCATGGGGTTTAAGTGTGGTACAGTCAAAACCTATAAAGAGAGATGAAAATTGCATTATTCATATACCATAAGACACATACCACCCACAATATTTTCAATTACAACAAATATACCATCATAGGCATATACCCCACACAAGCTTTTCTGGATCAATAATACCTATATAATAAGTGGTGTTATAGTGTTTATACTGAAATAGAAACCTGGATAAAGGAAATATTTAGTAGATTATTGTTGTTATTTTTGCACCAAAACATACATTGTAGGCACTAAATGGAATCATTTTCAAAGGGGACTCCAAAGTGAGCCCAAAGGGTATGTTTTGGAACAAAAACTATCCCAAAATTAAAGACACATTATCATGTTATCTGTTTTTTTTTTTTTTTTTTGTTTTTGTTTTTTTTTGCTTGTTACAACTCAAAAACACAAGTTCTTCTTGACAAGCAAAATTATATCTTACAGATTATGTGAAATGTGTAGATCCAAGCTAGCCTGTGTATCTGTTTAGACTGATCAGTCTGCAAATTTTACATACACAATCTCTGGGTCTTGAAACATCTATATGGCAAATAGTATACAAGAAAAGATTTATCTGAATACTCCTCTCACCTACAGCTATGGAGACCCCAATCAGACAGCACTCCAGCAAAAGGCCATTGTAGGTTTACATTATTACCGTATTTATCCCAAATATTGGGATACCTTACCTCTTTACCATACACCCTAACATTTGAACCAGTCAATTTTGCTATTGATGTGCGTAAAAACTGCTGGACGAGGGGCAAACAGTGTAGACCTGATCAGAGGCCGTGTTCTGCGGCATCTGATCAGGGTCTACACTGGTTGCTCAGGCCTGCCTGTCCCAATACTTAGGGTTTATATGGTGGTTCACCTATACAAACAAGAGAATTCCCGAAGATGCACAGCAGTGGGGAAGGTTATGTTAGTGAAAGAGTAAAATACTTTAAGAGATATGCTACGGACAAGCTTATTTTTGCAATCAAAGTGCTGTAGGTGCTGTGGGCCTGGGTATTAGAAGGCCCAATGACAAATGACTAGAGATCCATTTGAAAGCCTGTAAAAAGTACAAAAAAAAATGTCCACAGTACACGGATGCCCCTGCTTTGGGAACCTCTATAAAACTGTGCAAATCTTACCAAATTAGCCTACGTCAATGTGGGGGCATCTGTGTACTTGGGACACATTACTAGTTAACAAAGAATCCAAAAATAATGAGAAATATAAGGCCCTTTGCCTGCAAGGTCAGTAACTCTTAAACCATGAGACTAAGAAACTCAATTTTGTGTTCTCTAGTGAGTGATTTTCAACAAAGAATCCAAAAATAATGAGAAATATAAGGCCCCTTGCCTGCAAGGTCAGTAACTCTTAAACCATGAGACTAAGAAACTCAATTTTGTGTTCTCTAGTGAGTGATTTTCAACAAAGAATCCAAAAATAATGAGAAATATAAGGCCCTTTGCCTGCAAGGCCTGTAACTCTTAAACCATTAGAAACTCAGTTTTGTGTTCCCTAGAAAGTGATTTTCAACAAAGAATGCAAAAATAAGGAGAAATGTAAGGCCCTTTCCCTGCAAGGCCTGTAACAAACCATAAGACTAAAAAACTCGGTTTTGTGTTCCCTATTAAGTGATTTTCAACAAAGAATGTAAAAATCATGAAAAAAATAAGGCCTACATCCAGAGTATAAGTAAGGGAGATAACTCCAGACAGACAGATGGCTGGGAAGATGGACACTCGGGCACCTTTGCCTACACTCTGCACTTCCTCTGATGGCCATCCATCAATGTATCAAGTTTCATTTAATTCCCTTCTATACTTTCAGAGATATGCTCTGGACAAGCTTTTAATCAGGGATGTGATTGACCAGCTGAAGGAAATTTTTGAACATTGAAGGTGTGAAGGCAAGCGCCAAAGGCGCAAAGCACTGCTAGGGGTGTCCAGAGGGCATGCCCCCACTTTAAAAATTTTGAAAACATGGTGTAATTTGGTGCATTCTGGTGCACTCTAAGGCCCTTTTTAGCCTTTAAAATTTTGGTATTTTTGGGGGCAAATTTAAAAAAACAAAACAAAAAAAAAACAACATGAGAATACTGTGATGAACAATGTTATTGTCTGTACTGGTGTCCCATTTTAAGCGTATTTTCAGCATCTCCTGATCATTGCATAGTGGAGGTTCATTTTGACGGCTTGATTGAATTTTAGTGAATTTAATTCCAGTTTTGGCCGAATCTACGTTCGAATCCGTCGATGGCTGAGTTGTGTATTTTTCATTACATTATGGATGGTATTTCAATATATATTATCATTTTGCTAAAATCTTCCTTCAGAACAAGATCACAAAGCAATACATCCATATTCGCATTCTGTATGCGTTACTTTTGTAAATTGTGTACCAGAAAACACGATAATAGCTGCGCTGGTAGCCATTTTTGGCTAAGGGAGACTAATCTTGCAGTCCGGATTTTCTGTGGCGTTAAGAGAGACTAGGATGGGTTCGGTTTTTTCCGTGGCACTAAGGGAGAATAATCTAACAAGTCCAGTTTTAAGTAGAATAGAACAGAATTTTTTTATTTTTTTCTGCGGGAAAACGAATTACGTAGTCTCAAATTTCCGATTTAAATGCAGATTAAAATCCTTTTTACATACAATTTCCTAATATTGAATAAATAAGGTCACAATATTGATTTTTAAGGGAGAATGAGATCAATACTACATCAATACAGGGAAAAAAATCGGAAGATCATCCCCCCCACACTCCCCCCTCAAATTTTCTCCTTGGATTTGCACGAATCACAAGATCGTCAAAATCAGACCCCCGATCCACGGAAATCCACGTTTCAGCGGAACTATCACATCCCTGTTTAATTACAAAAATTAAGAAGGGAAGTTACTCCGTAAATACTGGTGACAGGGTTATGGTTTTTGCATTCTGCAATTCCCTTCATGGCCCCCTATCAGTGTATCAAGTTTCATTTATTTATCTTGAATACTTTTTGAGATATGCTCCGGACAAGCTTACTATTGCAAAAATTAGAAAGAGAAATAACTTTGTAATTAGTTGTGATAGTTACAGTTCATGCACTCCGCACTTACTCTGATGGCCGTCTATCAATGTATCAAGTTTCATTTAATTCCCTTCTATACTTCTATACAAGCTTTTTATTGCAAAAATTAAGAAGGGAAGTAACACCGTAAATACTGATGATGGGGTTATGGTTCTTGCATTCTGCAATTCCCTTCATAGCCCACTATCACTGTATTAAGTTTCATTTATTTATCTTCAATACTTTTAGAGGTATGCTCCAGAGAAGCTTAATATTGCAAAAATTAGAAAGGGAAATAACTCTGCAATTAGTTGTGATAGAGTTACGGTTCATGCAATCTGCACTTCCTCTGAGATATGCTCCAGACAACTGACTATTGCAAAAATTAGAAAGGGAAATAACTCTGTGATAGAGTTACGGTTCTTACACTCTGCACTTCCTCTGATGGCCGTCTATCAATGTATCAAGTTTCATTTAATTCTCTTCTATACTTTCAGAGATATGCTCCGGACAAGCTTTTTACTGCAAAAATTAAGAAGGGAAGTAACTCTGTAAATACTGGTGACAGGGTTTTGGTTCTTGCATTCTGCAATTCCCCTCATGGCCCTCTATCAGTGTATCAAGTTTCATTAAATTACCTTCAATACTTTTAGAGATACGCTTCAGACAAAAGTGTGACGGACAAACAGTCAGACTTAACAAAGCGGCGACTATATACTCTCCCTTTGGGGAGCATAAAAACACAGGAAGAATTCATGGCAGTCACTCTGTTATCAGTTTGCACACTGGTGTTGGCATCTGAATAGTCAAGATTTGTAAAGGTTTTCTAAAGTCCTATAGCTCCTGAATGCTTGTCTAGATTTAGTTAACTCTTGGACTGATACTAGATACTGGTATGAGGCTTCATGCAGTATAAATGCCACCCTCTTCAGTGACCCTGAGGTCAGGGTTATAAACTTTTTTTTTTGTTAAAGTTTTTTAAAGATCTATATCTCCTGAATGTCTAGAACTATTACTTTGACACTTGAATTGCCATCAGATATTGGTGAACAGTTTTATCCAGTGTAAGCCTCACCTCACTCTGTGACCAACAATGCAAACTTAGAAATTTTACAGTTTTTTAGTTAAACTTTTCTAAATACCTATATCTCCTGAATGGCTGGATTATCAAGCTGACACTAAGAATATTAGATTCTGGCCCAAAATTTTTATCTAGTACAATCCCCATCCTACCAAACCCTCAGTAAGTTTGAGGTCAAGGTTATGAAGAGAAATTTTAAATCAAAGTTTATAATTTTGAATGCCTTGATGTATTTGGCTGGTACTTGGACTGACATTAGAAACTGGTCCAAAGCTTAATCAGCAACAAGCCCTACCCCATTCACTGACCTTAAGGTCAAGATGGTAGACTTTAAGAGTATGTTTAAAGTTTTATGTACATTATTATTGTTGTACCATTGTCATTTAGGTGAGCTATGCTGTCACATGACAGCTTGTTTACAACGTAATGCTGTAATTGTTCAAAATATCCATACATAATTGCTTTAACAAAGTCAATCCAGACTAGACTTTTCACTGTTCCTAAACAGCAAGTCTGATCAAGGTCTACACTGTTTGTCATTCCACTTAGTATTTTAAGAAACAACTGCATAAAAAGCAAAATTTAGGCCAAAAAGTATGTAATAAAGTGTTTGAAATTTTAGGACATTTACGGTATGGTACAGGTCTAAGGTTTAAGTGTCCCAATATTTAGATATTTACAGTAAAGAACTCTCAGGGTATCTTTGTGGTGGCTCAGTTGTAGTTTTTCACCTACCTGAAGCTTGAAGTTGTACCGGAATGGCTGTGGCTGATCTTTTCCTAATATTACAACTGTAGGTGCTTTAGTTAGACCATACACTGTCACATTATTTAACATCATTGGTGAGTCATAGCCTGCCTTCAATATAGTGGATCTCAGCTCATTCTGAAGAAAACATGTGCTCATTATACAATGACCGGGCTCTCGAAAAACAGTGTATCCAGATCAATGTTTTTTTTACTTCTCAACAAAAACATACATTGTTGAGAACATTACATGAGAAGTGTCTTACCAAGGTGATTCTAATGAATACCCATAACCTGTTTTTTAAGGAGAAAAGAAAAACTATATTACTGTATACCAATGAAATCTTGAGGTATACCCGACAGAAATGGTATTTGGTAAATAACTTCTAACTTTTTTGCAGAAAGGAATTTCTTCTAACAGTTACCACTCAACAGTAGCCATGTCCCTATGACAGCCACATTTTTAATTTTGCCAAGTGCAATTTTACTATATATTTAACCTCTCTTCAAAAGCCACCTCCTTACAGTGGTCACTTTTGTGGCTTCCCAGATAAGTGGCTGTTGTAGAATGGTGAGGTTGCACTGTATTGCTTTTACCTACAGAGTACTGGCCCTGGCCTATGATCCATGCTGGACCTCTACCTGCCAGCAACACTCTAAAAATAAAGGTGAAGATATCTTGGAATGCACAATCACAAAGCATTACCCTCCGGGGGCACCAAAGTACTGAAACCTAATACTGAAAACAATATAAGGGGTCAAACTGGCTTGTTCAAATTTTGGGATTTCTACTGCAAGGAATAATGGCATCCTAATAATCAGGGTAATTAAGGAAATAACTGCACTTTCAAGGGAAGTAACTTTATCAAAACTGTTTTTGTTCCCCTTTTCTGAAAAGAGTTCTACTCCAAAAGGAAAGAACTTGCTACCAAGGTGAGTAAGCCTATTAGAGCAGACCCCATTTCTGAAGAGATTTGGTGAGCAGAAAAGCAAACAGGAAGTCACAGAAGTTGTCTTCCTTGTAAAAATGACAGAAATAGCAGTTCTCTCAAGACAATATAGGCTTACAGGAATCTCTTAACAACATGGTTCACTATTGCATAGTTTTGGACATAACGCAGTTGAAAGGTGGATTCCTGAAATGTTTTACTTAAAAACGAAAATAGGATATAGATGATCATTTTTCTGTATATGTAAACATTTTGTTAAATTATAATAAACACAGTCATTAACTCGAGTCCTGCTGAACCCAGATCTGTCCTGCCTTTGCAAACAGTGTAGATCCAGATCAGTTGGCTTCTTCAGAAGCCAACTGATCTGGATCTACACTGTTTGCCATTAGGTATGTGAATTTATATCAACAATCTGTATCAAGTAATCTGATTGGCTGAAAATTAGAAATGGGCGTGGCATCTTAATTTATTCAGCAGGAGAAGGGTTAAGTTAACAAGGTTTAGCTTTGGATCCCAGCAATAGTGTTAACAAGAGGTTGTGGTGTACTTACATTTTTACATTCAAAATCAATTTGATTGAACGAACCACTCTGGAATGTATCTGGAATAAGAAAAGTCACACAATGAGGAAAATGTTTTTACTGCATTTGTCAAAAGCCCACACAGACTGGCCTGCACATCCAAGCAGTTTGACCCAGTTCATTTTAACACTTCGCATGCTGGCTAAAAATTTCAGCAGATGACATTTTGAAATATTTTCTTATTTTTTCCCAGAAAATAGGATTTGACATTTCATGAAAATTGTCTCCTATTCTGCTTAATTTGCCCATAGCAGTGTAAGTGTTAATATTATAGGACTGCTGATCTCGGCACTGGATAATTCAGAACATGGTGGTTAATGGCAATGGTCCTAACAAACTGTGCCAATGTTAAGCCTTTACCACTCCCTCAACTAATTCAGGTAGTGAAACAGGCTTATCCAATGTTTAGGCAAGTAAGGTAAAACGTTAAGCTGTCTGAATATTTACTAGGGCAATAGCCGAGCAAACGGTGTAGAGACAGATCAGATGCAACAGAATGTGGTGTCTGAAAATGGTCTACATTATTTGTCACTCATTTAGCAGTATTTACACACATCAATAGGGAGTAAAATAGAGTTGTTCAAATTTTAGGACAAATATGGTAAGGAGTAAAACGTCTGACGATTTTGGGTAAATACAGTAGTACATGTACATACATGCATAAGTTGTGGACTAAAATCTGTGAGATAAGGCAAAATTTTAAGGGAGAATTGACAAAATTCTGTGAGATTTTCTTAAACATTACTTTGGAGCTCCCCCAATATAGTCTAAAGTCTTTTTTCATGTAAGAAGCTTGTGAAAACCACAACTGTGTGTGATTTATGTTTATTTCTTCATAAAATCTCTTGTAAATGATCTGAAAATTCTGTGAGATTTGAATTTTTTTATGAGAAGTGCATTCTCTGAGGGCAAAATTCTGTCAGATTTTATCTCACAGAGTAAGATATGGCATGTACACATGTATATTGTGGCATATCACTACAATCCTTGACCTCAAGTACCGGACCAGAGTCTAGATTAAAGAGATATCAAGATAAATAATTTTATTTACATCTCTCTGACAACATGTGTCATGGGTACTTACAAATGTACTAGAACAGCCTCAGTGAGGAAATTCAAATGAGCCATAGGTGTATGTAATCATGGGGAGATAAAAAAGTACCATACTTTTTGGTTGTAAATAGTGTTTTATCTAGAATTATGCTGGGATGTATGTAGCCGCTACTGGTACTGACCTTTTCATCCCTGTTTCTGAAATGAACTCTTCCATCTCTGAATTTGGACACATCTATTGTTGCATATAGGAGTGAGTAAAAATCAATAACAGAATGGCTAACAGGGTAGATCCAGATGAGACGGCTCATTATGAGCCATCTCATCTGGATCTACATTGTTTGCAAAGGTATCTCTGTTGGACTGCAAGAATGAAAGAGGTAACAACTGTTTTACCCCATGCTACTTGTTTCAAAACTCACCGGGTTCACTATGATACTTGATCATGTTTGAAAAAGTGTAATATTTTCTTTTGAAAATAAGAGTTAGTAGTTCTGTTTTTTTCTAAAGCAATAATTCGCATGAAATGGGATGCCAGATAGAGTATTGAAGATTACCTATTGTTTCTCCATCATCCCAGTACATTGTACCTCTTGCACTGTTACTCTGGGTATTCAGCACCACTAGCAAGGAAAATAAGTTTTTGCGACTGAAAATAAACGAGTAAGTGAGCAGGGACTCGTCATCATAATTGTGGGTGGTAAGGTGATTCCTCCTGCTGCTGAAAATTTTAACTGGTTGGCCCTGTCATAATTGTTTTTTTGTTTTTTTTTTGTTTTCTTTTTTGGCAGCAAGGTCCTTGCTTCACTTGAAGCAAGATCACAGGGTGAGGCTTTTTCCTCATCTATCCCATTTGTCTTTTCTTTTTCCCTATCTCTGTGAGACAGCTCTGAGTGAAATATTGTTGATAGGGCTCTCAAACCTATGTTCAAACATACAAATCATCACAGGAATTTCTCTATGTTATTAAAAAGTGCCTAGCAACCAAACACTCTGTGCATATGTAAATCATCCAAAACAGGACTAAACTCAGTCAAATTCCTATAATGAGAATCTAGTTTGCAGTTCTGGGCCTAGTTGTTCAAAGCTAAAAGAAATTGTTAGCTAATGTGACATTAAAATTTCTATCTTGAAATATGGCAAATACATATTTTTTGCTGAAAAAAGGTGAGTAGCTTTTGCAATTCTTTTGCAATGCAAAAGCTACTCGCATTTTTGCAGCAAAAAAATATCAACATATTTGAAAATACCTTAGTTACAACAGTTAACAAGTTTGTCATTAACAAGCTCGTTAAGCTAATGATGCTTTGAGCAACTGGGCCCAGATCACAAAGCACAAAATCTACATAAACAGTACCTGCTAGAATGTTTTTATATCAGTACAGGAGGTACTCATGCGTGAAGGCATCTCTAAGTGAAAAGCATACACGTGGATCATGCTAAGCATTTATTTTGGCCTTTGTTCTTTGTTGATACATTCTAGTATATCCATTGATTCTGTACGCAGATCGTGAAGACCCTGATTGGACTGCAGGAATGTGAAGCCTGAACTGGGACTGTCCATATACAGTCAAACTTCAGTGCCTTGAACATCTTTGGGACCATGAAATTCGTTCTAGATGGGTAGTTCCAGCCATTGAGGGTTAAACATATGCCAGGTCAGATGGACCATTGAGACGGAATGCCTTTTTGATCTTCTATAAAATAATGGTATATTAAGTGTATTCAGTAGAATTGCCACACAACATACATTTTCAAGATAAAATAAGAAATTTTCCCTAAAATATCCCTAAATATTTGTTTTCCTGAAAATTTTCTAGGGACTCAACAAGTTCGAATAAAGCATAATAAATGAACCATCAGTATTTGAGCCATTGAAGTTTACTGTATGTCTCAAAGACACCTTTTTTGGCTTAACACAGTTCATATACAGAGCATAACACAGACAATGGCCAGACACATGGGCTTGATCATATCTACTCTGTTCAAATGTTTCCTCAACAGAATTTTTTCCCACAGAAAGCAAGAATTGTAAGGAAAGAAGCATTCAATGTTATTTTCATTACCTCTGCACAGTTGTAAGCCCTGGATCTTCCATAGGAATAATGTAGCCACCCTGTACATGAAGATTTATATGATCTAATGGAGCATCTAATTTGATATATCTGCCTCCCTTAGATGTTGTATTGGAAACTCTTTTTCCTGTGTAAAAATCATACCATTCCGAAGAAGCAGGGAAGTATGCTCTGATGTGTGTTGTATTCTGAAATGAAATTTAACCATAAAACTTCTTCCAAAAGATAACTCATGTGGAATGGATACATTTGAAGGTTTCATAGCTCTTGATAAAGTGCTTATTTCAACCAAAAAATATTGATATTTTTCTTATTTCTCCATGAAATGTGGGTACTCATTAGAAGAGCCTCAGCGAGGTGCTTCAACATATGATTTTGTGGAGAAATAAGAAAAATATTATCTGGATTCCCACTCTTATCTAGACCTATGGGTTTTGCCAACTTTCAGAGCTGACCTTTGAGAAGTGAAACAATTAAATTTAGTTTAGAGAAATCTCTTGAAGGTGTTGAGTTTGTTAGCTTGTATTGAGGTTTTACGTAGGCCCAGTCAACCCAATGGTGTCCCTTCTCAAAGAAAACTACTACTTATTTCATTTAATATATCACATAAGTACATAAAATATGCAGGAAACTTATATCATTAAGTATGCGAGCAGTGAGTTCCAGATCAGTCTGATCTGGACCTCTGCTCATCATGAACAGCATCAATGGCTAAAGCAGACCATACTGTCAACCTGAAAACTGCCTAGACAAACCAAACAGATCTGGGTCTAGATGTTTGCATACAACATAAATTATCTTTTCCTAGGACTCAGTTCTTATATAAAATTGATATCCAAATCCTGTAATCCACACAAGCAGTTTTACAAACACATGTATTGATTGTGTTGGGGTTTAACGACTTATCAAACCTTGTGGGTCATTTTGTGTTGTCTCCCAGAGAAAGGGAGAAAAGAGATAGACAAGAAGTAGAGGAGATAAAAGAGAGAGACAGGGAAGAAAGAGGAACAGGAATGAAAGTTAAGAAACAGAAGAAATTAAAACATCCCCCATCTACCCTTACCTGCTACAAGGATAGCAGGCCTTGCCCAACGGTAAGCCAGTATCAGTTGGATGCCCCAGTGACCTAAGATACACGACACCTTCGCCACACCCGACCACCCCTTCAAATACATGTAAATTTCTATGAAAAAACTGATAATACGTGAGATATTATCATACAAAAAAATTAAAAGAGGGCATATATGGCCCTGTATCACCTGAGTAACAGAGGTTTCGAGTCAATTGGCCTTTCGGTTCAGGAGAAGTTCAAAATAGATTTTCAAGACGGCAGCCATCTTGGATTTCCGATTGGAACAAATTACAAGCCACCCCAATACTTCCTAGTAAGTTTCCAGTCAATTGGCCTTTTGGTTCAGGAGAAGAAGTTCAAAACAGATTTTCAAGAGGGTGGCCATCTTAGATTTCTCATCGATATGATTTTAGCTATTTTTGATCTACATGTCACTCTGATACTTCCTATCAAGTATTGAGTCAGATGGCCTTTCCATTCAGGAGAAGTTCAAAATGGTGGCCCTCTTGTATTTCTAATCTGGACTATTTTAGCTATTTTTGATCTGCAAGTCACCTCGACACTTCTAACGAAGCTTCGAGTTAATTGGTCTTTCTGTTCAGGAGGAGCATTCATTTTGGAATAGATATTCGAAATGGCAGTCATGGCCGCCATTTTAGATTTCCCAGGGAAATGATTTTAACTATGTTTTACCTACAAGTCACCCTGATACTTACTATCAAGTTTTGAGTCAACTGGCCTTTCAGTGAAGGAGAAGTTCAAAAACTAGACAAAGTGCCCAGTGGGGCACGTATACCCCCGACCAGCGCTACCGCCAGTTTTTAACGAGCACAAAATATGTAGCTTTGACTCTGGAGATGGCAGGATGGATGAATTCCATGCTGATAGCTATATCCCCTAAACCTCTCGGTAGGAGGATAACGAAATTCAACAAAAGGTCTTGATGGTATAGCTATATAAACTTAGATGCATTTTTTTTTACTTTTATATGAAATTTCTAAGTCTGTGACCTTGACCTGAAGGTCATACCCTATATCTACCAACATGTCAAATATAAATGAAATTCCTCAAAGGTTCTTGATGGTATAGCTATATAAACTTAAACACAAAAAACTTTGACTTTTTTATGAAAATTCTAAGTCTATGACCTTGACCCCAAGGTCACCCCTGGGGTGGGGATGGTGCTAATAAAAACTTTAGACCTATCATCATGCAAAATATGAATGAAATCCATCAAAAGGTCTTCAAAATATGAACAAAGTATGAACAAATAATTTTTCAAAGGACGGATGGACAGACAAAAAGATTTCTTGCTGATAGCTATATCTGCTCAACCTTTCAGTTAAGGGATAATGAAATTTAATAAAAGGTCTTGATGATATGGCTATATAAACTTAAACGCAAAAATTTTTACTTTTATATGAAAATTCTAAGTTTGTGACCTTGACCTCGGTCACACCTGGGGTGGGGATCATGTGGAGTAAGACGCTAGGCCGATATCTACCAACATGTAAAATATAAATGAACTTCCTCAAGGTCTTGATGATATAGCTATATAAACTTAAACACAAAAAACTTTGACTTTTTTATGAAAATTCTAAGTCTGTGACCTTGACCCCAAGGTCACCCCCGGGGAGGGGATGGTGCTGATAAAAACTTAAGACCTATATATATACCATCATGCCAAATATGAATGAAAACCATCAAAGGGTCTTCAAAATATGAGGTCTTATAAACTTTAACGCAAAAACTTTGACCCTAAGACAAAAATAGAGTATGAATGAATAATACTTCACAGACTGACGGACAGACGAACAGATTCCTTGCTGATAGCTATATCAGCTCAACCTTTCAGTTAGGGGATAATGAAATTTAATAAAAGGTCTTGATGATATGGCTATATAAACTTAAATGCAAAAATTTTACTTTTATATGAAAATTCTAAGTTCCTGACCTTGACCTCGGTCACATCCAAGGTGGGGATCATGTGGAGTAAGATGCTAGGCCGATATCTACCAACATGTCAAATATAAATGAAATTCCTCAAGGGTCTTGATGATATAGCTATTTAAACATAAACACAAAAAACTTTGACTTTTTTAATGAAAATTCTGTCCGTGACCTTGATCCAAGGTCACGCCAGGGGTGGGGATGGTGCTGATAAAAA
Organism: Anodontia alba; assembly: GCA_964016985.1. Taxonomy (NCBI): domain Eukaryota; kingdom Metazoa; phylum Mollusca; class Bivalvia; order Lucinida; family Lucinidae; genus Anodontia; species Anodontia alba. The sequence continues at coordinate 11,765,208 of OZ024822.1, read as the reverse complement.
CTTAAGACCTATATCTACCATCATGCCAAATATGAACAAAATCCATCAAAGGGTCTTCAAAATATGAGGTCTTATAAACTTTAACACAAAAACTTTGACCCTGTGATTTTTTTACAAAACTTCTAAGTCTGTGACCTTGACCCTAAGGTCACCCCCGGAGTGGGGATGGTGCTAATAAAAATTTTAGACCTATATCTACCATCAAGCCAAATATGAACTAAATCCATCAAAGGGTCTTCAAAATATGAGGTCTTATAAACTTTAACACAAAAACTTTGACCCTGTGACTTTTTTACAAAACTTCTAAGTCCGTGACCTTGACCCCAAGGCAACCCCCGGGGTGGGGATGGTGCTAATAAAAATTTTAGACCTATATCTACCATCATGCCAAATATGAACTAAATCCATCAAAGGGTCTTCAAAATATGAGGTCTTATAAACTTTAACGCAAAAACTTTGACCCTGTGACGGAAAGACGAACGAACGAACAAACAAACGAACATACGTAGGAACGAACGGACGAACGGAAAAGCGAAAACTATATACCCCCACATACTTCGTATGTCGGGGGTATAATAAGACTTTCAAGATGGCAGCAAGGGCGGCCATCTTGGATTTCTGATCCTAATGGTTTTAGCTGTTTTTTATCTAGAATTTGCCCTGATCCTTCCTACCCAGTTTTGAGTCAACTGGCCTTTCTAGTTCAGGAGAAGTTCAAAACAGATTTTCTAAATGCCAGCAATGGTGGCTATCTTGGATTTCCTACTAGAATGATTTTAAGTACTTTTGATCTACAAGTCACCTCGATACTTCCTACCAAGTTTCTAGTCAATTGGCTTTTTGGTATAAGTGAAGAAGTTCAAAATAGATTTTCAAAATGGCAGCTGAGGCGGCCATCGTGGATATCTGATCAGAACAAATTTAGCTATTTTTGATCTACAAGTCTTCCTGATACTTCCTACCAAGTTTCGAGTGTTTGCCTTTTGTTTCAGGAGAAGAAGTTCAAAATATATTTTCAAGATGGCCACGATGGCGGCCATCTTGGATTTCCAATCCAAAAGATTTTAGCTACTTTTGATCTGTAAGATACTTCTTACCAAGCTTTGAGTCAATTGGCTTTTGGTTCAGGTGAAGAACTTCAAAATAGAATTCCAAAATGACAACCATCTTGGATTTATGATCGGAATGATTTTAGATATTTTTGATCTAAAAGTCATCACGATACTTTCTGCCAAGTTTTGAGCTGAATGGCCTTTCTGTTCAGGAGAAGTTCAAAAAAGATTTTTTTTATTTTTAGCTCTGGCGGCTATCTTGTTCAATGGAGCAGAACCATTTTAGCTATTTTCATGGAGAGTAACCTACGCAACATTCCTGTGAAGTTTTATTGACATTGGCCCAGGGGTGTAGGAGTAGTTGTCATTAAAAGCAAATTTAAGTTCTCAGCCATCAGTCCTTGATATCATCGTCCCTGTTTTTCTGCTGTCCGCCTTTTCTTTACTATTTATTACATATTTAGTAAAAAAAAAACAAAAAAAACAACAATAGTGTGCAAACAGCAAAAATCCTGAAGTGACAGAGTTTGTTTGTTTTATTCGGGCTTTACATCGCTTTCAACAATCTGTCAGTCACATCGCGATGGTATCTAGATGTGGCAGTGAGCTCAGTGCTCACTTTTAGAGTGCTGCCTCACTGAAATATCGTGCCCCAGACATCTGACATATCCCACCCAGTCACATTATACTGACACTGACCTGACCAGTTCTGATTCCGAGCTCTACTTTCGTAATGCTGAGCGCCAAGCGAAAGAGCAGCTAGTACCATTTTTTAAGTCTTTGATATGACTTGGCCGGGGATCAAACCCACAACCTCCCAGTCACAAAGCGGACGCTCTACCAACTGTGCCAGTTTAAGAGACAGAGTAGTTGGGAATCTTGGCTTGGGCATTCATTTTTTACAGATAATCTAAGGCAGGTTCCATTACCTCTGATAACACAGGTGAAATCATGAGAGCCTCTCCCCATAGAAACTGCCTGTCATTGCTATAGGTTTCATTGTCTTTTGAGAAACTAGAATAAATATATAAATAAATAAATAAATAAATAAATAAATAAATAAATAAATAAATAAATAAATAAATAAATACGGTAAAGCTTCAATGCCTCGAACACCGATTGTTCATTTATAATGACTGATTCAAATATGTTTTTGAGTCCCTAGGAAATTCTTCCGATAGCCCAAGAAAACAAATATTTAGGGATATTGTAAGGAAATTTACTTATTTTACCATGAAGATGTATGTTGTGCGTGCTCCTCATCAAGACCATTCTAATGAGTACTCTCAAACATATCATTCTTTTATACATGATCGAAAAGACATCTCTAAATTATGCCCATTTGCTTCCTGACCTGACACAATGATTAACCCTCAATGGCTCAAACTACCCATGTCTAGAACAAATTTCCATGGTCATAAAGGTGTTCAAGGCATTGAAGTTTGACTACAGAACAGAGAAAACATAGACAAGCCAATGTAACTTTTTTCAAACTCATGAAATTTTAACAAGCATTAAAATAAAACCTGTGTGTAAGTGAGAAATCATTGTTTTCACATCAGTATCTATATAGCTTGTAAATTTTGGTGTTAAAATTAGTTTTGTTTGAGATTTGAAATCTAACTAAATATTTAAAGTTCTAGCTAAACTGAGCAGAAAATGAAAAACGTTTTGGACTCGGGTCTTCACATCTTGCTTAGACAACTCTGTAAAATGTCCATGTATCCTATTTACCATATATATTCACACAGACAGGCTTGAGCAAAAGTGTAGATCCAGACATACACTGCAGAACATAGCATATCATCAGGGTCTACACTGTTTGCCACTCATCCAGCAATTTTTAGACACAAAATCAGGTACATTGTATTAGGTTGTACTTGTTCAAATTTTAGAACAAGTATAGTAAGGAGTTGACTCCTTACCATGCGGGTCTGTCCTAAAATTTGAAATACTCCTTTCTACTACCCGTTGATATGTCTAAAGTATTGCTGGATGTATGGCCAACAGAGCAGACCCTGATCAGACACCCCATTCTGCGGTGTCTGATCTGGGTCTATACTGTTTGCAAAGGCCTATTTGTCCCAATACTTAGGGTTATTACGGTATATCCATTTTTACCAATACAACAGCTGGATATGTCATTAACACATTTATGCCAAGTGGTCTCTTCTACCGAACTCTTTGGACAGGTCTATCTCAGTTTTAAGGGGTGTCTGGTTTCCTGCATTTTTTTAAATTATTTTTTTTTGAGAAACATTCCTGTATTTAATGCAAGGCATGTTGACCCTGCCTAATCAGATGCCCATATTCTGTAGTATCCGATCTGGATTTACACTGTTATACAACATACCTTTTATGACTGGTATATTCAGAGAGCAATGCCATTTTAATGTAGGACCTAATTTCCTTTCTATCTGGAGCCTCGATGCTTAGGACAAAGTAACACCAGTGTATATGAGTGCAGCCTGTTAAAAGGCATGCAACTCAGCTTAAATAAAACCAACTGTGTTGAAATTTTCAATGTACATGGCTATTGAAACCCCTAGAAGTTCATGAAAAAATTTTGACAATACCTATAATAGTATGGTAAATGTCCTAAAATATCGTACACAAAGTGCCTGACAAAATGGCAAATGCAGGAGCAGATTGATCAGGGTCTACACTGTTTGCCATCCTACTAGGTATTTTAGGAAACAACTGCATAAAAAGAAAAATTTGGGCCAACATGGTATGGAATAAAGTAATTGAAATTTTAGGACATTTAATGTACCTACAGAAGTGTGTTAGCCTCAAAATTTTCTGAATTCTCCTTGTTTGTTTGTTTGTGTTGAGGTTTTACGGCCCAGTCAACCCGATGGGGTCATGTCGAGCGCGGTCAGTTTACCTAACCACACATTTACTGGGCAGGCTTAGTCCTTTAAACGGTTAACCAGTATTGTGCACACTCTTTCGCCAGAAACTGACAACTGCCCTTCTTGAATCAGCGGAAGGAAGATGATGGCCGTAGAAAATATTTCATGATCAATCTCTACGAAAGAATGTTGCCAACCTTGGCGGGGGTTGAACCCGCGACCTCCTGGTCTCCAGTCGGACGGCGCATCCAACTGAGCCACCGAGGCCGGCAAATTCTCCTTGTACACCTTCATTGTTCCCATATTGTATTAGGGCCCTTTTCCCATGTTACACTTCATTTAGCACTCTACCTATCAATATCTATGACAATAAAACAAAGTAGCAGTAAACTCACTGGTACATCAATGGTCTGGCTACCGGTGCACCAGCATAGTTGCTCCACCAGAACAGGTAGTACAGGTAGGGTAGTAGTGAATACCGTGTCAAATATACCTTCCGAACAATTGCAGCAAATCTCTCATCAAATGCTCCCGGGTCCTGGTCTTTCTGTCAAGTGAAAAAAGTTAAACAATGTACATAGAATCTAGAACTTCAGGCAAAATGCTGTTTTTGACAAGAAATAAGTATATGTGTAAGTACATAAAATTACATGACTCCAGATAAGGCACTTTTTTTTTTATTTCTTTAAGATAACATGTTGTAGGTACTCATTAGAGGTGTCTCACAGAGGAGCTTCTAAAGAATACCACAACATAAAGTAGTAAGGGTACTGGATTAACTTGGTACATTTTACACCATCATATTTACCCTAAGTATTGGGACACCCTTACTCCTTACCATACTTGTCCTAAATTTTGAAAAAAAAGTCTATTGTGCTACCTGTTGATGTGTCTAAAAACTGCTGGATGAGTGGCAAACAGTGTAGACCCAGATCAGATGCTGCATTCTGCAGCATCTGATCTGGGTCTACACCAGGGCTCGGGAAAACCGGAAAAATAGCCAGTCTGGACCGAAATTAAGAATTCTGGACCGATTTCAAACACCCCAAAACGCTTATAAATCGGTCCAACATTTCCCAAACCAACCAATTTTCACAAATCAATGATGTCTAAAAAATCACAAACGGTCAAGTCTTTCCAAACTGACAACGTCCGCGCACCTTTTAAATGCGATATTATGGTAGTTAAAAGGCTCTAATCGGTCATTTGACATGTATATTGGAGAGACAGCTGAATAACGGCAACCTACCCGCAGCACAAATTAATTACGTCATTATCCAAACATTGTCAAAAAATCAACACCTCACTGACCTTTGTGCGGTAAACAAGCGATTAACACGAATCATCAGTAACGGTAGTCTGATAATTAATCCGTTTGTGTGACACGTGTGAATACACTGAGACTGCAAAACATCCAGGTGCAGTCGGCGTGTCCAAAAGATCAAAGGTCGCTTTACTGAGAGTGATAAAAGAATGCACCGCTTGAACGCACCCGTTTTCTTCCTCTTCTTTTTTGTTTTGATCAACACGGTTTGTCGGTCCCAGATTCGATAAATGAATTCCCAAACCGTGTACGTCCTGATCAGATGTCGCATACAACGGCGTCTGATCTGGGTATAATTGATTGCTTCTTTTTTTTTTTTTTTTTTGTTGATTGCCGTAACACGCGAGTATAATTCAAGGTACATTTCACAGTAAAAATAAGTAATGCACCACTTGCGCTAGGCAAGATTGGTCAGTGCTTATAATTTAAGCAGTCTGATTAAATCTTGAAACACTGAAAACTGCAAAACCGCCCGTGGCGCAGGCATTTTTTATTAGACCTAATTAGGTCCATGAAAGTCGTTTCGTTCCGTCTCTCCTGTTTCCCGCCGTCTTCGCGCTTATACAAGACGGGAATCAGTTGTTTATAAATAGTTTAGGAAAACCCTGTGGAGGTGGAAGTAACATCAAAACGTTTTTTTTTTTTGTTTTTTTTTTTCCTTTCTTTTTACATACCTGACTGTATTTATTGATGACACCAGCTGTGATCATGCTCGTTGTACCCGGACTTCCGTCATATAACGGAGCTGAGGTGTATTATTTAAAAGGAGTTGTAGGACTGCCAATTGTCATTAGTTTTCGTGACAGGTGATATACACATAATTTTTTTTTGGAAATGGGCTCATTGATGACGTCATCGTCATCGGCTGGACCGATTCAGATTTCAAAATTTCCAGAGCCCTGGTCTACACTGTTTGCTCAGGCCTGTCTGTCCCAACATTTAAGGTTATTATGGATTTACAAAGAAGAAAACTTCTATGAATTCTTGTTTGCTTTCATGCACACAATCTCCCTTCTAATAAAAGCTGTTGCAGTACATGCAGTACATTGTGAATTGTGCTTGCCTCTAAAAACTTTAGTTGACTGGGTTGGAGTTTAACAGGCCAGTCAACACTATTACGGTCATGTTGAGCTGGTCAGTTTACCTAACCACACTTTAACTGGGCAGACTTAATCCTCTAAGTTAATCAGTACTTGTGCACATTCTTTCATCAGAAACTGACAACTGCCCTTTCTAAAAACTTTAATAAAGAAAAGCTGTGACCTTGACTCAGTACAGTATAGAACTTCAGACCAGTATCTATTATTAGGGCAAGTATGAACTACTTCCATCCATAGGTTCAGAAAATATAGCCTTTTAAAACTTTAACCAATGCCGACCCCACTACGAAGGCCGAGGCCATAGTGACACATACAGGCGAGCTAAAAGGAATGTATTCTGAAATGAAAGAATTTGTTTCCTTGGGGAGCAAATTTTTTTTTAGTGTAGACCCCCTATCAGAAGGGAGACAAAAACACTTCTGCAAGAGTTACCTTACCTGAATGTGTATCAGTTCCCCTTAATTCCTTTGCCTGAATAAAATTATGGATTTTATGGCATATGGCATAGACTCAGACCAGACTGAACATCAATCTAGTCTGTCTTTGATGTGAGCTGCGTCAAGCAAAAAGTGCCCTTGAACATGCACAAAATGTGCAGATAAAGATCATCCTGTGTATGTGAAAAGTATCATCTGGGCCTTTGCTCTCATTTTTTATATATTCTGTAGTACCCAATGATTCTGTCAGCAGTGAAGGCCCTGATTAGACTGCACAGCCTGATCTGGGCCTTCACGGTCCACATATGCCCGAAGCAGCATTTTTGAATGGCACAGCCCATTTATATATATGCCTAGAGAAAGCCTATGTGCTGGAGAATTTACGGCAAAAAATGTGAATACCCTTCTCAGACTGTGCACAGGTCCAAATAAAGTACATGTATTTTGAAGATATTTTTAGCTTCTGTTTGCACTAAGACATAGGCACTGAATACCTATAAGGTACATGTTTGTGCAAAAATAACAAAATTATCCTAAATTGTTCCCCCCCTCCCCCTCTTTAGCTCCATATAAAATGCTTTTTTGCAATAAAATGTATTGATAATTTTCTCATTTTTCCACAAAAAGACACAAGTTGCCGATACTCATTAGAAGCACCTTGTTCCACTACCTGTTGATGTCTTTAAAATATTACTGGATAAGTGGCAAACAGTGTAGGCCCTGATCAGATGCCGCATTCTGTGGTAACTGATCTGGGTCTACAGTTTGCTCTGGCCTGTCTGTCCCAATACTTAAGGTTATTACGGTATTGTATGAATCAATTAAAGATTTTTAACCCATGAATAAACTCTCCCGCACTATATATTGGAAGAGTCTATTTTCGATTTTAGGTATGTCAGGCTATATGATGTAGATATTTCTAAAAAAATGTGGTCGAACTATTTGCAAACACTGATCTGGGTCTGCACTGTTTGCCAATTACCCGTTTAGGGGTCTCCAGTCTTCAAAGGGTTAAAATAGACCAACAAGCAGAGAAAAACTTACAAAAATCTTGCTTTCTTTGACAAAGTTTGTTACTGCTTGGAAACAAAGTTTCAACATTTATTAGGGGCCATAGTTTGTCAGACTCCCCACATAAAACCAAAATTCGTTTTGAGAATCCCTTTTTAATAATGTATTTTCACATGAAACAAAGTTTTACTTTTCATATATAGAAGGGATCTGAATAAAATGTCAAGCCTTATTTTCTGTGAGTAATGTGTGGTCTGTTTGAGATCAAATCCTTTCTTTTATAATAATCCCCATTTTAGAAATGATTCAAGCATGCGAGAAATAAATTCATGTCTGCAAAAGATGTCTCCCTTCAACAAAAGGCTGCAAAATCTTTAACCCATTTAAGTCTGGAGATCCCTAAAATGGTAACTGGTAAACAGTGCAGACCCACAGATGCCGCATTATAGCTGGCTTTCTCTATATAGGAATATCTAAATCACATAACCTGACATACCTAAAATTAAAATTGGATTCTTCCAAAATATAGAATAATGGAGTTTATTTAGTCTAAATTCAGCTAACACTTAGCACTTTGGGTAAAACTTCCAGCAGATGAAATTTTGAAATAGTTTTCTTATTCTTCCCTGGATACAGGATTTGACATTTCAAGCAAATTGTCTCCAATGGAGACAATCTGCATGAAATTTCCAATCCTCTTTCCTGGAAAAAAATAAGAAAAGTATCATCAATTTGTTGTCTGCTGAAATAGAGTGGTAAAAGTAAAAACTTTTAAATTTACCTCCACCTCATTAGAATTATGACTTCTGGAAAAAGGACAGAAGGCACCAAGTTGGTACCACCTCAGGCATAGTTCATAAGCTGTGGGCTTATCAAAACCACAGATATCAGCCCCCACCATGGCTATCCCAGACATACCCATTGTTAATATTGCTGAAATAGAAGATTAAACGCTTAGCACTCTGGTAAAAATTCTAGAGAACAACATTTTGAAATACTTTTCTTATTTTTTCCCAGAAAACAGGTTTTGATATTTCATGCAAATTGTCTCCAATGGAGACAATTTGCATGAAATGTCAAATCCTGTTTTCTGAGAAAAATAAGAAAAAATGCAATGAATCTATCGTTTGCTCATTTGGCCTAGCGAGTGGAAAAGGTTAATAGTCGAGATGTATTGAGAGAAGCCACCTACCTATTATAAAAGGATGCAAAGACCTGGGCCAACCTGGACATCTGTGCAGTCTGACTAGGGCTGTACTGTTCACCATTTACATTCCAGCATGTCCTCAAAGGCTCCACATTCCTCAAATGATAATAAAATGTGGCATCTGACAGCCTGTAAAATTTCAGTTAGTCTCTCATTTTTGATCTAGATAAAAAATGAAATGATTTTTTTTATCATATCTCTGAATTAATGTTGGTAACATTAATTCAGAGATACGATAAAAACTCATTTCATTTCAAGAATGAGAGACTAAGGGAAATTTTACAGGCTGTTAGGTGCCATATTTTATGATTGTATTAATACTATGTATCAATTTATTAAACCTTTCTTTGATAATAAAATGTCTAATTTTTAGGAATATGGAGCCTTTAAGCAATTTATGTCAAATGGACTATGGTATTTTTTGACAGGTCCTTTTCCAACAGAAAGGGTGTTGGATCAGTTTTTTATTATTACATGTACCATGCTTTATAGAAACTCCTGTAGTTAATGAAAACAGTGCAGACCTTAATCAAATGCAGTATCTGATCTAGGTCTACACTGTCAATGTTCCTTTTAGTTTTATGGGACACTACTGTGCTTTCGACATCTTTCAGAAAGCAGTTTTTTGCTCAGCACTTTACACAGAAAAAGTAAATTTGCAAACTTTTGTCATAATTTAATGCAAAACCATTTGTCATAACTACCTATAAACAAAAACTTTTATTCTAGTCATTGGTTTTCAAAAAATCTAATAATTTAAATTTTTTCTCATAGTAAAAATGAATTCAAATTATGTAGAAATCTGTAAGGTAGGTAACCTGGAGGCAGATTTTCAACAAGTTACGCTTGTTCAATTATTCTGAAATTTTCACAGTATTGTTGTTAAACATCAATAATTCAAATTCAGCAAATAAAAGTATAAAATATTTTCTTAGAAATTTTTTTTAAAAAAATCACTTTACTATTGAAATTGCATAGGTCAGACCAACTTTTGGCCATAAAATTAATTTTAGGGTAAATATGTGAGAATAAAACATAAAAACAGTACAGACAAATGGTTTCTGATAAGATATGGTCAATGAGAATAAAATATTTTCATTCAAAATAAAACGCTAAGCAAAAAACGTCCTTCTGAAAGATGTTGAAAGGACAGTAGGCATAAATAGGTCAACTAGAACAGTGTTTTCGGAGGAAAACGTATGTCCCCCCACCAGTTTGAAGACATATTGTTAAAATAGATTGCATCTATAATAAACCCAAGGTAACAATATACCTATATGTGTTTGGTCAAAATTCATCCATTCCTCAATGAGATAGGGTGCTGACAAGCCATTTTCTAAAATCATAGTCCTTGTGTAACCTTGAAAATGAGATCAAGGTCATAAAAATCTAATCAGTTCTTGTCTCTGTCTCAACAATATAGCTGTGCAAGTTTGGTCAAAATCCATCCATTCATTCAGTAGATAGTGTGCAGACAAGCCATTATCCAACAATCTGAGCCCTCCTGAAACCTTGAAAATGGGGTCAAGGTCACCAAAATAAAATTAGTTATTTTCCATGACACAATAATTTGGCTGTGCAAGTTTAGTTAAAATCCATCCATTCCTTCAAGAGATACAGTGCACACAAGCCATTTTCCAACAATCTAAGCCCTAGTGTGACCTTGAAAACGGGGTCAAGGTCACCAAAATCTAATCAGTTCTTTTCCATGTCACAACAATATAGATGTTCAAGTTAGGTCAAAATCAATCCGTTCCTTTAGGAGATAGGATGCAGACAAGCCATTTACCAACAATCTAAGCCCTAGTCTGACCTTAAAAATGGGGTGAAGGTCACCAAAATCTAATCAGTTCCGATGCATGTCACAAAAATATAGCTGTGCGTCTGGTCGAAATCTACTGATTCCTTCAGGAGACAAGGTGCAGACAAGCCATTTTCCACAAATCTAAGCCTTAGTGTGACCTTGAAAATGGGGTCAAGGTCATCAAAATCTAATCAGTATTTTTCCATATCTCAACAATTAAGATGTAGAAGTTTGGTCAAAATCCATTCATTCATTTAAAAGATACGGTGCAGACAATCAATTTTCCAACAATTTAAGCCTTACTGTGACCTTGAGAATTGGGGTCAAGGTCACTAAAATCTAACCAGTTCTTTTCCATGTCTCAACAATATAGCTGTACAAGTTTGGTAAAAATCTGTTTATTCATTCAGGAGATAGGGTGCATATAAACCATTTTCCAACATATCTAAGCCCTCCTGAGACCTTGAAAATGGGGTCAAGGTCACCAAAATCTAATCAGTTCTTTTACAGGTCCCACCATTGTAGATGTGCAAGTTTAGTCAAAATCTATTCATTCCTACAAGAGACAGGGTGCGAACAAGCCATTTTCCAATAATCTAAGCCCTCCTGTGACCTTCAAAATGGGGTCAAGGTCACCAAAATCTAATCAGTTCTTTTACATGTCCCAGCAATATAGAAGAGCAAGTTTGGTTAAAATCTATTTATTCCTTCAAGAGATAGGATGCGGACAAGCCATTTTCCAACAATCTAAGCCCTCCGTTGACCTTAAAAATGGGGTCAAGGTTACCAAATCTAATCAGCATTTTTTCCCCCTCCTAATGATATATTTGTGTAAGTTTGGCTAAAATCTGTTCATTCAATAAGGAGATAGAGTACGGACAAGAGGCTATGCCCCATTTTCCAACAATCTAAGCCCTCCTGTTACCTTGAAAATGGGGTCAAGGTCACCAAAATCTAATCAGTTCTTTTATATGTCCCAGCAATATAGATGATTAAGTTTGGTTAAAATCTATTCATTCCTTCAAGAGATAGGATGCAGACAAGCCATTTTCCAACAATCTTAGCCCTCCTGTATATTTGTATATGTTTGGCTAAAATCTGTCCATTCAATAAGGAGATAGAGTGCAGACAAGAGGCTACGCCCCATTTTCCAACAATCTAAGCCCTCCTGTGACCTTGAAAATGGGGTCAAGGTCACCAAAATCTAATCAGCATTTTTCCCCCTTCCAATGATATATTTGTATAAGTTTGGCTAAAATCTGTCCATTCAATAAAGAGTGCAGACAAGAGGCTACGCCCCATTTTCCAACAATCTAAGCCCTCCTGTGACCTTGAAAATGGGGTCAAGGTCACCAAAATCTAATCAGCATTTGTTCCTCTCCCAATAATATATTTGTGTAAATTTGGCTTAAATCTGTCCATTCAATAAGGAGATAGAGTGCAGACAAGTAGCTACGCCGACGCCGACAGGATCTGCACTAAAATATGTACCCCCCCCCCCCCCACGTGGTGGGGGGACATAATAATTTAAAGCATGACAAAGGTTTTCAGAAACTCATCATGAAAACACGCCTATATGATGTTGACCCCTTCAACCCCACTTTTATATAGTAAAACTGGGGTTTACAGGGGTATACAGTATTTTTCTTATTTCTGCTCAAAAACATAGATTGTGGTTACTCATTAGAACCACCTCACCAAGGCAGTTCTAACAAGTACCCACAACCTATGTTATGAGCAGAAATAAGAAAAATATCAGAATTTTTTATCTGAAAATTTTCATTTTTTTTTTGGTGGCAAAATTTTCAGTATATTTGAATAGGCTTGTTTTCGTAATGCGTTTGATCTGTACTTTATTTGCGCAAACAGTGCATACCTAAATCACATGCCAAACCATGTGGAATATGATCAGGTCTACACTGTTTGCCACTCGGCCAGTAGTGTTTTAAATACATGTACAGGTAGTAAAATGGATTTGTTCAAATTTAGACAAATATGGTAAGGAGTTAACATGCCTGAATACTCAGGGTAAATATGGTACAAAATGTAAATTTTACTTGCCTGAAATGGATTTGTACATATCATAATATGTAGCCTTATTATCACCAGTCCAGTGTCCCCCAAAATGACCCTGACCTGGGAAAGTTGACCTTGAGATGACAAAGGGACGTTTCCCTCTTGTTTTTCTTAAAGCCCTGCAAAATAATAATCTTCATCTTCAGCTCTGTCACTTGTTTTTTTTTTTTTTTTTTTTTTCTATAAACAATTCCGCTGTGTGTGCAAATGAAACATTTACTCCCATTCCATAACTGAAGACCCAGGTTGATTGGTGTTTCTGTGCAGGGTCTATGCTGTTAATAGATAAATTCATTTTATTTTTTTATTTACTTATTTTTTTTTTTTTCTGATAGAGTATTTCAGTTAGAGAGACATGATGGCGTAGTTATAATTACCATAGTAACTGTAACTAAGTATTGGGACAGATAGGCCTTTGCAAACAGTGTAGCCCCAGATCAGATGCTACAGAATGCAGCATCTGATTAGGGTCTATATACAGCAATATTTTAGACACATCAACAGATGTAAAATGGACTATTTCAAATTTCAGGACAAGTATGGTAAATAGATAATGTGTTCCAATACTTAGGGTAAATACTGTAATCCTTACAATACTTTTTTTTGTTGATGTGTGTGTGTGTGTGTGTGTGTGTGTGTGTGTGTGTGTGTGTGTGTGTGTGTGTGTGTGTGTGTGTGTGTGTGTGTGCCCTCAGCTACTGATTTTTACCTAATAAAACCATGTTCAGCTGTGGCTCGTGTAAACTACCATATTTACCCTGGGACACCTTAGCTCCTTACCATACGTCCTAAAATTTGAACAAGACCTATTGCCAGACAGAATAGTTTGCCTGAACTCACGCTTGTCAATCAAATAAAAAAAATACGACTATGACCTTAAAATCCAGATCATAGTGGGCTGGTTGGGGGACGGGGGGAGGGGGTTTAGAAGAAGGGGATGGACAGGAGGAGACTTGCTACTGGATATAAATTTGGATGAAGAACATCTTCAATAGCTATCTGTTTACCAAATAAAAGCTAAATAAGTAATATGATTTGTAAACGAGCTGAGAAAATACAGGAGCTTAAAAACTTTTAGGTAAAACTTTAACATAAAATTTCTAAGTCTGTATTTGTTTGTTTGTGTTGAGGTTTTACGGCCCAGTCAACCCAACTGGGTCATGTCGAGCGTGGCTAATTTACCTAACCACACATTTACTGGGCAGGCTTAGTCCTCTAAGCAATTAACCAGTATTGTGCACATTCTTTTGCCAGAAACTGACAACTGCCCTTCGTGAATCAGCAGAAGGGAGAAAATGACCATAGAAAATATTTCATGATCAATCTCCACAAAAGAATGTTGCCGACCTCAGTGGGGGTCGAACCCGCGACCTCCTGGTCTCCAGTCGGACGCGCATCCAACTCAGCTACCGAGGCCGGCTTCTAAGTCTGTAACCTTGACCTCTAGGTCATAAGAGGGGTGCCTATAGTGTCTATAAAATTTTTGACCAATATCTATAATCATGCCAAATATAAAATAAATCCATGCAAGGATTTAGAAAATAGGAGATCTTAAAAACTTTGATGCAAAACTTTCACATAAGTCGATGACCTTGACCTCTACATCAAAAACAGGGCTGGGGATAGTGCCAAATAAAATTTTGGACCAACATATATAATCAAACCAAATATAAACTAAATCCATCTGAGGGTTTAGATAATATAAGGTCTTAAAAACTTTGACTCAAAACTTTAACATAAATTTTTAAGTCCGTGACCTTAACCTCTAGGTCATAAGCAGGGGTGGGGATAGCTGAAGAAAATTTTGGATCAATATCTATAATCATGGCAAATATAAAGTAAATCCATGCAAGGATTTAGAGATTAAGAGATCTTAAAAACTTTGACACAAAACTTTAACATAAATTTCTAAGTCCATGACCTTGACCTCTAGGTCATAAACAGGGATGGGGCTAGTGCCAAATAAAATTTTGGACCAACATATAAATCATACTGAATATAAAGTAAATCCATTCAAGGATTTAGAAATTAAGAGATCTTAAAATCTTTGACGCAAACCTTTACATAAATTTCTAAGTCTGTAACCTTGACCTCTAGGTCATAAGCAGGGACGGGGATAGTACCAAATAAAATTTTGGACTAATATCTATAATCATACCAAATATAAACTAAATCCATCTGAAGATTTAGAAAATATAAGGTCTTAAAAGCTTTGACCTAAAACTTTTAACATTTTTGTTAACGCTGATGCCACCGACACCATGGCCATGGGTAGTGCAATAGCTCTTCCTGTACTTTTGTACAGGCGAGCTAAAAAGTCTGTTTTACTACCTCTTGATAGGACTAAAATAGTGCTGTATGAGTGGCAAGCAGTGTAGACTGATTAGACACCACCTTCTGTGGCATCTGATCTGGGCCTACAGTTTGCTCAGGCCTGTCTGAGGAGGTGTGTGGCACAACTCCGCCCCCTATACCTGGAGATCTGGTGTGAGATCTGCCATGCATGCAGCAAGCAACCTGGAAGGGGGCCCACTGATGTTGCCCCTGTACCTGCACGTTAATCAAAAATCCTATGATAATGATGATATCTGTCCCAGTATTTAGGGTTACTATGGCAACCAACGAAAATATAATAATCCTCAAACAAATGTTTGTTTCTTTCATCTTTGTACCAACAGATACAAATTTTGCTGGCAATTTCTCAAACAAAAAACATAACCAAAACGCTGGGGAAACAGAGTATGTGGTTGGAAAAAAAAGCAAAACAACTTCATTTCTTCTACCTGATCTGAATTACTAGAATGCTATTTATCACATCTGGATCAAAATGTCAGCCATTTGCATTGAAATTCCCCATTCCACTTCAAGGCCGAGGGAATCACTTTCTCTCTCTCTCTCATTCATCTCAATGTTAACATTTCACATCTTTTTCCATCAATAAAAACAGGAATCCACCCCTAAGAAGTATCACAATTACATTTCAAATATAATTACAGTCAACTTCTGGCCTCCATGGCTAGTTCATGAGTGAGTATTATTTGTGTTGAGGTTTTACGGCCCAGTCAGCCCAATGGGGTCATGTCGAGCGCGGTCAGTTTACCTAGCCACACATTTACTGGGCAGGCTTAGTCCTCTAAGCGGTTAACCAGTATTGTGCACATTCTTTTTTTTTGACCTCGCCGGGGGGTTGAACCCGCGACCTCCTGGTCTCCAGTCGGACGGCGCATCCAACGGAGCCACCGAGGCTGGCACATGAGTGAGTAAAGACAAACAGTGAAACATGCATACATACTGACAGTAGCAGAATCCAAACTCTGTAAACAACCTATGCATGTCATAGCTCCAGATATGACACTTTTTTCAACCAAAAGTATGGTTATTTTTCTTATTGAAAACATAGTGTGGGTACTCATTAGAAGTGCCTCACTGAGGCACTTCTAATAAATACCCACAATGTATGTTTTCATTGAGAAATAAGAAAAATAATTTTCTGGAAACTCCTCTTACCTGGAGCTATGCATGTGTACAAGAATGTAAGGGTTCAAGGCTATGTGCAATGAGCTCCATACAGTTATGAGCTAATACCACCTCCAGTGAACATGAACCCAGAACACTGTGATAAAATTTGTGAAAGACTAAACTGGAAGGCCAGGCTGATGCACTATAAAATACTGTTCACTTACATGACAGAGGGATTTTGTAAGTTCCATCTAAAGAGCAGTGAAGCACCTAATCAAACTGTAGATGTGCAGGATAGTCTGGTTCGTTGCTGTTCCCATATAGGAACCAGGTGTTGCCCACAGTGGTTCAAAAACACATAACTCACCAAAAGAAATCTGGTAAGGCTCTTCAGTGTTTGACCTTTGCAAATGTTACCATTACCAAATCATCAAAGTCTGCTTAACTTTTTAGACTTTAAAATGTTAAGTTCATGAAAACATGATAACTCCTCACACTCCATTATTTAGGAGATATTCTGCATGCAATCTTTCTGTTGCTGAAATGTGTCACTTTAAATGTTATATTTGACTTCCAGATTTGTCAAGGTCAACTCTTCAGCCAGTTGCAATGACATATCTGTGGTATGTTATCACTTACAGTAAAGCATAGCTCCAGATAAGGCATTTTTTATCAACCAAACTGTAACAACATTTTTCTTAGTTCTCCATGAAAACATATATTGTGGTACTTATTGGAAGCACCTCGCTGAGCTGCTTCTAATGAGTACCAACAATGTATATTTCATTGAGAAATATGAAAAAAATTATGTGGCTACCCTCTCTTATATGGAGCTATGATAAAGTAAACAATTGTTAACCTTTGTCCTGCTGAATAAATTTAGAAGCCACACCCATTTCTAATTTTCAGCCAATCAGATTACTTGATCAAGTTTGTTGATATAGATTCACATACTAAATGGCAAACAGTGCAGATCCAGATCAGTTGGCTTCTTCAGAAGCCAACTGATCTGGATCTACACTGTTTGCAAAGGCAGGGTATATCCGGGTTCAGCAGGACAAGAGTTAAAAGCACTCACTCATAGGTGGCTTGTGATTCTTTAAGACCATAAGTATTATGAAGATTGTAGGACCTCCATTTATATTGGCGAGCTGATGGACACATAGTCCTAGAAAAAAGAGAACCTCTAACGACGGCTGAAATCAGAAAGTAACAGTTCCAACTTGTTAGGTTCCATCAGTGCTCAAGTGTACATAGCTCCAGATAAAATGATAATTGAGATGAGATATTTCAGGGCCCAGTTGTTCAAAACTAACAATGTCGTTAGTTAACATATCCTTAAAACTTTGATCATTAAAAATTTTTGCTGAAAAAATGTGGGTAGCTTTTGCATTTGCAAAAGCTACTCACATTTTTTCAGCAAAAATACCTGTAAATTAAATATTGTACTTACTAGAACAGTTAACATTTTGACCATTTATGAGCTTGTTAAGCAAACAATGCTTTGAACAACTGGGCCCAGGATAATTTTTGCACTTTGTGGGTATTCAGTGAAATTGCAAATGTTTGTCTGTTTCTACAAATAAAATAATGTTTAACCAAAGGTTAAGGAAGGCTCACTGGCACTTGAGCACTACCTGTATATCGATGAACATCAAAATGTATGAAAACATTGAAAAAAATCAGTTTTACAATGATAGTTCCCCTTTCTCTAGGTATAAATATGGTGTATTCAATCTATTTATTCAAGATTTGATGCTCAAGTGCCAGTTGGAAGGTTGTACAAAGCCAGTGTATTGTGTACAAGAAATGTCAGTATCTGAACAAAGTGTAGGAATACAGTTGATATATTTTTCATACTGTATTTACCAAAATATGGTCAGATATTTCTGAGCAAACAGTAAGGACCCATATTAAACTGTTCAGAACAGTTTGTTCATGATATGCACTGTTTGTCATTTTGCCAGAACTTTTTAGACATGCCCTCCTGGTAGTCAAATACTGTGGTAAGCTATACATGATATCTACAGTAATAATGGTATGTGATACCATATACACTCTACTTATTTGGACAGACACGCTTCAGCAAACATGAAGAAATGTACCATGTATGCCCAGGGAAAATGGCATCTGATCAGGGTCTACACTGTTTGCATTTCATCTACATTTTAAAAACACATTAACAGGTTGTAAAATGAACTTGTTCAAGTTTTAGAACAAGTGTGGTAAAGAATTCAGGCATCTGAATACATATGGTAAATATACTAAGTTATGTTTAGTATGTGAGAATTCAACATGGATTCGGGAGAAATGGCCTCCTCAGAAGAACCAAATGTAAATGTACTGAGATGTAAGAGAATTTTAAACACACAGACATGCCTGCACAGTCATGCAATCTGGGCCGAGTTGTTCAAAACTAACGATGTTGTTAGTTAACAGATTGTTAAAACTTTTATCATTAAATACAGCATGTATGTTAATATTTTTGTTGCAAAAATGTGAGTAGCTTTTGCAACTGCAAAAGCTACTCACATTTTTTTCAGCAAAAATACCTGTGAATTAGATATTGTACTTACTACAAGAGTTAAGATTTTGACCACTAATGAGCTTGTTAAGTTAACGATGCTTTGAACAACTGAGCCCTGATCAGTATTTTTGCTGGGTGCTTTTAACCCATTTATGCTGAGTGGACTCTTCTACCTCAACTCTTTGGTCAGGTTCATTTCCTATAGGGGGTTTCTGGTTAGGTTTTATTATTACCATGTTTTGGAGGAATTTCTGAACTTAATGCAAACAGTGTAGACCCTGATCAGACGCCGAATTCTGCAGCATCTGATCTGGGTCTACACTGTTTGCCTATGTCCCTTGTAGGCTTAAATGGGTTAAGTTAGCCAGGCTCAAAGTGTCTTTAAGCAGAGAGTGAAGACCGAGCAGACTGTACAAATGTGTAGACTGGTCAGTCTTTGCTCGGTGTTCATATTTGGAGGTACATTTCTCACATAGAATTTTACATTATATGGCAAACTTTCTACATAGAGATATTTTCAGCAATAAATCAGGGCCCAGTTGTTCAAAACTAACGATATCATTAGTTAATCATTAAAACTTTGATCATTAACTATGGCATATACGCTGATATTTTTGCTGAAAAAATGTGAGTAGCTTTTGCATTTGCAAAAGCTACTCACATTTTTTCAGCAAAAATACCTGTGAATTTGATATTGTACTTACCAGAACAGTTAAAATTTTCACCACTAATGAGCTTGTTAGGCTAATGATGCTTTGAACAACTGGGCCTTGGATGTCTAAAATACCTAAAGTTAAAGGAAATGTAAGCAATACACTGAACTATGTCATGGGAAAAGCGCTGTTATAGCATCTGCACAGTCTCACAAGAACCTATGCTGTTTGCTTATGTTAGCAGTAGGATAAGGGGAAACTTCACTCAATGAACTAGATATAAAGCCTCACTAAGAGGCTGGGCATGTACACTGATTGATTCAACGGAATATCTGAAGAGAATTTTTCTTGTGACTTGGCTCAAATATTTCTGTTTCAAACTGACTGCTCTGTCAGAGCATTGAGTATACCTGGAAGATATGGAGGAAAGTCATATTCTGTATGAGGACATCCTTCCATGGACCCATTCACAAAATTTGACACCTCATTCATATCCTACAATAAAAACAGACACAGCACCTTAATAATAACAACATTTCCAACTTGTAAGTTTTTTTCAAGGAACACAGACCGAAGCTTTCTTCATGCTCTGGCTCATTTAAAAGTTAATTACTAACAAATCAAATTGCCTCTCTTTGTAGCCTGACTTATTGTTTTTACTCTAAATATTTGTTTGCAGTCAACACTGTTAAACTCATGTCAAGCCAGTCAGTCAACCTACTCACACTTTTCCTGGGAAGGCCTACTGTCCTTTCGACATCACTCAGAAATGGGGAGTTTGCTTGGCAATTTATTTTAAATGAAAATATTTTGTTTTGACTGACCATACCTTATCAGAAACCATTTCTTTTCTGTTTCTGCGTTTTGTTCTCAAATATTTACCTTAAATCAAATTTATGGCCAAACATTGGTCTGGCCTATGCAATTTCTATAGTAAAGTGATTTTTTTGGAATTTTGGTCCAAGAAAATATTTTTTTCTTTCTTTGCAGAACTCGAATTATTGATGCTTCACAACAATATTTTGAAAATTTCAGAAATATTGAAGAATCAGAACTTGCTGAAAATCTGCCTCCAAGTTACCCACCCTATAGATTTCCACACAATTAGCATTCATTTTTACCATTGGAAAAAGTGAACATATTTGATTTTTTAAAAAACAATGACTAGAATAAAAACTTTTTGTGCATTGGTAGTTACATGTACAACAAATGGTTTTGCATTAAATCATGACAAAAGTTTGAAAACTTACTTCTTCTGTATAAAGCGCCAAGCAAAATACGACTTTCTAAAAGATGTTGAAAGTACAGAAGTCCTCTAAGCAGTTAATCAATACTTTGTGGGCATACTTTTGCCAGTCACTGACAACTGCCGGTCTTGAATCAGTGGAAGGGGGAGAATGACCACAGAAATTAATTCAGGATCAATCGCAAGCTCAGCAACATAACAATCATGGCAATTGATCCTGAAATAAAATTCAAACAGGCAACCCCTGGATCTGCAGTCAGACACGCTACTGACTGTGCTATGGAGCCTGGTCCCTAAGCATGCCTAAGCAAACAGTGGAGGCCCAGATCAAACTGCTTCTTAACCTAGATCAAATTGCTCATAAAGGACTATTTGCCATTCAGCCAGCACATTCTAAACAAATTATCCCATATCAGATAGTCCAAATGTCTTATTCAAATTCTAGGATAAATACAGTATGAAGTTACAGCGTCTGGCTATTCACAGCAATCAGGGCCCAGTTGTTCAAAACTAACGATGTCGTTAGTTAACGTATCATTAAAACTTTGATCATTAAATATGGCATATACACTAATATTTTTGCTGAAAAAAATGTGAGTAGTTTTTGCATTTGCAAAAGCCACTCACATTTTTTCAGCAAAAATACCTGTGAATTAGATATTATACTTACTAGAACACTTAATATTTTGACCACTAATGAGCTCTTTAAGCTAACAATGCTTTGAACAACTGGGCCTAGGAGTACTTGCTTCTCCTATATTGGTAACACTAGATTATTAATCTTTACCATTCTTGTGGCAAATTCAGCAGACAACCAAACTGACAATTTTCTTATTTTTTCCCATAAAATAGGGTTTGATATTTCATGCAAATGAGATAATTTGTATGAAATATCATACCCTATTTTCTGAGGGAAAATAAATATACATATTTCAAAATATTTACTTCTGAAAGTTTTACCCAGCTTGCTAAGTGTTAACTCATGTGTCACACTATTGTATACTTAGACTAGCTTAACCCTTAAAGAGCCACTCACAACAGCAGCATTAAAATATTCTAATTTCTTTTTTAATTTTGTTTATTATTTACTGCTGTTTACTTAAGGATTGATATGAAATGTCAAGACTTATTTTCTCTGAAATTATATATTTTTAATTAAGGCTAAGAAAATCCAAATTTTCTTATGATACAGTCACAGTTTGAATACTTACAATCCAAAGTCCATCAAACTTAACTTTATCATGGAATGCCTGAATAAGTGTGTACCAGTAATCTCCAGCTGATGGATGGCTGAAATCTGGCCACACAGTTGTTCCTGGCCAAACCTGGAAGTAATAATATTTATAAGTTCCAACAAGAATTCCCTGAAAGGTAAAAAGAATTCTGCAGATGGTAACAAGAATTCCATGGAAGGTAAAAAGAATTATGTGGATGGTAACCAGAATTCCATAGAGGGTACAAGAATTATGTGGATGGAAACAAGAATTCCATGGAGGGTAAGAAGTATTCCAGGTCGGTAACAATTCCATGGAAGATAACAAAAATTCCATGGAAGTCTCTGTTGCTCCTAGCAGAACTGCTGATCAAGAAAAATACCATGACAAAACTGGACAGACGGAATGAACAAGAATTCCAAGGAAGATGCTGTCTTACCTCCTGGTGTCTGTCACTTTTGTAAGCAAGTTAAAAATTCATGTGGAGAAAATCACTTGACCATGATATATAGGTTATGGTCACAAAATGATACTATAGTGTTGGAGTCCCTGTTAGGGAAGAAGTGTATGCCTGGTTTGATGACTGTAGGTTATATAATTAATCAGGAAAGGAGCTAAATGTCATTAGACCATGAAATATAGGTCAGGGTCATAAAATGATACTGCAGTGTTACAGCTGATGCAAAAACTGACAAAGTTGTTTGAACACAAAATATAGGTTAGTATCATAAAATGATACTGCAGTGTTTGAGTCCCTGCTTGTGAGGAAGTGTAATCCAGGTTTGTAGGTCATACAGTTAATTAGAAATGGAGCTGAATGTTCCACTGGGAAATAAAGCCTCAATTAGGTCAGGGTCATAATATGACACTGCAGTATTAGAGTCCATGTAAGGGAGGAAGCACATACCATGTTAAATGATAGTTGGTGTTACAGTTAACCACAAATAAAACTAAATGCTGGGGTTGAAAAAAATTGACAAAGTCTTTAGTCTGTGAAAAATAGGTCAAGGTCATAAAATGGTGCTAAACTGTTTGAGTCCTTGTTAGGGAGAAAGTGTACGGTAAAAGTCCTAAAATTTCAAACACCAAAGTATCTGACAAAATGACATATGCAAACAGTGCAGAACCAGATCAGACTGCTCCTGAAGGAGCAGTCTGATCAGGGTCTACACTATTTGCCATTCCACTAAGTATTTTAAGTAGCAAAATTTAGGCCAAAATAGTGTGGAAATAAAATGCTCGAGATTTTTGGACATTTACCGTATATCAGGTTAAATGACTTCAGGTGTAACAGTTATTTAGAAATTGACTTGAAAGCAAATGTTAATGGATGGATGGATGGAAAACTGGACCTCTAAACTGCATTTTACTAAAATCATGGACTGTTGTGCTTTCTGTAAATGACCATTCCAGTGCTGTTTAAGGAAAGAAAGCAGCTGGCAAGAATAAGCATAAGCAAGGTAAAATTCATTTAACCCATTGTAGACTGAATAGACTCCCCCACACTATATACTGGAAGAGTCAAATTTCAATTTTTGGTTTGTCAGGTTATGAAATTTAGATATTCCTAGAGAAAAGTGGCTAAACTATTTGCAAACAGCTGAGACCCTGATCAGATGCTGCATTGTGGCATCTGATCTGGGTCTGCACTGATTGCCAGTTACCCCTTTAGGGGTCTCCAGACTACAACGGGTCAATAAAACATACAAAGTTTGAGCACAATTTTCAAATTATTTCATACAGTTAGGGTTTATCAATCCATAAACTTAGATGTATTGAGGAATTGAAAAATTGGAATTTGATTCTTTGTGTTTTGAGTATAAATAAGACAAAACAAGAGGAAGATAATTTGTAGTATGGCCCAATCAACCCATTAAATGCATATAGAGCATGGTCAGTTTACCTAACCACACTTTTTCCTGAGCAGGCTTCATCTTCTAAGTGTTTAACCAGTACTTGTGCACATTCTTTTGCCAGAAAAGAGGAAGATAGAGGGCCTGCTGAAGTGGGAAATATTTTCTCTTATATTAACAGCAAATATCATACTTACCCACAATATTTGGACAGACAGGTGTAAGCAAACAGTGCAGACCCATACCTAATGGCTTCAACAGCAGCAGTTTGATCAGGGCCTGCAATGTTTACCATTCCATCAGCAGGTTTTAGGTACATGACCTGGGCCCAGTTGTTCAAAGCATCGTTAGCTTAACAAGCTCATTAGTGGTCAAAATGTTAACAGTTCTAGTAAGTGCAATATCTAATTCACAGTTATTTTTGCTGAAAAACTATGAGTAGCTATTGCAAATGCAAAAGCTACTCACATTTTTTTCAGCAAAAATATTAGCATATATGCCATATTTAATGATAAAGTTTTAACGATATGTTAACGACATCGTTAGTTTTGAACAACTGGGCCCTGGTGGTTAAATGGATCTGTTGAAAGTCTAGGAAAAGAACATTACGGAATAAAGGTGTCCGAATATTTAGAGTAATTACAGTACCCAGGCCAGCTGTGTGTCCAGTATATCTGTGCACACTGGCTATGATTGTTTCTGCTGAGTTAAAATAGTGTCTGTTTTCTTTGCCTGCATATTACAAAGGTCCTGTCAGCCTGTGACAGCTTCTTCAAAGCAAAGACTGGATTGGTCAGCCATTTACGAAGGAACAAAAATACAAGCACTGCAACAGCTCATGCATAGTTCCAGATAAGGCCTTTTCATCCAGTCAGTAAGTATTATTAATTTATAGCTATAAATAATTTCTAATTAAATACAAGGGAAAAAGGCCGAGCAGCAAGTGTGCCGATATTCCATGATATTTGCATGCTATATTTGCATGCTTTTCTGTATCCAATGCCGAGAGTTCCCGAACATGCGGTGAACTTTTTCATGTGACCAACTGGAAAGCTCGCAGCCCTCAAAACAAACAAACAAATGGGGGAAGTCGATATTTAATCACTTTTAAACCAGAATAGTGACTTTAACCTTTTGTTCAATGATAATGAACTGAATCAGAATCTTTCTAGTGTTTACTGCAAATCTGCAACCACTTTAAAAGTGCTGATTTCACACCAGTGCAAAAATAATATCGCAGTGATATTGCACTAGTGCAAAAATCATATCACTTTTGTAATATCAGTTTTGCACTGGTGTTAGAATTGCTTTCAGACAAAGAATTTTCGCAGAGTTTTGTCTATAAAACATTTAATTGAGCAGAACTATTTATAGCTATATAATATAAGAGGCCCATGGGCCACAATGTTCACCTGAGTCAACTGCTGCAAGTTAATCAGGTCATTTACTCATCATTCCCTATTAGCCTGTCAAGTTTCAAGACAATGGCTTCAACAGTTTTTGAGATATCTTGCTGACAAGGTTAAAATGCATACTTTTCAAAGGGCCATACTTAGTCAAAACAAGAATATATATGGTTTATGGGTGGGGATCTGAACGGTTTCCAAGATATTATGCATTTTATGAAAAGAGTGGGTGGGGCATGCCTCCGGGGGACCCAGTGATCCATGTCACTAAATGCAGCTTGTCATAAGGAACAACAATATATATGGTTTATGGGTGAGGATCCAAACAGTTTCCCAGATATAACACATTTTATGAAATGAAGGGGGTGGGGCATGACCCCGGGGGACCCCTTTGGGATCTATGGTCTATGTCACTTAATACGCCTCATCATAAGGAACAAGAATATATATGGTTTATAGGTGGGGATCTGAACGGTTTCCAAGATATTAAGCATTTTGTGAAATGAAGGGGGTGGGGCATGCACCAGGGGTCCCAAGATCCATGTCACTAAATGCACCTTATCTTAAGGTACAAGAATATATATGGTTTATGGGTGGGGATCTGAACGGTTTCCGAGATATAACACATTTTATGAAATGAAGGGTTAGGACCTGCCCCTGGGGGACCCCCTTAGGATCCATGGTCCATGTCACTAAATGCCCCTCATCATAAGGAACAAGAATATATATGGTTTATGGGTGGGGATCTGAATGGTTTCCAAGATATTATGCATTTTATGAAAAGAGCAGGTGGGGCATGCCCCTGGGGACCCAGGGATCCATGTCACTAAATGCGGCTTATCATAAGGAACAACAATATATATGGTTTATGAGTGGGGATCTGAACGGTTTCCGAGATATAATACAATTTATGAAATGAAGGGGGTGGGGCATGCCCCTGGGGGACCCCTTTGGGATCCATGGTCCATGTCACTTAATGTGCCTCATTATAAGGAACAAGAATATATATGATTTATGGGTGGGGATCTGAACGGTTTCCGAGATATTAAGCATTTTGTGAAAAGGGGGTGGGGCATGCCCCCAGGGGATGCCCAGGGGTCCCAAGATCCATGTCACTAAATGCACCTTATCTTAAGGAACAAGAATATATGGTTTATGGGTGGGGATTTGAACGGTTTCCGAGATATAACACATTTTATGAAATGAAGGGGTAGGGCATGCCCCCAGGGGACCCCCTTGGGATCCATGGTCCATGTCACTAAATGCGCCTCGTCACGTCATAAGGAACAAGAATATATATGGTTTATGGGTGGGGATCTGAACGGTTTCCAAGTTATTAAGCATTTTGTGAAATGAAGGGGGTGGGGCATGCTCCCAGGGGACACCCAGGGGTCCCAAGATCCATGTCATTAAATGCGCCTTATCTTAAGGAACAAGAATATATATGGTTTATGGGTGGAGATCTGAAGGGTTTCCAAGATATTATGCATTTTATGTAATGAAGGGGGTAGGGCATGCCCCCAGGGGACCCCATGGGGTCCCAAGATCCATGTCACTTAATGTGCCTTATCATAAGGAACAAGTATATATATATATGGTTTAGGGAGGGTATTCTGAACCCTAAGTAAGTTATTATGCATTTTCACTTTTTCGTATACAAATGTCTATGGGACCAAATTTGACCTTGGCCTAAAATAGGTCAAGGTCATCCCAGGGTCACCATTTATGCAATTTATGATGGGCCCACGTCCCAGATGCTACATACCAAGTTTCATGCAAATCGGCCCAGCGGTTCCGGAGAAGATTTTTGAAGGGTTATTACCATATATGGGCATGGTGGCCATCTTGGTCATGTGACCTGGACCACCCAGGGATCCCAAGATCTATGTCACTAAATGTGCCTTATCTTAAGGAACAAGAATATACACGGTTTATGGGTGGGGATCTTTTGTTTGTGTTGAGGTTTTACGGCCCAGTCAACCCAATGGGGTCATGTCGAGCGCGGTCAGTTTACCTAACCACACGTTTACTGGGCAGGCTTAGTCTGAACGGTTTCCAAGATATTATGCATTTTATGAAATGAAGGGGGTGGGGCATGCCCCTGGAGACCCCATGGGGTCCCAAGATCCATGTCACTTAATGTGCCTTATCATAAGGAACAAGAATATATATGGTTTAGGGAGGGTATTCTGAACCCTAAGTAAGTTATTATGCATTTTCACTTTTTCACATACATATGCCTATGCAACCAAATTTGACCTTGGCCTAAAATAGGT
The DNA here is from genome assembly GCA_964016985.1 of Anodontia alba. NCBI lineage: Eukaryota > Metazoa > Mollusca > Bivalvia > Lucinida > Lucinidae > Anodontia > Anodontia alba. Next base: position 11,737,708 of record OZ024822.1, on the reverse strand, counting down.
CAAGGTCATCCCAGGGTCACCATTTACGCAATTTATGATTGGTCCACGTCCCAGATGCTACATACCAGGTTTCATGCAAATCGACCCAGCAGTTCCGGAGAAGAAGATTTTTGAAGGGTTTTTACCATATATGGGCATGGTGGCCATCTAGGTCATGTGACCTGGACCCCATATGCAAACTTTCGTTCCCCCATCCCATGGAGGCTCCACATGAAATTTGACTTCAATTGGCCCAGTGGTTCCAGAGGAGAAGACGTTTGAAAATGTGAACACACGACACACAGACAGACAACAGCCTTGCCATATGATAAGCTCACCAATGAGCCTTCGGCTCAGGTGAGCTAAAAAGGGTTGTTGCACTGATACTAGTGAATATTGTCCCTCCTTGAGATATCTATGGACATTCGCAAGCTCGTATCCTTTGATATCCCAACTCGGGACAATATCCACCAATATCAGTGCAATAACCCTACTTTGTAGTAGGTATTAATTATAGGTGCCTCAGCAGGCCAATTCTGATGCGTACCCACAACGTATGTTTTTGTGAATAAGAAATACGTTTGTCTGATACTCCATCTTAACTGGAGCTTTGAATCATGGTCAGTCATGACTGATGAAAGAACACAGCATAAGGGCTTTTTCACGTTGCATATTATATAAATCATTCAGTACTATTACAGCTGAAATTCTCACCTTTCCAACCAGAAGCTGTCCTGTATCATTTTTGATAAATATGTCCATCTTCACACCAAGGTCAAATGGTAAATAAGATCCTGGTGTCTGGTTGTTGCTGATTCCTGGGTCCTAAAACAGGAATATTCGTTTCTAAATACATAATCTACATGAATAATAAAAATCTAGAAGTTGCCTTTGGAAACAAAGAACACACAAAAAATGAAAATCAGAGACTTGGGTTTCATTAAAACTCTTCATATGCAACAATATAGTTTGTGAGGCTGCACACGTCCCCTTGCATCAGCTCAAATGGTACAGTTGACTCTCACTATCTCGAACTCGCTTATCTAGAATAGCCGCTTATCTCGAAGTGAGAATCTTGTCCCTACCTAAACATGAAAATCTAACAACAAGTAAAAAATATTGTGGAAAAGAGGAGAAATTGCTCCTAAGGAGCAATTTCTCCTCTTTTCTACAATATTTTCAATATATCTCCTACTTCAGGAGTCAAATTACATATTCATTTGTGAAATGTGGTTATTTGATTTATTTTTTCCTCAATTCTGCAAATCTAACATGTCGAGGTAAGGATATCTCGAAGTATTTCAGAGAGTCCCTTGGACTTCGAGATAACGAGAGTCGACTGTATTTGATTTTCAAAGTAGCCAGAATGGGCTCAATGATCTCAAAGGAAATAAAAATATAATCTGCACTATCGTGAAGTAAGGGGAGACATTTTATAGGTGCCACATGGTAATTAACACCAGCTGCAGTGGAGTAAAATAAAAATCTAAAATTTGCCTTTGGAAACAAAGAACACACAAAAGAACAAATATCTAATTTGCTCAGAAAAAATGTTGTCTGGTACAAGTTTGAATGGTGTTTCAATTGCTGCTTGTTGAAGACCATGGCTCATTACATGCATACCACTCTGACGTTATGTCAACATAAACAAGTCATCTTTGAGATGGTGTGATATAGATCTGGAAATTTTCTCTCAACTTATCTATTTTTTTTTTGATGTTTAAAAGCTGTATCACTGATGGGTATATAATAAAGATTCAGATCATCTAGAGGCTATACAATTAGTTAAGTGCCTTTACTTTATATATATATGGGTACAATCTGAACAATCCAATGATTCTGTAAATGGGTAATAAAGACATTGATCAGACTATGTGAATATGCAGGGGGATATGTGGCTTCAATGCCCCAAAGGAACTTTTTCATATGACCTAGCTTATTTAGACATTTCATACTGTAATTATAACATAGTGCATTCCTCTGTTGTGTAGTTCATCAACCATGGCTGCTTGATCACCAAATCTCTTGAGATCTGTTGTAAAATCTTTCATCCCTATTGCATAGTCTATATCATTCCACTGAACATCCTGAAAACAAAAGAAACTCACATGAACCAATTCACGTTTTTTCTGGTTTACTGATTCTTTTACAACCACATGAAACAACCTTCTGAAAGTATCAGAAAACTTTAATCAGATGGCACAGAACGTGGCTTCTGATTAGTGTCTGCAATGCTTGCCATGAAATCAGCAATTTACAAAAAAGTAGCCTAATGGGCAACAATTGCTCACCTGACTCAAAGAAGTCTTTATCTGGCTAGCTGTTCCACTTGATCTTAGACTTAAATCTTTGAATGCTGGGTTATTTTGCATGCTTTTTTTGTTGTCAGTGGATTTTTTTTAAAAATTAATTTTTCAAAAATTTCTTTCAGAAATGCCATCAGAGAGTCAAACAGTTTGGATCCAGATCAGGCCCGACATTTTGTCATCAAGATATCTAAAGAATATTCAGATATCTTGATGACATTTTGTCAGGCCTGCTCTGGATCCAAATTGCTTGCAAAGGTTATCAGCAGACAACAAAAGTTGCCACTAGCAGGGATAGAGTTTAAAGTAGAAAATATGGGCTTTTTTCACACTGAACGGCAAATAACTCCAATATGAATTGCTCGATCTGGCTGAATTTGTAACTATTTGCCAAGTGTATCAGTCGACAGCCATCCAATACCTGATGGTGAAAGCTTTGATGTTACTGCAGGCCATTGATGATGTATTCTTTTAATGTAATTGCCCCTGTCACCTGATTAAATGATGGTCATCAACCAATCAACAGCAAAGGAAAATACTGTTGATCAACCTGTCATTTTTCATGTAATGTAGGTATTAAAAAGCCTTCTCAGGTGATCTATTAATGGCTGAGAAATGTTAGAGACACAGCTTTCTCAAATAAAACAATATGGAAAAGTTCTTCATACAAAGTGCAAAACTTTGAAAGGGACATAACTCACAAAGTCTCAATGCCCTAGCTCAAATAGTTTTCGAGTATCTTGCTGACAAGATTTCATTATCATTATATTACAAGGGGCATAACTCCAGAAAAAAAATGGAATTTTTTCAAAAGTTAATCAGGTAATCTACTCTTCATCCCCAATATGCACACCAAGTTTCAAGGTCCTAGCTCAAATAGAATTTTAGATATCTTGCTGGCAAGATATCATTATCAGTTTTTACAAGGGGCATAACTCAAGAAGAAAAACTGAACTTGGCTGAGGTTTTATGCCTGTCCTGATTAGCTATAGGTTTGATTGAAGTCTGACGAAAAATAAGTTATTGAGTGAACAAGTTCAAATATGGGCTTTAATGGCACTCAAGGGCAAATAATTGGCATGAATTGCCTCATATTTCTGTTACTCTGTACTTTTTTACTCTGACAGCCTAGACTCTAAGCTTGCACTGGTTTTTAGCAAGTTTGATCAACTTTCAATCAAAAATAATGTAATTATCAATCAGACAATAGTTTCACCATGATAAGTCTATGGTCGAGGGGGGAAGTAACTCTATAGTAAATATTCAGGCTTGACACAAAGTCAAACTTGGCAGAGATTTTATGTCTGTTCTGATTATCTACAGGTTTGATGAAAGTCAAAGTTAAAAAAAAAAGTTATGGAGCAGATATGATTTTTCCCATTATAAATAAACGGGAACTATCTGTTGCCATGGAAATAAGACTGTTGATAGAATCTGCTCCCAAAAATTATGCAGTGAATTCCTCCAACCGGATCTTGCTACATATGAATTTTGATCAAGAATGGTCCACTGGTCTCTGAGATATTCTTTGAAGTCCCCATTATGGGTCTCATAGGCAATTAATTCAGTCTTCAAGGGGACATAACTCTAATATGTTTACATCAATCCTAGTGAAATTCAAACTCAATCGAGACTCAATGTCTGTTTTGATTACCAAGTTTGATGATTATCAGATGAAAAACAAACAAATTATTGTCCGGACTAGGTCAAATATGGGCTTTGTATGCCTGTCCTCATTTTTAGCAAGTTACACTAACTTTAAAAAACAATGAAGTTGTTGTCAGTCAGACAACATTTTCACCATTACAAGTCTATAGGCAAATTTTTATACCCACATTTTAGCGATGGGGATATTGCAAACCCCTCCATCCATCCATTCATCACACTATTTCCTCCTAAACCACTGGGCTGAATTAAACCAAACTTACTACATGATTATTTTCCTTGCAAGGTAAGGGTAATTCTGTCCCATGTGACCTTAAGGTGGGGTCAAAAGGTCATTGTCTGACTGTACATTCCCTCCATAATGCTATCTCCTCCTAAACATTGGGCGGAATTTAACCAAACTTGCTAAATGAATTCCCCATGTGGTAAGGGTCTGTAAGAACATCATTATTTTTCGGTCCGTCACAAAAATAGCACAGAGCAAGGAGATTTTGCTATGACGTGCCGTTGACTGTGCAATCTAGTTCAATTTTCAAAAAGGATGTACCTCTGAAGTGGTTCATCTGATCCGACCCAAGATATAAAGAAATTTTATATCTGTATGTTAGATGAAGACTCAACAAGAAATAAACAAGTTATCGCCCGTACAACATTTTCACCAAGATAAGTCCATAGGCAAATTTTTCAATTTTTAAGGGAATGTGACTCTGAAGTGGTTCATCTGGTCTAACTCAAAATGTAACTTGGTTGAGAATTTATGTCCGAACAACATTTCCCTCATTATAAGGCTATGGGAGCTTTCTGTTGCTATGGAAACCACAGTTTTGATCCAATCTGTCCAAAACATTAAGCCACCACCCTCCTAACCCAAGCATGCTACACATGAAATTTGATCAAGATTGACCTACTGGTCTTGGAGATATTTAAGTTTGAAAGTGTGGAGGATGTACGACTAGCAATGTACAAAGTCTATACTATAAGCTCACATGAGCCATTAATTAAGGTTGTATATAACCCTTTAAGAACTATATTTACCCTAAATATTCAGACAGATAGGCCTGGTCAAACAGTGTAGATCAGGTCAGACAGGTTTGAAGAAACAGTGTTGACCCTGCAGATGCCACATCTTTGGCATCTGATCAGGGTCAGCACTGTTTACAATTCATCTAACAGGTTTTAGACACACCAGCCAGGAGTGAAATAGACTTGTTCATATATAGAAGAAGGATAAGGAGTTTTAAAGAGTGTAAATATTACAGGTAAATACAGCAGACAATGGATTTTCAGTTCCATTGTGGAAAAGTCCACTTGTTATTCAGGTTTGAGATGGAATAGTCCAGTTTTGATAAGGGATGTAAAGGACTGATGTACATTTATAGCACCATTTGTATGTAAAGACTTCTCACCTGTGGTATGCCTGCCTTTCGAACTCTGTCTGCCACCTTCATTGTATCATTCACAGTCTTGTAACCAAATCGACATATGTGGAAACCTAGGCTCCAATATGGAGGCATAAAGGATGGCCCAATCAAATGGGAGTATTGAGACACCACCTCATCTGGACTCTGACCAATGAAAAGATAGAAATCCAGAATCCCACCAATGGACTTCCAGGTTATGGCAGGTGCTGGCTGAAGTATTATATCTGAAGAAGAAAAATGTTAGAGCCACTACGTGAAAAAATGTACAGTCAACTCTGGTTATCTTGAAGGGACTCTCTGAAACATTTCAAGATATCCATACCTTGACATATCAGATTTGTGGAATTGAGGAAAACAATAAATCAAACAACCACATTTAACAAATGAATATGTAAGACTAAACAATAAATCAAACAACCACATTTAACAAAAAAATATGTAAGACTCCTGAAGTTTGAGATATATTAAAAATATTGTGGAAAAGAGGAGAAAAAACATTTACCTATGCCTGGAAAACAAAAAGAAATATATAAATCTGTCCTCTTACCCATTGCATTGCTATTCAGCAGAAATACTCCTGAACTGGAACCATCCTTCTCTATCACAAAGTGAAATGGATGGGAGCCATACAAATTAACATCTTCCTAGAACAGAAAATAACTCAAATTCTTAAATATGCTGCAGGTGAAATCAGAGAAGATGATTTAATTTAAACTTTATTTATTTTACACTGACTGTATTGAAACCTTATGGGGGCAAGCTTAACAAAGGCACCCTGAAAGGTGTGGAATCTGGCATCCTGGAATCAGATAAACTCTGTTATACAAAATCAGATATTTTGTAATTAAAGAAGAAACTGGCCTTTTCTATACTTCAGTAATTTCTCTTCAGAAACTGATTTTTATATGTTGCTGGAATATATTTAGCAAGAAAACAGATATAAACATGATAAAAAGAAACAGGTAATTTTTTTAACTAAAACAGTGTGCTTGCAGTAAGGTGGGCATGAAATGGGTTCAAAGGCTGTTTACAAAATCTACAAAAAAATGTTTTCAGAAAATCTGTCAACTTGCTCCCATAATTATCCTCAATATTCAGGTAGTTTGTCACTGTATTTCTCCTAATATTGACCTAAAGTCTAAAAACAAATAGTGACTGACACTATCAAATGCAGACACTGATCAACTGCTCCTTCAGTTGTAGTTTGATCTGGATCTATACAGTTTGTTTAGGGATCTGCATATTTAGATTGAATAAAGTACTTGTATCAATGCTCTAACTCAGAGAGTATTCTTATATCTCGACAAAAATTTATCTTGCAGGTACTCATCAAATCATCTTAACAAGGTGCTTCTAATGAGTACCCACAAAACATGTTTCCCTGGAGAAATAAAAAAAAAAACCATTACAGGTCAGTCCCGTTAGTACTCGCGTCGTTAGTGCGCGAATACGGATATAACGCGGGGACGTCATGCCTCCCAAAATTTTTTCGAAGGGTCCCAGTTTCCCCATCCTCTGGGTCAAAATAACAAAATGTGTTTTTTGTTTTTCAGAGCTTCGATCTGCAGAAAAAGAAATTATTTACTGCTGTTGTACATGTCATAATAGCAAATAAAAAAATGATTTTGAAAGAATAAAGCTAATCAATGTATTGTCTCTGTTGTATTTTTGTTTGTGTACGTGCGTAATGACCGTAATTGACCTTTTGATGTTTATTTTAAGAAGACAGACTTGTGCTAATTAAAACTTCATTTAACTTTTAAACGATACAAACATATCTATCAAGAAATGGCTTATCCCGCATCTAAAGAATGGGAAAATGACCGCAGTTATCCATAATTAATTTGTAAATACTTGAAAGACACTGAATTTTCCAGTTTGATATGGCCGCCTTGCCGACCTAATTAGATATTCATCCAATCAGCGACGCGGATCCCTGGACGTCGATTACTGCACACGCGGTGAGGTAGTAGAGCGTGTAACTGTGAAATTTGTCCGGCACTCATTGTTGTCTTGAATAAGTTCATTCTGCTATCAAATCAACACTGATTAAAATGGAAAACCAAAGAAGAAAACGAAAAGCCTTCACGGTTAAAGAAAAACTTGAGGCCATTGAACATGGCAGTTTGTTGGAATCAAATGCTTTGGTTTAGTCATTTTTTTTTCTTTGAGCTTTCGTTCTATTCAATACAAGCAGAAAGATTAAAAAACTTAACAATTTCTGCTGTTTTATTAAAAAGATTTCTTTTACTGGACTAAAATAATTCGCTATGCTCGCGGGGACCGGTATTGATACCGGACTTTTTATGTGACTTTCACCACACTTCAACACCGTCTGTATTACAACACCGGCAAATATGGCGGATCGAGCCACAAAATGGAAACGTAAATAAAGTATTTAGCGTATATATTGCAGAAAAAGTACATCAGAGGGTGTAAAAAAGACAAAACATACAACGTTAGTACTCATTCATTTATTTATATAAATAACACATGAAATATCGTTGTTTTCATTCATAAATCCCTCCAAACATGTATACACATGTGTCCCATACAAATGTCAACATTTATAAAGTCTGATCAGTCGGCTCCGAACTTACTACGCGCCTCGCCTATATCGCGGTCTGGATTTGTGCATCCCGACCAGCGCGTAATAACGGGACTGACCTGTAACACTTTTTGGCTGACAAATAGCATCTTGACTTTTACCACTCTCTGGACTAATTCAGGAGATGACAAACAGAAAATATTTTTCTTATTTTTCCCAGAAAATAGGCTTGACATTTCATGATAATTGTCTCCAAACAATTAGCAATAAATGTCAAAGCCCAATTAGCATGAAATGTCAAAGCCTATTTTCTGGGAAAAATAAAAAAAAAATCAAAATGCTGTCTGCTGAAATTATTCCCGAGCATGCGAAGCGATGCATACAGCTATGGTGGATCATAATTACCACAGGTCTTTGGTCCATATTCCACATTGTAAATCTGGTCCAGTTCACACTATGCAAGAGACTGTCTCTGTGCTCTCCAAGTCCATAAATATACTTAGATGGCAAGAATGTTGACAGCTGAAGAAACTGGTCCGAAAATATTAGTGGGGCAGCCCCAGCAGTTCTGAAACTGAAATATAAATATATAGAGGTTAATGCACCCTGAGTTTAAAGTATAGGAAATATTTCCCAAAAGATTTGCAAAGCCGATAAACGAACGAGTGCACAGCAGGTTTGTTTATAAGATTTGCAAGTCTCGAGGGAAATATTTCCTGTATCTTAAACTCAGTGTGTATTAACTTATTCATTACATGTCATAAAAATACTTTTTTTTTCTTCAGATTCTATTTTATGCTCTTTCAAATGACGTCAAAAAGTTTTGCAACGTTACATCATCTACACTCGTCATGCGCTGTGATAGCGTTCTAAAGGAAATATTTCCTCCTGAGAATTATAAGTTGTATTTCCTACAGAAATTACTAAAAATAGCTTCAGACACATAATATATTAAATGACTACCATATTTTAATTCCATATTTACCCTAAGCATTGGGATAGACATGCTTCAACAAATAGTGTAGACCCAAATCCAATGCCACAGAAAAGGGTATGATCAGGGTCAACATTGTTTGCCACTCATTTATATTCAGCATTAATCTTTAGACACAAGAACAACTAAATGAACTTGTTGAACTTTCTGAAAAAGTATTGTAAGAAGTTAAGGGTCCAAATACTTTAGGTTAATATAGTACATACATTCAATGACTACCAATAGACATGTTTACAAAAACAGTGAAGACAATTTGAACTAAAAATGTGTTTGTAAAACAGTATGTCCCAACTATATGCTTGTCCATACAAAATGTCAAAGTTGGAAAGGAGCATAACTCTTTAATCCATTTTTTTTTCAAAAGTTAATCAGGTGATCTACTCATCACTAATAAGCTCACCAAATTTCAAAGCCATAGCTCAAATAGTTTTCAAGATATCTTGTTCACAAAACTAGATATGGATGGACAAACACACAAGCCCAAAGCAATATACCCTCCCAACCAATGAAGTTGGGGGCATACTAAGCTATAGCTCTAGATGAAAGAGGTATCAAGTATATATTTTTTTCTTATTTGTCCATGTGGGTACTCATAAGAAGTGCCTTGGTGACATGCTTCTAATGAGTAACACAACATATGGTTTCATGGACAAATAAGAATAATATTGATACTTTTTTTTTCAAAAAAAAACCCCCTTAATTTGAGCTAAGGTCTGCAATGTTTGCCAGCACATTGCAGATGCATTAGTGATTACCAGGCAGTAAGATAAATTTTGTCCGAATTTTAAGTGAAGTCTGTTCAGGATTTATGGTGTCTGAATAATTAAAGTGATAACCATATTTCACTTCATGTATACATGTAACTACATGCATTTGTAGTATTCAAAATTCTTGATTCTAGCAGGAAGAAATCAGAAAACTAGCAGGTAGATTCTACACAAAAAACACAAAGCTGGCAACCCTGGCCATCCAATAGTTTCTGCCAATGGCCACCCCATGGAAAAGATATCAGAGTTTGTGGATTTGCATCTGCAACCTCCTGTTCAAAATCTGCCATCCTACTTAAAGGACACAACAGATTTCCTGGAAATCTGTTGTGTCCTTTAAGTAGGATGGCAGATTTTGAACAGGAGGTTGCAGATGAAATTCCTGAGGAAGCAAGACATCTTCTTATCCTGAGTTATGTATGGCTTCTAAACATCCGTTTTATCTGCCGCTCGACTTACACTGGTGTGTTAGCTGTACGCCCTACTCTGCTCACTGTAACAGTGAAAGGTTCTCCCGGTTCACTGACAGAGACCTTGTAGTTAGGCTTGGTGGGTTGTACTGTTGAAGGAAAAACATCAAGAGGTACTTCATACCTGTCACTAGCAGGGTCATATATCTGGAACAAGAAAATGTCTCTAGAGATAAGAGAAGTAGCCAGATACATATAGCTCCAGATAAGGTGCTTTTTTCAGCCTAAAAGTATGATATTATTCTTATTTCTCCATGAAATAATATGTTATCAGTACTCATTAGAAATGCCTCACTGGGGCATTTCTAATGAATACCCACAACCTATGTTTTCATGGAGAACTAAGAAAAAATAGGCAAGGCATTTCTAATGAGCATCCACAACATACTAATCCAAATCCTCATTAAACATATCCCAAGGAAAATTTTCACTTACCTTGACAGTTTAGGTTTTCATCGAAAACCATCATCAGACTGTGACCATGACCTTGTGACATCACTGCACTTGGACTGCTTAACACTAGACTGGTTCCTAGTGGTAAGCAATGCCTGCAGATGTTGCTCAGGTTGTATGCCCCCTCGTCCTGGTTCATGACATGTGGAGACTGATTGGTCCTGATAGCTTCTTTGACTTGTCTGCACTTAAGACATTGATATCCATGGTGGTCGATAGAAAAAGTGAAAAACTTAGTGGTAAATAAAGAGAAAACTAGTAACAGTGTTTTCAGAGAAAACAGATGTCCCCAAGGGTGCATTTTCAGTTTTTCTACTGCTGTGACCTTGAAATTTAGGTCAAGATCACCAAAATCTAATCAGTTCTTTTTATTTTGTTCTAATTATATATCCATAAAAATATGGTAAGAATCAAACCACTGGTTCATAAGACATTGTGCAGACACGAAAGTGTGATGCGAACACCGATGGGACCCACACCAAACATAATACAAGGGTTGTTCGATATGTGATGTGCATTTCTCCCCATCTTCTCTCTGTCTTCTTCTCTCTGTCCAACAAATAACAGCCTGATCAGATGAAAGCTGTAGGAGTGAGCTGGAAATGAAATCATGCTTGAATAATCTTCAAAGAGCTATAAGTCTTATCAAAATTTGGTGTACTGTAACCTCGAAACAATACACGCTGCATCACCTCATAGTCTAATTGTCCACTATGTTTCAATGCAATCGGATGCCAGAAACAAAGTGGAGTCTGAAAAATCTTAAAAAAGTGTATTAAATCAGTAATAGCAAGTTTTGGTGTACCATAACTTCAAAACAATATGTGCTGTAACCATCTCATGGTCTCATTGTTCACCAAGTTTCAAAGCAATCCAATGAAAACTGTACATAGGAGGAGTCATCCAGAAATGGAGTGTGGATGCACGGACTGATGGACAGACATAGGAGGGTATACCATAATACCCAGCAACTACCGTGTGGCAGGGTATAAAAACCTAGAACTCATATTGGTTTTCAGAATTGGACAGTCTTTGGATGTTAACTTGATTTGAAAGTAAAACAGTTAAGACTTATTCAGGTATATTACCTCAAGGTTTCAAATATCCTCAATCATAATACTAGAGGAAGTGGAGAAAGCTTTGTTGTGCCCTCTATCAATGGTGTAGAGGCAATTTCACCTACAGTCTGCTGAAATTTCACAACTGCAGCTGACAACATTTCAATTTTTTTTTGTATTTTTCAGAATAAATAAGACTTGAAATTTTATGTAAATCTCATCTGCTAGACAGATGATTGACATGAAATGTCAAGTATTATTTTCTCTGAAAAATAAAAATGGCAACAATAAGTCAGAATATCATTTGCTGACAATTGGCTTAGTACTTTAAGGATTACCAGTAATATATGTACCTTTATATGCAGTCTTATATCGTTCTCATACTCTACATCCATCACCAATCTCTTAACATCTCGTGGGTAATATGATGGACTGTTCCTTTCTAACCATGTCTTGAACCCTGTTTTAGTGATCTCTTGAGATACCACTATATAACCAGGAAAATCTTTTGGATAATAGCAATATGGTATATCTACAGGGGATTGTGGGTCATAAGTTGTTTCCGAATGCAATGGTTTTATCCTGGCTTTGGTTGGTACCCAGCAGCAACCACGAGCTTCACATGTTTCTTGAGAGGAAGAATTCTCAGGATGGCAATCAAACCTTTCTTCAGGTTTTGGAATATCACATCTATCCTTGAATTTTGTGCTCAAAGAGCCATGCTCTTCCGTCTTAGAATCACTTGATGTATCTGCACTTTTATCTGTTAAACTCTGTTTTACACTGTCTAAATTTTCCTTAACAACTGTTATCTCTTTTTCTTTAGCAGTTTCACAGTCACTCACAGTAGTGTCCTCAGCTGTATCATACTTAAATGCATCAATATTCTGAAATTCACTCAATCCACTCAAAAACAACTTCTCACTAATAGTAGCATCACATTTTTTTCTGAATGGAGCTGACTTACTTATCTTATTCTCACCCAACAGTTCATAGTCAAGTTCTCTAAGTCCCAGTCTGTCTAGCTCCGGGAACTGGATCCAGATTAGGTTCATCTTGACACCAAACATGTTGTTAATTGTCAGTAAAAACAAAAAAATACCAAAAAACACTAGCACTGCTGCTATATTTCGTTTCCTCATGACTTTCTATTTCTCGCACAACTATAATTCAATAAACAAAGTTGTTCTGTAAAACAAAACTGTTCATCAGTATGAAGCATAGTTCCAGATAAGAGGGGTATCCATATGATATTCTTATTTCTCCAGGAAAACATATGTTGTGGGTACTCATTAGAAGCACCTCACTGAGGTGCTTCTAATGAGCACCTACAACGTATGTTTTCCTGGAGAAATAAGAAAAACACCAGTACTTTTCAGTTAAAAAAAGTGCCTTATCAGGAGATATGATGAATATTTTCAAGATTGTAGCTGTACTGAACTGCACTTTGGTTCAATTTTCTCCAACTTCAGTATCCTGAAAATACAGAGTAAACATTTTTTAGCATGGGATGATAGAGATGCAGCTCATAGCTCCAACAAATATGTATGTGTATGTTATATATATAAGGTGGGAGAAGGAGCATAACATCTAACAAAAAAATTTTTTTTGGAGCCAGAAAGGATGCTGAAATAATATATGTTAAACTACATGTTGAGAGTTGATCATTAACAGTGCAAAACTATTTGTTTACCTGAGGCCTTTTGGCTTTTGCCTTCTTCAGAGATTTTCTGTTTTAAACAAGAGGGCCATGATGGCCCTATATCGCTCACCTGAATATCATAGCACTCAAGGAGAATATGACTTAATCAGAGGAACATTTCTGCGAAATTATTTTGAATCAGGCCATAGGCCTAGGAGATGTTGTTTTTCTATTTTTAGTTCTGGTGGCCATTTTGTTCAGCAGAGCTGAACCATTTTAGCAATTTTGGTAGAGGGTCACTCAAGGAACATTCCTGTAAAATTATTTCAAAATCCATTAACCGGTTAAGGAGACTTAAGATGTCTCTTAAGTACATTGTTGACAGATGCATGACAGTCTACACCCTTTTTCTATTTTTAGCTCTGACGGCCATTTTGTTCAGCGGAGCCAAACCATTTTAGCAAATTTGGTAAAGGGGCATTAGAGGAACATTTCAGTAAAATTATTTTCAAATTGGGACCTTGTCCTAGAAGATGTTGTTTAAAAGGGTTTTTTCTATTTTTAGCTCTGGTGGCAATTTTGTTTAGCGGAGCGGAACCATTCTAGCAATTTTGGTAAAGGGGCATGAGAGGAACATTTCTGTGAAATTATTTTAAAATCGGCCGTTGGCCTGGGAGGAGATGCCGTTTAAAGGTTTTTTCTATTTTTAACTCTGGTGGCCATTTTGTTATGTGGAGCGGAACCATTTTAGCAATTTTGGTAAAGGGGCATGAGAGGAACATTTCTGTGAAGTTATTTTGAAATTGTGTCATTGACCTGCGAGGAGATGTCCCTTAAAGGTTTTTCTATTTTTAGCTCTGGCGGCCATTTTATTTAGCGGAGCAGAACCATTTAGGCAAATTCTGGTAGAGGGTCATCTAAGGAATATTCCTGTGAAATTATTTCAAAATCCATTCAGTGGCTTAGGAGATGTCATTTTAAGGTTTTTCTTTTTTTCAGCTCTGGCAGCCATTTTGTTTAGCGGAGCGGAACCATTTAGGTAAGTTTGGTAGAGGGTCACCCAAGGAACATTCCTGTAAAATTATTTCAAAATCCATTCACCGGTTTATGAGGAGATGTCTTTTAAGTAAATTGTTGACAGACGGACGACGGACGAAGACTGGTCACAAAAGCTCACTTTGAGCCTTTGGCTCAGGTGAGCTAAAAAAAAAAAAGGGGGGGTGGGGGGGGGGGGGGGGGGTGGGAATAAAATGTAAAATTTACAAATAAAAGTTATATGAATTGAAATTGTTGGAAAACAGATAATGCCCTTTTTGGGCCCATGTTATCTAGTCCACTGCGACTTGATAAATGAGCATGTTTGGGTATATGCGAATTGTACACACTACGAGATAAACACAATGTGCAAAAAGTAAAAGTCAACACCACTGTGCCTATATACGCAATGTATTCAATGCGCCATAAACCTCATATCGAAAGTGATACATGCCAAACTGAGTGTTTTTCATAAATACTTAAGGCAAATGGGCCCAACCTATGCTGTGATTCCGGAAAATCACATCAAATTGTTCCACATAAGCTGTCGCATGCCCTGACTAAGGAATGATGATTCCCTCTACTGGTCGCCCTTTTTGATACCATATGGCTGCAGAGTTTTCAGACATCGGACCCAATAGCTCTCCTGAGCCTTCCTGGTTCAATCTGTCTACTCCGGGTTATGATCTAACCAACAGAGAGCGGCGTGGTTAAGGAAATCATGTTCTGGTGAACAGAAGTGTTTTGCAACAGGAGACCTCTCAAACTGCTTGTGTTTCCAATCATCCCGGTGGCTGTTCATCCGTTGGTTCACATGATCACCTGTTTCACCAACACATTGTTTTCCACACTTGGTGCATGTAGACAACATTGGTCGTCTTACAACTAGTGATGCACCAATGCTTGATGGTTGCCCCAGACACTGACTTCGCGATCTGTGTGAGGGTTATCATTTTGCACACTTCTGTTCACCAGAACATGATTTCCTCAACCACGCCACGCACAGTGGTGTTGACCGGAAAGATAAGCTTTTCACTTTTTGCATGTTGTGTTTATCACGTGTGTAGATTTCGCATATACCCAAACACGCTCATTTATCAAGTTGCAGCGGGCTAGATAACATGGGCCCAAAAAGGGCATACTCTGTTTTCCAACTATTTCAATTCATGTAACTTTAATTTATAAATTTTACATTTTTATTTCCCTTTTTTTTAAAATAGAAAAAACCTCTGAAGAAGGCGAAAGCAGAAAGGCCTCAGGTAAACAAATAATTTTGCACTGTTAATGATCAACTCTTGATATATATATATATATATCAAATTTTCTTCACCTTTGTTAAAAAAAAAAAAAAATGGTTCAAATAGCAACTTAGTATTTCACTTTTAAAATGAAGTCAAACAAAAAAAAAAAAAAAATGCTACTGAAAATAGAATTTTTTGATCAGTTGACTATGAAAATTATTTACAGTCATCGGTCACAGTTTGAGAGTCAAAAGTGAATGATGACTGAATATAATCAATCATCGGGACAACACAATGTAACATTATAAATATGAAAAGGCATCTCAGTGCCTATCACAGGAGTGGTTGTTGCTATAAATTGATTCCATCCATCCTAAACAAGAGGGCCATGATGGCCCTGTAACGCTCACCTGAGCATCATAGCACTTTGAGAACCTGATCAAGAACTGATCAAGGCAAACATTCTGATCAAAATTCAAAATGATTATATTAACAAGTAAGACAATGTAGCATGTCTAATGGACTGTGAAATAAAGGTCAAGGTCAACTATGGATGACTGCACTCAAGAGGCCATGCTAAAATGTATCCATGTACTAAGTATCACAGGCTGTAGGAGCAATAGTTACTGAGAAACTGACCTAAACACAAACACTTCACAAGTACCAAATATCACTCTGTAGGACCAATAATTACTGAGAAATTGACCTAAATGGAAAAAACTTAGGAATATCACTGGATAGAAAAATATACATCACCTTGAAATCATCAAGACAAACATTTTGAGCAAGATTCATGATGATCACATCATAAAAGTGACCTCTAGAGCATCAACAAGGTTCTCCTTTGATTTGGCCAGGTGACCTAGTTTCTGATATCAAGTAACCCAGTTTTAAACTAGACCTTGAAATCATCAAGATGAACATTTTGAGCAATATTTAGGATGATTATTTAAAAATTGTGACCTCTGGAGGGTTAACAGTTTTCTGCTGATTTAGCCTGATGACCTAGTTTTTGACCCCATGTGATCTAGTTTCAAACTTGACATAGAAATCATCAAGACAAACATTTTGAGCAAGATTCATGATGATTGCTTCAAAAATGTGACCACTAGAGTGTTAACAAAATTTTCTGCTGATTCTGCCAGGTGAAGTGACCCAGTTTCGAATTTGACCTAGAACTCATCAAGACAAACATTTTGAGCAAAGCATGATGATTGCTTCAAAAATGTGACCGCTAGAATGTTAACAAGATTTTCTGCTGATTTGGCCCGGTGACCTAGTTTCTGACCCCAAGTGACCCAGTTTCAAACTTGACCTAGAAATCATCAAGACAAACATGTTGAGCAAGATTCATGATGATTGCTTGAAAAATGTGACCACTAGAGTGTTAACAAGGTTTTCCGCTGATTTGGCCAGGTGACCTAGTTTTTTATCCCAAGTGATCCAGTTTTGAACTTGACCTAGAAATCATCAAAACATACATTTTGAGCAATATTCATGATGACTGCTTGAAAAATGTGACCGCTAGCATGTTAACAAAGTTTTCTGCTGATTTGGCCCAGTGACCTAGTTTTTTGACCCCAAGTGACCCAGTTTCAAACTTGACCTAGAACTCATCAAGATAAAACATTTTAAGCAAGATTCATGGTGACTGCGGCAAAAATGTGACCGCTAGAGTGTTAACAAGGTTTTAGCTGATTTGGTCCGGTGACCTAGTTTTTGACTCCAAGTGACCCAGTTGAGAACCTGACCTAAAAATCATCAAGACAAACATTTTGAGCAAGATATATGATGATTGCTTGAAAAATGTGACCGCTAGAGTGACAACAAGGTTTTCCGCTGATTTGGGCAGATGACCTAGTTTTTGACCCCAGGTGACCAGTTTTGAAACTGACCTAGAAATCATCAAGACAAACATTTTGAGCAAGATTCATGACGATTGCTTAAACAAGTCACCCCGATGCTTCCTAGCAAGTTTGGAGTCAATTGGCCTTTCAGTTCAGGAGAAGAAGTAAAAAATAGATTTTCAAGATGGCAGCCATGGTGGCCATCTTGGATTTCCGATAGGCACGATTTTAGCTATTTTTGATCTACAAGCCACCCCAATGCTTCTTAGTAAGTTTGAAGTCAACTGGCCTTTCAGTTCAGGAGAAGAAGCGAAAAATAGATTTTTAAGATGGCCGCAATGGTGGCCATCTTGGATTTCTGATCAGCACAATTTTAGCTTTTTTTTTTATCTACAAGTCACCCCGATGCTTCCTAGCAAGACTGGAGTCAATTGGCCTTTCAGTTCAGGAGAAGAAGCGAAAAATAGATTTTCAAGATGGCCACCATAGCGGCCATCTTGGATTTCCGATCGGCACGATTTTATCTATTTTTGATCTACAAGTCACCCTGATGCTTCCTAGCAAGTTTGGAGTCAACTGGCCTTTCGGTTCAGGAGAAGAAACGAAAAATAGATTTTCAAGATGGCGCCATCTTGGATTTCCGATCGGAACAATTTTAGCTATTTTTGATCTATAAGTCACCCCGCTGCTTCCTACCAAGTATCGAGTCAATTGGGTGTAGGAGGAGTAGGTTTTTAAAGCAATTGTTGACATCGCACGAACGATGGACGACGGACATTGACTGACCACAACAGTTCACCATGAGCACTTTGTGCTCAGGTGAGCTAATAACAGCCATCACTGATGAGGAAGCAGAGTTCACAACTCAACATCCATGTTGAAGTGATATGCCTTTCTTATATTTACAGCTCCGTCTGCTTTTTTCCACCAATCAGATGTTTAATTTAACTTCAAACTGCATTAAACAGTGCTGTACCACCTATACTAGGATGAAAAAGAAATGCCAGGTAACCTTTACAGATTCATGTCATGTAACATTCAATAATTTTTTTTTTATCTTTGTGTTACCTTTCATCTTTATTGAACAAGTTGACAAAGTTTCATTTGATTTTCAGCGATGATTATGTGAAAAAAAAAAAAAAATGCACTGTGAACGAGATATCAATCTGACCGATGTTCATTATTCTAGGACAAGCAATAAAATATTTGTTGCATATTCTATGTACCTGGAGTTTCTTTTTCATCCTAGTATATATTAATTCTGTCACATAGTTTAGATTACACAGGAAATATTAATATTGCCCAAAAATACAATGTAGATAGATAAAATGCTGCCGATAGGAAGATGAAATTTCTGGGTAATTTTGCCAACTTACTGATTGAATGAGTTCAAGTCTTAGCTGTAAGTGAGTTAAGAGATCACCCCGAGAAATTAAACAAAATAATTTTGCACTCCATATGGTTGCTAAAA
Source organism: Anodontia alba (assembly GCA_964016985.1). Classification (NCBI taxonomy): domain Eukaryota; kingdom Metazoa; phylum Mollusca; class Bivalvia; order Lucinida; family Lucinidae; genus Anodontia; species Anodontia alba. Next base: position 11,718,811 of record OZ024822.1, on the reverse strand, counting down.
ATTCTTAATATTGTCTACTTTCTCCAGATAAACTAGAACTAATATATAAATATACGTATCTTTGATTTTTACATTTTAAAGAATACTGATATTTCAAAAGTTCTTCTAAATGATATTACATGTAGTAAGTACACACTGGTCAATACTTTACACAAGAGACGTCACAAATGCACGAGTACACAGCTGACAAATGCTCAAGGAATGGCTTTTTTTCCATGATTTTGACACAGTTGTGTAAGATTTTTATTTATCACATATTAAATCAGAATTTCACAGGAATATGACCTTGAAGATGGAATCTACATATGACCATATTTTTGTTACATACTGTTAAACAAGAGGACCATAGTGGTTCTTAATGCTCACCTGTGCTGAAAAGTAGGTCAAGGTAACTCAATGTTTACAACATTTATTAATCTGGAGGACATAATTCTTATCATATCCATAACTATCAAAATTTGATGAACTTTAACCTCAAAACAATATGCAATGTATCACCTCATGGTCTAACTGTCCACCAAGTTTCAACCCAATCTTATATGTAAGGGTCAGGAAGATCTGATCAAAACTGAATGGGTTGTACTGATGACAAGGTAGAAAATAGGCTTTTTCAACAATCAAGTAGGCGTAACCCTAAAAGAAATAATTTGATCTGGACAGTTTTCGAATTTATCCAAGACTTCATCCATGTCCACCTTATCTGAAAGTTTCAGGATGATCCAATCAAAACCGAATGAGTTATGCTGATGATAAAGTCAAATATAGATGTTTCTTAACAATCAAGGGTACATAAGTCTAAGACAAATGATCCAATCTGGCCAGGTTTCAAACTCATCTAAGATTCCATCCATGTTCACCTTATCTGCAAACTTCAGGAAGAGCCAATCAAAACTGAAGTTATGCTGATGACAAAGTCAAACAGAGACTTTTTACAGCAATCTGTGGACGTAACTCTAAGATTAATGATCCAATCTAGTCAGGTTTCAAACTCATTTCAGATTTCATTCATGTCTCCCATATCTGCCAGTTTCATGAAGATCCAATCAAAAGAGTTATTTTATAACAAACTCAAACAGAGGCCTTTTCAGCAATCAAGGGGAGGTAACTGAGATAAATGATCTAATCTGGCCAGTTGTTTATATTCACCTGCACATAATTCCATCCATGTCCACCACATCTGCAAGTCTCAGGAATAGCTGATCAAAACTGAATGAGTTAAGTTGATGACAAAGTGCTGTTTTCAGCAATCAAGGGGACATAACTGTAAAGTAAATGATCTGATCTGGCCAGACTTCAAATTTGTTGGAGATTTTATCTATTCAACCTTAGCTACAAGTTTCAGGAACATCCGATCAAAACTGAATGAATTACACTGATGGCAGTCAAACTGAAGCTTTTTCAGCAATCAAGGGGGCAAAACTCTAAGATCAATGATCTGAGATGGCTAGTTTTCAGACTTGTCCAAGAATTCATCCATGTCCACCTTATCAGCAAGTTTCAGGAAGATCTGATCAAAACTGAATGAATTATGCTGATGACAAAGCCAAACAGAGGCTTTTTCAGCAATGAAGGAATGCAACTCTATCATTAATGATCTGATCTTGCCAGCTGTCAAACTTGTCCAAGATTTCCTCCATGTCCACCTTAACTGCAAGTTTCAGGAACATCCGATCAAAACTGAACAAGTTATGGTGATGACAAAGTCAACAGAGACTTTTTCAGCAATCAATGGATGTAACTAACATAAATGATCCAATCTGGCCCTTTTTGTAACCTGTCTGAGATTTCATCCTTGTATACCTTATCTGCAAATTTCAGGAAAATCCTATCAAAACTGAACTAGTTATGCTGATGACAAAGTCAAACACAGGCTTTTTAAGCAGTCAAGGGGATGCAACTCTAAAATTAATGATCTGATCTGGCCAGTTTTCAAACTTATTCGAGATTTCATTCATATGTCCACCTTATCAGCAAGTTTCAGGAAGACCTAGCTGATCTAAACTGAATGACTTATGCTGATGACAAAGTCAAACAGAGGCTTTATCAGCAATCATGGGGACGTAACTCTAAGACTGATGATCCGATCTTGCCAGTTTTTGAACTTGTCTAAAAATTCATCCATGTCAACCTTAACAACAAGTTTCAGGAATATATGATCAAAACTAAAAGTGTCATGGTGATGACAACCATTTTCCTATTGTAAGTCTTTGGGACCTTGTGGAATGCTAGAAAATACTTCAACTGACATTCTTCTAGCTTGGGAATGCACACCGTGATTAGATTCCCAGTTGTTTGACAGAGCTAGGCTGTGACATTTTTCTAAAAATTGAATAATCTGTCACTGGCTCATCTCAAACTGTCTGACTCTCCAAAAATATCGAGAGACATTTGCATTTTTTAACAAAATGTAACAAAAATAACGTCATTTGTATGTTCCATCCGCAAGCAGTCCATCAGGGCCCAGTTGTTCAAAGCTAACGACGTCGTTAGTTAACGATTCGTTAAAATTTACATCGAGTGATACATACGGTAGATTTCCTATTAGTTCGAACACACAAATAATTCGAACACCCCTTACTGTTTTGAAATCACCTCCCGAAAATTGCTCTTTTAGTCCGAACAGTCACGTTTTTTTGTCAAACTCATTTTTAAATAGTTCGAACACGTGAAGTACGATTCACAAACTGTATATGTATAGTTCGTCGATGAACATTACGTACCTCGAATTTCCGTGTGCAATCCGATGAAAAAAAAAAAAGATACACATGAATTGTTACACAAAAAAAATAAGTTAACAAAGAAAGCAGTCACCAACAAAAGTACCTCGCCGCTTATGTGACTGATCAAAATAGTGACCGAAGCACTCGGGTCAACGCATTCTCGCAGGCAGTTGAAAATTAATGTAAATTGTAAAGCTGATTCTGAAGAGCCTAAAAACAAATCAGAATTCGTTTTTTTTTTAAGCGCAGACTCATCTGGGTCTCTGTATTTTGCAATGGTTATAAGGTACAATTTTCCTCGTTGCTATTCTGCAGGTGGTCATTAAATACTGAAACCAAAAAAGATATCTTACCGATTGTAAAAAAAAAAAAAAAAAAAAGCCAAAAATAGGGCAGGTGTCACATCGGCTTATTCCGATCAGGACCTACTCTGTTAGCTTGACAGAGTTTGCAGGACCTAGAAACAGAGCGTCGTTTCAAACAGTCAATGCGCAGGCTGGTCCAGGTCATTGTATCTTGCCCAAAAAGTAAGTTACTATTTTGCGGATCATGAGTCTACCTCTGCATGAATCCCATGCAGCGTCCTACTGACAGGCTTACAATATTTCTGTTCCGACAAGTCAAAAAAAGTACCTTATCGCAAATATGAAAAAGGAAGATCCAGATTAATGTGCTCATATGCGCAGTCCGATAAATCTTATTTTATTTAGTGTGCATACTTACAAGGCCTGACATTCTTTATGTATAATATTAGCGGTTTTATTATTCTGAGTAGCCTGCGCAGCCGATCTGGTTGCAATTAATTTATATGAACAAAATAAGGTCTGTTTATCACAGTTCAAATTTCTAGTAACATCAAAGGGATTATAAAAGTGGCCGATTCCTTTGATGGCAATAGGTTTGTTTACCCGTCAATCATGTGGCTAGTTGGTGAATGTGTCATTGAAATGTATATGATTAACCTTTACAGCTCTGTGGGCTAATTCAGCAGACGACAAATTGATCACATTTTTCCAAGAAAACTGAATTTGACATTTCATGCAAAATGTCTTCATTGGAGATAACTTGCATGAAATGTCAAACCTGTTTTTGGGACATATATGCATCAGAAAAAATATTTCTGAAGTAATTTTGCCCAGAGTGCTAAGAGTTCAGTCTTTTTTTTTTTACATGTAATTTCCTTACCCGTTTTACCTAATGGACCAATCCGAAAAGTCTGTGCAATTATTTCCCGTGTTCATTGTAAGGAAAAAACGAATTGGTTTTAGTGTTCCTCGGGGATGGATAACATTTTGGAACATAATGTGATTTTAATAGTAAATTAGTAAATCTCTGTCAATGGACGAAGGTAAACATTATAGCTTTCTACCGGCTTCGATGATCGGCACTTTCCGTGACCACGTGGCACCACTGGACTTGCCGAAAATACCGATATGGCCGAAGATCTTGATAATATGGACGCACGGGTCTGGTTTTTGGGGGCTTTTGTTTTTTTGGGAAAAATCACAGTCTTATAGGCGGATTAATACAGTAACCGCAATGGACAGAACCAGGTTGATCCCCGAGGAAAAAAAAAAAAATCGGAAATTGCGGGGAAAAAAAATTGAGTCGCGGCGATTTTTGCGGGTCGGTCAGATCACAGCAAACTTACAAAAGTTTAAGGATGGCCTTAGTTCTTCTTTTACACCCAAGAAGCCCAATTCGTTTTAGAGTAAATAAATTTCTGTCCGCTGAAATGAAAAGACCCGCAGAGAAGAGCGGGAGACCAAAATGCACTGAAAAGCCGGTAATCAGTGTTTTAGCATCGGTGTATTAGCGCTTTATAATTATCGCTTAACCCTTTAAGAGCCAAGCAAAATTTGTAGCTGACAATTTTTTTATTTTTTAGCCATTATTATTTTTTTATCAGAGAAAAAAATTTTGACATTTCATGTGAAGCATCTGCTTGACTGATGATTCACAAGAAATTTCAAGGCTCAGTTCTCTGAAAAACTTAAAAGTAAAACTGTTTTCTGCTGCAGTTGTGATTGGCGCATTAAGGGTTAAATGAAGTAATACCCTTTACACGCTCTTGCATTTCTAATTCAGCAACTTATCTGTATCTCCGTTAACCCTTAAACCGCCAGTCACAACTGCAGCAAACAACATTTTTTACTTTTTCTTATTTGTCAGAGAAATTAAGCCCTGACATTTCATGTGATTTGTCTACTTGTTAGACAATATTGGTAGACAATTCACATGATATGACAAGACTTGTTTTCTCTGAAAACAGAAAAAATAAATACCACAAATTTTGCTTGGCACTTTAAAGGTTAAATGTCTTCACAACCTATGTTAACATCAAAGCGTTCATTCATACATAACACGAGGGCCTTTACAGTTATAGCTGATTGACAGCCAGTTTAACCCTTGAAGCGCTAAGCAAAAATTTTAGCAGACAACGTTTTGATTTTTTTATTTATTTTAAAAAAAAGTGAAATAAGAGAAATGAGTGATGACATTTCGTTTGCAGATGATTCACATGAAATGTCAAGACTTTATTGTCTGAAAAAAAGTAAAATAAATAAAATAAAATAAATAGATTTTTTTCTGCTGCAGTTGTGATTGGCGCTCTAAGACTTAGTTTAAACTGTACAGAAGGCATGCGGTAAAATGGAAAATAATCTTTAAAGCGGCAAGCAAAATTTGTAGCAGACAACATTTTGAATTTTTTATTCTTTATTATTATTTTTCTTGACACTTCATGTGAAGCATCTGCTGGGCGGACATTTCACATGAAATGTCAACTTGTTTATCTGAAAAATAAGAAAAACTCAAAATGTCATCTGCTGCAGACGATTCACCTGAAATGTCAAGACTTAAAATCACCGAAAAAAAAAATAAAAAATAAATAAATAAATAAATACAAGTTGTTTTTTTTTTTTTTTTTTTTTTTGCTGCAGTTGTGATTTTTTTTTTTTTTTTTTTTTTTTTTTTTTGCTGCAGTTGTGATTGGCGCTATTTGGATTAATTAAAACTGTACAGAAGGCAGCGCTAGATTGTATATTAACCCATAAAGCGCCAAGCAAAATTTTTTTTGTTGTTTATTATTATTTATTTTTCAGAGAAAATAAGTCTTGAAATTTCATGTGAAGCATCTGCTTAGGAGATGATTCACCTGAAATGTCAAGACTTTATTCTCTGAAAAAAATAAAATAAATAAATAGACATAAATTATTATTATTATTATTATTTTTTTTTTTTTTTTGCTGCAGTTATGAATGGCGGTTTAAGGGTAAAATCTGTGTTAACACGGTTTCTCCAGCTGACTGCAGGTGCTATTTTAAGCATGTTAGTTCTTACCATGCTGTGGGCAAATTTAGCAAACGACAAACTGATGACCGTTTTCTATTTTTGTCCTAGAAAATAGCAGCCGACTGTTCTTGCAAATAGTCTCCTCAGGAGACTAATTGCTTGAAATGTCAAATTGTGTACACTGAAAAAAAAAAAAAATATAAGAAAAATGTTATCAGTTCGTTGTCTGCTGAATCGGTAAAGGTTAACAAGGTCAACAAGTATGTTTCACAGAGATTACCCGTGAGCAAAAATCTGGTGTCCGCAAAAGAAAAAGGGATCTTACAAGAATTATTCACAACCCGATCGGCTGCGCAGGCTTTTCAAAATAATAAAACTGCTAACATCTTGCGTAAAGAATACCTGTCCTTGTAAGTACGCACTATAAATAAACTAGACCCTTATCGGACCGCGCCGACTTGTCTGGATTAGCAATTTTCGCATTTGCAATAAGGTGCGCTTTTTACTAGTCAGAACACTGGGATTTTCCGGTAGACTCGTGAAACGCAAAATGGTTACTTCTTAGGCAAGAAACGATGGCCTAAATCAGGCTGCGCATAAAAACATTTCTAAGTCCTGTTAACGCTGTCAAGCAAACTGTTGGTCCTGATCGGGATAAGCGGATGCGACAACTGCTGCCCTATCATAGTTTTTTTTTTTTTTTTTTTTTTTTTTTGTTTGTTTGTTTTGTTTTAGTTGGTAAGGTACCTTTTTTCAATGACCGCTTTCCGTTATGCAAGCGATTAGTTTGATGTTTTTATAGACGGTTTTTGATGATCGCCTTAGACAACTGTCGTGTGTCACGTCTGCACCAAAGTCTAAGGAATGTTGAAATGCATAGTATACGGATGACTTATTACAAATAAAGACAATTATCCACATCAAAATGATAATGTTACTCTATAACTGAAGAAAGTTTAGAGTGACGTCAATTGTTTATGATTATGACCAGGCTACTGTTTTCTGAGGATAAGAAGAAAGTGACATAGAATGTTTTTGTTATTGAAAATGGTCCATTGTTAGGGAATTCGCACAACCATGAGCAATTATCGGTAAATACCGCGAGTTACGTTCTAGGTTCAATCAACAGTGGGAAAATAGCTCAAATCGTCGACACATCACACAGGGACTGATGGTTAGTTATTGATTTTTTTTATCATGCTCGTTCAGTTTTTATCGGAGATTTTCCGCAATTTAAAATAGTTCGAACAGTGTTTTTTTTTTTCTGAAACTGATTTTCGTATAATTCGAACACCCGGATCAATATTTATTTTTTACCTGTTCGAACTAAAGGGAAATCTACCGTACGCAAATATGCTGAAATTTTTTGCTGAAAAAATGTGAGTAGCTTTTGCAGTGCAAAAGCTACTCACATTTTTTCAGCAAAAAATATTAGAATACTGTATATTGAATCTGTTAAAACAGTTAACGAAATGACCCTTAACGAGCTCGTTAAGCTAACGACGCTTTGAACAACTGGGCCCTGGAGTATAACTTCTATAGGTTAAAATTTTGAGAAGAGGATTACAACTTGATTCATAAGTTAAAATTTAACTATGAAGTTACCTTCCTTCCGAAGTGTAAGAGTTAACTTTCCTCTGGATGAAAATTTTAACTGACTTTGGTTATTTCTCATAATTGCTTCAAATTCAGTTAAAAAGTATAATTTTTCATTAACTTCAAATGCCCTGCTAAACATTTCTAGATGATGCGTACAAAATTTTAGAGCTTGTTTGTGTTCAGGTTTTACAGCCCAGTCAACCCAATGGGATCAAGCAGTCAGTTTACCTGACCACACTTTTACTTGGAAGGCTTAGTCCTCTAAGCGGATAACCAGTATTGTGCACCTTCTTTGGCCCGAAACTGACAACTGCCTTTCTTGAATCAGCAGAAGGTAGAGAATGACCGTAGAAAATATTTAATGATCAATCCTCACAAAAGAATGTTGCCGATCTGGCCTGGATGGAACCCGAAACCTCCTGATCACCAATCAGACCTGCACACAACTGAGATATTGAGGCAATAAAGTTACGTAACAGATCTTTCAAACAAAATTAACCACTTGTCCATGAAAATTGCTGTGTGTACAATCTACCTCTTACAAAAATTCTAACATTGCACAATTAGCCTAAGTGAAGATGGGGGCATCTGTGTACTTTGGACATATTTCTAGTATAATCCTGTTGTACTCACAGGCAAATCTTCATACCAAATTTCAAGTTGCTACAATGATAGGAACCCTGAAATCTATCTCGTAAAACAAGTTTCAACACAATATCATCAATAAAAGGTCAGATTCTACTTGGTACAAATCCCATAACCTTGTAAATTAAGTACAAAATCATTGGACACTGAAACTCGTGTATGTTGCTACCTTACTCACAGACATAAGCTTTTATACAAAGTTACAAGTTGCTACCTAAAATAAAAGTTCAGTTTCTACCTAGTAAAAATGCATTAACATGAGTCTAACAGGATCACTTACGTACACACATACATATGGAAAGCTGTACATACATATGCACATACCCACATACAAAAAACAGAAAAACTATATGCCCCAGGCATCATGCTGATGACCGGGGCATAAAAAAATTTCACTTGTAGAAGTTATGCTCCTGACTGGTAGGCTCATATACCTGTGGAACTCTGATTTAATATGTGATAAATAAAAAACTAATACAACTGTGTCAAAATCATGGAAAAAAAAAACAACAAAAAAAACATTCCTTGAGCTTTTGTCAGTCGTTACCTCATATGTTTGTGATGTCTCTTTTGTGAAAGTATTGACCAGTGTGAAATAAGTATGTAAAAGACTTTATCTTATGAGGGCGACAACATTTAGCAATTTAGCTAATCTTCCATGAGGTCCTAAAATATATACATGTAGTACAGTACAGCTCAGGTGGTTTTTCAAAATCCCGCACCCCCCCCCCCCCCCCCATGAACTGGTGGGGTTGATTTTTTAGCCCACCGCGGATCTTCCTGATACCCCACTCCAATTCCCACCGCGACGGATGTTTCGTCCACCGCGTTTCTGCCGAGTTCCCTCTGCAAAACCACCCACATACTTGTAGAACTTCGCGGGGGAGTTTATGAATGAAAGATTAGTGATGTCAGAATGATTGACAGCTCCGAATTTTTCCGAGTTTGCATGGGGAGGAAATCGGAACCTTTATTTTGCTTACGCATCATTCGGCTGATTTGCCGCTGAATAAATACAGAAATATTTCTACCTAGAGATTAAAAAAAAAAAAATTAATGAATAAAACAAGAAATAAAAAATAACGTGTTTCTGTTTGTTTATTTCTTACCTTGTACCCGGGTACTTAAAGGGGCGCTTCTGCTATCTTAGAGGCTTTTATTTGGGGACCAACGAGAATCGTCCCGGAAAAAAAAAAATACGAGTAATGCCACATAGGCGGACGCATTAATCTTCGATGGTCGAGATCGTGCATTCGATCCTCACAGATTGAGCGATTTATCATGAAACACATGTATTTGCTACGGTCATTCGCTCCTTCCACTGCTTCAAGATTGGCAGTTACAAGTTTCTGACGGAAGGGAGTTCAGTGTACTAGTTCACCACTTATTGTATAAGCATGCCCCCCTCTGTATTGGCGCGATTCATAAAAAATGCTCTTCCCCATTCCATTTCGCAGTAGGATGCGCTGCCTGACTGGAGACCAGGAGGTCGCCGGTTCAACCCCCCGCCGAGGTCGGCAACATTCTTTCGTGGAGATTGATAATGAAATATTGTCTACGGTCATTCTCTCCCTTCCGCTGATTCAAGAAGGGCAATTGTCAGTTTCTGGCGAAAGAATGTGCGCAATACTGGTTAACCGCTTAGAGGACTAAGCCTGCCCAGTAAACGTGTGGTTAGGTAAACTGACCGCACTCGACATGACCCCATTGGGTTGACTGGTCCGTAAAACCTCAACACAAACAAACAAACATTCCATTTCGCAAACAGATCAGATGCGTAAAGCAATTGCAGTTAACTCCCTTCTAAGTCAGTTACAGTTAGCTCCCTTAAATCAGTAAAACCTGCCCCAGCATTTATCAGGGTACAAATGAATACTTTGTTACGTCATTCTCTTACAGTATAATACATTAATAACATTATATTTATTGGCTTATACAGCAATCTTCAGAACTTTCGTTTCCATGTAAAGTGTTCTGTTTTTGTGGCTTCAATATATGCGATATGCAAAACCAAGACCGTAATTTATTTAACGAGTAAAAGAGACGCTTTGTATAAACCTAGCGCATCGGCGGGAAAGCATCTTCTGGGCTAATTCAGCAGACGACAGATTGAATTCGTTTTCTTTTTTTTTTCTTTTCATTACCAAGAAAACAGGATTTGACGTTTCATGCAGTGGAGACAATTTGCATGAAGTGCAAATAATGTTCTCTTGGAAGAATGAGAAAAATATTTCAAAATGTCGTCTGCTGAAAATTGTACCCAGGGTGCTTAGCGTTAAGGTTTGCACAAACAACTCGCGCATGAGTCTGTGCATGGCAAAACCTACAATAAAACTTGTACGAAGAGAAGGATCAGCCTGCACACTCTGAGACTGCACATCAGCAGATCTCAGTAGTCTGATCAGAGCCTTCGCTAATCGTAAGTACCCCCTATGATTACTGGGTGTAACAAAACGTCTTGTGCGAAGAGCGAAGACTCGGGTCAGTACGCGCCTGCACATTCTGATAAGAGCATTCGCTGATCGTATTTACCATCGATAGCCGGGCTGTCCAAAGTGCAATAAACAGTGCGACTGCAACAGCACATTCTGTTCAGACCCTTCGCTGATCATACAGTATGCAAGAAGCTTGCTTTATCTAGTGGGTTGATGCACAAAAAAACCTGAGTCTTTGCTGGTTGCACGTACATTGTAGTATTGTAGGTTTTATCCGGTTCAAAGTTCGTACATTGTAAATCATACTTCAGACATGAGAACTTTGTACCGACGTAATTTTTGTTTGAACTGGAGTTAAACTGCCCAGTCAATACTATTTATCGAGCCCGCACACTTTTCCAGGCGGGCTTATTCATAAGCTATTACAGCAGAAACTGACAACTGCCCTTCTTTTCTTTCATATACTTTGACGATAGAGCCTACTTTTGGAGTTAATGCCCTTTGAACACCGAAACTATTTTAGTGATTTCTGTAATATATTTGTGTCTGCTCTGTAACTTGAAAACTGTTTGCAATATTTTCTTGAAATTTAATTAATTTATTAACAAAGTTATGGTACTTGTTTGATGTAAGTGCAGTGGTGGGGCATAGTGAAATGTCTGCAGCCCTTTTATTAGATATTTAACAGGTTGAAATATTGGGAAAGGGTGCCTCGGTGGTGTAGTGGTAAAGCTGCGTGCCTTGTCACCCAGGGATCATGAGTTCGATCCCAGGCTTCTTTCATATGGGACTTTAAACCAAGGTCCACACCTCCGTATGAACTAGATATTAGTGGGATGTTAAAAAACTCACTCACTCATTTGAATTGTCATTAACTTCTGTGGCCCTTTGTTTGTTAAGTGTGTTTTTTGTATGACAGACACCATTTTTGCTCGGGCTGTCTCATTGATTCAATGTCTCTTTGATAGCAGAAGCGCCCCTTTAAGTAAATTTATATTGACACGTGCGGTTGCTGCACGAGAGTGAGAATTTCCCGGTCTTTTACCACATTACGTCATTTATATTGAGCGCGTGCGGTTGTTGCATGGGAAAAGGCAGTTACAGGAATACCAAATATAAATACGTAATTCATGGATTCGAGGCAGATGTTTGATTCTCTTTGAGATTTTTGAGTGTTTGTTTTGTTTTTTTACGGCACATTAAGTAAAAATGACCATGCCGTGCCAACTTGTTGGCCCGACCAAACTAAGCCACAGAATCCGGTACTTTTTCATATGGAGCTTTGTTGCGGTCCATGTTACCTGCTCGAACAGTGAATGGGGCTACCGGGGTTTTCTATGGACCAAGGGAACACCCAAATATATTTCAAGGAACAGGGCAGCATTGGTTAATATTTCAAGAGAACAAGGCAATAAACCTAATTTTGGGGGATCGGAAAGTGGCAATTTGGAAAACTCATCCTTTTCTATGCATTAGCCATAGGCATTCGTTATTGTCAGTCGGCAATCGCAGTGTTGGCAATCGCAGTGTTTCGATGCTTTATTAATATTCAAAAGGATGCTGATGAGCGAAAACTGACTCAAGCAGGACGTACCAATATGCACCGAATTTGCGGTATGTTTTGTGTATACAGATACCAACAATTCTGTACGGTCATGGTGAATGGGAACGCTTACAATCAAAATTTGTTAATTGCTGTCACACAATGAGTTGAAAAGGCTGATTTGATCAGGTCGGCAGTTTGGTCCTATTCAACAGCGCATGCCGAAAAAGTATGACTGGCTTTAGCTACGCCCCTTTGGAAACAGCTTTCTCACTTCATCGCGGAAACACTGCGTGGCCCCAGCGGCTGTTTCAATTGCCTGTCATAATTGCACCGAATTTTACCTGTTTGAAGGTAATTTTATCAGGCGATTTTTACCACGGGAACGCAGCGGATCCACTGGCCAGGGTGAAACCACCGTGGGATACTAAAATTTAATCCTTTCCACCGGAATCCACTCCCCACCGGCTCGGGGGGGGATTTTGAAAAACCACCTGAGCTGTACTGTATAATACAGGTTTATGCACAAAAGCTGAAAGGAAGCAAATATAATCATCAGAAATAAATCAGAATGTGATTTCAGTGATGACCACTAATTGTAAATATGTAAATATACATGCGTATGGATACATATGCAAATACATCAATCATGCTTTAGTTATGCTTATTTCACAGTATCATCCCCTATAGACTAAAAACTTACAAAATTCCAAAAATCCCTTTGAAAATACAAGTTGATTACATCCCACTCATTCTGTACTTTTATTTTGTTTTGATTCCGCTATTTTTGCATGCACTCCATTTAATAATCTTTATGAGGTGTTTGGAGTATCCGGATTCAGATTCATGTCTCCAAACACAAGCACATTAAATCAAATAATTCAGAATCAGAATATTTTACTGGTGACACATCAATAGATATTCATTCACCAGGAATCCGTGTTTAAGAATTGCATTAAATTATTCAATTCTATGAAATCAGGTCCTATGTTTAAGTCGGCATTTGTTAAAGTACTCATCAAACAGAATAGGCACCAACAACTGACTAAGTTTTTGCAAAAGCTTCTGTGCTCGCAACGCGCAGAGCGCGTCGCGAATGAAGTGAGCTCTACGGTAGAGAATATGATCAAGGAAAAGTAACATACAAAGATATATACTTTCAGCAGAAATCACTCTGACCAATTTTCTAAACTAAACATCGGCCCGGAAATTGACAAGACTGGAGCAGACTTGCTACTAAAAAGCGTCACGAAGTGACAAGAAACAAGTGTCAATAAGTGTCACGAACATATATTGCTGATTATTTTTATTATTTATTATTGACTTACATATATTTTTATATACTGATAGTCATTCTTTAATGATGCTGTGAAGAACTTTTGAAGAGACTACAGATAGGGTCTGTGCTGTGCTCGCATTTAGGCTAAGCCTATTTTCATATTACTTATCAAGATTATGTTACTTTTTCTACCTCTATATATACGGCTTATAAAAACAGCAACACAATTGCTAGTATCATCAGAAGGTGCAAAATATGTATATAAAGTTACCTGTGTGGTTTCCTTCGACTGTCATTGCACACTAAATTTGAAAACATTAAAAAAAAAACTACTCATTTCTTGTTCGTGACGATTTGTTTTGATTCTGAAGATATTGAGAGAAGTTATCCTAATGATAGAACAAGAAATAGAATAGAATAGAATAGATAATACATTAAAACACCTAAGGGCCCAGGTATCCCGGGCCAGGTATTCCCAAATGTAAATAAACCACCCGGGACAAAACACACTCTGTATTTTATTTTAACATGAAAATTACACCATAATTTTGAAAGACGAGATATGATCAAGAAGTCCTAGGCCAGATATACTTAGAAGGAATAAATTGAAATGAAACCCGCATCAGATGATAATTTTATTTTATCTCATCCAACATCTTTGATAGAAATAATAAAAATTCAAAGCTATTCTCAGTAGGAATTTACTGCAAACAAGAGTAGGGTGTATTAAGGTTCCACATTCCTCAAAAATAGACTTTTTTTCAAGAAAGGTTTAATAAATTGATATATGGCAACATTACTTCAGAGATACGATAAAAAAATCATTTCATTTTTTATTCAGCTCAAGAACGAGAGACTAACTGAATTTTACAGGCTGTCAGGTGCCACATTTTATGATCAAATTAATGCCATATGTAAATTTATTAAACCTTTCTTGGATAATAAAATGTCTATTTTTGAGGAATATGGAGCCTTTAAACTGAGAAAATGGACAAAGTTAAGTTAGAGCAGTCACATAGAGTGCTTATGTAAGAAGGGCATGTCCCCGAAGAAAATTCACGATGACTTCATCAAAACACTTAGGGATGAATCTCCTGAATTCTTACAGCATGGTGAAGAAATGGGCTACTGAATTTACGAGATGGAGGGAGGGCGTGGAGGTTTATGAACAGTCTGGGTGACCTAAAGAGGCTACTACAGACAAAAACGTTGAGCTCGTATACAGCTAGTCTGATCATGTGTGCCAGGAGAAGAAGCCTGCATGATTTAGCTAGACAGATATTATAGACATATGTTTTGGGGCAGGAATTTCCAAGTTCTCAAGTAGATGGACCCCCAGGATGTTGACCAAAGCAGAAAAAGAAGCAGCAACCCACTAATATACAGCCAGATCCATACTTTGACCAATTATTATTAGTACTCTTTTTTTTTTTCATTGGCTGTTGTGCAATGGAATAGACTGCCAGCTTCCATATTCATGCTGCCTACACTGACTCAGTTCAGTGTGACAGTCAGGTCTCATGACCACCAATTACATTAAACATAACAGACCTGTTTTTTTTTTTTAAACCTGATTTTAATAATCTCTTTAACCCGTAACACTATCATCTGTTTTATTCATCTCACTACCGCACTTTATCCTCACTATTCATTCTTCTTTTTTTCTTCACGATGCGCAATCACCTGCACGTAATCCTCACGAGGGAGTGTTGCAGTACAACTAGATAGATTGAAGAACAGGCTTCATATTTCTAAGTATCTCTAAGTAGATGACCCTGGGGAATTTATGCACTGAATTGTGACCCAAGATGAGACTTGCATCCATCATTTTGATCCTGAGGACAAAAAAGCAATGTATGCAATGGAAGCAACCTGGCTCAACCTTCCTGAGAAATTTAAGAGTTTCTTCAGTGCTCAGTATAAATGGCCTTTAGTTTTTGGTTTTGTCTGTGCGTTATAATGCTGGATTTTCTTGAGGAGGGTCGCATGATATGCCGAAGAACTAATACAGCTGCATCAGGAGACTGTGAAGAAAAGAAGAGGAAAGTGGTCTCGAGGTAGTCTGCTCTTGCAAGATAATGCACCAGCCCACACCCCTCAAGTTGCTATGGCTGCTGCGACTAAATGCAACCGAGGTACTTCATCATCCCAAATATTTTCCAGATTTAGCTCCTTCGGATTTCTATTCTGTTTCCAAATCTGAAAACTAACCTTCGTGGTAGGAATTTGGAAGCAATGAAGGTGCCATAGATGCTGTTGATGAGTACAGATGGCTTCTGTTTTAGGAGAAAGTGCATCGAGGCAAAAGTAAATTATATTGAGAAATAATGGCACAATTTCTGCTCTTGGTCAGTCCTAAAGAACATAGTTGGGTTTCTCATTTTCTGTGTCGTGCAAAAAAACGTAACCCTAGCATTGGAAAAATATACGGCTGAATTTTCGTATATATAAAGCTTCGATATTGATTCATATAAAACCACTGTATATATAGCAATGCGAAACTAATTGCATTTTGGAGAAATGGATGTATTTTGCAAGATATTGGTTTAGAGTTTTGCCAAGCAATTGTAAGTTCAATTTAGCATATAGTACACATGTATATTCTAACAGGTAAAATAATCCAAATATACACCCAACTCGCAATAAATTAAACTGTACAGTTGATGTCTGAATATAAAGTAGCACTGATTGTTTAAAATTCTTGTCGCGTTTTGTAAAATGGCGTGTATTTGATGGAATTTTGATGAGCATTTTAGTTTGTGGAAATAAAATCAGTTATTATGTTTGGTCTTCATACATTCTAACCCAGTATAGTTCGTTAACAAAGGTTTTGAAATTATAGACAGGAAGAAATGCAAGGCGACCGGGGTGTCACTGATGACATCATGTGTATATGCGCATGAGAAAGTAAACATTCTGCTTTCTGTTTTGAGCAATGTTTTCTTTCATTTTATGAGTTTAACCTGAATACATAAGGTTTTGTATACTTAGAATTTGTTAAGTATCAACTGGGCCTCCATAGAAACGTGCGTTCTCGCAAAATGCAATGTATGCATATCTGTTATACAGCTGTTTTATATAGAGACATGTCCAGGCTTTCTTCCTATATCGAAATAAATCGTAAATTTTTCCAGCGTTAAGGTTAGCAAAAATTGAGTACTAGAGCCCTTACTAACAGGGACCGAAAACTTTTTTATTGTCCCTCAAACATCCTCAGTACCTACACTGAAAAGAGAGCAAAATCAAAGCACTGACATCACTGGTGGGTCGATTGTCTCTGAGAGTAGGCTGAGAAAATGATCCTGAACGGGGACTAATGATTGTTTCGTTTAACCCTTATTCCTGTAATTATAGCAAACAGTGCAGACTTTGATCAGATGCCATATCTTGTGGTGTCTGATCTGGGTCTGCACTGTTTGCCTATGTCTCAGTCCAGACAACCCTCTTTACATGGCACTCTGATGTCACAGGGACAACAATAGCATGGTTTAAATAAGTGTTACCTGGATTTCGTACAAAGGCGTGGTTTGATTTCATTGGTCAATGATAATCATGTGGACAACAACCTTAAGGAAATTTTGGTGTATGTATACTGAGGCTGGATTGTAAACAATCAACCAAAAAAAAACAACAAAAAAACAAAAACAAAAAAAAAACAAAAAAAAAAACAAAAAAAAAACAGAGCACTCTATACAACAGGGCAATGTAATAACACATGTTTTTAGTTATCTTGTGCTGGGAAGTTATTGGAGTGGATCCCATATATTGGTGCTGGGTGTTTTTTGCTCTACTGACCGTTCTAAGGTGGTGGTCCCGGTTTTAGTCTTACTCTTTGTTGCTTTGTGGTTTATTCTACAAGGCGATTTGTTGTATGTATTTCCGTGTGTCATTTTGTTCTTGTGTTTTTCAGTCCTTTTAGTATTGCGATTACCTCGCTTGGGGAAGAGAGAGCTAATCTTAGTGCTTTTCGTACGTTTGTTCGGTTTGTGCTTGTTTGGATTTGTCCGTTTCCTCTTCCTCTTGGGGTCTGGGAAGGGCTGCGGTTTGTGATTGTGGCACTCCCTGGACTTTTCTCTTACCTTTTTTTGGCATTGGCACACATGCCTGCATCCTATCTCTTGAACCAAATAGGCTGATTCTAACCAAATCTGCAAGAATAAATCATTGGGATGAGGGAGTATTAGTAAGCAAGTATATTTATAGAGGTTACCACATTTAACATATACATATTAAACATATGTATTAGTTAATCTTCTATGAGCCCCTCGGTATTTACATATTTTACACAAACTCATAAATGAAAAAAGTAACTGACTGATTGTAATTAAGTGCTTTTTTGAGGTCAGGATTTATGTATTATATTAAAGAGAAAAACAGAGAAATCCCTTGTAACATTTGTTTGCAATGGATCAATGTAGAATCTTACCAAAACGAAATGTAAGAAATCTAATGAAACATTGTGTGACCAAGGTACAAATGTTCTTGTATTTATATACTGAAGTAAGAGGGATTTGAAGACTGACCTACCTCAAACACACACAAAATTACAATGCTACAAGATGTTAAATACATTCATACATCAATTAAGTATAAATTTCGAGCTTCAGGTGAGAAATTTTAACTTATCAACAACTAATTTGTTGCAATAATCATTATGACTATATCTCCAAAACGGCACAATGAGACTGACCACGGTGTACACGGAGCATGTATTTAATCAAGGGTATCACATTTCATTGAATGACTTATTGCGAGACGTGGTAATTGATAATATAAAAACATGTATATCAACAAAACACAGACATGCTAATTTCTGAAAATAAAACTGGTGAGATTCTGGTAAAAAAACATAGCAAAATGTCCATTTTTACATTAAATGTGTAGGGAGATTTCTGAAGAAAAATGCATATATACATATAAAATTCTGAATATACCTCGATTCACTAACCATCTTAAACATATGAAATGTGTCAAAACTCTGGGCATATTTAACTTCTTCTGGTAGGTTAATTATTCCATACCAGACATCCAGAGTATCGCATACTATGCTTGTAGCATTCTGTCCTAGGCTTAGGAGGAATAAAACATCCAGCAGAAGATGAACCAGGCTGGTGTTACATTATTTCGTAATGTGAAGTTCTCAGATATACATGAAGGAGCCAAATTATTTTAGACATTAAACATAAATTTGGCTTTTCTTAGATAAAGTCTATCATATATTGACATGATCTTTAGAAAATTCATGGCTTCATTTGAGTCATCAACATTGTAGCCTAGAATTAATAACCTTCCATGCAGGCTTTTGCAGTTTATGTATCTTGATTTTGTTGGACTCAAAAAAAAAAAAAAAAATAAATAAATAAATAATAAATAAATAAATAAAATAAAATAAAATAAAAAAAAATAATCCACAAACAATATTGCAAAAATCAATATGTGGTGGGATATATGATTTATAAAACTTAACTCTATGAGACTGAGACATTTTTTTTTTATTTTGGATAGACGCCACATACATGAAATATTTTTTTTTCGTTAGATACTTAATTACTGTCAACAAACACACCTTGAATTTTGTCATTTGAAATCATATTTAGGAATTTGTTATTGAAGTTGAGATCAAGATTATCATTACTGAGCCATTGCCTTTCTGGTTTATTGTTACTAGCATGACCTTTTTTTTTTTTATTTATTCAGAATCAAACCGTTGCTTCTGCACCAGGTGTGTAGATTGTTCAATGCAGATTGAAGGTTACGTATTCTCAATTTGTTATACAGAATTCCGACATCGTACAGTTGTGTCATCAGCATAAAGATTTGTGAAGACTTCATTTGTGTACAAAGGTAGATCATTTATAAAAAGCAGAAATATAAATGGCCCTAACATAGATCCTTAAGGGACTCCATATGAGACGTGCTTAAAATCTGATTTGCTTATTAATTGCAACCTGCTGCTTACTGTTTGTAAGATAAGTATCAAACCACAATAAAGCTTCACCCTTTGTACCATATATTTTGAGTTTATAGTTTCACAGGAATGCTGAGCTTAGAAACCCGACTGACTTTTATGCAGTAAATTATATTCAAGCAAAAGGTCAGACAGGCTCTCATGAACATGCTTTTCAAGAACTTTGGATAAGACTGGCAAAATCGATATTGGCTGATAATTATTCATGGGGACCCTTTTAGTAATATAAAAAGTAACCTTTGCTTCCTTCCATTTGCTTGGAAAAACACTGTTAGTGTCACTATGTTTACATATAAAAGTTATTTCTTCAGCTATGTAAGGACAGCAAGTTTCAACAGACGTGGCCCAATCAGGTATGACCACTAGCTTTGTTAATGTCAATTCTGGAGAAGAATTTCAAGAGCTTTTCTATTTGCATTGATGGCACAGAATCATAGAATTTGCATCCGCAGGAAGCTTTGTCGACAGAACTCTCATTTTATCATGGTTTGAATTTGTTACCGATCCTTATAACATTGATGCAATATTAACAAAAGAATCATTAAATTCATTTTCTATTTTTGTAGAATCCTCAACAAGTGTGTTTCCAGCTTTTACTGAACCTATAGTAGATTGCTTCTTTTGGCATTTACTGGTCCCTATCTCTTAAAATATTTTATAAATGTTGCCTGGATTGCCTTTATTGTTCTCGATAAATGTTTGATATTGTACCTTTTTTAGAATTTTGAATCTTTTTATTAACTTTATATCTCTAGACCTTGTATTCATCATCATTATCAAGAGCCTGCATTTCATTGCCTCAAGAATTTCTGGAGACATCCACCGAGGCTGGTTTATGTTTCACCCTATACTGCTTTAGTTTAAACATATTTTAATTATAAATACAGATACAATACATGTCAACATGAACATATTTCAACTGGGATTCAGAAAAAAGTCAAAGACATATGAATCTGTCTCCCATATGAATCTGTCTCCTATACTGCTTTATTGGCACATGTTTATCAACTATCTGTAAGAATAAATCTAGCCATGCTTCCATATTGTTATCTGTATCCTCAAACAATTTATGGTATTCCATGAACTGATTGAAATCCTAAATAAACTTGCCTTCATCAAAAATTTTAAGGATTCTGTATGAAATTACATGTGTAATGATTTGTTTTAGGTGGCTTAACATGCATTTTTCTTGAGACAAATCTAGGGAAGTGGTCACTATAATTCTTATCTTAGGGATGTTTAAAGAATTCACATTTTCTGGACAATTTGAATAAATATGAACTAAAAGGGTTCTGGAATTACCTGCTACTTGTGTTGCTTTTAATTGTGTTAGACCGAAAGATGCAATATAAACAGTCCATTTATTTTTAATTTGATTATCCAATAGATCCCTGTTGAGAACTCCCGTTCAGAATGTTAATACATTTTCTATGCATTCTTCAAAGATTTCATTCAGTAGGCGAGTTTGGAGGCCTGTATGTGTTTCCTATTAGAAATGGTTTACTTTTAACCAGTTTTATTTCTACCCAAACACATTCTAGATTTTCATGTTCAAGATCAGATCTTCTGCTGGCACATACACCATCTTTCACCTAAACTAAGAGACCATCCACAGCATTTATTTTTCGGTCCCTCCTAATGAGTGTTTGAAAACCATTAGTTTCATAGGCTGAGTCAGGGTGAAAGGTATTCAGTTTAGTCTCACTTAAACCTAGCACATGAATTTTGTTTTTGTCAGATCCAAATAAAAGATAACCTTATTGCTAATTCCTTGCATAAATATATTTAAGTGACCCACTCTGAAACCTTTGCATCTGAAACCTAAATCAAAAAGAATTAGACTGACAATCCATATTTTCATCTGACAAATCATGTGTAATAAATGTTTGATCAGACCCCTGAGTAATATCCACAGAGCTCAGGTCACTACTTGATGATAATGACCTGGCAGTGTGAGACCTGTCATGCTCAGCTGGAATCTGACTGCTAACAACAGAGATATCTGCACTTGAGTGAAGAATAACTTACACATGAAGTAACACTTATTACATTACTGCATGAAGACAATTCTGTGCTTACTATCTCAGGACGAGGGCTTCATGGACTCAATGACATTGAAATTCTCATCAGCAATATTATTCAAATTCTACCATATCTACTGACTTGAAAAATGATGAAATAGTTTTTGTGTGTGTTTTTTGCATGTTTTTGTTGGTTTTTATCATTCTGTCTTACTGAGTTGTCTGCAGTCTTATTGAATTGGCTGTTAAGATATGAGAAAACTTGAAACATTTAAAGATTAAGTATTCCTTTAAGATTTTTGAGGCACCATAGCCAAATTCCTATTTTCGAAGGCATCAACCCGATTTGTTACCTATGTAACCACAATGATGGCATTGCAGCTGTTCTTTATGCTTGCAGCTGCTGGTATCATGATTACTCTCATCACACTTGTAATAACAGTATGTGCTTATTGTAACAGGGAAAATTTTTATGACATTTTAATTCAGCAAAATCTGACTTTCATTTTAATTTTAATAAAATATTTCAAGTTTTCATTTAGACAAAGTCTCATTCCTAAACAGCCACAAAGAGCTTTGTACATTAAGTAAACAGATGCACAATAATTTGATTTGTACTGACCAAATACAACTATTGTTTTGCCTTCTTTGTTGAGAAAAGATCAAGCCTTCATATCACCTAATATTTATAATAAGTGACTGTGCTAAATACATGCATTATCAGGTCTTTTCCTTACAAAAGGTACAAACTAAATAATTCATTCACTGGTATGTGTGAAAATTGTAAGTGTTAATTCTAGAAAGTTAATCTTTTATGAGGACAGTATGGTCAAATAATCAAATGTCAAATTCTGCTAACTAAGTCTTGAGTGACAGTTCAAACTAAAATACAAACTTTGGTTGGTGTTTAAGATTGGTTGCTAAGCAACAAGCAGTTTGACTGGCCCAAAGAAAATTAGAAGGCCAGGTCAATCAGTCTTTATCATGCATCCGGATTGATAAGTTGAAATCTTGCACTTGGATTGACAAGTCTAAATCATGTGCTTGGACTGACAAGTCCAGTAGTTCATTTTCTCGAGTTTTTGTGGACACTAAAATAATGTAGCTTTACAAGTTTTGGAAATAGGCAGTGGCCTGTTGGCCATTTGCCAGGAACAATTTCACTTGCAAGAAATGAATGGTTAATATTGTAGTGTATATATCTGGAAAACTTACGAAGAAAAAATATAAAATAAAAATGTGGAAATGTTATTTGGGACTTCGCCATTATTGATTTGTAGATACTAGTTATCCGTTATTCGAGCTAATTCCCTATGAGTACACGCATTAGAAAAGTCAAAAAAGAATGTAAGAAAACTTTGCTACACTTTTATATTGTCATTGTCCTTTCTTTTTTTGTTGGAAATTTCTCCTATGGTGAAGAGACTGTGATTTTGGGCTCTTTTCATTTTTCTCTGTCTATGTCCAGTAAATACAAAAATTTTCACAATGGATATTTCTTTGTTCATACTCTATATCATTCTATAGGCACTTGGTTCCTCCGAAGATGTCAAATGAATAAGATCTGAATTGTAATACCTCTCAATCATGTTCTGGCGGCTCTCATGAAATATTTTGTCTACATCAATCATGACTACTTTGTGATGTTTGTGATTATCAAGGCATTCAATTCTGTATAGAGCTGATGTCTCCTCATTAGCAAATGTTACAGAGAAAACTTTTACTAAGGTCATTAACACCCTTTATATACTAACAACTCTGGATCTGAACCATCAGCAGCATCATTGCCACCAACATGAATTCACATCTGAGAATTGCTTAAGTCAAACATTTTTATCTGATTTATAACATGAATACTTGTACCTTCAGAGATTCCATTCTTAAAGACATTCTGTTTTAGTCCTCTGGTATTGACAGATGAAATGATTGGGTCTCCTATAAGGACACTTCTAAGGCGCTAATCCTGGTGTTAGTTTTACTCTATGTTGCAATGTGGTTTATTCTACGAGGCGATTTGTTTTATGTCTTACCTTGTGTTATTTTGTTCTTGTGTTTTTCAGTTCTTTTACCATTGGGATTACCTCACTTGGGGAAGAGAGAGCTAATCTTAGTGCTTTTCGTATGTTTGTTCAATTTGTGCTTGTTTGGTTTTGTCTGTTTCCTCCTCCTCCTCATGGTGTCTGGGAAGGGCTGCGGTTTGTGATTGTGGCACTCCCTGGACTTTTCTCTTACCTTTTTTTTTGAAGTATCAGGTCATTGTATAGTTTGAGGTGTTTGAGGTCTTGGTCTGGGGTTTTGTAGTTGGTGTGTCTGCCCCTGTGGTGTCCTGAGGGTTGATGTTCTCTGCACTATCTCATTGTAATAATTTGTTTGATAATCAGGTGGTTGTACATCAGGACTTGGGAGGCCTTCTGTATTCAATACATGGGAACTCTGGTTCCCCAACATGTCCTGCAGCATTGCTAAAATGTGCTGGTTCTCGCTGGCCATCTGTAACTTTACCACTGGGATATTTGGCTGAGATGGGTCTTCCTCCAATGACTGAGTTGTGGCATCAGTATTTGTCTGCTCTACAGTCCTGTACTGGCTCTCATTAGCAGCTTGTTCAACGAGCTTGTTCACTTGATGTGTCAGTGTTGGAATCTGACTTTGTAATTTGTGTATCATATCCATCAGAGTTATGATATGATGAATCGCAGATGTGACTTGTAGGCTAGTAGGATCTATCTGCCCAGGCTGCTCTGCTGGGTGCTCAACTTGAGTTTCTTCAATGGTACCTGTTGTGCAATTACTCCTAGACAGATTTGGCTGTGGTGACACCTGTGATGCCGATAAGCTTCCACTGTCCTAGTTACCTGTTGTGTTGCTTGAGCTCAACACAGAATTTGTCTCTTTTACGAAATCCTTATACAAGTTTTCAGACAATTTTGTGAAACTGTACAACGTTTTCCCTCCAAAGCATATGTCCTGGTCCACCAGCATGTATTGTCATTATTCTCTTGTCTATGAATAGGTAGCACTGTTTTTTATTCACATGTTTTTACAGTGAAAGTCTGGGCCTCCATAGGTGGAAATTTAAAATGCTTGCTGAGCAAAGATAGAATATTAAAAAGTCCTCTGTGATAGAATAATAGTGTTCTCCTGTGAAGGCATGAGATGATAGAAAATTCCATCAAGAGGATGTTATTACCATTTCCAGCTAGATCATCTCTTGCGATTCCTGACCTGCCATCCTGCAAAGCAAGGCTGTCTGAATTTTCAAACACAGGTGAACTGCCATGTGAAGAGCCAGTTAACTCTGTTGATTATTCATTCATCCCACTGAAGTTCGAAGATTTATCAAAACAGGGTTGTTTATAGACAGTCGAGTTTATAGAGTCAATAAAAATACTGGAGTTCTGGGAGTTGTCAGCCAGAATATCAGATAACCACTACAGCAAAGTATGTATCCATAGGGATCCCAATAATAAACAAAAAAGGTAATCCCATATATCCAAATTATTTTATAAACATTATTTTTCAAAAATAAATAATCCTTGTTACAATATCTTTCTTTTCATTTAAAGTTCATCCAGTACATTTCACAGAAACATTTAATTTAATTTATTTGGTTTTGTCTGGCATTGTAAAAAGACAGGATGTATAGCATAGCTGAGAGTCAGTTGATTAGGTTTTGGTGATTATGGCCTCATTTTCAAACATAGCAAAGCATGCTTACCGAGTAATGCTAACTTTCCATTGTTACGACCGAGCACTCCTACCTTCGATTATCTGCCTTGGCAGATTACGCATAGCTTCTAAGTATATATTCACTCTCTGACAACTGCGTCAGGGAGTCGACTCTTTGGCTCAGTGGTTAGAGCATTGGATTTTTAACCGGGAGGACTGGGTTCGAATCTCACAGCAGACGTGAGAAATTTTTTCAGCTATGCTTCATTCCTTTGTTACGGCTTTCATGTCGTAAGATGGGGGCTCGTCCGGGATAGGACTTTATACGCCGAAAATGGCTTCACGTCATCATAAATGATGACTTTCTTGAAGAGGGGGAGTGTTACGAATGAGCACTCCTACCTTCGATTATCTGCCTTGGCAGATTACGCATAGCTTCTAAATATATATTCAATCTCTGACAACTGCGTCAGAGAGTCGACTCTTTGGCTCAGTGGTTAGAGCATTGGATTTTTAACCTGGAGGACCGAGTTCGAATCCCAGGAAAGACGGGATATTTTTTCAGCTATGCTTCATTCCTGTGTAACGACTTTCATGTCGTAAGATGGGGGCTTGTCCGGGATAGGACTTTATATGCCGAAAATGGCTTCACGTCATCATAAATGATGACTTCCTTGAAAAGGGGGAGTGTTACGACCGAGCACTCCTACCTTCGATTATCTGCCTTGGCAGATTACGCATAGCTTCTAAGTATTTATTCACTCTCTGACAACTGCGTCAGGGAGTCGACTCTTTGGCTCAGTAGTTAGAGCATTGGATTTTTAACCAGGAGGACCGGGTTCGATTCTCATGGCAGACATGAGAAATTTTTTCAGCTCTGCTTCATTCCTTTGTTACGGCTTTCATGTCGTAAGACCATGGATGCCTAATTACACCCCATTTATTTTGGGTCCATGTCTGTCTGTCTGAACATTTCAAATTTTGCCTTTGTGTCTATCGACTTTACAATTTTCCTAAATACGATTTTGATATGTTGACCTCAAACTTATTTCAAGAGTGGGAGTGGAGTTTAAATGCCACGTTAGCGAACAGTAGCTTGTTGGCATACAACTTCTTGGGGTAATGGATGGCTTCTTACCAAATTGGCATTCATACATTGCTGGGATAGGCAAAAGTTTCAATGAAATCTATAGAACACAACTGAAGTTGACATACAGAATAAAAGCATCGCAAACACTGCATGATTACCCACCACTGCAGGGTAACAAAACATACAGAGAACATGGCCGTTTTTGATGTGTAATAACTGTACCAAAACATTGGTGTACTGTAACCTCAAAGCAATATGTGCTGCATCACATCAGTCTTAACTGGTACTGGTGAAAACTGTAGGAGGAGTTGGCCTGAAAGCAAATGGGGATGCTTTAATAAATAATAACTCTATAAAAATTTGGTGTGTTGTATAACCTTAAAACTTTGGTGTACTGTATAACCTTGAAAGACTATGAAAATTTGGTGTACTGTAACCTGGCTGCAATTCTTCACATCTTCTTTCCATCCAACAACATAACAAACAATACCTTGGTCAGATGACAGGAGTAACCTGGAAATGAAATCACGTTTCATAATCTTTAAAGAACTATGTCAAAATTTGGTGTACTGTAACCTCAAAACAATATGCACTCTACCACCTCATAGTCTAACTGTCCATCAAGTTTCAACGCAATCCGATGAAAACTGTAGGAGTTATCCGGAAAAAAGTTGTCTGAAAAATTGTTTTAAAAGCATAATAACTCTTATCAAAATTAGGTGTAATGTAACCTTGAAACAATATGCATTGTACCAGCTCATGGTCTTACTGTTCACCAAGTTTCAACATGATCTGATGAAATTGTAGGAGTTATCCAAAAATGAAATGCAGATGAACAGACAGATGGACAGACACCAGAGGTATACCATAATACCCCGCGACTATAATGTTGGGAGTATAAAAGACTAAAAACACTGTGAACACGTACAGCTAGAACATCAGTGGCTATAAATTTAGTTTCAAATTGAACCTGTGTTTTGTCATCATATCAGTTTCATTTGAAATGGTCCAAAGAAACTCTACTTATGCACATAAACAAACAACTATAAACATGAAGTTTTTTAAAAGTAAAACATATTTTAACGAGTAATACTTAACCTATTGATAATGTGCTATTCTCTTCTGTTTTCACACCTTCCACAGAAAAAACGACCTTTCAGTCGTTAATTAAAGTCTTAAACCAGAAGGTCCCTTAGGCAGTTACCTGTGTGACGTAACTCTTCCCGCTCAATTGACCACGTGTCAGTTTCTTTTATGTGTAAAACAATAGACACAATTAGGAGAGATAAGCGAGGGTGGACATAGGGAGATAATTGATTATCTATAGGTTAAGTATTACTCGTTAAAATATGTTTTACTTTTAAAAAACTTCATTTTAACTTCATAATACATTAATCTATAGATAATGTGCTAGAATTTGCAGAATAGGAGGGAGGTGCTCTCCTAATTCTAACACCAATAATATCTCACCACTTCTGGTTAAGACTCAGGAAACTCAAAGGAATCAGATACATTCTAATTCTATATTTAATAGAAAGAAAGATCTAGATTCACAAAATAGCATATCTTTAAGGTGTTATGATCTAACAACCTTATATATAATAGTAGACTCTAGAGGAAGCCAGTTCTTAAGTCTCAGAGACCTAACATTGGCCCCTCCCCCCCCCTTTTTTTCTTTTTGGGAAACAACAATTGGCTTCAAAAAGAAAAAGGAGTCATTGAGACATAACATAAATATTCCATCGCAAAGTAAGCTAGGAATATAGAAATATTTTCAAAACAAAATTTGTAAAACAAAAAGCCAAGACCATACACTGTAAGTAGTCTATGTAGGGTCTTGAATAAATAAGGAAAAGTCTACTCGGTGGAGTTTCCTATAGATAACTGACATATGTAGATATTTTGGATAAAATTCTAGATATGTGAAGCTATGTAATTGTAATAGTCTAAGCTATTAGAATTATAAACTAATTAGATTCTGTTAATTGGAGCGACAGGACAGTTTCCGATGAACAGACACAGACTTAAAATAACCATAATGTGTAATTATTTCCCTTTGATCAAATTAAAGAAGGGGAGATAATAAAAGTAGATGAACTTAACTATAACTAAGTTATCCATCAGAAGAAAAAGGTATAGACAAACATAATGGTAAAAACTATTGCTAGACTAATTGTATTACGAATTTTTAGTCAAGCAATAAAATAATACAGAGTTTGCATACAACTGCTGGGAAGAAAAAAAAACAACCTAAACCATTGATAATTAGTTTTGTCATAGACATATAAAAGCGTTTGATGTCCTGACAAAATAATAAAGAATAAACTGTCAACATCATAACTTTAGAGTTTGACAGAGAATAAGAGAAATAAGAATAAGGTTGATCGCAGCAAACTGTAAGATGGTCATAGTTTGGCTAAATCTTACCGTATTGATAAGATTAAGCAATAATAAATAAGCTGGATAGAATCTTTCTATACCAGAAGATTGCCATGAAAAGTACTCCTGAGTAAATAATCATGGAAATCAAGAAATGTTAAAAAAATCCACTTTGATACGAATCAAAATGTTCATAAAAAGAGAAGGACTCAGTGAAAAAGTAATAGTGTGATAATCTCTGAAGAAAGATTATACAATAATACTGATTAATAATCTCAAAAAACACTTAATTTATAAGTTAAGAGATAGTATTACTATTCTATACGCATATTTAAGAATAGTAAGAAATATATGAATACTAAATTAAAATTATACTACGGAACAAAATTCCTGCTATAAATAAAAGGTTAAGCGTAACTATTTATTAAGCAAGGAATTATTAAACATATAACTCTCTATAAAATTACTGCCCAGAAATTTTATAGATAAATATTCAATCAAATTTTTAGAATTGAATATTAATAGAATAAAATCTATGTCTGCATAATTGGTAATTCCTGAAATATCAAATTACGTACTCGCAAATGAATTCAGGAAGAAAATATATATATATATACTCTCGAGATCTATGCGAAAACCATAGAGAGTAATAATATTATTACCACGATCCATGACGGAAGGGTAAAAACATGTATATGAAATAAATAATAATTAATTTAACGTCATATAGGTTTAAGATAAAATTTGTTTAATCTTAAACCAATATGCAGCAACAGTGACTCGAAATTCTGTATTCGTACGTAGAAAAAGAGTACTTAGTCATTAGAATTTTGTATGACTGAAATAGAGATAATGGGATCTAAAAGGATGTATCTCCATGAACTGAATCGAAGGATAATATCCATTCTAAAAAACTAGGGCTTGTTTTAGGCTTAGTTTAACAAGCGTAGAATTGAATTATTTCCAAGTATTCATGAAGTCGTTATGCTCTGAATACTGAGAAAAATGTTAAATATTGTTTAGGAAATAAAAAAGTGACTGGTCCACAATGTTAGCTAGATTTAAACCTGGAACGTAGCGAGAAAGTCAATCTAATTTAAAAAAAGATGAGAAAGATAAATAATGAAGATAGATATATAAATATCGGTATAATATATTATCTCCAACAATTATCAAATAATCTGAATGTTTAAAAGCATAAATACTACTCGAAAGTTTATTTACCGAATGTATAATCGGAGAAAACTTTCAGTATGTTCAAAAACGTATCACAAAAGTAAGATCTGACCAGGAACGTAGGTGCAGCACTTACTAAGTTGTGAAGTTAATATAAACATATTTTATATTATAAATTGAAGCAGTGCATTTCAAAATCATCGAAACGTCTTGAAATGACTTATTGTGTGGAAAAATAAATAAATATCCAGTTTCGGAAAAGATATTTATCTAATATTTATATATATAGACCATTTTTGATGCGGACTGGAAATCAAGATATTAATCTTTGGATTATTCGCAAACTGAACTTGAACTCTTAGCGAGAATTACTATGATCCCTTTAACGAATGTAAACATAAAGAAGGGGTAAAGAGATAATTAAGTGTGTCTTAATTCTTTACCGGCTAATATTAAGGATGTTTTCCCTTTTGTCTAAGCCTAGACTGTAGATTGATTAATATAAATATAATAATATCTGCTATTATGAGGTAAACTCTCGTTAATTAACCTCTAAGCATATATCAAAAATATATATCAACATAATCTAGAGCTTCGGTAAGTTTAGAGGAAGGAAATGATTGACTTTGGCAGTTTCTGAATAGTTACAAAGTCAATAAAAAAAATATCAAAAGGAAAGTATTGTATATAATATCTAATTTAGGCAATAATAATCTGTCACGTACTGAATAATTAATGCCTGTACTAAATATGTATCCATTGTCAATACCAAAGTGCAAGAAAATTTTGATTGACATGGACTCTAGTTATAAATAAAATATTAGAGGTATAGAGATAGTCGAAGCAAAACTATTCCTCAATAAGATAAAGTAGACCTATAATATACGAGGATTAATTGGGTCTAGAAATTATAATCATAATAAAATTATTATTCCAATATGAAGAATCTTCGGCGTAATAGATTCTTACTGAGGCAAAAATATCTGGTATATTGCTATCGTAGTCTTAAATGATCCAGAAGAAAAAATAAAACAGGCAAAGTAAAGAACGTATTGAATTATATCTATGCCTAAATATAAGATTTTTTTCTTATTTATTATTTTATAGCAGAGTTTAGACAGAGCACGAGTGACCTAGACTCTTATATAATCAATCAAAAGATAGTATAAAATAGAATAATAGCTTATCGGATCAACTATTTTCCATGTAGAAAAGGCAAAAGGAAAATATGTACCTCAACTAGAATTTTAAATCGTAGTAATCTAGGAGGTAGCGAATAAATAAATAAACTGTTAATTTATTTATCTGGTTGGTGTAAATTTCCGATACCTTAAGAATGAAAAATTAATAGAAAGTAGAAAAGATCAATTGCTACTTTCTTGTCAATTTACTTTAGATTACATGCTGATCACATATCGGAGCATGTAGAAGAAAAACAGGGGAGGAAAGAAGAAAATTTTTAGATTTCGTGTATATTTTTCTTCTTATAAATAACGATAGTTTTATAGTTCACCTTTGCCCTAGAGCCGAATAAGGTGAATATGTAAGAAGTTAATCTCTTTGTAGCGAATAAAAGAGATATAATTATAGCTGGAAGTATCTTCTACACTTAGTGAATGAATTGCGAATTTGATCGTAACCGATAATTCTTAATTCATTTTCAGTAATAAATATATATATAGAATTTAAGTCAAGTTCAAAAGTGACTGGACAGAATTCAACAATATAAGTGGCTACTAGGTATTAGAACCCATCGCTGTCATTCAATAACCTATAATCCAAGACTATACATGTCTATAATGGTTAATAAATAAATATATGTTGAGCGAATACTAGTGACTACTACTCGGACACTAGTAATCCGACACAAAGTCTACGAAACTACTGCCCAGTGGAATTTCGTTACAATGACCTGGCACTACTCTACGAAGTGCCTCCCGATGAAATTTTCGTTAGAGCCGGAATTTAACCGCTTTCTAGCGAATGAAAGAGATAAAACATAATTTGAATGACCTGGCACTAGTCTACGAACTGCTGCCCGGTAAAAATTTTGTTATAGTCGGAAGTTTAACTCTTTCTAGCGGATAAAAGAGATAAAACATAAGTTAATTTAAAATATTAATGGAATTACACACCTATAATAAGTCAATGGAATATTAAAGATTCTAGTCTGATTTGGGAAAGACTGTACAGAATTTTATGTATGAAAATGTATTATGTATTTCACTTAATAACCTATATCCATTGACTTAAACGTGAATGGAGCTCTATAAACGATAATAGATTGTTCGGGAATTAGTGATCATTATTTTGACACTAGTTACCCGACATAATGACGGAACACTAGTGTTCGTAACTGTTGCCCGGTAAAGATACAAGTAATTTGACAAATTGATCGGATAGTAGTATTCGTAACTCTAGTCCGATGAAAAAGGGAGATTATATATGAAAACTGAGCGGGCACAAGTATTCGAAACTTTTTCCCGAAGATAATTAATTATTAGACAAAAATTGACCAGACACTTTCTGTAAAAGTTTGCCTGAAAAATCAGAAATAATATAATAATATGATCCGGTATAAGTATCAGAAATATTACTGATACTTTGCCCAGTGAAAAAATTTTTAATAATTAGACATAATGACCGGAAGTTAGTATACGTGACTATTTTGTCCGGTTAAATATGTCAAAAACTAAGTCTTTCCAGAAAATAATTAAATTATTGACTGGAGACTAGTTGACTGGTGCCTGGTTGACCGGTGACTGGTTGACTGGTGCCTGGTTGACTGGCACCTGGATGACTGGTGACTGGTGCCTGGTTGACTGGCACCTGGTTGACTGGTGACTGATGAAGCTGATTGACTGGTGCCTGGTTGACTGGTGACTGGATGACTGGTGGACTAAGACTTTATCGGATACTAAGTACCCAAAGATGCCACCTTGATGGGTCTTACCCCGGCAGTATAGCCATATGGGGTGGGGCTCCCATCAGTAAAGAATTGTCTTATAACCCATCAAGGGTTGACAAGTTCTTTACAATCAGCTTCTCCACCATGAGAATCTTTAGCCAACTGAAGATCTCTGCAAATAAAAGTCCAGGAAAAACATATCATAATTGCTGAATAACCTGGAACGAAAAGAACAAAAATATTCTGCATATATAAACACGACTATCGAACCGATCGCGCACGAGCGTTGTGCCGAATAGCGAGAGTCGCGAAAACGCATGTGGAAAAAGACCAGTCAAAAAATACATGAAATCGAAAATTGAAAATTTTAAATAATAACACAGAAAGTGAAAGGAGTGATAAATAAACAAAAGAAACACAAGGATACAGAAATTTATCCGTGAGGAAAGAAATAATCCAAATTTCTATCACAGGTAAATAATTCTTGTTGAATTTCTTTGTCCACAGAAAAGAAACTGACACGTGGTCAATTGAGCGGGAAGAGTTACGTCACACAGGTAACTGCCTAAGGGACCTTCTGGTTTAAGACTTTAATTAACGACTGAAAGGTCGTTTTTTCTGTGGAAGGTGTGAAAACAGAAGAGAATAGCACATTATCTATAGGTTAATGTATTATGAAGTTAAAACACATGCACTTGGACATATGTAAATCTATACAACCCTTAGGCAAACTTTGGATGCCAGGG
This sequence comes from Anodontia alba, assembly GCA_964016985.1. Taxonomy (NCBI): domain Eukaryota; kingdom Metazoa; phylum Mollusca; class Bivalvia; order Lucinida; family Lucinidae; genus Anodontia; species Anodontia alba. The sequence continues at coordinate 11,685,339 of OZ024822.1, read as the reverse complement.
TCTAGGTATAAAAATGGAAATTTCTTGTGTAAAGAAACAAAAATTTACAACATTTTTTTCTTGTAGTATTAAAAATGGACAAAACACTTCTGAGAAATTTTCAACAAACCAGTATTTGGAGCATGTAAAATTGAGGTCTGAAATTTGAACAACATATTTGGAGAAGGTAAAAGGAATAGAAAAGAAAGAAGACAAAAACAAAATAATTTTTTCAAAGATTTATTTTAGCATGACAAACATTCTTTAACAATAATTTATTTTTTACACAGAACTATTCTTTTTGTCCTGTTCTCCTCATATTTATCATAATGCTTTAAATTTAATGTTTCAAATTTACTGTGAAGGACTACAGCACTGCATACAGACAACTGCTGTACAATGCAAGAAAACAACACTTCATATATGCAGACAATGATGTCCCAGGTCAGCATGTTCATTTGCGCACTATGATCAGGCCCTCACTGCTCACTCACAGAATTAACCCTAGTCCTGCTGAACTGGGATATACCTTGCATTTGCAAACAGTGTAGATCCAGATCAGTTCGCTTCTGAAAAAGCCAACTCATCTGGATCTGCTCTGTTTGCCATTAAGTATGTGAATTTAAAGCAACAATCCAGATCGAGTTATCGGATTGGCTGAAAATTAGAAGTAAGTGTGGCATCTAAATGTATTCAGCAGGACAGGGATTAATTAATGAATACTGTAGAATATATCAATGAACAGAAAAGGCTTTAATCAGAATAGAACCACAATAGCTAAGTACTGGGACAGGCAGGCTTGAACAAACAGTGTAGACCCTGATCAGATGCCACATTCTGTGGCATCTGATCAGGGTCTACACTGTTCGTCACTCATCCAAGAGTTTTTAAACACACCAACAGAGTTGTTCATATTTTAGACAAGTATGCTAAGGAGAGGTGTCTGAATACTTTGGCAATAGTATTTGCAGGCTCATTTGGACCTTTATTGCCAACATAGGATTTGTTTGTTTTAAGGTTTTACGGCCCAGTCAACCCAATAGGGTCATGTCCAGCATGGTCAGTTTACCTAGCCACACTTTTACTGGGCAGGCTTAGTCCTCTAAGCAGTTAACCAGTAATGTGCACATTCTTTTGCCAGAAACTGATAACTGCCCTTCTTGAATCCGCAGAAGGGAGAGAATGACCATAGAAAATATTTCATGATCAAATCTCCATGAAAGAATGTTGCAGAACCGGCGAGGGTCCAACCCACATCCTCTTGCTCACCAGTATGATGAGCATCAGTCTGTGCCATCAAGGCCGGCTCACTCACATATGGTATAAAGGCTTTTTTGTTACTCTCTGAACATGTCCTGGATAAGGTGTGTAGCTAGTGCCAAGATCACAATATCAGCCATAATTTTTTTCTAAATTGAATCAAGCTTTGCTACTAAACAGCATAATATCAAAAACTTTGAAGTGAATTGCCTTTCAATAAACAGGCCTTAATGGTTGGTTGCTTTGGAGTTTAACGGTCCAGTCAACACTATTAAGGTAATGACGAGCCAGTCAGTTTACCTTACCACACTTTTCCTCGGCAAGCATAGTCCTTTAAGCACTTAACCAATACTTGTGCACATTCTTTCACCAGAAACTGACTTGAGATGTTGCTATTGAAGGTATGAATCCTCACTCTGACCAGGAGATTTTGGACCATTAGTACAAGACCATACCTGTCACTTTCTGGATTTATTATAAAATGGACAGGGTGGCGTTTAGAGATGGACAGCAACTCTATATGTACATCTATGTAAGCAAGACAACAATTGTATGAATGAAGACACAACACCAGCCAAATATATACATGTATCTGAAATACCTATGAAAGGCCATAAAACATTAACTCATTGTAGACTGAATAGACTCTTCCATACTATATACTGGAAGAGTCCAATTTCAATTTTAGGTACTATGGCTATGAGATTCAGATATTCCTACAGAAAAAATGGCTAAACCATTTGCAAACAGTGGAAACTCTGATCAGACATTGCATTCTGCAGGATCTGATCTGGATCTGCACTGTTTGCCAATTACACTTTTAAGGGTCTTCAGACTACAATTGATTAAAACCACCACACACATGCCTTTTGAAATGAAATCCTAACATACTGTATCTACCCTAAATATTCAGACAGAAAGGCTTGAGCAAACAAAGGAGAAGTTGATCTGGGTCTACACTGTTTGCTATTCCATCACAACATTTTAGACCCATAACTACCTAGTCAACTGGACTGGTTCATTATTAGGCTACATATAATGCTACATATAATAAGGAGTTCAGGTGTCCAAATACAGTATAGAAAAAGCTTTTACATAATGGATTATCTGTCAGAGAAGCAAACTCTGTATGAAGAAGAGGACAGAATATTAATGCATAAAGATGGAACTGAAACTGATATCTTGTTTGTTTGTTTTATTTGAGTTTTACTCAACAATCTTTATATGAAATTGTAACAGTTACTGGATGTAACAGGCAGCTCAGTGCTCATTTTTAGAGAGGTGCATCACTGAAATATCATTTACCAGACACATGATACTGACACCAGGCCGACTACTTCTGATTCCTAACTCTTTTTTCCTCCTGCTGAACTTCAAGCAAAATACTAGCTAGTACCATTTTTTAGTCTTAGGTATGACCCAGCCAGGGATCAAACCCATAACCTCCTGGATGCAAAAGCAGTCATTCTCTCAACTCAGCCAAAGCTCTGGTCAAATATCATTTTGGTTTGTAGATAAGTTCTTTTTAACTCCTTGATGTCAGACATTATACATTATCAGTGGCAACAGTAGAAAGCAAGCAGAAATATCTAACCCTGGTATGCCCTGCCTCTGAAGAATCCAAATGATCTAGATCTGCACTGTCATTAAGTATGTGACTTTGTATCAACAACCTGGCTCAAGTAATCTGACTGGCTGAAAATTAAAAGTGGGTGTGGCATCTTGATTTATTTAGTATGGTAAGGGTTAAAGTCTATGGATATTTTCAAGTGGCTAATTATGACAACCTTACAGAAATTCTTTCCAATCTGTGAGTTGTTGTTGTGTTGGGGTTTAACGACACGTCAACCCTTGAGGGTCATTTTGTGTCGTTTCCCAGAGAAAGGGAGAAAAGAGATAAGAAGAGAGAGTAGAGGAGATGAAAGAGAGGGACAGTGAGACAAAGTTGAATAAATTCCCAGGCAAAACAATATCAATAACAATGACTAATCACACCAATGCCTAGCCTTCCTTAAAAGGGATGTTAGCAAATGGTGCAGACCATTCAGATCATGACGCACATGTGCAAAGTATCAACTGGGCCTATACTCTCCATTCATACATTCTGTAGTATCCAATAATTCTGTTAGTGGACAGTGAAGACCCTGATCAGACTGCAATAATGTGCAGGCTGATCTGGGCTTTCTCTCTGTCTGCATATGCCAGAACATACATTTTCACATGGCATGGCCCATTTACCATAACATCAGAAAGTTTCAATAACAGAAGCACTAAAGGAAATTTCAATATAACAACCCTCTGAATATGTCTAACTTTCATGACAGAAGAGTTTGTGAAAGATATTCAGGCATAAATGAGTTTTATCAGGAAATAATAAAACATACTGCAGGTGGATGAATAGTCAAACCTGTCTTAAGTGACCACCCATGGAAGTCCAAATATTTGGTCTTTTAAGGCAGATAAGACTCTTAACCCTAGTTCTGCTGAACACAGATATACCCTGCCTTAGCAAACAGTATAGATCTAGATCTGAAGAAGCCAACTGATCTGGATCTGCACTGTTTGCCATTAAGTTTGTGAATTTATATAAAAAATCTGGACCAAGTAATCTGATTGGCTAAAATTTGAAGTGGGTGTGGCATCTAAATTTATTCAGAATTACAAGGGTTAACAGTTACCACTCTCTGGGATAATTCAGCAGGCAACAAACTAAGAATATTTTTCTTAGGAGACAATGTGCACATCCTAGTTTGGGGGGAAAAATAAGAAAAACATTTCAAAATGTCATCTGCTGAATTTTTTTCCCAGCATGCTAAGTGTTAATAAAAACAGAATGAATGCATCTAGGTATAAATTTCAAGCAGTCTCTTAAATTGAGAGTTCATAATAAAGACAAATCTGACTGTAGATAAACCAGAGGACCAATGGTCCTGTAGCTCACCTGAGACTATTTGTTCTGAGCAAGCTTATGGCAAACATTTTTAAAGATTTTAAAGATTGAAACATACAGGTATGGTAGCTGGTATAGTTTGAAAAACCTTTGGTCTCTGTATCCTACAATAACTTGGTATGGAATTTAGCTTTAAGTAATTTGGGAAAACAGAAACTTCACATTAAATATGGCTTGGATAAAGTGATATACCAAATATCAAAGGCCTGTGGCCTCTAGTTTCACTCAAAGTTTTTTTTTTAAGTTTTATCCCATATGAGTCTATGTAAAAGGAGTGACACCTGGGGCAGAGACATTTTTTCCCCAGAGCTATAATGTGAGCAATCTTGCTAAACATCAACTAGATAAAACTAAGTACAAAATGTCAAAGGCCTAGGCCTTCTACTTTCACATTTTTTAAAGTTTTCCGTAAGAGTTTATGTAAGATACGTAACCTCTAGGATGGAGCCATTTTGACCCCAGGGCCATAATTTGAACAATCTTGGTAAAGGCCCTCTAGCTGAAGCTACATACCAAACATTTAAAGGTCTGGGCCTTCTAGTTTTCAGATAGAATTTTTTTTCTTAAATGAGACTATATAAAACAAGCACCCCTTGGGCAGAGCCATTTTAGATCCCGAGGCTTTAATTTGAACAATCTTGGTAGAGGACCATTAGATAAAGCTATCATAGTATACCAAATATCAAAGGTCTGGGCCTTCTAGTTTCAGATAAGAAGATTATGTAAAACTAGTGATCCCCGGGATGGGGCCATTTTTTGACCCCAGGGCTATAACTTGAACAATAATGGTAAAAGCCTACTAAATGAAGCTACATAACAAATATCAAAGACCTGGGCCTTCTAGTTTCACACAAAAAGTTTTTTTTTCACTAAATAAGTATTAAGTAAAACAAGTGAACCCTGGGGTGAAGCCATTTTTTACCTCAGTGCTATAATTTGATCACTCTTGGTAGAGGTCCACAAGCTAAAGCTACACACCAAATATCACGGGCCTGAGCCTTCTAGTTTCAGACAAGAAGATTTTTAAAGTTTTGCCTATTGGAGTCTATGTAAAAAAATTGACCTTTCCATAAAAAGGTCATGGTCAATCCAAAGTTATCTTTTTTTCAAACTTTATTGGGCCCATGTCCCTAATGCTGCATACCAAGCCCCCAGGCCATTGGCCCTTTGGTTCTGGAGGAGAAGATTTTTAAAGGGTTTTTACCATATATAGGCTTGGCGCCATCTTGGTCATGTGGCCCATATGTGGTGAACAAACTTTTGTTCCCCCTACTCATTGAGACTTCATATGAAATTTGGCTTTGATTGGCCCAGTAGTTTCTGAACAAGACGTTTGAAGAGTGTGGATGGATGACTGACGAAGACGACAGGCTCTATACTATAAGCTCACCTACGAGTCTAAAGGCTCCGGTGCATTAATAAAGAGATGTGACTGAAAAAGACGCACTTTCAGAAAATCTCTTTTTGCCACATGAAGCACAGAACTTAACTCCACAATTTAAATGAACAACAGAAGTAAAGATCATATATCTAGCACTAACTTGTGTCTTTGCCATCTACAAAAGCGCAGCACCGCCTTAAATCCAGATGAGAGAAGTATTCAGAAGACAATCTTTGTTATTTTTGCACATCTATTGGTTACTTATTTGAATCGTCATAGTGTGGCAATTCAATTAAGTACCCACAAGATATGTTTTGGTGCAAATACTATCTTCAACTGGGCCTAAAATAATACAAGTATGTATTTCAGGTCACCTGACTGTCACTAATTTTTCACTGCCAACCCTTAAGTTTTTTAAGGACTTTTGAGGAATTTCCTTGAAACACACATGTAATTTTATTTGGCCACATCATCTCAATTATCACTGTCTACAGCACTGGATATTTGAAGAAGCCCATATTGAATGACTGTGTCGGATTCTCTTTGGCAACCCAAACATAAGCATTTCCTTATGCATCTGAGACATGACCACATTTTTGTCCATTCAACAAGTTATGTCTGTCTCCTAGCTTCAGATAAGGTGTTTTTTTTTCCATCCGAAAAGTACTATTTTTCTAATTTCTCCACAAAAACATATATTGTAGGTACTCATTAGAAGCATCCCACTGAGATGCTCTAATGAGAACCACAACAGATGTTTTCAAGGAGAATTAAGAAAAAAATTAGTTGGTTACTCCCTCTTATCTGAAGCTATGTATATCGCTATGGCAATACAAACGTAAGCATTTTGTTTTATATTTGAGAGACTACCACATTTTCATACTGAGCAGCACTAGCCTGTGCTAGAAGATTAATTGCAGACAGAGCCTCTTCATCCCCAACATCCCCAACACATTCCACCTCATACTGCACAGCTGGCTGCCCATAAATCAGCTCCTGGTTTGCCTGAACAGAGATATCAGCCTGGCTGTTTGGGTAGGCATATGAATACGATGTAGGGTTGGCTGACTGGCTGACAGTAATATAAGCCCCGGGGTTCTCTTCTACCTGCTGGTATTCAATGTAGCTTTCTTGCTCTACTGGAACTTCTACCACCTGAATTAGAAGGACAGAAATAAATACATCAGTCATAGCTCTAGACTGGGCTGGGTCGGAGATTAACTGCCCACTCAACACTATTAAGGTTATGTTGAGTCAGAAATTCCTATATGAGGTAATTCTCCAAAATTGTTGCTTCTGCAAAAAATAATATATAATCTTCTGAATACGTCTTTAGTCTGGAGCTCCCATTCTAGAAATGCCTTTCAACCCTACAGCTGAAAACATTAACCTTTTCAATTAGCCTTGATTTGGGTGAGACGGTTACAACAAGTTATCTTACTGGGATTTACAATTATATGCAATTCTATTTGTGGTTTTGTTAAACACCTCTTTCGCAAATAATTTTGTTTGTGTTGAGGTTTTACGGCCCAGTCAACCCAATGGAGTCATGTCGAGCGTGGTCAGTTTACCTAACCACACATTTACTGGGCAGGCTTAGTCCTCTAAGCGGTTAACCAGTATAGTGCACATTCTTTTGCCAGAAAACTTTCGGAAATGAATAGACTTATCTAAACTAAAATGTGGTAGAAACTTTTTTCTTTCTCTACTTCTTATCTATTTTCCTTTTAACCCTGGTCCTGCTGAACCCTGATATGCCTTGGCTTTGCAAACAATGTAGACCCAGATCAGTTGGCTTCTGAAGAAGCCAACAGATCGGGATCTGCACTGTTTGTCATTAAGTATGTGAATTTGTATTAACTACCTGGATCAAGTAGTCTGATTGGCTGAAAATTAGATGTGGGCATGGCATCTTAACCCTGGTTCTGCTGAAGGTGAATATACCCTGCCTTTGAAAACAGTGTAGATCCAGATCAGTGGGCTTCTGAAGAAGCCAACTGATCTGAACCTGCACTGTTTGTCATTAAGTATGTGAATTTGTATTAACAACCTGGATCAAGCAATCTCATTGGCTGAAAATTAAAAGTGGGCAAGGCATCTTAATTCATACAGGATCACAAGGATTAAACCATCACATACCTGTTCTGTAGGTTGTCCATCATTCTCCACCTGCACAACACTTTGTTCAACCTGAGTGCCTGGTTCCTCAATCTGTAGGACTCTTTCCTCCACTTGACCACCTGGTTGTTCAATTTCTAAAACCTGGTGTTCTACTTTACTCCCTGGCTGTTCAATCTGAATGACATGCTGCTCCACTTGAGAAGAAGGCTGTTGTATCTGTACCACCATTGTTTCACCAACCTCTGACCTTTGAACTATTTGGGAGTCAAGCATCTTCTTGACCTCACGCTCTGTTGCCATATCAACCACTCTCAGAGTACCATGCTCATCTTGGTGTAAAATTATACGCCTCACCTGCAAATATACATGAACTATAGCTTTCAAAAAGAGGCATATATGAAAAATCAAAGACATTGATCAGCCTGTGCATCAATGCAGTCTGATCAGAGCCTTTATTTTCACCATCAGATTCTATAAATAGATTCTAAAAAGAATTATATTTGAGAGCCACATTTTTAATGACAAAGCCTTTGAATTTTTTTCTTACTGCTCCACTAAAATAAGTTGTGCTACTTACCAGAATAGCCTCATCAAGGCCATCCTATCTTATGCACACAACTGAAGCAATTCTAATCTGTAGACACAACTTATGGTTTGCTGAAGAAATAAGAAAAATAGCATTTAAAACACTCATCTTATCTATGGCATATAAAAATCTGAAACCTTGTATCATCAACAGTGCAAGGCTGCTCTGTTTAGAGCTCAGCATCTGAATACCCTATGTATTCAGACACAGAGGCCTATGCAAACAATTTACACTCAGATCAGATGCCACAACATGTGGCATCTGATCAGGAGCTACATGTTTTGCCACTCATCCTGCAGAATTTAAGGTGTCCTAATACTTAGGGTAAATATGGTAGCTTAAGATAAGGCACTTTTATCTAGCCAGAAAGCATTGACATTTTTATTACTTTTTTCAAAATTATAAACTATGTGTACTCATTGGAAGCATTTTTTTTAAAATTAGGTTTTCCAAAAAAGATCTTTCAGGAATACCATCAGCATGTCAAACAGTCTGGATCCAGATCAGGCCCGACATTTTGTCGGGCCTGATCTGGGTCCAAACTGTTTGCCAAGGTTATCAGCAGATGACAAAAGTCGCCACTAGTGGGGAAAGATTTTAATAGTATTATCATTATTAATTTATTAAATAAAATTATCAAATAAATTATGTTTTCAGAGAAAATAATTAAAAAAAAAAAATTAGATTGTCTTCTGCTAGATATTTGCTTGGTGCTTTGAGGATTAAGGACTGTCACACTTAACCCATTTGTGCCTGGCGTCCCATAAAAGGGACAATGGCAAACAGTGTGGGCCCAGGTCAGACGCTGCAGAATGCGGCGTCTGATCAGGGTCTACACTGTTTGCATTAAGTACAGGAATTTCTATAAATATGGTAATAATAAAAACTAACCAGACACCCCTTATACTGGAAATGGGACAGTCCAAAGAGTGAAGATAGAAGAATCCATTCGGCATAAATGGGTTAAAATAAAAGAGCCTTGGCCAACAACAAAATACAACAGTATATACAGTAACAAGAATCTGTGTTTACATACCGGTTCTTCTTCCTCTTGGCCCTCTTCCTCCTCCCCATCTTGATCTTCTTCTTTAATAAAGGGCTTGTAACCTCGAGGAGATCTTTTCTTCTTTGCCAGCTCCACAGAATACCCAGAATGCTGTGCCATATGACTTGTAAGGTATTCCTTACGGTAAAATGCCTTGTTACATAGCTCACAAACATGGTTTTTGACACCCATGTGATGAGACATGAAGTGACGCTTCAGACTCCCTGAAAAAAAAATGACATGCAAAATAGGGGTTATATAAATATATGATCAATATCAATCTTGATTTGTTTTTTGGTTTTGGGCACTCATCAAAATTGTGTCAGCACATTCCACATATAACACTTCTTTTCAACCAAAAGTATGGATTTTTTATTTCCTTCCTAAAAACATGTGGGTACTCATTAGAAGCACCTCAGTACCCACAACATGTTTTTATGAATGAAAAAAAAACAACAAATCTGGATACTCCCCTTATCTGATGCTATGCAGCAAGATAGTTCTAATGAATTTCAAAACCTGTTATTGTACCACATAAGTTAGGACTTAGGAGTGAAGAATTTAAGTACTACCTGTGTGAATTCTATTTTATGAGACATCAATAATGAAAACATGTGTAGAACATCGAAAAGTAAAATCATTTCACTATTGAAACTGCACAGGTTAGACCAATTCCTGACTCTAAATTCAATCTTACGGTCAAACTCTGAAGCGATACTTACATGTAAAACTAGAAATGTGTCCTGCCTGAAATGCAAATTGCTAATGCCGAATGCAGATGGAGATGGACAGACATGTTTGGTATTGCCTCGACAGGTTGAGGTAATTCAAAGTTGAGACAATTCAAATATGTACCCACAACATATGCTTTTATAAACATGTTGAGGTAATTCAAATGAGTACCCACAATATATGCATTTATAAAAAACCAGAATTCCGCAGAAGGTGACGTCGCACCTGCTGGGGCAAAAGTCACAGGACGTGGTTATTAAATAAATTTATATCATTCTTAGCTGTGCTTAGTTGGAAAAGTGACAAAAATTAAAGACAAGGATTATATGAATATAGGAATTTCATAGAAAGCATATGAATTTTCTCATATGATGCATGAGATATTGGGCTCAAAAAGTACCCAAAGTCTGTACACTTTCAAACAATCTGAGGTTCAGAAAATGACAAAGTTAAAGTGGAAAAAGTGACAAAAATAAATTTAAAAATCATATCCAAACCACGTGCACTTCTATAGACACATGAGAAAACATGTGCAAAGTTTCAAAAAGACCGGTTTAAAATTGTATGAAAAGTTGCAATCACAAGGTACCCACTGTCTAAACATCTGAGGTCAGAAAATGACAAAGCTCAAAAAGCACAAAAAAGTGATAAAAATATGGCAAGGATTATATGAAAAGCACATGCACATCTTCAGACTATGGAGAAAACATGTGCAAAGTTGCAAAAACATTAGTATAAAATTGTATGAGGAGCTGTGCTCACGAGGTAGCAACTGTCTATATATTGAGGGTGAATAATAATTAAGTTCACAATGTGGAAAAAAGTAAAAAAAAATAATTTAACAATTACATCCAAACCACATGCACATCCTCATACCATGAAGAAAACGCATGCAAAGTTTCATAATAATCTGTACAAAACTGTAAGAGGAGTTGCGCTCACAAGAGGTACCAACTGTTTACATATAAAAGTTCACAATGTGGAAAAAGTGACAAAAAATAACCTAACAATTATATCAAAACCACATGCACATCCTCATACCATGAAGAAAACATATGCAAAGTTTCAAAATGATCAGTACAAAACTGTAAGAGGAGTTGCACTCACAAGAGGTACCCACTGTCTATATACTGAGGGTGAAAAATGACCAAGTTCACAATGTGGAAAAAGTGACAAAAAATGTTCTAACAATAATATCCAAACCACATGCACATCCTCATACCATGAAGAAAACATATGCAAAATTTCAAAATGATCAGTACAAAACTGTAGGAGGAGTTGCGCTCACAAGACACCCAGGGTAAATGTTGATGGAAAGACGAACGGACGAATCGATGGACGGATGAAAACTTGCATGCCTAAGTCGCCCATGCTAAAGCAGGTGCGACAAAAAATAAGAACACATATCACATAAGCATCATTAAATACACCCTTCAGGAAGTACTCTGCTCATATTCCTTTAAAGAGTGCCCTTCTTAGAAAGATACTACATTTCTTTCCAGTAATTTCGAAAAACTTCAGTGGACAGTGTGGTAATTAGGGCAAATACGGTAGCTTATTTATCAGTTTAACTCTTAGCACTCTTAGCCCAGTTGTTCAAAACTAACGATGTCGTTAGTTAACGATTCGTTAAAATTTTAATCGAGTGATACACAAATTATGCTGAAATTTTTTGCTGAAAAAATGTGAGTAGCTTTTGCATTGCAAAAGCTACTCACATTTTTCAGCAAAAAATATCCGAATATTGTGTATTGAATCCGCTAGAACAGTTAACGAAATGACCCTTAACGAGCTCGTTAAGCTAATGACGCTTTGAACAACTGGGCCCTGGGTAAAAATTTCAGCAGACAACATTTTGAAATTTTTTTCTTTTCTTTATATATTTTGACAGTGACAAAACCTATTTTCTGAGAAAAATAAAAATATCAATTTTTCCTTTGCTGAACTGCCCAGAGAGTGGTAAAGGTTAAGTACTTACTTTGATGTCCAAAGACTTTAGGACATTCTGAACATTTGAATTCTGTTTGTAGATTGATGTGTTTAAAGTTTCTGTGTCGCTCCATCAGATGTCTTCTGGTGAATTCTCTGCCACAGATATCACATTTACAGGGCATACCCCCTCCCTTCCCATCATGCACCTTCAAGTGAGATTTCAGACTCATCTTACTCGCCATACGCTTACCACATGTATTACATCTGTAATATAAAATTTCATAGCTCTAGATTACACAGCTCCAGGTAAGATGCTTTTTTTTGTAGAAAAGTATTTAAAGTTTTCATATTTCTCTATGAAAAAATTTGTTGTGGCACTCATTAAGCGTGCCTCAGGGAGGCACTTCTAATGAGTACTCACAACAAATGTTTTTATTATGTGGATACCCCCTCTTATCTGTTACTACGAGATAAGGTACATTTTTCAACAAAAATAGTATTGATATTTTTTTTTATTTGTCCCAATATTCTTTATACTTGTTGGTACACATTAGAAGCATGTCAGAAAGGTCATTAGAGGTACCTCAGAAAGGTGTGAGTGCCACAATATATGTTTTCATGGAGAAAGAAGAAATATATCAATATATTTGTTTAAAAAAAAAGCACTTTATCCAGAACTATGCTTGGGTAACCATGTTCAGATGAGGATTATATGTAAAGTACTAAATTTCTACTATATATACCACTTTCTGGAATTCTACAAAATGGTCTTGGTATCACTGACAGGCTATTTTTTTTGTTTGTGTTGAGGTTTTATGGCCTAGTCAACCCAATGGGGTCATGTCAAGCATGGTCAATTTACCTAACCACACGTTTACTGGGCAGGCTTAGTCCTCTAAGCGATTAACCAGTATTGTGCACATTCTTTCGCCAGAAACTGACAAGTGCCCTTCTTGAATCAGCGGAGGGGAGAGAATGATGTAGAAAATATTTCACGATCAATCTCCATGAAAGAATGTTGCCGACCACGGCGGGGGTTGAACCCGCGACCACCTGGTCTCCAATCGGACGGCGCATCCAACTGAGCATACTGCATACTGACTTCAGCACTTTGTCAGCAGCCATGTTTCAAGATCTAGGATGGCAACCTATAACCAAGCGGCTAGCCTACAATAAAGCGGTGATGACATACAAAGCCATACATAATCAAACACCCCAGTACATAACAAACTTGCTAAAGCCGATATCAGAAACCCACAGCCGCATTCTGAAATCTTCAGTTAACGGCACATTGGCGGTTCCCAGGTCGCGGACATCTTTATATGATAAATCGTTCTTGATATCAGCTCCAAGACTATGGAACTCGCTTCCGTCATCGATACGAAATGCAACATTCTTAGATAGTTTTAAGAAGGGTCTTAAAGAAGTTCTTTAAATGAATAATTAGGGACACAAATGATTTCTTTTATCGTGCTCATATACATTTTTTTTTTTAACAGTTTTATATATATATAGCATACTTTTAAATGACGTATCCAGGTTTTTATGCGCCCTACTGTTTTATGGTTTTCAAACAGTGTATAAATGCACTTGACTTGGATGTTAAGATTTAGAGGATAGCAGTATTTCAGCTTTGAGTCCAGGAGACGGGGCATGCTGCCTGAACATTGGTTTTCAGCCACATGCAGCCTGTTTCTTGGACTCGAATGCTGAAATCAAATTGCATACCATACTATCATGCTATTAACTGTGAAAATTGTCTTATTTTATATGTGTTTTATTGCACATTTGTGGTCATGTATATATGTTTTGTGTTTTTTACAGAGGGCCACATGGTAGAATAGCCTGTGAGGTTAAATGTGTTCATCCTCTTTAAATATTGTAAATAAATAAATAAATAAATAAAAAGCCGCTGAGGCTGGCCTGACAGGCTTTTGTCATCCTGGATGATTTCTTTACTATTTTTTTGCTAAACAGGGTCAAACTGGTATGTTGATTTAAACTCTATTGACAAGATGTCATGAAATACAGAAAACAGGATATTTAAGAAACTGAGAATGGAAGGGTGATAATGAAAGACTCTGTGAAATGAAGCACCATTTAGTCATCAGCTGAATTCTGCCTTCAGCGGGATTTGAACTCGGGACCTCAGGATCTGAAGATGGAAGCACTAACCACTCTGCCACCTTGATACTTCTTAAATGTTTTCAAAACAAGAATGATAACTACGGACAACTTTTTCTCTATGTGACATTGAGCAGTCTGTACCAAAGTGTGTGATAGCAACATGCATGTGTATTTCTGAAGCTACAACAGAGGACTTGTTAAGGAGGGGTATTTGATGATATTCTGGGATAATTTTCACCAATTCTCCATAAAAACATATTTTGTGGGTACTCATTAGAAGTGCCTCACTGAGGCACTTCTAATGAGTACCCACAACATATGCTTTTAAGGAAAAATAAGAAAAAATATCCCATAATTATTACCAAATACTCCTTCTTAACAAATTCTCGTCACAAGATTACAGCTCGAAAATAAGGATTTTTATTTTCATTGTTAAAAAGTCAAGTTAACTGGATATACTTAATGGTTTGTCTGCCATTTTTGTATGAGGGAGACAACTTCTGTGCCTTCCTGTTTGCTTTAATGCACACCAAGCCCCTTCTGAAAAGGGATCTACTCTAAAAGAAAAGAATTTGCTCCCAAGGGGAGAAAATGTTTTCCTTTTAGAGTAACAGAGTAACCCCTTTTCAGAAGTGAGGCAAATAGTTTGACAGAGCTGTCTCCCCTGAATTGAATCCATTTCCCTTGTAGTAGATTGTTTCTCTGTAGATATGACAGACTTACAGGTATGGAAGTTCTCCTGTGTGTGTTCGTTCGTGTATGATCAATGATTTGCTGTTTGTATACTTCTTGTTACACATCGTACAAGGGAATGGCTTCTGTCCAGTGTGCCGGTATATGTGAGCTGAAAATTATATTTGAACCAGTTCAGACAAATAAAAAGAACCTATCATACGTATCTCATATTGATAAATCAAAATTTTTTTACAATTTTTACAGCTGACTCATAGGTCTATTAAAACTATTCAAAACAAGCAAAAAAGTACCTATCACATGTATCACATATTGTATATTAAAAATTACTTCCAATTTTTACAACTGATTCATAGGTCCACATGAAGTGAGTATTTAGAAGACATATTTGTTATTCATGCACTAAACCAGGCATCACTAGCATTCATTAGAATCATCTCAGTGAGATTATACCAATAAATACCAAAAGATATGTTCTGGTGCAATAACAACAACAAACATAATCCTGAATTACTACCACAAGTATTGCCATATCTGGAATTACATTCTTTTCTGGTAATTGTTCTAAAATTTCATTGGTACCAATATCATCTGTGGATGTGTATTCCACTAACAACAGATGATCCCATGCCAACCAGTGTAGATGAAATGAGCTGAATACACTTGGTACAGAAGTTATGGCCTGAACACAAATAAAGTACCAAGGTGTATAGCTCTAGATATATTACCTAGCAGGACCAGAGTTTGCCATACAACATATTATCTCCCCAAGCTGTAAAGACCCACCAAAATTCACCACCCTCATTAACTAGTTTAGATGTTATGGCCTGGGCAAAGATTTAGGCATGAGGTATAACGCAACAGGATCACAGTTTGCTATGGTACACATTGTCTCCATAAGACATGCAATCCCGTCAAACATGACATCCCTCCTACAACTGATTTAGAAGTAAATAGAATGGACACAGACTTTTGTATTAAGGGCCTTAACTCGAAAAAATCCTGCACCACACCAGTTTATGCATATCATCATCCTAAGATGAAAAATATGAAAATCAGAAATACTGTAGGTACTAATCAGAAATGCCTCACTATGGCAATGTTTATAAGTAACTACAATAAGTTTTGGAGCAAAATAATTAAGAAGTATCCAGAATTATCACCAAAATTATCATCTTGCATAGCTCCAGATCAGGCGCTTTTTTCATCTGAAAAATACAGATATTTTTCTTATTTCTCCATGAAAACATATGTTGTTGGTACTCATTAGAACTGCATCACCAAGGCACTTCTAGTGAGTACCCACAGCATGTTTTCATGGAGAAATAAAAAGAATATCATGAGGATAACCTCTCTTATCCAGAGATATGATCTTATCTAGAGCTTTGAAGAATTCACAAAACTTACTTTTGAACTTGTTTGGTCCATAGAAAACCCTATTGCATATATTGCACTTGTAGTACTGCCTTGGTTTAACAACTTTCTTTTGTGTTTCTTCAAGTTTTGGTGCTGTTGCGAGTGTTTCTGTTAGTCTGCTCAATAGTTCACTGTGAATGGTAGTAGTAGGTACTTCAACAGTGTCTTCTTCATCCTCATCATCTTCATCCTCATCATCCTCTCCATCGTCATCTTCAGTTTCTTCATTCAATAAGTCATCTTCATTCACTACCAACTCCACAGATGTATTAACTGAGCTGTCTCGCATCTCAACAGAAGAACTGGTTATTTTAGTTGGGGCAGTATTGCTACCTGCTACTTCTACTTCTGTCAGTACATTAGCAACAGCTCCTGTACCTTCTGGGAGAATGGACTTAACAGCTGCCATGGTGACAGGATCACTATTACGATTTAGCACAGATTCCTGTGCAGTGACAGATTTTAAACCTGCTAGTTTTGCAGATAAAGCATCTCCTCCTTCATTTATTTTCACAACAACATTTTGTGCTTTTGTGTCACTGCTGACAGAAGGGACAGAGTTATTTTCTTCTCTTTCACAGATTTCTTTTTTGTTTATTATGGGTTGGTCTCCTTTCTCTGTTATCTGAGTCTCACTGGGTGGGACCATGATAACTTTAATAGCTGATTCAGTAGTGGCTTTTTCTGTCTTAGCTTCAGATGCAATTGTTGAAACAAATATACCAGTTGGTTTCTCATTTTCTTCAACTTTCTGTTCTACGTGTTCACCTTTATCTTGAATGTTTTCAGTTTGATTTCCAGCAACATCATCTGACTTTGAGGCTGTGAAATTAGCATCATCCATAGTGGTTTCAGCATGTACCACTGTTACACCAGGACTTTTAACTATTTCAACTTGACTTGTTGCCTATAATATTTCAAAATAAAAAAAAAATAAATAAATAAAACTACAAAAGTGTATAACTATACAATGCAAGCTTCATACCTCAGCCACACTTAGAAATATATCAAACTGGCAATTATAGGGAGGTAGCCATGGTACATAGGTTAAATTTATAGTAAAAATGCACTTTGACACATCATAAAAGTGACTCTTATAGAGAGTGGCTGTTGTGCAGCGGTGACTGTATTTACCCTAAATGTTCAGACAGACAGGACTGAGCAAACAGTGCAGACCTTGATCATACTGTTTGCTATTCCATCATATATTTGGGTCATCATCTGACAGGTAACTAAACTGACTTGTTCTAATTTTGGGATAATGGTAATGTCTACCATTACCTAGGGTAAATATGGCATGTTACAGTACAACATGTGTAAGAGAGCCACCTTTGAAACTGACTTTAAATAATGGTTGATGTGGAAAACATGTCTGTCTTATAAAGGTACATCTCATGTAATTTTGCTAGTAGCAAAATTACATGACATGTACCTTTATAAGACACTAGCAAAATTACATGACATGTACCTTTATAAGACACTAGCAAAATTACATGACATGTACCTTTATAAGACACTAGCAAAATTACATGACATGTACCTTTATAAGACACTAGCAAAATTACATGACATGTACCTTTATAAGACACTAGCAAAATTACATGACATGTACCTTTATAAGACACTAGCAAAATTACATGACATGTACCTTTATAAGACACTAGCAAAATTACATGACATGTACCTTTATAAGACACTAGCAAAATTACATGACATGTACCTTTATAAGACACTAGCAAAATTACATGACATGTACCTTTATAAGACACTAGCAAAATTACATGACATGTACTTTTATAAGACAACTACCTTTCCACATCAACCACTGAAGTCAATCTCAAATAGGTGGCTTTCTTACACAGGTTTCACTGTATTAAAATAGAAGTAGTATAATTTTCTTGCATACCAGATACATAAATCTGAGGTTTTCCCTTGGGATAGAAATTGTTATCCTACCCATCCTATCCTACTTAGGGGTAAGATAAAAGAAAAAAACGGATGTGGTCGATCAAAGTGTAGGTTGTATAGGACCTCATAAAACATTGTTGTAAGTTGACATAATCGTGGCATGAAAAATGACATCAACTTTCAAGATGACTGATATTTATTTGTGTTGAGGTTTTATGGACCAGTCATCCCAATGGGGTCACATAGAGCGTGGTCAGTTTACCTAACCACACTTTTACTGGGCAAACTTAGTACTCTAAGCGGTTACCTAGTATTGTGCACATTCTTTCACCAGAAACTGATAATTGGGGAAGGGAGGGAATGACCATAGAAAATATTTCATTATCAATACTCCACAAAAGAATGTTGCTGATCTGGCAGAAGTCGAACCCACAACCTCTGATCATCAGTCATACACACATCCAACTGAGCCACCGAGGCTGGTAAGATGACAGATGTCAACTTAATTGTGTATCAAAGGGTGTGCTGCATTTAAAATCAATGAAAAAGATCAACACACTGGGAATTTAAAGGTATGCAAGAGAAAGAATCTGTAATGGGTGTTTGGTTTATATAGAAAAAATCTGTCCCTAGGCAAAACCTTGTGATGGCAGACAGTGACCCTAGGGATAGATTTTTCTATATGCACCGGACACCCATAAAAGCATCACGAAAACATACCTATATAATTTTGACCCCCTTAAACCCCACTTTTATATAGTAAAACTGGGGTTTATAGGGGTATACATTATTTTTCTTATTTCTGCTCGAAAACATAGATTGTGGGAACTCGTTAGAACCGCCTCGGCAAGGCAGTTCTAACTAGTACCCACAATCTATGTTTTGAACAGAAATATGAAAAATATCAGAGTTTTTTTATCTCAAAATTTTCAGATTTTGGAAGTGAAATCTTCTATATATATTTGAATAGGCATGTTTTCGTAATGGACTCATAATCCTAAATTTTGGAAGACCATAACTCCTTATCAGTTAGATCTGGGTAAACACTGTTTACTCAAGCACATCTATCGAAAATATTTAAGGCCAATATGGTATGTCTTTAATAGTAGTATAATCTTATTATTATACATGTATTTCTAAGCTGAACTCTGATTATTATTATACATGTATTTCTAAGCTGAACTCTGAGCACAGAAGAGTATGTGCAATTACAGGCAAACAAAACAAGAGGCCAATGGGCCACAATTCACTTAACTGAGTAAAACAGCCACTGCATATCTCAGGGGTGGGAATGATAAATCAAAAGAATCGCTGAAAATGTCCATACCCCCAATCCTCCCCAAACAAAAATACCATATTTCAAAAGCTTGTGTCATGATAAGAACTTTTATTTTTCTAAAAAATCATCAAAACCTCTGAATTCAGCTAATTCGCTGAAAATTCTCACCCCTGATAGCTACATATGCTATACAACATTCTTCCAGTATTGCCACAACATCTAGGACACAAATTTGACCATGCCGTAAAAAGGTCATCCTAGGATCATCATTTGAACGAACTTGGTAGACCTTGAGTCCCAAATGATATATACCAAGATTCAGCCTCAAAGCTGTCTTAGTTCTGGAGAAGAAAATTTTTTCAGTGTTTTTTGTTTTTACCATATATTGGCATGATGGCCATCTTGTTCAACAGTGTTACATAGCCCAGGGGAATGGGCAGATAACCCTAGGGGGACAAACTTTCGAGACTGTAACTGAAAAGATTTACAACTTTAATCATACATTGAAAGTTTCAGCCATCAGTCTATAAAACATTTGGAAAAAATGATTTTTCAACATTTTCCCCATTCAAATGTATAGGGACACAAATTTGACCTTGTCATAAAAAGGTCAAAGGTAATCTTAGGATCATCATTTGAACAAACTTGGTAGACCAAAAATAAGGCAACGATTATATGAAAAGCACATGCACATCTTCAGACTATGGAGAAAACATGTGCAAAGTTGCAAAAAGATTAGTATAAAATTGTATGAGGAGTTGTGCTCACGAGGTAGCCACTGTCTATATATTGAGGGTGAAAAATGACTAAGTTCAAAATGTGAAAAAAGTAAAAAAAAATAATTTAACAATTACATCCAAAACACATGCACATCCTCATACCATGAAGAAAATACATGCAAAGTTTCATAATAATCTGTACAAAACTGTAAGAGGAGTTGCGCTCACAACTGTTTACATATAAAGGGTGAAAAATAACTAAGTTCACAATGTGGAAAAAGTGACAAAAAATAACCTAAAAATTATATTCAAACCACATGCACATCCTCATACCATGAAGAAAACATATGCAAAGTTTCAAAATGATCGGTACAAAACTGTAAGAGGAGTTGCGCTCACAAGAGGGACCCAATGTCTATATACTGAGGGTGAAAAAAGACTAATTTCACAAGGTGGAAAAAGTGACAAAAAATGTTCTAACAATTATACCCAAACCACATGCACAGGACACAAATTTGACCATGCCGTAAAAAGGTCATCCTAGGATCATCATTTGAACGAGCTTGGTAGACCTTGAGTCCCAAATGATATATACCAAGATTCAGCCTCAAAGCTGTCTTAGTTCTGGAGAAGAAAATTTTTTCAGTGTTTTTTGTTTTTACCATATATTGGCATGACGGCCATCTTGTTCAACAGTGTTACATAGCCCAGTGGAATGGGCAGATAACCCTAGGGGGACAAACTTTTGAGATTGTAACTGAAAAGATTTACAACTTTAATCATACATTGAAAGTTTCAGCCATCAGTCTATAAAACATTTGGAAAAAATGATTTTTCAACATTTTCCCCATTCAAATGTATAGGGACACAAATTTGACCTTGTCATAAAAAGGTCAAAGGTAATCTTAGGATCATCATTTGAACAAACTTGGTAGACCTTGAGTCCCTAATGCTATATACCAAGATTCAACCTTAAAAGCTTTCTTGGTTCTTGAGAAGAATTTATGTGGTCCTAAAAAAAACTTAAATGCAAAACTTTTAACATAAAAATTCTATGTCTGTGACCTTGACCTAGAGGTCAGATAGGAGGGTGGGGATAGTACAGAATAAAATTTTGGACCAATGTCTATCATTATACCATACATGAACAAAATCCATCAAAGGGTTTGGAAATAATGAGGTCCTAAAAACTTTAACGCAAAACTTTGACATTTGCAGACACGGACGCCAACTCAGGTGGTACAATAATAGCTCTTCCTGAATGGTGTTCAGGCGAGCTAATGATCCCAATGAAAACAAAAATGAAAAAAAAAAAAAAAAAAATGCATTATGATGAAGCATAGTGAGACTTTTTTTATAGTTGTCACATGGCATTTAAAACCAGCTGCAATGATATAAAAATCTATAGAGGCTGCTCTTGGAAACACCGAACAAAATAATGAATGTGAATAGGAGCCTCAGTTTCATTCAGACTCTTAAATGGCAGTAATGTAGCTTGCCAGGCTGCATAAGCCCCCTTAGAACTGGCTTAAGTGGCACTCAATTCAAGATATCAAGCCTCATGACATTGGTAATGTCTGATGCTTAACCTTTACACTCTCTGGGCAAATTCAGCAGATAACAAATCAATGACATTTTTCTTATTTTTCCTAGAAAATAGGTTTTGACATTTCATGCAAATTGTCTCCTATGGAGACAATTTGCATGAAATGTCAAAACCTGATTTCTGGGGAAAATAAGAAAAGATATTTCAAAATGCTGTCTGCTGCAAATTTTACCCAGAGTGCTACACATTAAAAGTTGTTTACCTTTTTCATGAAGTATGCCCTGAACAGGAAATATCTATCAATAAGATATCTTCCATCCCTACTGCTACAGCAATAGTTGACAAAAATCTTCACATCCATCTTCATACCAAACCAGAAACTACTTGTTAGTACTTTACTTAATGTTCCTTTCAAATCGTGATGTTTTCCTGCAACAATTGCATTACAATAAAACAGTCATACAGCTCCAGATAAGGCACTTTTTCCAACCAAAAGGTACTGATAATTTTCTTATTTCTCCACAAAAGCATATGTCGTGGTACTCATTAGAAGTGCCTTGCCAAGGCACTTTTAATGAGTACGCACAACATATGTTTTCATGGAGAAATAAGAAAACTACTATGTAATTTTTTCACCCCAAGAAATATTGTGGGTATCACTAGAATCACAATGGTAGACAATTCCAGTGGGCTCACACCCACAAGTAATTTTTTGGTGTGAAAATAAAATTAAAAAAAAAATAAATAAATAAATAAAATCAATAAATAAGTAAAAATAAAAAATCCTTAACTATTCATTGTCATAATTATTGCTTTAACTATGTATGGTAACACTATTTATAGCACAAAAGAGAATTTCTCAATGTTACTCTCATATCATTCTGTTTGTTAGTTATTTTGAAGCATAAAAACTGAGAAAAAAACATTGTTATACAGCGCATTTGTAAGTGAACATAATGTGGCTTGTCACTTTAGAGAGTACAAAGTCTGGAATCCAAACTTACGACCTCTGATCTGCAGTCAGGTGTACTACCAACTGTGCTATGGACCCCCGGCTTTGTTGAGAGGTGACTGTTAGTGCAGATTCCACTGTACATTTGAACAGCAAAGCCTGCAAATCAACCTGCATCTCCATATCCATGCGATCTGATCAGGGTTTATCCAACAGATTCTTCAGTATTTTGAAATCTACTAGAGGAATAGTGAAAACCCAGATCAGATGGTGTTCATGTGCAATTTGATCTTAGTCTTCATTGTCTATTTGAGTGTGGTAAGGTCATTCGATAGACCTGAAAGATTTTTGCTCCCATATTGCCAAGACTGCAAAGTTTTCTAGACAAAAAAGTTGATTTCCTTGTATTTAAAACCTTTCAAAAACTGGTGCGATTCTTAACCCTTGTCCTGCTGAATAAACTAAGATGCCATGCCCACTTCTAATTTTCAGCCAATCAGATTACTTGATCTGCATTGTTGCTATAAATTCACATACTCAATGGCAAACAGTGCAGATTCAGATCAGTTGGCTTCTTCAGAAGCCAACTGATCTGGATCTACACTGTTTGCAAATGCAGGGTATATCCGGGTTCAGCAGGACAAGGGTGAAAAGTCTTCCTTTTATAAGAAGCCCCCCACCCCCATTAGAAGCAAGACAAACATTCCCATGGCAGGAGTTATTACACTTGGCAATGTATCCATTTCTATGTTGCAAAGGGAAATAACTTTTGACATAATCAGAGGAGCTGTAAAGGAGGAGTACTTGGTGATAATTCTGGGATATTTTTTCTTATTTCTCTATAAAAACATATCATTGAAAGTGACTCACTGAGGCACTTCTAATGAATACCAACAACATATGTTTTTATTGAGAAATGAAAAATTATCTCAGAATTGTCACTAAATACACCTCCTTAACAATTCCTCTGCATAATAGAGTCAAATACCTCCTTCAATATGAGCTTCCTCTATCAACTTCACTCTTTCAGCCGGAGATATTACCACTTTCTTCTTCTTCATGTCAGTAATAAACATCAGCTGATCTCCTTCAATTTTGAAACTATTGAGCTGCTTCCTTATCCCTGCTAATGACTCAGAATAACATTTCGAGAAGACATCATGATTCAAGAAGTCTCGGATTTCATTGTACACATTACAGTTATCATAACTGATCAGTTTCTGAAAATAAATTACAAACAAATCAAACATGCAAAAAAGTAAACCACTCATAAATGTTAGCTGTAAATCCTTCATATATGTAAAAAATTTATTGCATTTTTTAATGTGCAAATTACCATTTTGACATGTTTGGGACAGACAGGTCCTAGCAAATAGAGTAGAATGCACAAGCTGATCAAGGTCCACAATGTTTGCAACTCGTTGAGCTCTTCTTTGACATATCAACAGATAGTAAAATAGACTTGTTCAAATGTTATGACAAGTACGAGGGATGTTCGAAATGAATTGCTTATTTCTATCTGGAGACTTCAAATTTCAAGTTAGCCCAAAAGTACTCATTTCATGCCCTCGAAGTACTCCCCGTGGCTAGAAATGCAAAGTTTCAGCCGATGTATCCACTTCTTGAAGGCGTCATGGTACGCTGATTTGGGCACAGTAATAAGGTACTGATGAATGGCAGATCCAAGTGCCTGTCGGGACTGGTATTTCCGCCCAGCAAGGAATACTTTCAATTTCGGAAACAAAAAGAAATCACATGGGGCAAGGTCTGGGGAATACGGGGGGGTGAGGCAAAACAGTTACTTTTTCTTTCTTCAAAAATGCCGTAACTATTGCGGAGGTATGAGCTGGGGCATTGTCATGTAGAAGACGGACATGTTTAAAACCAGTGGCAGGGCGTCGTTTCTTTTAATACTTTTTCAGTTTCTTCAGTACTACGTCTTTGTAGTACTTTCCGGTGATGCTTTTGCCCTTTTTCACTGGCACTTTTATTGCGACTCCTTCACCAGAGAAGAAGATTGCATACAAAACCTTCTTTGTACTCAAAGAACGTTTGGCAATTATTGGGCGTTTGCTGTGTTTAGTGGCCCAGATCTTATTGCTAACCTTTCTGACGGGCTCAAAATAATGGACCCAGGTTTCATCACCTGTGACGACATTGGCAAACTGCTTTTTGTCATATTTTGGAAACATTTGAAGCAGCTTTTTGGCCACTTTAACCCGTTGCCTCTTTTGCTCGTCAGTCAACAGATGTGGCACCCATCTAGCAGAAATCTTTCTGACTTTCAAATGCTTCTTCAAAATAAGGTGAACCGTTGACAGTGATATGCCTACCTTTCGTGCAATATCACGAACTGTAAATCTGGCATCTCCTTCAATGATTTCCTTTATTTTGGAAACGATTTCTTTACGAGATGCAGATTTTGGCCTACCTGATTTCGGTGCATTTTTGATGGACTCTACACCAGACTCAAATTTCTTTTTCCACCGCCGAACTGTGTCATAAGACACACAAGAAGGTCCAAAAGCAGTAGAAATTTCAGTCATCAGCTTCTTCAAAGAACAACCAAGTTTTAAGCGAGCTTTGATGTAAGCCCGTATTTCATCTTTTTTGTCGACGCTTCTACCAACCATTTTTACTGCAGTGGTCAATGACTGCATGTATTCAAATGGCAAATTTTATGTCTTACACTTAGTCTAACATGTACATTTATACACCATTGCGTAGATATTGAATAACCCTATACAGGTATGTATTGGTTTTTATAGTGCCCCACGTGGATATCGCGCTAGAGGACAATAAGCAATTCATTTCGAACATCCCTCGTATGTTAAGAAGTGTTCCAGTATTTTGGGTAAATACAGGTAGTATAACCATATATCAGGGCCCAGTTGTTCAAAGCATTGTTAGCTTAACGAGCTTGTTAGTGGTCAAAATGTTAACAGTTCTAGTAAGTACAATATCTAATTCACAGTACAGCTTGCAAAAGCTACTCACATTTTTTCAGCAAAAAT
This sequence comes from Anodontia alba, assembly GCA_964016985.1. Lineage (NCBI taxonomy): Eukaryota > Metazoa > Mollusca > Bivalvia > Lucinida > Lucinidae > Anodontia > Anodontia alba. Next base: position 11,659,699 of record OZ024822.1, on the reverse strand, counting down.
ATTAGGGTATATGCCATATTTAATGATCAAAGTTTTAACAATACATTAACTAACAACATTGTTAGTTTTAAACAACTGGGCCCAGGAAATTGATTGGGCTGCTTCAAGCAAAAAGTGTCTTCAAATATGCTCAAAATGTGCCGATTCACATCATCTTGCAGGCATGCAAAGTCTCATATGGGCATTTGCTTTCCACTGAAATAGTCTATAGTATCCAATAATTCTGTTTGCAGACAGCAAAGGCCCTGATCAACTGTGCAGCGGCATATCGGCACAGTCTGATCTGGGCCTTCCCTATCCACACATGACCCTAAGGTATGCTTTGCGATGCCCAATTAACCTTAGTCCTGCTGAACCTGGATATGCCTAGTTTTAGCAAATAGTGTAGATCCAGATGTTGGCTTCTGATCTGAATCTGCACTGTTTGTCATTCAGCATGTGTATTTATATCAACAATCCTGATTAATCTGATTGGCTGAAAATTAGAAGTGGGCGTGGCATCTTAATTTATTCAGCATGACAAGGGTTAAGATATATCAGGAGAAAGAATCTTGTGCCAAAAGATCAAAGACAACTATTACAGATACTCTATTTATCCTAAATATTTAGACACTTAAACTGCTTATCATACTTGTCCTAGAACTTGGACAAGTCCATTTTACTACCTGTTGATTTGTCTAAATACTGCTGGGTGATGATGATAGTGAATTCAGGTCTCACAATGTGTCAGCCCAAGAGGGTCATTTACATCAATGTAGTATACACTACAACCTCTTTATAACATGGTTCATTATAACATAGTTTTGGATATAACACGGTTCAATGATTGATCCCAAAAATGTATAGATTATATTGAAAAATGACCATAAATGGTCATTTTTCAATATAATCTATACATTTTTGTTTGGATATAACATGGTTGTTTAACTAACACGGTTTATGCTATGGACCCAAACAATAGTGTTATAAAGAGGTTGTGGAGTATCAAGCTGCTTTTGTGTTGAGGTTTTACGGCCCAGTCAACCCAATGGGGTCATGTCGAGTGCGGTCAGTTTACCTAACCACACGTTTACTGGGCAGGCTTAGTCCTCTAAGCGGTTAACCAGTACTGTGCACATTCTTTCGCCAGAAACTGACAACTGCCCTTCTTGAATCAGTGGAAAGGAGAGAATGACCATAGTGAAATGTTAACAGTGCAGACTCTGATCAGATGCAGTCAGATCTATGTGTACACTATTTCCTTAGATCTGTCTTTCTCAATACTTAGGGTAATTATGGTAGCTCTAGATATGATGTTGTTGTTTTTACAATCAAAAATATGTATAATATCTGGATATCCCTCTTTTCTTGAACAATGTCTGTAGCATACTGGACATTCTCATTACAAATAAAAACGTAACACGATAATACCCTGCCATTATCGTGTCGTGGGCAGATAACTATAAAAAATTGATGAATTTTTTACCATTACCAATTCTAAAGCAGATCTCTATAATATCAATGCATATACCAAGTTTAGTGAAAAGCCATCAATATTTACACAAGTTATTGTCCGGAAACCAAAATAAGGACATGTCTCGGGCAGATAACTCCATCAAAAATTGATGAACTTTGCCCATTAGTAATCCCAAATCAGATCTCCATAATATCAATGCACATACCAAGTTTGGTGAAAATCCATTCATATTTACTCAAGTTATCATCTGGAAACGAAAATACGGACGGATGGATGGACGTCCTCACAGATGGACACTTATTGGGCACTCAATGTTAAATTTCCATAGACAAAAAATGTAAAAGTACCAAATGATAGAAGAAATATCCAACAAGACCCCCTAATTTTATCACTGTTATGGATGGAATAAAGCAAACTCTATGTAAAGTACCCAATATCTGCCTACCAAATATACGCCCACTTGTGGGCCCGTACAACAGATGGATGGATAGACAGACAGAGGAATAAAAAGTATTAACAAAAATATTCAAAGTTTCATATGTCTCCATAAAAACATACTGCTGCTGTCATTTAAATCATTCTGCTGAAATAACACAAAACACTTCTTTGTATTGTAGACAACATAAAGCATTTATACGGATACCACTCTTAAATGAATGGCGACATCGACTATAAAAGTTATGCCAAGATTCTACTTAAGCCTCTCTTCTTATCAGATTTTTTTCCCATAATCTCTGTCTGGTTTTTATCTGATTTCTTTTCCATATATTTCTTTGCCAATTCACCTTTCTTCTATTCACTCAATCTGGTTCTTCGTTTTCAGATTCCACCTACCTTCTCCTCTTGCATATTTTTCAGTGCCACTTTGATTTTCCTCTCATAATTTTCGCAGTCAGGGCAAGCCAAGGCAAAACTCTCACAGTCAAAGCTCTTGCCTTTCCAGTGCACCTCCTCCTCTTTTAGCTCTTCTAGCATTGCTGCTCGGCCCAGATGACCTGGCAAACATACAAAAGCAATGCTGCATCATGTTACTATTTTTATCTTAACCTGCTCCTGCTGAACCCAGCTATACCATCTTTGCAAACAGTGCAGATCCAGATCAGCTGGCTTCTGAAGAAGCCAGCTGGTCTGGATCTACACTGTTTGTCATTTAGAATATGAATTTGTATCAACAACCTTGATCAAGCAGACTGACTGGCTGACAATCAGAAGTGAGTGTGGGATCTTAATTTATTCAGCATGACAAGGATTAGGTATTAAGACAGATATGCCTGAGCATACAGTACAGACCCAGATCAGCCACTATATAACTTGATATCTGATCAGGAACTATACTGTTTGTTACTCATCCAGCCATATTTTTGACACAGCAACAGGAAGTAAAATGGACTTATTCAAATTTTAGGACACATATCAGAGGAACTGTTCAAGAGGAGTACTTGGTGATAATTACGCAATATTTTTCTCCAGCTCTCCATAAACACATAGTTGTGGGTACTCATTTGAAGTGCCTTGGTGAGGTGCTTCTAATGAGTATCCACAACATATGTTTTTTATGGAGAAATAAGATAAATTATCCCAGAATCCTCCTTAAAAATTCCTCTGAGTATGGTATGGAGAAAAGGTTTCCTAATATGTGTGATAAATACAGTAACACCGAACCATGTCATTTTCAAGAAGCTACCTGTAATATATATGCTAAAAGTGAGGGCTTATCTGTCAGACTGAATGCCATTTATCCGTGATGCCTCAGCAAACTACTACAGCGACAAAACAAACAAGTGCTGTACATGCCGTAATACATGCATGGTAAATGTCTTGGCTTATATCGCGATCCATTTATATTGTGATAGCGGACCTTGGACCCCGAGGACCATGATATTGGATCTACAGTGTACTGACTATCTGGTTTTTCCCAGGTGAGAGGTTATGGAATGTATAATAATTTTTATTCTTATTTTCCATAAAAGCTTTTTTTATATGTCATCTGAATGGCCTTACTGTGGCAGTTCCAATCAGTACCTATAACATGTTTTTGTGGAAGAACAAGAAATGTACATATACTTACAGCTCCAGATAAAATGATAACTGAGATAATTGAGGATAATTTTTATCATGTTTGCACCAAAAGAATCTTTCAGGCACTCACTGGAGAGCTGTCGCAGGACAGTTTAGCTCGCCTGAATCATGCTTTGCCTGTAAATATAGCCTTTTGAAAACTTCAACCAAAATCTCTAATGTAAAATTTTGAAGTTTGTGATCTTGATCTCAAGGTTAGTGAGGTGGGCAGAGATTGAGCAGCATAAAATTTTAGAGTATAATATCAGGCAAAGTATGTATAAGATCAGGCTGACACTTTAGAAGATATTAACTTCTAAAAACATTAACCAAAAACTTTAACATAATTTTTTTCTAAGTCCCGTCCCTGACCTTGACCTCAAGGTCACTCAAGTGGGTCGGGATGATACAGCATAAAACTTTACAACAGTATATAACACCAGCACAAGTAAGAACAACCTCCATCCAGAGGTTCAGGAGTCATAGCTTTTCAAAGACCTTAACCAAACACTTTAATAATTGTTGACATAGATGCCATGGTGATTGCTATAGCTCTACCTGTACTTTCATACAGGTGAGCTAAAAAGGGCAAAAATAATATCTTCTTAAGAGGAATTGATACACTTCCAGGCGAGGCAACTCTTGTCAACTCTTTTCGCATCCCTTCTGAAAAGGAGTCTATTTTAAAATGTCAGAATTTCAGGGATAAGAATATTCGCTAATAATCTGAAATCTAAAAATTCAGTCTAAAAACTACAATAAATATCTAAAAATTCAGTTAAAAAACTACAATTAATATTATTTCTTATTTCTCAATAAAAACATGTTGTGGGCACCCATTGGAAGTGCTTCTGGAAGGCACTTTTAATGAGTACCCACAACATATGTTCTTACTAAGAAACAAGAAAATCATTACGTGGATATTCCCTCTTATCTGGAGCTGTACAACTAATAATAAGTTTAATTATTAGTTTTTAGAGTTATTTTAGGTATATATTTAACCAAACAACTACTTTTGACACAAATGGATGGTCTTGTGAACAAGTGTAAAAGTGAAATTTCATGCTTAAAATGAAAGCCCTCAATCCTGAAATCAGGATTAATCCTGAAGTTTCCCATCCTTGAAATTTGTCCCCATAGGAGGGAATTCTTTACTTTTAGAGTAGACCCATTTCAGAAAGGCCTTGGTGTAGGAAAGCATACAGGAAGAAGATTCTTGCACATCAGATACGGAAATCTGGATTTAACCCAGAGTAGAAATTTTTATCCTACCCAGGGTAAGATAAAAATCGAAAATTCTCATGTGTTTGATATGCACTGGTTGTAATGATTGTCACCTACGCCATTGTTAAGGCTTATGTCACTGAATGTAATGACGCCATTAAATGTCACAGTAATGTTATCACAATATGGTAGCAAACGTCAGCAATCAAAGTGACTGCATTATTAAAAGATCTACGTTCAGAAATGAAAGGTGTGCAAGAAAAAGAATCTATCATGGGTATGAGGGGTAGATAGAAAAATCCATCCCTCGCAATCACAGTCTGGCATCACTCGTCGAGCCTCGGATGGAGTTTTCTATCTACCCCTCACACCAATGATAGATCCTTATGTATCCAAATTAACCCTTGCCAAGCTGAATAAATTAAGATGCCATGCAAACTTTCAAATTTCAGCCAAACAGATTACTTTTATTCAGATTGTAACTATAAATTCACATACTTAACAGCAAAGAGTGCAGATCCAGATCAGTTGGCTTCTTCAGAAGCCATCTGATCTGGATCTGCATTCTGTGCAAAGGCAAGGTGTATCAGGGTTCAGTAGGACCAGGGTTAACATTTTTCTTTTTTCTACATCAAAACTTATGTTATGGTTACTCATTATAAACAGAAGTGCCCCAGGTCATTACGAAAACATGCCTATTCAAATATATAGAAAATTTTATCTCCAAAAACTGAAAATTTTCAGATAAAAAAAACTCAGATATTTTTCATATTTCTGCACAAAACATTGATTGTGGGTACTCGTTAGAACCGCCTCGCTGAGGCAGTTCTAACGAGCACCCAAAATCTATGTTTTGAGCAGAAATAAGAAAAATAATGTATAACCCTGTAAACCCGTTTTACTATATAAAAGTGGGGTTTAAGGGGGTCAAAATTATATAGGTATGTTTTCGTGATGTACTTCTAAGAGTATCTATATCATGTTTTGAGGGAGAAATATGGTATTGGTGGAGAAATGAGTGAAGAAAAATATCATCACATTTCAGCTGAAATAAGACCTTTGTCTAGACCTATGTCAATCCATGGGTACTTACCATCAGGTTTATTATGGGCCCAGTCAAGTAATTCAAGTCTCTCTTCTTTAGATGTTATAACCTTCATCTGTGTCTTGGCTTGATCAGGAACATAATATAGTTCTGTGCCCTGTAGTCTATATTGTTTTGATGTTTCTCTAATCAGTCTCTTAAAATTGTACACAGAGTTTGGCAAATATGTTCCATTCGTAATGAACTGTCTGATTGACTTGTAGAAGTGATCTAGGTCAACCTGCATAAAACCCAAGAATACAGAATAGTCATAATTTTGGAGACTATTTGAGAATTTTTGCTTTTACTGAAACCAATAATATATGATAAGAAAACAACAACACATAAACCACCATGTTATAGCCTACCACTGGTACTTTTTGAAACTAGAAATGTCACTAAGCAATGCTTACAGTATCATGTAAAATTGTGAATGAAATTTCTTCGATTTGGATAAAAAAAACTGTTATCTCAGCAAACACACTTTTAACATCTATCAAAAGACCATATAACTCAGTCATGCAGACCTGACATATAAGTGTTATTTATGAACCGAATTTGTGTTTATTCCACAAGTGAGATGAAAGACACAGAAGTTATGGCATGTAAATAAACTTTTATCCATTATAAAGGGCCTTAACTTTGTACTATTTAACATTTTTTCAATGACCCCAATCAGGCTGCCCATCTGCAAAGTCTGATCAAAGACTTCTCTGTCTGCCTATAAACCTTGTGAGTACTGCAGAGTAGTGTTTTACAGCAAAGTCCTTGATCAGACAAAAATTCACTGCTTGATCTGGGCAATTAAATTATTTTATTACCGTAAGCTTAGTTCCCGACTGTTCAGTTGCTAAAGACAGATCTGACTCAGAGTCACTGGGGACCTCTTCCCTCTCCTCTTTGTCTGTGTTAATTGCAATATTACTAGCAGACACAGTGCTCTCAGGAACAACCTCAGATTCAACTTTTATTTTCTTGGTGTCTGGTGTTACAATAGGAGTATTGGCTTTCCGTTTCACAGGTGTTATAAAATTCTCATCATCAAATTGTTTAGGTTTTACTGAACCAGTTCTGGTTCTCGTCACAATACCTGAAACATCCAACAGAAAAACACTTCTACAAAATATTTCTTAAGCAAGTTTAAGATTCTTTTTGACTTAAAGGAATTGCACTGACATTTTGTTTTTCCCTCTACATGAAAACATATAAGTTGTGTGTACAAATAAGAAACACCTCACTGGAAACATATTTTAACCCTTAAAATGCCAAGAAAACCTGTATCTAAAAATGTCGTCTGTTTATGTTGTCTGCTGAATATTCTTGCAAACTTTTCAAACCTATTTTTGCATACAGGCAAATAGTGTGGACCCTGATAAGACTGCTCTTCAAGGAGCAGTCTGATCTGGGTCCACACTGTTTGCAAAAATGACTTTTAAAATCACAAGCAGACGACAAAGCAGACGACAATTGTTGTGACTGGCAGTTTAAGGGTTAAAGACATAAAAATAAGATGTATCTTGGCCATTAGTCTTATCGGCGATAAGAGACTGGACACAACAAAACCTAGTATACTGTCAATAAACAAGAGGCCCAATAGGGGAATTTAGGCCATAGATTATCCTATGAGCCTCTCAAAAATGTTAATTACCCTTCTGAAGGCCTCTTTGCCACCCTTTGCTGGGATCTCATAATCACCTCTTTATGCCATGCCTCTGATCTCTTTTGCATAGTGCCTAGGTAGTGACAATAAACTCATGACTGAGTGGTACTACTTTGAGTCTTATTTTAGCTATGTCTTTCAGGTGAAGTAACTCTTTCAAAATTGTTTTGCTTCCCTTCTGAAAAGGAGTCTACTCTAAAAGGAAAGAATTTGCTCCTAATAGGAGCAAATTCTTTCCTTTTAGACTCCTTTTCAGAAGGGGTCTTGTGTGCAGGAAAGCAAACAGGATGCCACAAAAGTTGTCCCCCTTTAGAAAAATGACGGAAAATCTACAAAGTGTATCCAGCCCTCTTATGTGTACATATTCACCAAAATATTCTGGGCCCAATTGTTCACAGAATAGTTAGATTAACAAGCTTGTTAGTGGTGAATATGTTAACTGTTCTAGTAAGTACAAAATCTAATTCACAGGTATTTTTCTGAAAAAATGTGAGTAGCTTTTTCAAATGTATATGCAAATGCAAAAGCTACACACATTTTTTCAGCAAAAATGATAGTGTGTATGCCATATTTAATGATCAAAGTTTTGACAATATGTTAACACTATTGTTAGTTTTGAACAACTGGGCCCAGACCTTCCTGAACAAAAAGTGGAGACTCAGATCAAGTTTTTTTTCCAGTAACTCAGATCAAACTGTTCATATAGGCACATATCCATCAGTCTGCAATGTTTGCCATTCTGCAGCACGTTTTTGATACATCACCAGGCAATCAAATGGGTTTATTAACCCTTGTCCTGCTGAATAAATTATGAAGCCACACCCATTTCTAATTTTCAGCCAATCAGATCACTTGATCAAGGTTGTTGATATTGATTCACATACTTAATAGCAAACAGTGCAGATCCTACACTGTTTGCAAAGTCAGGGTATATCCGGGTTCAGCAGGACAAGGGTTAAAATTTTAGGATAAGTACAGGCAGTATCTGAATTCAGAGATTTCGACTACTCCTTAAGCCTTAAACTGCCAATCACAACAATTGTCGTCTGCTTTGTCATCTATTTGTGTCAACTGGCCCTTTGGTTCAGGAAAATAAGCGAAAAAAAGTTTCAAGATGGCCGCCATGATGGCCATCTTGGATTTCCGATCCAAACAATTTAAGCTGTTTTAGATCTACAAGTCTTCTGAATGCTTCCTACCAAGTTTCGAGTCAAACAGCCGTTCAGTTCAGGAGAAGAAGCGAAAAATAGATTTTCAAGATGGCTGTCATGGTGGCCATCTTGGATTTCTGATAGGGATGATTTTAGCTATTTTTGATCTTCAGGTCACCCTGATGCTTCCTACCTAGTTTAAAGTCAATAAGCCTTTCGGTTCAGGAGAAGAAGTAAAAAATAGATTTTCAAGATGACCGCCATGGCAGCCTTCTTGGATTTCCAATCGAAACAATTTTAACCATTTTTAATGTATAAGTCACCCCAATGCTTCCTACCAAGTTTCAATTCAATTGGCTTTTGGGTTTAGGAGAAGAAGTGAAAAAAAGATTTTCAAGATGGCCACCATGGAGGCCATCTTGGATTTTCGATCAGCACTATTTTAGCAATTTTTGATCCTTGATCCTCAAGTCACCCTGATGCTTCCGACCAAGTTTGGAGTCAATTGGCTTTTTGGCTCAGGAGAAGAAGCAAAAAATAGATTTTCAAGATTACGGCCATGGCGGCCATCTTGGATTTCCGACTGGAATGATTTTAGCTATTTTTGATCTATAAGTCACCCCGATGCTTCCTACCAAGTTTCGAGTCAATTGGCATTTGGGATTAGGAGAAGAAGCAAAAAATAGATTTTCAAGATGGCCACCATGGCAGCCATCTTGGATTTACGATCGGCACGATTTTAGCCATTTTTGATCTACAAGTCACCCCGATGCTTCCTAGCAAGTTTGGAGTCAATTGACCTTTCGATTCAGGAAAAAAGGCAAAACATAGATTTTAAAGATGGCTGCCATGTCAGTCATCTTGGATTTCCTATCAGAACGATTTTAGCAATTTTTTATCTATAAGTCACCCCCATGCTTCCTACTATGTTTGGAGTCAATTGGCTTTTGGGTTTAGGAGAAGAAGCGAAAAATAGATTCTCAAGATGGCTGCCATGGCGGCCATCTTGGATTTCCAATCTGCAGGATATTAGCTATTTTAAATCTACATGTCACCCCGATGTTTCCTAACAAGTTTGGACTCAACTGGCCTTTTGGTTCAGGAGAAAAAGCGAAAAATAGATTTTCAAGATGGGGGCCATCTTGGATTTCCGATTGGCACAATTTTAGCTATTTTTGATCTACAGGTCACCCTAATACTTCCTAGCAAGTCTGGAGTCAATTGGCCTTTCAGTTCAGGAGAAAAAGCGAAAAATAGATTTTCCAAGATGGTTGCCATGGCTGCCATCTTGGTTTTCCCATTGGCACAATATTAGCTATGTTTGATCTACAAGTCACCCCGATGCTTCCTAGCAAGTTTGGAGTCAATTGGCCTTTCGGTTCAGGAGAAGAAGCGAAAAATAGATTTTCAAGATGGCGGCCAATGCGGCCATCTTGGATTTCTGATCGGAACGATTTTAGATATTTTTGATCTACAAGTCACCCCGATGCTTCCTATCAAGAATTAAGTCAATTGGCCCAGGGGTGTAGGAGGAGTAGGCTTTTAAAGCAATTGTTGATGCCGCACGACGGATGACGCACGACGGACATTGACTGACCACAATAGCTCACCATGAGCACTACATGCTCAGGTGAGCTGAAAAGAAGTAAGAGAAAAATCTAGGGAGTGCCACAATCACAAACTGCAGCCCTTCCCAGACACCAAGAGGACGAGGAAACAGACAAAACCAAACAAGCGCAAATCGAACAAACATACAAAAAGCACCAAGACTTGCTCTCTCTTCCCCAAGCGAGGTAATCGCAATGCTTAAAGGACTGAAAAACACAAGAACAAAATAACACATGGCAAGACATAAAACAAATAACCCACATTTGAGTAAAAAAAACAAAAAACACATTTCAAAATGACCAAAACCGCAACATGCCTGATTTATTAAATTGCAACCTTAATAGTTGTAGTACCTATCTGTATGAAAATAAACATTTTTCTTATTTCTCCATGAAAATGTGTTGTGGATACTCCATGAGGCACTTCTAATGAGTACCACATGTTTTTGTGTAGAAATAAGGACAGTATCAATATTTTCTGGTTGAAAAAGCAAAATATTTCCAAGTCAGAGTTATTTCCCTTACAAGTCTATCCCTAATGATCCATTTGAATATCCCCATTACAAGTCTACCCCTAATGATCCACTTGAATATTCCCATTACAAGTCTACCCCTAATGAATATCCCCAATTACAAGTCTGCCCCTAATGATCCACTTGAATATCCCCAATTACAAGTCTGCCCCTAATGATCCACTTGAATATCCCCATTACAAGTCTGCCCCTAATGATCCACTTCAATATTTCCATTACAAGTCTGCCCCTAATGATCCACTTGAATATCCCCATTACAAGTCTACCCCTAATGATCCACTTGAATATCCCCATTACGTCAGCCCCTAATGATCCACTTGAATATCCCCATTACAAGTCTGCCCCTAATGATCCACTTTTATATCCCCATTTCAAGTCTGCCCCTAATGATCCACTTGAATATCCCCATTACAAGTCTGCCCCTAATGATCCACTTGAATATCCCCATTACAAGTCTGCCCCTAATGATCCACAGGAATATCCCCATTACAAGTCTACCTCTAATGATCCACTTGAATATCCCCAATAACCTAACATTTTTACCTCTGTTGTCTATGGTTTCAACAGATTTGTCCTGGCCAGGTGGGACAAACTTTTCATCATTTGACACTGGTGTTTTGGCAGCTTCCTTAGCAACTGACTGGTTTATGCCCATCATCACATCAACAGTCATTTTCTTCTGACTCATCGTCATAAATGGTTCCATCATGAGAGATTTATCAGACTCTGACAGCTGGGTGTCTGCGAAGCAGTTCTGAACTAAGACTGATGGTAGCTGTATTTCTCTGAAAGATATATACAGCAAGTCAAACACACTAACAGATATAGTGTCAAAGTACTGAGTAGCAACATCTTTGTTATTTTACACAAACAAGCAAACAAAAAAACAAGAGGCCCACGGGCCACAGTCCGCTCACCCGAGTGACATTGCCACTGCAGATATGCAGATGTTCCCAATAATATATGCAAAGATTCAGCCATAAGGCATCCTCGGTTTTGGAGAGTAAGATTTTTAAATGTTTTTTCCCATACAAATGCATAGGGAAGCAAACTTGTACGACCATTATTTTAGCAATTTTGGTAGATCTCCCGTCCCCAATGACTTATGCAAAGATTCAGCCCCAAGTCATCCTCGGTTCTGGAGATGAAGAGTTTTAAAGGTTTTTACTATATATGGGCAAGGCTGCCATCTTGGTCAACAAACCGCGACCATTTTAGCTATGTTTCATTCCCCCAACCTAAGGAAGCTCCATATGAAATTTGTGCAAAATTGGCCCAGAGGCTCCAGAGGAGAAGTCGTTTGAAATTCTGAACATTTTTCCCATACAAATGCATAAGGAAGCAAAATTGACCTTACCATAAAAAGTTCAAATGTCAATGTACGGCCATTTTTTTAGCAACTATGGTAGATCTCCAGTTTCCGATGATATATGTAAAGGTTCAGCCATAAGGCATCCTCGGTTTTGGAGAACAAGATGTTTAAAGGTTTTTTCCATACAAATGCATAGGGAAGCAAACTTGACCTTGCCGTAAAAAGATCAAATGTCAATATACGACATTTATTTTAGCAATTTTGGTAGACCTCCCGTCCCCGATGACTTATGCAAAGATTCAGCCCCAAGGTGTCCTTGGTTCTGGAGAAGAAGATTTTTAAAGGTTTTTACCATATATGGGCATGGCAGCCATCTTGGTCAATGGGCCGCAACCATTTTAGCAATTTTTTGTTCCCCCAATCTAAGGAGGCTCCATATGAAATTTGAGCAAAATTGGCTCAGGGACTTCAGAGGAGAAGTCGTTTGAAAATGTTAACGGATGGACGGACGGACGGACGGACGACGGACAAAAAGTGATCACAATAGCTCATCCTGAGCATAGCTCAGGTAGCTCAGGTGAGCTAAAAAAACAAACAAACAAAAAAACAACAACAACAAAAATCTAGAGCAAGTGCCAGGAGGGTCACGAATATTCCCGGCCGGCACCATTTCTTAATTATAAAATATTTTAAAGTTAATGACAATGATATAAGGCAAGATATAGTTTACATTGTCAGTCTCTGAGTGACACTGATCTATCATCCCAAGCACAACTTTCCTGGATTAAATAGTCTTCAAGACATAAAGCAAATTTGCTGGGCCATAAAATATAGGTCACTGACCTGCACATACTTGAGAAATTAATCTGATGGTCACACTGATGCATTATACCAACTATGATGTTAATCCATTAAATAATCTAAAAGATATTAAGCAAAACCACTAGACCATGAAATTTAGGTCATACTGATTTATATTAACTTTGAGGTGAAAGTTTGGGTCACACTGTGTCATTATATGTAAATATGACATTTAGGTATTAAAAAGTGGGAGATATAAGACAAAATCACAGGGCTATGAAGTATAGGTTACATAATTCCAAAATATGATAATAATACATTAAATTGTCTTCAAGATGTAACATAAAATCACAGGGCCACTTTTAGGTCAACTGTTGGATCATACTTATTCATAATCCCAAATAATGATGTTCATACATCAATTAACATTCAAAATATGTGGCAAAATTACTGGACTATGAAATATAGGTCAAGGTGACTTACATATGTTATGCTGCCAGTTGTGGTGTCACTAGAACAAATATTCCAAGTATCACATTAATCCATGAAATAGTCTTCAAGATATAAGGCAAAATCACTGGAGCATGAAAATATGATCACAATGACCTTGACTTTATTACACTGAATGTTGATGTGATAAAACATGTCTGATGCCCATCCTTCTTTAAGAAGTTGTTTGTATAAAGAAACTGCAACATACTACTTTATTGAGGCATTAATCCATGAAATCGGCTTCAAAATATGTCAAAATCAGTGAAGCATGAAAAGAAGGTCATGATGACCCTTGATATTATTACACTGAATGTTGATGTGATAAACATGTCTGATGCCCGTCCTTCTTTAATAAGAGGTTGTTTGTATAAACAAACTACAATATACTACCCTATTGGGGGGTGGGGGGTGGGGGGGGGTCCTAGATTTTGACCTCTAGCCCCACCCTGGGGCATGACCCAGAGGTCCATAGATGTAGAATGGAAGAGAACCCTCCCAAGTACCCCAATACCAAATATGAAAAGTTTCTGATCAGTGGCTGCAGAGTTATAAGCAAAAGACAAAAACCTCATATAAAACTTTGATGTAAACATCACACTATTTTCTAAGTCTGTGACCTTGACCTTGGGTCAGCAGCATCAGCAGAATGATGTCAGCTATTCTGTAATCATCTAATAGTAACAGTAACCATACATCAACATCCTAAAGTGTAAGCTTTCAAAAATATATGCAAAAGGAAAAAACTTTACGCAAAACTTTTACGCAAAATGTTAACATTTGTACGGATGCACGGACGGACAGACGAACAGACAGAAAGATGAAAACTATATACCCCTCAACATACATGTATTTCGTATGCTGGGGTATAACAAGAGGGCCATGATGGCCCTGTAACGCTCACCTGAATATCTTACGAGGGTCCTGCAAAAAGTTTTGTCACTGTGTTCGGATTACTTCAGTGCTACGTTTTATTTTTATTACAAACCTTCAAAGTATTCCCCCTTTACTGAAACACTTTTTTGTAACCTTTTTACCCAGTCATGAAAAGCAGATAAATAGTCTTCTTTTGGTATCTGTTGGAGACACTGATAAATAGTGCTGCCAAGAGAACTTCTAGACGTATACTTATTTCCAGAAAGCATTTTCTTAAGCCTTGGAAATAAAAAGAAGTCACAGGGACTCAGGTCAGGTGAATAAGGTGGATGGTTTAAAACTTTCACCTTTTCAGAAGCCAAAAAAGACTTAACAACCTCACACTTATGCCAGGAGGCGTTGTCATGTAAAACGTGGACTCCTGACCATCCTTTGGTTGGTCGTTTCTTATTGTAAAACTCTTTCACTTTCTTCGGTACTGAATTCTTGTAGAATCGGCCAGTGACTGTATGACCAGATGGACAAGGCACTTGAGCGACTGGCCCACTTGAATTAAAGAAAATTGACTCCTCCGTCAGGCAGTGATAACCACGCCCACGTGAATTTCCTTAGACAAACTTTGTATTGATATACCTGTGCTTACCTGTAAAAAACACATGTTGATTTGTTTGTCTAACTAAAAAACATAGACAATTACCTTATTAGCTATTTTGAATGGTCAGTTGCAGTTGTCAGTTAAATGGTTATGTGACTTGATGGAGGAGTCAATCGCGTACAACATCTTTTTCGAACTTATGGTTCTCTTGGCAATACATGGGTATTTTTTATCTTTTCGCTTCCATTGCTTATTATCAGCCCTTCTTTCTGGCTCAAACATGTGCACCCAGGTTTCATCACCTGTTAGCAAGTTAGAAATAACCCGACTATTACAGCCTTTCTATGTTTTCAAAAGTTCCCGGTCACATTTAAGGCGTTGTGTCTTTTGCTCCTCAGTGAGCAAATGAGGTACCCACCTAGCGCAAACCTTTCTCAGGTCCAAACGCTTTTTCAGAATTGTTTGCACACTGCCTTCTGATATGCCAGTACAACTAGCTGTATCTTCGACAGACAATCGTGCATCCTGTTCAACCACAATCTTTTCAGCAGCGATGTTAACCTTGGTAACAGAGCTTTTAGGCCTTCAAGGACGGGTATCATCTTCAACAGAAAATTTCCCAGCTTTAAAAGCTTTAATAAACGTCAAAAAGATTGTCTTTGGAAACAAAGAACACACTACAGATAAGAAAATGGGAGTCTTGGTTTTACTGACTCTTCAAAAGCAGTAATGAAGTTTGCAACACTGCTTACGACCTCTAGTGTATACATGAGCAGAACTCCATTTTCAAAGATTCCACAATAGGCCCAATGATCCCAAAGGAAATGAAATATAATCTGCACTATGGTAAGAGACGAAGAGACGTTCTACCGCCGCCACACGGCACTAATACCAGCTGCAGTGTAGTAAAATAAACATCAAAAACCCACCTAAAAACTGTGCGCACTGAAATGGTCTGAGGTCCATATATACCACACAATTCATTAAATATCTGCTTTGAATCTATATTAAGCCTAATGCGGCATTTCATATAGCTATGAATTTCAGTCTTCTGGTCCATCTTCCAATATAACAAAAAAATTGGTCAGTGTATATGACTGCATCTATTTCAATTTGAAATAACTCGGTCAGTTGGAAAGCAATTTGCACGAAATAAATTAGTATCATTAGCTATTCAACACACCATTCAAGTGCAGTGAAGCAGTTTAAATTATACCTGGGATAAAACCAAGGAAGCCTGTTAGTGACAGAACTTTTTGCACCAATCTCGTAACACTTTGAGAACTTGACCTAGAACTGATCAAGGCAAACATTCTGACCAAAATTCATAATGATTATATTAACAAGTAAGACAATATAGCATGTCTAATGGACTGTGAAATAGAGGTCAAGGTCAAATATGGATGACTGCACTCAAGAGGCCATGCTAAGATGTATGCATGTATTAAGTATCACTGGCTGTAGTACCAATAATTACTGAGAAACTGACCTAAACAGAAAAATTTAAGAAAGTAACTGAACAGTGAAATATACGTACCCTAGCAATCATCAAGGCAAACATTTTGAGCAAGATTCATGATGATCACTTAAAAAATGTGACCTCTAGAGCGTCAACAAAGTTTTCCTTTGATTTGGCCTGGTGACCTAGTTTCTGATATCAAGTGACCCAGTTTTAAACTAGACCTAAACATCATCAAGACAAACATTTTGAGCAATATTTATGATGATTATTTAAAAAATGTGACCTCTGGAGTGTTAACAAGGTTTTCCTTTGATTTGGCATGGTGACCTGGTTTTGACCCCACGTGACCCAGTTTCAAACTTGACTTAGAAATCATCAAGACATTTTGAGCAAATTTCATGATGATTGCTTTAGAAATGTGACCGCTAGAGTGTTAGCAAGGTTTTACACTGATGTGGCCAGGTGACCTAGTTTTTGACCCCATGTGACCCAGTTTCGAACTTGACCTAGAAATCATCAAGACAAACATTTTGAGCAAGATTCATGATGATTGCTTCAAAAATGTGACCCCTAGAGTGTTAACAAGGTTTTCTGCTGATTTGGCCTGGTGACCTAGTTTTTGATCCCAAGTGACCCAGTTTCAAACTTAACCTAGAACTAATCAAGACAAACATTTTGAGCAATATTCATGATATTTGCTTCAAAAATGTGACCGCTAGAGTGTTAACAAGGTTTTCCTTTGATTTGGCCTGGTGACCTAGTTTTTGACCCCAAGTGACCCAGTTTCAAATTTGTCCTAGAAATCGTCAAGACAAATATTTTGAGCAAGATTCATGATGATTGCTTGAAATATGTGACCGCTAGAGTGTTAACAAGGTTTTCCTTTGATTTGGCCAGGTGACCTAGTTTTTGACCCCATGTGACCCAGTTTCGAACTTGACCTACAAATCATCAAGACAAACATTTTGAACAAGGTTCAAGATAATTGCTTCAAAAATGTGACGGCTAGAGTGTTAACAAGGTTTTCTGCTGGTTTGGCCCAGTGACCTAGTTTTTGACCCAAAGTGACCCAGTTTCAAACTTGACCAGATCTCATCAAGACAAACATTTTGAGCAATTCATGGTTACTGCTTCAAAAATGTGACCGCTAAAGTGTTAACAAGGTTTTCCTTTGATTTGACCTGGTGTCCTAATTTTTAACCCCAGATGACCCAGTTTCAAACCTGACCTAGAACTCATCAAGGCAAACATTTTGAGCAATATTCATGATGATTGCTTCAAAAATGTGACCTCTAGAGTGTTAACAAGTTTTTCCTTTGATTTGACCTGGTGACCTAGTTTTTTACCCCAAGTAACCCAGTATCGAACTTGACCTAGATTTCATAGGGGCAAACATTCTGGGCAAGTTTCATCAAGACTGGGTCAAAACTGTGACCTCTTGAGTGTTAACAAACTAATTGTTGACGACGAACAATGGACGACGATGGATGACGGACAGAGGGTGATCACAATAGCTCACCCTGAGCTTTTGCTCAGGTGAGCTAAAACCAACACCACCAACAAAACAACAACATATTTGAGCTGCAATTTATACATTCTGGACCCAGTTGTTCAAAGCGTCGTTAGCTTAACGAGCTTGTTAAGGGTCATTTCATTAACTGTTTTAGTGGATTCAATATACATTATTCTGATATTTTTTGCTGAAAAAATGTTAGTAGCTTTTGCACTGCAAAAGCTACTTACATTTTTTCAGCAAAAAATTTCAGCATATTTGCGTATCACTCGATGTAAATTTTAACGAATCGTTAACTAATGACATCGTTAGCTTTGAACAACTGGGCCCTGGTATGTGCACCCATTGAAGACTCAAATCAGCCTGTGCATCTGTCCAACCATATCAAAAGTCTTTGTTGTCCACATGAAGTAACTTTGCATCATTGGCTATCCAAAATGTGCCAAGTAAAGATTCTAAGTAAACTGCAAATGCGCAGGCTGATCTGAATCTTTGCTGTATGTCTTTCTATCGGTACATTTTCTCAAACTGAGGCTCATTTCATGTCACTCAAAACTACCATGCTGAGGCAATTCATAGTAATTCTATATATACAGGATCTTACATGAGTGGTCATTTAATATGAAATTTATGAAACCAGTTTGGGTAATTTTTGGTATTTGCGAGCTTTAGTGGGCAAAATACCTAAATTACCCAACAAGTTTCATAAATTTCATATTAAATGACCACGAATGTAAGATTCTGTTTATCACATGACCCTTGTGATGACAAAAATGCACAAAATATATTAAGATACGGCTTTCCATAGCTAAACGAACAACTCATTACCGAAGATTCAGTAGTACTACACATAAAAATAGCTTGCATATTATTTGATAACTACCGAAAATAACCAGAAACAAGATAAATATGCCATTTATTATCCATGAAACTGTGGGAATTAATGATGATTTTTTTATTTGAGCTAATAAATATTTCATTTGAATAAATGAATTCAAAAATAAATATTATCTTCAACATCATTCAGCGAGTCAATACGTCACTGAGATTCAGTAGGGAAATGCCCCGAAGTCAGCTGTCGTATTTAAAGGTCATTGACCTTGATCAATACAGTTTATACGGTGGTTGATACATCCAAGTAAATGACATATTTCAGGAATAAAGAACATTTTAACTGTAGTTTGGATTTTAATTTGACACTTTAATTGATATGTTATCCTCCAATGCTTTTTTGGAGAAGTGAACATTTTTTTTCATTGACTGACGACATCGATGTTGAAAGGGCCTCCAAATAATTATGTTGCCGGAAAACATTGAATTTTAACCACTATGAATATTTCTGGTGGCCGTGTTATTCCCACTGTGACTGTGTTGTGTCTTCCTCTTCCATCGGTCTGACATTTATCGTTCATCTCAAAATTATCTCGAAACTGAAGGCAGGATCTGCTTCAAAAGTGAAAATTGTATCGGCGAACACGGACACCATCTTGGTTGCTATCAATCAGCGGAGTAATACGAATATTAATGAGGGTAATTAGGCTAACCAATGGGAAGCCTTGCAGGTGTATTTACATGTGTGGTTGTATGATTTTTATGACATGGGTTATTTCACTGAATAACTTGACAGTCATATGATAAATCACTTTATTACTTTGCTTAGGTCCAGATAAAATGACGATTCTACAGATAATTTTTGTTACTTTTGCACCAACATATTTTGTGGGCACTTGCTGTAATTGGTCCACTGAGGTATACTTTGGTGGGGCAATTCTAATGAGTACCACACAATATGTTTTGGCACATGAAAACATCAATTATCACCTCAATTATCATCATATCTGCTGCTATGACTTACTACAGCCTTATCTTTGATAGTCATTGGATTACTACTGACAAAATTGCAACTGTTTCACTCCATCTTACACTATCTTCAACCATTACTACTGACAAAATTGCAACTGTTTCACTCCATCTTACACTATCTTCAACCATTTGTTGGGAATGGCAAAATTAAGCCAAATTTTAAGACAAGTCAACTGCTAAGACAGATAAATTTTGGATTAAACAATTTACATTTGCACCAAAATATACTTTGGACAGCCAGGCAATTCCAATGAGTAACCACAAGATATGATTTAAAGCAAAGCTAAAATTATCCTAAATTATCACAACAATAAAACCTGTTGCAGGACAGCTTTTCTCGCCTGAATCACACTTTTGTCTCTAAAGCTTCAAAAAACTTTAACATAAACATCAAGGTTACTTATCTGCGTTGGAATGGTACAATATAAAACTTCAGACCAGTATCTAAAATGACGGCAAGTATGATCTACTTTCATCTAAAGGTTCAGAAGATACAGCCTTTTAAAAACTTTAACCAACTCCACCGCTGACGTGACTGCTAGAGCTCTACCTGTACTTTCATACAGGTGAGCTAAAAGGTGCCTTAATAGGAGATACAGCATATTCAGACACTTTCTTTGGGGGGAAGGAGAGGATGGGGGATTTTTTTTTTATAAAAGTACTGACACGAAATATGTTATGCATGGTTGGGGGTAATGGTGGGGATGAAGTTGGAGGCTTGGAGAGGGAGGACTCGCTGCATATAGTGCAAACATCAATAGTTCAGCCTGCAGAAGTCTGATCAAGGCCTTTATTTTGTTTGCTTTTTTTTCCCACTTAATACATTCTGCATGTTTTACTAAGGCTGCAAGCAAACTGCAAAGCGAGTGGTCACACTGTAGCGGTATACTTTCTTTACCCTTGTCACACTGAATAAATTAAGATGACATGTCCACTTCTAATTTTCAGCCAATCAGATTACTTGATCCAGGTTTTGATGGTTGGCTTCTTCAGAAGCCAACTGATCTGGCTCTACCCACACTGTTTGCAAAGACAGGGAATACCCGGGTTCAGCAGGACTAGGATTAACCCTAAATACTGGACCACCCTTACTCCTTAACATACTTGTCCTAAAATTTGAACAAGTCTATTTCACAACTCTCGTATATGATAGAAATCATTATTTACAAAGTTCAAAGGCTGTAACTCCAGAAGTAGTAAACAAGATTTATAGTTCTTGTGTATTTCATTTTGTCCTATGATGCTTTTTGTAAAGCATCTCAAATAGGTTTCAAGATACAGAGTGGACACAAGTACATAATGGGAATCACTATTTACCATGTTCAAAGGGATGTAACGCCAAAAGCATGTAAGCCAGAGTTATGGTTCTTGTGTTCTGCATGATGTCTCATGGAGCTAAATATTTGTATAAAGTTTCATGAAAACATCTCCAATGGTTTTCAAGTTACAGAGCGGACATGAGTATATGACAGAAACACTAATAACAATGTTTAATGGGCCACTACTCTGAAATTAGAAAAACCAGAGTTGTTTGTGCATTCTGCATGTTGTCTCATGGTGCTTTTTATTTCTGTAAAGTTTCATCAAGATATCTACAATGGTTTCAAAGTTACAGAGCCAACACAATTTTGTGATAGACAGACAGACTGACCTTGGAAAAAACAATATGTTCCCAACTCTGCAGGAAGGAGATATAAAAATCTTCTAGCAACTTCCATTATCTTATCCTATGGTAGGCAAGAAATTGTTCTTACTAACCTTGAATGGGCAAGGAAAGATGGTGTATAATCTGCTCTCTGTGGACAAGATGATCTCAGTGGTAACAGACAGAACTCAATACAGTTGGCCCATGTATTTGGATGGGAAGCAACAAAGACTGCTAACATATCTTCAAATTCATCATACAATTCTCCTGTAAAACACAAGTGTATGACAAAATGATATTTTAGAGTGGTATGATTATCATCATAGCTCCAGATAAGCAGGGGTATCCACATAATATTTTTCTTCTTTCTCCATGTAAACATATCTTCTGGTAATCATTAGAAGTGCCTCTGCATGATTTACCGATATTAAATCTACCTGTATTCCGCTATGTAGTATACGCACTGTATTATGACGGCATACAAGTCATCAAGGTGCCTAAATTAGATATGGTGGATAGCCTACAAGTGTTGAAACCAGACCCATCCTCTGTTCACAATTTTTGTTTAATATTGTTAGTTTTCATATCATTTTCCAGTATAATAAAAAACCCTTTTCAAGTAATTATAATTTTATGGAAAAAGTTGACTTTATAAGCCAATAAACTTTTCTCTTTAATTTTTTTTTCTCACTACTAAAGCTGTCTTGAAGACTCTCATTCTGAGGCAAAACTCTCACCAATGATTCTTTAAGCGGATTACGCGGATGTGTAGGCTAATCAAGGCCATCACTGTCCATACTCAGTGACCCAATGTGCTGGAAACTTGAATTGTTTGATCTAAATTTTGCCTAAAATATGCAACAACGGCGCCACAATATCATTATTATTGTCATTATTAGCAGTATTAGTAGAAGTAGTGGTAGTAGTAGTAGCGGTAACACCATCTGCTCTACGTATATCTAGCTCAGACTACTGTATAACTGTCTGGTTCTCCCACGATCAGCATCACGATGAACAAAAAAAGTGACGAAACAACAATAGTTTTAGTATCTTATTTTGTTCATGCGTCACAGGTCTGCCCAAAATCACAGGCTGATGTACAGTCGAACCTCGTTATCTCCAACTCGCTTATTTCGAATTACCGCTTATCTAGAAGTGAAAATCTGGTCCCTGTTTTAACAGGAAATTATGACAACAGGTAACAAAATGATGTGGAAAAGAGGAGAAATTGCTCCTAAAGAGCAATTTCTCCTCTTTTCCACATTATTTTATATATATATTTCTAACTTCAGGAGTCAAATTACACTTTCATTTGTTAAATGTGGTTGTTCAATTTATAGTTTTCCTCACTCTCTCAACTCTGATATGTTGAGGTACGGATATCTCAGTGAGTCCCTTGGAATTCGAGATAACGAGAGTCGACTGTACCTCTTGCAGTTTTCACTCAATGGTACCAGAGAGCCTGGCTGTATAGTGAAGGGAGTCAATTAATTTTTGACAGTGTGGCTTTATACATTGTAATTAGGAGCAGACGATGTTTGCATTTTTGTTGACAAAGATGTTTATATGCAGCATTTCATTTATTTATGTATTTATTTATTTACTGGATTAGTTATCCTCTCTTCTAATTTATCATTGTTTATAATTTAGATACGGCTGGTAAAATCTGGTTTATCTACTTATTCATTTTGTTCTTTCACACAAGAAAGGATATTACATATGATTAGACAATATCTGTTAACTATTTTGAATGCAAAATTTTGTGACCAATATACTGGTATTGCAGTGCGCTACTGAAGAGGACTTCAAACAGCCATAAAACACACAAGGTTGATCTGTATTGGTGTGTTTTCGGGCTGATTAGTACAGTTTGAATTCAGCATATGAGCATGCGATCCAGACTACACTGTGCACGTACACTGGAAATAAAACTTTATCCTACAATCTATACAAGTACAATGAAGATGTGGATTAGCTTCTGTGCATCAGCGTTAACTGATCAGGATCGTTCCTAAATTATGCTAGCCATGTCCAAAGTTTTAGATGCACAGACTGGTACTTTTGTGTGTGTGTTTGTGTGTTGTGTGTGGAGGTGATATTATGCATTTGTGTACAACCGATCTAATATGTTCATAGATTGACATGTATACATGTAACATTCCATCTTTCTTTGTAATAACAAGCCTTTTAAACTAGAAAATGACTAGACCTTAATATACATCCAACCAGTGCACACCTGGTGTAATGGTCAGTTTCTTCTCCCATCCAAATCTTCTCCCAGGGGAAGAAATGGACCAGTTGGTTTGGTTTCTTCCCTTGGGCAAGAAATGGACCGGATGGTTTCTTCCCACCCCTCCTCAATCAGTTTCTTCCCCATCCCCCTTGAGATTTTTTCAGCAGCAGGCTCAACCAATTATATATGTGTCAAACATGGTGGTAAATCAAATCAAATAAATCAAATAAAATAGCCTTCTGAAGTAGCAAGAGGTATTATGAACGTCCAACATGAAACCATAATTTTGGCTCACATTTTGGCAGTTTTTTTATCCCTTACATAATGTTCTGGGCCTTCAAAAGTTATGGGCAAGAGTTCTGAATGATGCATAAATGATCAAACTAAAGTAATTTTATTTTTTCTGGCTTTGTTATTTTAATCTATTTGTCACTTAAACATAAGAACAAGAATTTATATTTAGGTAAAAGCTAACCTTTTTAAATAACAAATCCCTTAATCTTATAAAAAGAACCTCCTTCAGAAAATCCGTGCAACCCTCATTTTTAGTCACTGAGGGAAAATCCTGAAAACATTTTTTTTGCTAATTCTTGTATATATGTTACATCTCTACTTCCTAAATGTGGACAACTACCAGCCTGGACATTTACCCACTTGTTTCAACATTCTTTTTTCAGTTTCAATATGTTTATTACTTAATCATAACCAGGTAATTAACATTTTTGGATGATGATAAAATAAATTTGTGGTAAGTTAATAAGCTATACTGGTAGTAAAAAGGAGGGGGTTAAAAGAATTTGTAAACTAAGTAAGTTTGAATAATTGTTAAACTTTGAAGTACTTTAAACAACATTAAACTTTGATCTAATATTCATTAAGATACGAGTATGTTATGGTAATTAGTATAATTTTGTATAAAATAATTTTGCAGAAAAATTCAATAATTGCTATTTGTGATTTATTAAAAAAATATATCAAAGGAAACTTTATATTGAAAAAAAAGAGATGAACAAAATTTGAAGGAAAATAATTGGTTTTCTTATGTTTCCAATTAGCTCATTAGTCTTGCAAACAAACCGGTAGTTAAAAGGAGTGGATTGAAAGAATTGAAAATGTTTTTAAACTAATACATTTAGTATGTTATGGTAATTAGTACAATTTTGTATAGTGATACAGAAAAATTCACTTATTGCTGTTTATGATTTATGAAAAAAAAAAAATATATATATATATCAGTCACTCTGCTGACGTCCGCCATATCGTGACGACATTACTGTGGCGTAAAATGATGTCATTACATTCAGTGATGTAAACCTTAACGAGAGCGTATATAACGTCTATTGCAACCAGTGCACATCAACTTTCTGCAAGGTCAAAATCTTTCATTTCATCCTTTCATCTCTGATATTAAGTCATTATCAACTAAAACTCTTGAATAAATACAAAATCAATTTTACCAATAAAAAAGGAATAAATAAATGAAAAATATTGTCTGACAATTTACAGATCACTTTTAAAACATTTAAGGACAGTTTTATCAAAAATATTTTTGGGTAGGTAAATGTCCTCTTTTAAGTTTAGAGGGGTAGGTAAAAGTCCAGGTGGGTAAATGTCCAGGTGGGTAATTGTCCTACACTCATACTTCCTGTAAGTTTGAGACACTAAAATAACAATTTTACCCTGAGGCAATTTTAATTAGAGCGTTTACAATACCTGTGTTTTCCACAACACATTTAGTCAACATTATGTCAACAGATCCCTCTTGTTTCAGAAGCTGAAGAGCTTTAAGTGTTGCTGTTTCTAAAACTTCATCTTCCTGGCTCATCACAAGTCTACCCATCTGTCCATACCTACAAAACAGATCTCAGGACTGACACATACATGTATACAAAATACACTTTCTGTAAAGTCAAGCTGCTTGCTGGCTTGCATAGCAGATAGTACTTTTGTCTTGCAAGCTACATTTAGGTACTGTTGATTCTCCCACTCAGAATGCAGAATTTTTCCAATCAATCGACACCTAGCTGACAGACATGCCACGGGTTGGGTCAGAGCTTATAATTCTACTAACGGGACTATCAGCTCCCCAGTATAGGTGTGCAACCTGTAGTGTGCGGGTTCTTATCTGATTGGCTGCTGACTGAGAATTTATCAGGAATACAAATTAGTTCTCTTAGAGACACTGGTATGAAAATCACTTTCATCTCTGCAGTACTTCATTAAATGTTTACAGGAATAATAATTACACATGCCAGTTGCAAAGTCAAAGAAAAAAACATCAACAGACAACATTCTGAAATACTTTCTTTTTTTTTTTCTTTGATTTGGGTTTTAGAGCCCTTTCAAGAATATTTCACTTATATCGAGCTGATCGTTCATCAAAGGTGAGCGAAAACCGGAGACCCTGGGGAAAAACCATCTGACCATCCATAAGCAGAACTTGGCTTTCCCACATGTGACCTGAGTGAGGCTCGAACCACAGCGGCGAGCAACCTAATGGATTAAGAGTGAACTCTCCTATCCACTAAGCTACGGGGCCCGCTCTGAAACACTTTTCTGGTTTGTTCCAGAAAACAGGATTTGACATTTTGTGCAATGTCAAACCCTGTTTTCTGAAAAAAAAAATATCATCAAATTTTTGACTGTTGAATTTGCCCTGAGCATGGTAAAGGTAAAACTTGAAACCATTTCTTAATCTGATATTAATTTGGAGCAAGGGCTATACAAACCCATTAATGCCAATCACTGCTGAAGCAAACTTGCCAATGATATGGCACTTTTCCTCCTGTAAGTCGTTTTGAGGGTCATAGCTCTGTTGTGGTTATAAACTTCTGATTAGGTATAGTAAGAACAAGGAGGTACAAGGTGACAGACAGTAGCACTATGTGTGCATGAATGATTCATGATAGCATGTAAATTGTACATATGTATGCACAAATATATGCCGCTAGCCTAACAGGAATTATAAATGAAATAAATGTACAATTATAAATGAAATCACAATAATGACAAATTGGTGTTTTACCTTCCTTTCAGCAGTATTCAATCTATTTTGAGTCATTTCAAGACAATGAAGAAATATTTTTCTTATTTTTTCCCAGAAAATAGGCTTAGATATTTCATGCAAATTGTCTCCTATAATTGGCATGACATATCAAAGCCTATTTTCTGGGAAAAATAAGAACTACGGAGACAATTTGCATGAAATATCAAAGCCTATTTTCTGGGAAAAATAAGAAAAATATCATCAATCTGTCACCTGCTGAATTTTGCCCATAGCATCCTAAGTATTAAAGGAAGCCCCAGTTCTGAAATGTTTGAAATACTAACAAGCCAATTTCATGTTTGCAAAAATTGTTGAAGGTAAATTGATCTCTTAAATCATTGCTACTCCCTGGCTTATTCACTAGATGACAAAGTGATGACAATTTTCTTATTTTTTCCCAGAAAATATACGCCACCGCCAATGCCGAGGGTAGTACAATAGCTCTCCGTGAACATTGTTCAGGCGAGCTAAAATGGTACAGTAAATGACAGCATACCTGCATACCAGCTTGAGAATGCTGTGTGCTATCACTGACGGTGATACAATATCCAATACAAATGCCTCAGGCCAGAGTGAGTATCCATCTAGAGCTATCAAGATATACTTGCTTTTCTGAGTCACCTTGAATGGTCCATACAGACGCAGGTCCACCTGAAGAACAAAAATCAGCTGTTTTAGTTGTACCTATGTACTGAACAAAAGAGATGTGTTGAAAAAAGCCTTCTGGCCAGTGTGTCTATATGCAGATGCAAGTACTAGCTTTCACAAAAAGCATGGCTACGCTTTGTTATATAGCTGATGGAAGACTGACAGAAGTCAATATGACCTGAGAGGTCAGGGTGACTTTTATTTCATTGTCCAGTCACTGTTCATTGTATTAATGGATTAAGATGAAACCTGACATTTTACTGTCAATCTTCCACCAGCTTTCACATTTTTTGTGTGCTAAGTGTAGACTATGCTTTTTGTGAAAGTGAATACTTGGTTATCTGAATCTGTCAGCTACTTCATACACATCTATTGAGTATAACATGGTGTGTGAATAATCACATTTAGTATTATATTGATTAATTTCAATCAGTTTTAACATTTGTTATGTGCTCAGAGAAGACTAAGCTTTTTGTGAAAGTTAAAACTTGTTTATAATAATGTAGAGCAGTCCACTGAAAATAGCACTGGCCTGGTCCATGACCATTAATAATGTGCTTCTACTGGACTGGCCTGGTCCATGACCATTAATAAGGTGCTTCTAGAACAATGGCAATTTAGATTGTCCATGGGCATAGATGATAAAGTTAACACTTTCAGTTATATAAAGATTGATTACAGTACAGTGAAGAACGAAAGACAGAAAAAAGAGAAAGAAAGAACAACAGAAAGAAAGAAATTACTTCATTTTGCTATGTGCATGTAGCTTTTTAAAAATTCCATTTCATTTTGTTTAAGAAATAAGTTTTTTTTGCTACATTTTCCACATTATGTACATGTACATTAAAATTGGCATGTTTGGATTCAGTGTTTCTGATTTGCTTCAACTGAGATATTAGGTCCGGTTCCATAAGGTCACTGATGCATTGTGGATCAACAATGGATTCACTTCCATATCTCTCCTCATCTTTGTGATTGCCTACACACATGGGCATAGACAATGAGCTCCAGATTAAAGTGTCTACAAAGCAAGGATCCTTTTTATAAATACATGTACTTGCATGTTTCTACAGAAAAATATGAGAAACGTTTGCCTTGATACTCCTATTATCTAGAGATAGTGCTTAATTTTACATTAGCAATTAACATTTTCGTGAAGAAATGACAAAAAAGAAAACATAACAGAATAAGAGCTGATGCAGGACAGCATAGCTCGTCTGAATTGTGGTTTCGTAACACTTGCCTTGGGCAAAGTCATATGAGAATAAAACATAGGGAAGTAACTTACATACTTCAAACTTTAGGTCATATTGACTAATAATCGGAAAGCCTGAAGTTTATACAGGCAATACTCATCAAGACACATGTGTAAGACAAAAATCATTAGACCGTGAAATACAGGTCAATGTGACCTATATTTTTTAAGTCAAGCTTCAAGTCATACTGACTCATAACAAGAACTGATTTTTATACACCAAATATTCTTCAAGATATAAGGTAAAATGACTTATAGGTCACTGGAACCAACATGTACATTTATTTTGAGGTCAAACTTCTGGAGATACTGATGGATAATTTGAAAGTATGGTGTTTACACATGAAATACTTTTCAAGATAAATGGTAAGATCACTGGACTGTGAAATATAGGTCACTGTGACCTACATTTATTTTAAGGTCAACTTTCTGGTCATACTGTCTCATAATCAGAAAGAATGCCATTTATACAGTGCATGAAATACTTTTCAAGACATAAGGTTAAATTACTAGGCTATGAAATATAGGTCACTATGACCTACATTTATTTTGAAGTCAAACTTCAAGTGACTCATAATCCAAAAGTACAATTTTTATACAACATATATTCTTCAACATTGCCATGGTAAAACTACTCGACTGTAAATAGCTCTAAGGTAAACTCACTTGACCATGAGATATGGGTCATGCCTACTTTCACTTTATGACCTAAAAGTGAATGTAACAAGGCCAACCCAAATCTAACCAAGCATCAGTCCAAGTTGTTTTCATAAGCGACTGGTAGAAAAAAAAACCCAAACTTTTACAGGAGTCTTAGGTTTTGGCCTCTAGCCCCACTCTGAAGCAAGGACCCTGGGGTCCAATGTATTGAAAGTCTAACATCAAGGGTACCTGTGGTCCAAATATGAATGGTTTCAGATAAGCGGTTGTTGAGATATAACTTTTGAAAACTTGAACATAAAACTTTAAAGTAGAGTGATGGGAACCCAGACAAGGATGTGGATGACCTGGGTGACTACAATAGCTCTCCATGTACTTTGTACAGGTGAGCTAAAACCAATTAAATCTGGATATCCCTCTTATCTAGAGCTATAAATCTACAGCGAGCCATTATCAACCCATCAAGGTAGCTGACCGGCCGATAATGGCCCACTATAGATTTATAAAGAATGCTAGCTAGGCTACTTGCCCTAGTCGGACACAATACAGGCTTCCTTATGATACTTGTCCTAAAATCTGAACACATCTTGGTAACTAACATGCAGCTAAAAGGAGTTGGCTGAAAAGCAAACAGTATAACACCTGATCACCTCCTAAGCAGTTTGATCTGGATACGCATTGTTTGCTCTGACAGGTCAGTCTGAATATCGATAGTTCACCTTTTACCAATCTCTGGGCAGATTCAGCAGATGAAAATATTTTCTTATTTTTCCCAGAAAACAGGCTTTGACATTCCATGCGAACTATGCCTTTAGGAGAAAATGTGATAAAATATAAAAGCCTGGGAAAATTAGAAAAATGCATTTCAAAGTGTCATCTGTTGAACAATGTTTGTATTAAGGACGATGAGTTCAGGTTTAATGAAGTGCCAACCCATAAGGGTCATTTGCATTAAAATGGTATATTAACTTTGTTTGGTATTGAAACGGCTTTAATGATCCGTCATTGCATTAAGGAAGTTCAGGAATCAGATTCCCCAAAATACTCTCTGGGGCTTCAAAATAGTGATGGTTGGAAGTCAGGACCTCCAAGTTTCCAACATACACTGCCATTTATAAAGCAGATTTAATTTGAACTATTTTATTTAGTATTTAAATGCTATTTTAGATCCTTAAGAAGAAGAAATTCACATACTGATAAAAAAATATGGTAAAATATGAAAATTTATTTGAATGCTAGTGTAAGGATCGGCCAAACGTTTTAACCGGCATGCTAAGCATTAACCCATTGGAGTCAGGAGACCCATAAATGGGTAAATAGCAAACAGTGCAGACCCAGATCAGACGCTGCAGAATGCGGCGTCTGATCTGGGTCTCCGCTGTTCGCAAATAGTTTTTTCCATTTTTCTCTGGGAATATGTAAATCTCAGAGCTGGGCATACCTAAAACTGAAATTGGACTCTTCCAATATATAGTGTGGGAGAGTCTATTCAGTATACAATGGGTTAAGGCAAACATAAATACATGTGTACATTACCCAAAAACTTATATAAGATACATACCATCTCCCAAAAGGCTTTTGCTGTCTCTCTAGCAAAACCGTGGGATTGCTCAAAGATAGACTCAACATCATCAGTTGTTGACACCACCTCAGTGCCAGAAATACTGAGAGAATCGTCTCCTCCAATACTAGATCCATCATCAAAACTCCCGTCAGTCACTGACGCACTGCTACTGATAACAATGCCGGAACCAAGTCTAGGGTTCCTTTCTAAACACACGGGACATTGTCGAATATAGTCTCGAGCAAACTTATGAATCCCAACCCAATAATACTTGTCTGTTACTGGCTCAAGGGTCCTTTCAAGTCCTAAATGTGTTCCTATAACAAAGAAAATGAAGACAATTACACAGGAGATTGGAAGTTATCCTGGGTTTCCCACCCGATTTTTAAAGCTTCTATGATATGCATACATGTATATATAAGATTGGCTGCATGGTTCTTTGCTGCATGGTTCTTGAAAACAGACATACGTCGAGTGCACTGGCATGTTGTAAACTTCTATATGTGACATAAAAGTACAATGTAGAATAAATTTGTGTCTAAGGGGCGTGGGGGTCAATTATTTTCCTTTTTTTTTCTTAAAAACTGATATTCTTATTGTGGGTTTTCAAGAATACACCAAGCTATGCTTATAACAGCCTAAAATGTTTGCAAAAAAATGACTTTTATGCACAAATCACGGGTGCACTATACATGTATCTATTTATCATACACAGTTACACTGTTCATCACTGATGCATATACATGTACCTGTACCCTAATAATATTACCAAGGTTCCGTTATTTATAAATAGGACCGGTATAGTCTGTTCATTCAGGTATAATATACTGTAGGTAAATTTTAATATGGTCATGTTCAGTCCAGCAAAAAGTGTGCTAAACTTAAAAAATGTCTGTGTAACGTACTGATACTTCATTATGTGACGTCCAAACCCTTGGTAGTTTACTGATCATGGAGCTTACTGGTTATTGATTTTGGGGCTTTTTGACAGCCTCGATACCACCTCTTGCCCGAACATACCGGCATTTCGATATAATATGTCATATTCAAAAATACATTTGTATGCCAAACTGTTTGATTGGGCAAGCAGGGTAACAAGTACTTTATATAAAATATTTTCTGTTTCCTATATAATTTAATAGAATACATAATTTTAATCCAAATTTGAACAAAATTGTTGCTGGAGCTACAAAGATGATTAAATACAAATCGTAAATAGAACAGTAAATAAACTAAATTATCTTAAGATTTCGGTGGCAATGAGTTTGGTTCACTGAACCTGAGATTCTGATAACTTCTTGAGTATTTGTTAATGGAAGATCTCCAATCTCCTTACAATACTACATGACACAGGGTACCACTCACTGAGACATGTAGTTCCAGATAAAATCTGTAATTAAAAGATAATTATTGTTGCTTTTGCACCAAAACCTATCAGAATCAGAATATTTTTACTGGTGATACATCAATAGACATTCATTCACCAGGGCCAACAATTGCAAAGCCTAGTCTCTAGATCTCACAAGTGATGTGAATCTAGCAACAGGGTCCTCAGAACTTTCAGCAGAGATTATAGATGCAGGGAGTGCATTCCAATCCCTAATGGTGTCTGGGAAGAAACTGTACTTATAAATGTCAGTTCTAGCATATGACAATTGAAATGCAATTGGATGCTGATTCTTACTGCGCCTATTTGGGGGTTGAAGGACTGCGGACTGTGCAGCCGTTGCAGTCTTGAATGGTCATAAGGCAGTGCAATGTGACTCATGAGAAATGTGGATACATAATGTGGGTTGTCACTGTAATCACCAAAATAATTTGAATAATTCTAAATGAAGAGGAGTCAAACAGGAGTATTTCTGGGATAATTTTCTCTTATTTTTCTATTGAGTACCCACAATGTATGATTTTATGAAGAACTGGAGAAAATTATCCCAGATTATCATTAAGTACAGGGTACTCCTCCTTAACCCTTGTCATGCTGAATAAATTAAGATGCCATGCCCACTTCTAATTTCCAGCCAATCAGATTACTTGATCTGGGTTTTTTTATAGAAATTCACATATTTAATGACAAACAGAGCAGATCCAGATCAGTTGGCTTCTGCCAACTGATCTTAATCTACACTGTTTGCTAAGACTGGGCATGTGGTGTTCAGCAAGAGAAGGGTTAACAAGTTCTCTCTCATCTGTATTCAAAGATTTTAGTTGTTTTTGCATCAAAAACATATCAAATTTCTTGTGACAGTGTGTTCTCACAGGAATTATCAAAATGATTTCACAAAGTACCAAAAGATATACTTTGTTGTACAAACAACAAAAAATATCATAAATTATCATTTCAGCTATCATTTTATGGGGCTACTTACAATGTATATAATCTAGGTGATCGCTATTGACAGCCAGCTGTTACCAGCAAAAGTCAATAGCCACTTCCTATAATCTATTATTGCCTGACTTGGATTTGGCAAGGATAATATGTATCATTTTCTGATCCAGTTATAGCATGTGTTTCTAGAGCCTATTTTTCAATCCTAGTGCTATTATTACTTTTTTTCTTTCTCTTTTATTGAAAAAACATGGTCTTTTTAATCACCACCTTTCCCTTTACTCGCCAAGCTCTCCTTACGCATCAGCCGTCAATAAAATGCCTAATTTCTGTGCAATGGCAAAAGAATGTGATATATTTTTCTTTTGAACTACACAGTAACAAGTTTAACCGTCACTGAAGCGCTGTTGTATTTAACCAGAGATCTGTAATCTCTCAAAGAACTGGAGTTTTACATGCCTGTCTGTCACCAAAACAGCAAAATCTGACCACCCAAGTGCATCGGGAGAAAAAAGATTTTTGTTCTGTATTCGCTTTAAGGACTACAATTCTGGTCTGATTATATGGGAGACTAAATAAGAGGTGGAATTAGGCAAGCCTGATTCTGAATTGCGACGATCATGCCAAAATGTCAGCCTTATTTCGACTGACACCCACCTTCAATGCTACCTATTAACTGACTCTCCACATATTGTATTGTTATAAATTATGTTGAGTTAGAGGCAATCAAAATAAAGTTTAAACTAACTGACTCTCCACAACCACCTCGGGAAGATTGTACGATTTTCTTTTCACCACACAGTGTTGCGCGTATGGAGATAAGCAGCCGTGTATTTTCAAGACCTATTTTTCACACATTTGTTTTCTGATGTGTGAAACTAATCACTGCATGCAGTGACAAACAATATTCCTACATTAATCTACCTGGTTGTGCAGCAAAGATATCTGAAAAGTACACAATATAATTGCCCAAGAAAAAGACAGAATAAGCACAATGATTGACTGATCACTAATTGGTGCAATTAGCGTGCAACTACTTGAACGAATTATAAACACAAGTTTGATAAAAAGTTTATAGTGAAATAGATATTTATAATAATAATGTTTTCAATAATTTCAATACTGTCCTGGTTAATTATAATGAAATAAACATTTATAATAATAATAATTTTAATAATAATAAAACTGCCCTGGTCAACTGACAAGGAATCCATAAACCCAAAAACCGCTTGTTGAATCAATAAATAAAAAAAACGCCTGTTGTGCCTCAGTCAATTACTTAACCTTAGAGCTTCTGACACAGAATTGAACCCAGGTCCTCAAGCTGTGAAATTTCCATCAGCGTCTGCAGCAAAAGATAATACTGGTGACAGCGCGCTACATGTTGCGACAGCTGTGAGACATGGTACCATGCCAAGTGTTTGGATATGCAAGATGAGGTATATCTACCATACACGCAATCTGATGAAACCTTCACCTGCTTCAGCTGTAGCATCCCAAACTTTTCTTTGGCACTGTTCGACACAGTCCTCAGTGACTAAGCCTTAATACAGAGTGCAGGCGACAGCCACAGCTACATCTGAACCAGTGATATGCCAGAGTCCAGCTTCAGTAGTGCCTCATGTAACATAGACATCTCAAGCATTGCCAATTCAACCCATGAAGTGACATCCTTCCTGGACCAGGAAAGTAGGAAGCCACTTTGCTCTAGCCCCTCAAAGAAGACCCCTAATAATTTACATACCAACGTCAGACTCTCGTTGTTAAGCATACAGTCAGAGTTATGAGTGCCAAGATTGAAGAAGAAACCATGCTTTTGGAATTTTCTTGATCATGTTGACATAGACATCATCTGTGCATGTGAAACATGGCTGAATCCCGCTATTGGTGATAGTGAAATACTACCTGGAAACAGTCTGTAGTGTATAACGTCTATAGAAAAGACAGATTTGATAGCTATGGGGGCTCACTTCTCTTAATCAAGAGTGACATCATCAGCAAACCAGCAGACATTACAACAAATTGTGACATCATCTTCCGGAAATACAGACCCACAAACAATGATGCCGAGTATACAGATGAATTGATTTATGTCATCCGGAAGGTATTCCACAAATACAAGGATGCAGTGATCTGGATACCTGGTGATCTAAACCTCCCAGACATTGATTGGGCCACAGGCACCATTACAGGGCACCAGTATAGGAAACAGATCAATGAGGCGTTTCTATCTCTCGAAGGAGATCTTGATTTAAACCAGATTACCTAACCCTAACCCATCAGAGAGGAAAATATCCTTATCTTTTCTTCACCAACATGCCATCTTTGCCATTCCACTATCATACCTGGAATCAGCGACCACCATGCCATATTCATAGGTTCACACATAACCACGTCAAGACAGAAGCCTGTAAAAAGGACTATCTTCATGTGGGGGAAAGCAAATATTCCAGGGATAAAGGAAATCTGAACAGCTCTCATCCTCTCATAGACCAGTTCACATCTGTAACCTCCGAGGCTAAATTTAAGATACCAGACCGTATCTCTAGCCACTGCCTATAAAATACATGTAAATTCATACGCCCAGGAAAAAAAAAAAACATTGCATGAGCATGTAATACATGTATGCCCTTATTTATAGTAACAAAACATATACTAAAGTGCCTTTTTGAAAAAAAAAAAAAAATAAAAAAAATAAAAAACTATGATACTTGTTCTTTTTAATTTTTTTGGAGAAACAGGTAGTTGATGGCCAATACTATTTGACCCTATAAGTGACAAGTCAGTGCAATTCTGGTATTGAATAATATGGGTTTGGCAAGACTGTGAAGCCATCAGTGACATGGCCACCTATAGACGACGTGTACATATATGCATGCATTTAACTGTGTTTCTTTCTCTTTCTTTCTCTGTATACTGCCTCACACCCTCGCGGGCATTCTAGGCAGGTGGGTGCTGTCGTGCTGAAAGAAGAAGGAAATATAGACAAAAGAATAAAGAGGGGATAGTGAGAGGATAAAAGGTGATAGGGTTAAAATAGTTGGTGAGGTAGAAGGCTTAAAAACAACAAGAGCTCTGCCAAGCAGGGCATTATACGCCCGTGGCAAGTAATATGATGCAGCACATAAACTGGCTCCTGTATATTTCAGTGCTCCGGATATAAACTGTAAGTGGAATTACAAAAAAAAAATTAAAAAAATTTCACTGGGGCATAATCTCTGCTGATATTTAGTGAACTGTAACCTAAGGGTCCAAGCTGGCCCAGAAATTAAGGGAGAAGTTACTTCTCCCTCCTGGGAAAATAAGGAGAAGTTTGCTGCTTCTAGGGAGAAGTGCTTTCTGACAGAGGACACACCATAGAAGCATGGCTATATTATAAGCCCATATGAGCATTTGACACACTATTACCTCTAAACAATATGCTGCGAAAAGTTTACAAAAACTTTCAAAGGGGCATAAAACTGCAAATATTTGGTGCACTGTAACCTCAAAATAATATGTGCTGCTCCATATCATCGTGTAACTATTTATGAAGTTTCAGCTTGATCGGATGTAAACTGTAGGAAGATTTAGCTGGAAACAAAAAATTCATAGAAATTTTCAAAGGGGTTTAACTCTGCTAATATTTGGTGGACTGTAACCTTGAAAGACTATGCGCTGCTCCACATTATGGTCTAACTACAAATCAAATTTCAGCTTGATAGGATGTAAACTGTAGGAGGATTTAGCCGGAAACGAAAAGTTTACTGAATTTTCAAAGGTACATAACTCTGCTAACATTTGGTGGATTGTAACCTTGAAACAATATGCGCTGTCCCACATCATGATCTAACTGTACATGAAGTTTCAGCTTGATTGGATGTAAACTGTAGGAGGATTTAGCTAGAAACGAAAAATTAATCGAAATTTTCAAAGGGGCATAAATCTGCTAATATTTGGTGGACTGTAACCTTGAAACAATATGCGCTGCCCCACATCATGGTCTAACAACAAATCAAGTTTCAGCTTGATCGGATGTAAAACTGTAGGAGGAGTTAGCCGGAAACGAGGTCTACTGAAATTTTCAAAGGGGCATAACTCTGCTAATATTTGGTGGACTGTAACCTCAAAACAATGTGCGCTGCTCCACATCATGGTGTAACTATACATGAAGTTTCAGCTTGATCGAATGTAAAATGTAGGAGGAGTTTACCGGAAATGAAAAGTTTACGGAAATTTTCTAAGGGGCATAACTCTGCAAA
This sequence comes from Anodontia alba, assembly GCA_964016985.1. Classification (NCBI taxonomy): domain Eukaryota; kingdom Metazoa; phylum Mollusca; class Bivalvia; order Lucinida; family Lucinidae; genus Anodontia; species Anodontia alba. The sequence goes on along the minus strand of OZ024822.1, from coordinate 11,622,394 downwards.
CATTTGGTGGACTGTAACCCCGAAACAATATGTGCTGCGCCACATCAAGGTCTAACTATATACCAAGTTTCAGCTTGTTTGGCTGTAAGCTGTAGGAGGAGTTAGCCGGAAACAAAAAAGTTTACCGATGGACGCCATACCCCATAACATAATATGTCCCGTTTTTCAAACGGGCGTATAAAAATTAAAACGTCACTTTTGGGACCTATGGGGCAGGTGTGGTGCAGTTTACCAACTTCTTCCTTGAACGCATCAAGGGTTGGCAAACATACAACCGATTCTAGGAGGGCATTCCACTGAACTATGGCTAGTGTTTACATGAACCCCCAAGGACGTTTTCTGTCATGGTTCCCTTTTCTTAATTACATCTTCTCATGTTTAGTGAGATTTTGATAATGGCTTCCATTTGGTGGATGTGTTTCTCTGCAACACAAATGGTGTGCTGGTTCATAGAAATACCAGAACACACCGAAACACCGGAACACATTGGTAATTACCGGAACACACTCAAAAAAGTTTTCTTTTTTTTGTTTTGTTTTTGCTTAATAAAAGGTTTTTAGGGGAATATGTGGTCCGTTTATACATTCTATGTCTCATTATGATCATTTGTAACACGTGAACATACTTTATAAACCTTAGCTCAGTTAAGCATCAAATAATTAATATTATTATATGAAAATGTGATCCGGTAAATTTTTGTCATGATGAGTTTGGTATTAAAAAGTTATTAACCATAATAAATATGATGGTGATAAATTTTATAATAATGGGTGTTAGCTTGCATTAAACCTCATAAGGGAATATTAACAATGAGAGTGAACAATGTATTGACATGAGACAATACAAATACATTATCATAAAGGGACCGGAACACATTCTTATAAAGCACTGGAATGAGGCTAATTTATTGAATGCTAAGATCAAATTTATTAATAACAACATCCGACTCACAAACAGACAGTAATTAAGTTATAAACACGATCTTTAATAATATAAAATGAACGGTACATAGAAATACCGGAACACACCGAAACACACTGGTACTTACCGGAACACACTCCATTGTTTTGTTTTTTTTTTGTTTTGTTTTTATTTATTTTTTTAATTTTTTTGGCTTATTAGTTTTTTGGGGGAAATATGTGGCCCTTTTATATATCCTGTGTCTTATTTTATCATTTGTACCCCATGAACATAATCTATTAAATAATATCTATTACTATTATATGGCAATTTGATCGGGTGAATTGTTCTCATGGTGAAGTTATAAAATAAATACTTTTTTTTATTTTGCTTTAATAATAATAATAATAATAATAATATTATATTATTATTATTATTTTTGTGCATGTGGTGGTGGAGGGAATGAGAGTGGGGTTTGCTGGCATATGTGGTCCGTTATGTATTAAACTTCAAAGGGGAATATTAATAACGAAAGTAAATTATAACTACAATATCATAAAGGGATCTTTCTAGCATTGTTTTGGTCCTGAAAAGGACCGTTTGTTGGCTAACTAAAAAGTTCCATGACCTGCAGAATACCAGTCTGATGCGAAAAAAGTATTTTCGGAGCCCACAATTTCTGCTGGTTGGTGTTGGTTCTGACAAGTGATCATAGTCATGGGGGCACTTAATGTCATGAAATTTTATGACATTTTCACCGTAGGTCTGGAAGAGCATCTTGTTGATTTTTTTCCCTGTCTCTGTCGAACTTAGCCTTTGTAAGGCCATGTGGGTCGCTTTTGGAGAAGTCGGCTCTGGGAAGAATCTCTGAGATGTATACTCGCCGAACTCCAACATCTTCAAACTCCTTAACCAGACTACAAATGTTCTCGTAGATTATATCTGGATCTGATATAGGGCTGATATCGTTGCCACCGATGGAGAAGAAAACGATGCGCGGTCTAGCAGCTTTCATTCTCTTCTTCAGAGTATCAACAGCATCTATTCTTGAAAATTTCAACCTACCTTGGTAAACGAATGTTGAAGATCCTGGGACATGAAGATTGCCTTGGCTGAATTTATGCAGCCACTTGATGTATGAATCGCCAAACAAACCAAATGCCATTTTGTTCTGTATGATGATTTTTCTAATAATTAATCGCCTTGAATAAGTTTTTTTTTTTTTTTTTGTTTTTTTTTTTACACTGACTGAGTCGATGTACTCAGTAAATGACATCAGTGCATTAATTAACATAATTTGATTCCGCCGGTTACGATTGAATAACCCATATAATCCAGTTAATCCCCGCCAATTACCTCTTTACCACCTGGTGATTTTTGTGTATTTAGCGGTAGCGAATGCGCGCTGTGATATTGTCTACATCGGGTTTATTGACAACTGATTGTGTGCCGTAATTTTTTAATTGGCAACCAAGTTAATTATAACTGATTTTTTTAGATGTAGAATATAAATAATAAACCAAGCCAAATAAAAAAAAAAAAAAAAAAATTCTGAAATTAATACACCGGCATCGGTATCGAAGTATTCAGTTTCTGTTATGAAAATATGTGGTATACTCAAAGTTACTTAGATGCACACACATAGCGCGCACTATAAGTTTGTGCGTGCAAGCATGTGTCTGTGTGTGTGCAATTAATTAATAGTATACCTAGAATTCACTTCAAATGTTAATTGTTTGTGTTGAGGTTTTACGGCCCAGTCAACCCAATGGGGTCATGTCGAGAGCGGTCAGTTTACCTAACCACACGTTTACTGGGCAGGCTTAGTCCTCTAAGTGGTTAACCAGTATTGTGCACATTCTTTCGCCAGAAACTGACAACTGCCCTTCTTGAATCAGCGGAAGGGAGAGAATGACCGTAGAAAATATTTCATGATCAATCTCCACGAAATTCAAATGTTAAATCCTATAGTCGCACGAAAAGAGTTAAATGTCTTATGTGGATTGTCACGTGTCATATTTTTATTGCTTTATTTATTTAATAAAAAAATGGGAAAAAAAGCCTGTTCCAAGCCAAAACTGTTCTATGTAATGCCGGGGCAAACAGTTTAGCAAACAGTGTAGATCCCGATAAATGTAATTAATATCCCCTAGATACCTAATGGGTCCAGCAGCCATGATTTTTGGGCAAACATTGTCGACCCCGATAAGACTGTAGATTACGCATACATTTTAATAATTATGAAAACGTTCCCAATTCTATCTCTTGCCGTCCCTACATGTACATAGTTAAATAGATATGGATTATGTGAAAACGAGAAAAGCTCCCCGTATATCTAAGGGCCATCGAAAGAATGTGTGACTGTGCAGGCTGATCTAAGTATTTGCTGACCGCACATATATATTGTATGAATTGCCGTGAAACTACTTGTATTTGTTGTAGTTGTTGTTGTTTAACATGTTTATTGAAAGAAAATACGTTGTTAAGACTTGACATTCGGTGTGATTCATTTGCTAGGTAGACAGTTCACATGAAATGTCAAACCTTTTATCTATTAAAAATACTTAAATACATGTACCTATGACCTCAATAGTGTTGACTGGGTCGTTGAACTCACGCTGAATTTGGTAATCTTATTTTTCAGAGAAATAACACGACATCCGATGTGCTTCATCTGCTAGGCAGACATTTCACATTAAATGTCAAGCCTTTTTTTTTCTATAAAAAATACCAAATATTTGACCTAATTAGTGTGGACTGGGACGGATATTCCTAACAAGCAATCATCCCTTAATTATGGTGTATATATCCCTAGGTACTTGTAAGACTGATCTTAGTCTTCACTGGCACCTGTTTGATTTTTCGGAAAGGCTGTGTTGTTACTCAATTAAAGTATTAATCAGTCTCTTATCAGATATTAATAAGAGGCACACTTTAACCGCAGGGGATTAGGATTTCAAAGTGGAGAAAAATCTAGTTCCAATGCGCATCCTACATCCTTGACCAGGAATGAATATGAAACATTACTTCATGAGGAATGAAAGATGCCAATTTAGCATACATCGTCATTAATGTATTGTGAGTCTGTTAGCGGACAGTGAAGACCTTGATCAGACTCATCAACATAGTCTGATCTGGACCTTCGCTGGCAACATCCCAGAGGGCACATGACGTTTATACAACGTTGTTTCAACGTGGATCAACGTCATGACGTTGCAGCGACGTTGTATAGACGTCATGTGTCCGCTGGGATATGTTTGATGACACGTTTTCGCATGGCATGACAATCTAGCTGCATCATCAAATTATTGTTTAATAAGTTGATCTTTGAATATACATTGTGTTTTTATATACTTTGTGTGTGTGTGTGTGTGTGTGTGTGTGTGTGTGTGTGTGAGAGAGAGAGAGAGAGAGAGAGAGAGAGAGAGAGAGAGAGAGAGAGAGAGAGAGAGAGGAGAGAGAGAGATTTATTACACTGAATTGATGAATGATGAAATAAAACTGTGGAATTAATAAACATGTCTTGCAAAAAAGATAAGCCGGTTCAATCCAGTTCCGACCTGAGCTGTTGACTGGGCCGTGAAACATACAAACAACACAAAACTACAACAGGAAATCTGGAAAGAGTCGCTACCCTTCCTACACTGACATAGCACTCTGGGTAAAACAAAAGTTCAGCTAACATTTCGAAATATTTTCTCCACTAATGGTTTGACATCTCATGTTTATCATTTCCTACGTGTACAATTTGTTGGAAATGTCAAAAGCCAAAACTTTTGTGATGGAAGAATATGTCGTCATTCTGTCATTAAGCTAAATTAGATCAACGTGTGACAATCATAAACTTAACTTCTATAATAATTTCTTGTGAGTATTCAGGCCCAGCGGACCGGAACACATTTTTGTAAAACACTTGAATGTTAATTTATTGTAAATTAAGATTAGACTTGATATCAACAACATTCTACATACAAACAAACACTTATTAAGTTATAAAAACAAAATTTAATAATATAAAATAAAAATTTAAAGTGTGTTCCGGTAGTTCTATGTACCCTAAAATGAAAAAAAATAAAGTGTGTTCCAGTGATTACCAGTGTGTTCCGGTGTGTTCTGGTATTTCTATGAACCCATGGTGTGCTGTTGCCAGTATGCTACCCACCAAACAACTCTAGACAGTGCCTGAGTTCATATTACATAACATGATATATGGGAATAAATATCAGAATAAATTCATTTTCGGGGAATTTTCTTTTGATTGTATGACACCAAGCCAGCCACTGCCAAATATGATGTCAAATGTTGTTCTTTTCTGTTTAAGGCTGTTGCTCTGAATCTCCACTAGACAAATACTTTGTTTACATGGATATAAGAGGCAAGGCGGTCACAAATCGTTCACCGCCATTAAAATCGGTGCGAGGTCAAGGTAAAATTTCTACCCTACAAATTTGAATGTTCTCACCGTCGGAAGTTGTGTGCGCCTTCTCAACGACATTCCACCTTTCCTCATTTGTGAGTAGCACTTTTCTCGGCACTTGACCAATCTCCTTCGATTTCACAGTCCCAAGAAAGTAGAGTTCTTCGTTCATAAAGCAAAACTGTTCCGCTCTTTTGCGAACGATCCGCTTTTCTATGGCTGTCAAACCAGGCGGGTAACTGCCATTTTTAAGGTAAAGATGTATCCAGTTCAGATCCGTTTGCGCTTTCTCATGACCCTTTTTCATATTGACGATAAAATTTGCAAGCAATAATTAAACAAACTGTCAGAATTTAATGAATAAATTGCCTCGCAAAAAGTCGCCTTTCACCGCCATTTTACCAATACCGCCCGGATAAATGATCCTAACTCGGTATATGTAAAAGTGGAACAGTTTTGAAAGCCTGTTGACGAAACGCACAAACTTTCATCATGAACTGATTTTTTTCATTAATGTCTCAGAGCAAACACCTATATATATATTTTTTTAAGTTTTTTTTTTTTTTTCTAAAATTCTAATTTCCTAGGTCATAAAGTATTTTTTGTTTTAACAGTTTTTTTATTTTTTTTTTCTTTTACAGTGCTATGTTGTTAACCTTTGGACTTTCTATTTGTTTTATGTGTTGACTTTACCAAATATATACTAAATCAATCAATCTCAGTCTGGTCTGCTTTTTTTATCGCCTGAAAACCTAGCTCCAAATGTATTAGAGAGAAGTAAAGTGTCCAACCAGTTGTCGATCATCAAAAAAAAAAAAAAAAAAAAAGCGTCAGCAATGAATTACTGCTCAGAGCATATATGAAATAAGTCTGTAGATACCTCATAACTGAACTGTCCATAGTGACATCTTTACTGATGCCATGAGCCCATGCTGATGATGTCTGATTAAAGAGAAACAGGATGGGGGTTACCAAAAATTGCTAAACATGAAAATTTTAGCCTCGATAAAGCTGTTTTCACAAAAATCAGTATCTTTTGTGTGTGTGTGTGAGTTTTTTTGTTTTTTTTTTTTTTTGGTGGTGGTGGTGGTGGGGGGGGGGGGGGTGAGCTTAAGCATTAAAATGGGGGTGGGGGGGGGTGTGTGTGTGGGAGTGGCGGGGACTTAAGTTTTAGGCCAAAAATCTAGTCTGAAAAATAAGGCCATTAATCAGTAGTCAATAAACCCCATCCAGACTCTCATTAAAGTGTCGTAGGGGAAAACACTTGTTTGGTTACAATGAGATAACCTCTTTTGATAGGAGAAATAACCTTTATACTCTGTCTAATATTTTTTTTTTTTTGCTCTGTAGATGCACTGACAGTGCCTTAGATAAGTTTATTATATGCAACTTGGTATTTTGGTCTGTTTTTACCCACCCATTTCTGATTGAATTGGGTATCAGGATTTTTCTTTTGGGTACTCTGTTATATAATAGGAGCAAAATTTACTGATTATTGGGTATTTATACCATAGATCTTATTTTTTCCGAAATTTTAATTGTGTAAATACCCCAAAAAGCAGCTCATCTAAGGTGCTGGATTCTCGGGGAGTGGGGCGGGGATGGGGGTAACTTCCTATATATGGCATAGTACGTATGTGCGTGCCGAATAGCCCCCTTTTTCAAATTGTTCTAGCCATCATGATTTTTTTTTTTCTAGGGGAGCTTATTCCAAAATGTTGCATTTGAATGGTGGTATGCTGTTCAAACATTTGATTTAAAATTGACTGTTGCCATGTTATAGGTGGCCATAAACATTTGTGCCTAGGTTAGGTAAATGATTTCATCAGTTATAGAGATGTCATTTAACAATTTTCCCATTGTAAGTTTTTTTTTTTCACTTCATGGCAACCAGTTAAAATACAGATCAATGCAAAAGGTACAATCTTGCATCCTTTTGTCCATGCAGTAATTTACCAAATTTAGACATTAGACTTTTGTTTTTAGATATTATAAAGTGTTACCGTACTGGTGGACAACGGACAGAGAATAACTGCGTAAGTCCACATTTGACTTGAAATATGTATAGGTACTTATTAACACATTTTTCTTCTAAATATTCAGACAGTCATACTTAGGCAAATAGGAAAGATACCCAATCAAACTGCTCGGGATTACAGTCAGCTATAGCCAGCATTTTAGCCACCTCACCATGTAAACAAAATAATCTTTTTTATTTTTTATTTATTTATTTATTTATTTTTGCTTGTAGAATATGTACGGTTGACACTTAAGGCCCCAAAAGCCAGTCAAAAAAACAACAACAAAACAACAACAACAAAATCCTCAGAAAATTTAACTAAGGGGATATAACGGTTGTAACTTTTGGGTCATCTTGTTTTGCTGGCCAAAACTGCCAGGAAAGCAATGTAAATGAGCTACATTAGCTGCACAAATAAAACAATTATTCTACGATACCAACCTTTTAGTCTTCCGTTGCCGAATTCCAAGAGTATTCACTGACAACACCATCAATATGTGGCATTTTCCATACTTTCATAGTCACTACTTAATGTACATGCTGGATTCTGCCTTCCACAGAAGAATGGCCACTAAAACTGTCATCTGTTTTTTTTTTGTTTTTTTTTTTTTCTGTTATGAATGTATTCTGCTTGTATCCACAGACAGGCTCAGAATTTAAGCCTATATGATTCAACACAGTTTTTCTACATTTAAGCATTTTGAGATCAGTAAGACTCCATGTTTGTTCGTCCTTTCCAGTTAGAGTTGCCCTCCCTCCCCCTCCCCTCCCCCACGTCCTCTGCAAATAACCCCCCTCTGAATGCAACGTAATTGATTGGTGAATTTACTTCATTGTTTTATGGAATATGTTTACTGGCAAATTAACCTTTACAACGCCCTGGGCTAATTCAGTAGACGCCATATTGATGACAGTTTTCTTATTTTTCCCAGAAAACAGGATTTGGCATTTCTTGTAAATTGTCTCCACTGGGGACATTTTCCAGGAAATGTCAAAACCTGTTCTCTTTGAAAAATAATATAAAATATTAAATATCGTCTGATGAAATTCTTACCCATAGTCAGCATCATTCCACGCAGGTCAACTAAACATAGTCTCACTGGTTTTCAGATGCTTAAATGCAGGAAAACCATACTGATTGCATGATTTACATTTTCAAAGTCTTTATGACTGACTTATAAATGTGTCGTGTGTGGTTAAAGCGTCTGAATATTTAGGATAATAGGGATACATAGTTTTGCGATAAGCAGACGATATACATGCATTAATATGTCTGATGGCCAGCACATTTAGGATAAAAACATATAACAAACAACTTCCATTTATTCAAAATTTAATACAATGACCAGAATCACCCTAATGTTTAATAAATTAGTCAAGGCTTTGCGTTCTGGATAATATTTTCAGCACACTACATATTGAAATAGCTTTCTTATTTTCCCCAGAAAACAGGTTTTGGGATTTCATGCAAATTGTCTCTAATGGAGCAAATTGCATGAAATGTCAAATCCTGTTTTCTGGGAAAAAAAGGAAAATAACATCAGTTTGTCATCTGCTGAATTAGCCCAGAGAGTGGTAAAGGTTAAAGCTACACCCTGTATTTTCTCAAATAATCTGACAAGAAACAAAAAAACAAAAAAAAAAAAAAAACAAAAAAAAAAAAAACATTGATGCAAAGCATCAATATAAGTATACGCCGGGAAACTAATCTGTCATGCATTACTTAGCTCCCAATAGATCGTAGTATAGTGAAAAAAATGTTTTATCACATAGTAGCCTGAATTTCCAACATTCAGCATGAAATATCTCGCGATGTAGACGATCTACATGCATGGAAATGTGATAAATCAGTTATACCGTGGTTCTGCGTATGTACGTGCGATAATGCACTCGCTCACGCTGGTGCATTATCGCATCGTACATGCGCACGAACCATGGTATAACTAAGACATAATTTATGAACGGTTGTAGTTATAGAAATTATCCTGAGAAATTATCGCAATACTCAATGTTAAAAACATTATAGACGTTATCAGAGCTATGTAAAAAACAAAAAAAAAAAAAATAAAATAAATTTAAAAAAAAAAAAAAAAAAAAAAAAAAATCAACTATGATCCTATGATCGTCTGTTTTCTAGCCCGTATACATAATTACATGTCACCATCCATGATCCATAGCCTAGGCTGAACATACTATGTCCGAAATCCGGCCTCGGTGGCTCAGTTGGATGCGCCGTCCGACTGGAGACCAGGTGGTCGCGGGTTCAACCCCCGCCGCGGTTGGCAACATTCTTTCGTGGAGATTGATCATGAAATATTTTCTACGGTCATTCTCTCCCTTCCGCCGATTGAAGAAGGGCAGTTGTCAGTTTCTGGCGAAAGAATGTGCACAATACTGGTTAACCGCTTAGAGGACTTAGCCTGCCCAGTAAACGTGTGGTTAGGTAAACTGACCGCGCTCGACATGACCCCATTGGGTTGACTGGGCCGTAAAACCTCAACACAAACAAACAAACTATATCCGAAATCATCTATGTAGCAGTGTTTCGTTCTTTTCTCCACTCATAACGTTTTCTTTCGGCCCAAATCTTTTCATGCTTGAATGTCAAATTAAACTGTATTATTAAACCAGCTTATAATTTTTGGCTTCTGAAATGGTGAAAGTTTTAAACCGTCCACCTTATTCACATGATCTGAGTCCCTGTGTGTCTTTTTATTTCCAAGGCTTAAGAAATGCTTTCTGGAAATAAGTATACGTCTAGAAGTTCTCTTAGCAGCGCTATTTATCAGTGTCTCCAACAGATACCAAAAGAAGACTATTTATCTGCTTTTCGCGACGGGGTAAAAAGGTTACAAAAATGTGTTTCAGTAAAGGGGGAATACTTTGAAGGTTTGTAATAAAAATATGTTTGATAAAACGTAGCACTGAAGTAATCCGAACCCAGTGACAAAACTTTTTGCAGGACCCTCGTATAACCCCACTATGAAACCCCATAAAACTGGAAGAAAACCGATGTTTTCCAAATGCATACACATTTTACAAAAACAGCCGGCGTATATGAAACAGTCTTAAATTTAAAGGAAATGGATGTCTCCCAAAGGAAATAATTTTGACATGGAAATATTTGCCTCGCTTTTCACTGAATTTGGGGCGGGGTAGCTACTCTACAAAAAGAGACTATAGGAACAATTTGTTTCCTTTAATAGTAGCCCCGTTATTTTTAAAGGTTTGAAGTACTAAGGAGGCAGCTTCCTCTCTGCAAGATTGTTTTCTGCTTTTGCAAAGGGATATCAAAATCTTGCCTGTGCTTCCCTTTGTCTTTAAAGTTTTCAGATGGTTATCATGGAGGCTGCCATTTTAACTCCGTTGGTGCCACACGTGATGTGCCTGCCGGGAAGTCAGTGGTTTCACAAATAGCATATAGTTCCTGATACGAGGATTTATGTTTGCTATTTGGTAAGAAACTTATTTATAACAAATTTATTCAAAATGTGTGGACGAAGATACTGGCGTCTAAAATATGACACCAACGGAGTTAAATGTGTAAGAGAAAATTACTATAGGATTTTAAACCTTCCAAAGAATGGAAGCTGCACTTGAAGAAAAGCCTTTGTGATTTTATTCTATTAAGAGTAGCTCCCCCACCCCTGCTCCTGCACTCCAGGGGTTAGGGTGTGTGTGTGTGTGTGTGTGGGGGGGGGGTACTCTGAATTTGCCTGCTATATAGGCAAGGATTATTTTTGTGGGCTTTAGAATTTTGAATTTTACTATTTTGTGGGGTTTGGGGAAAAAGTGGCTATTCTTTTGAGTATAGGCCATTTGCAGTTTTTTTTTTTTTGTGGTGGTGGTGAGGGGGGGCGGGGGTCACTTTCAAAAGTGACTATTTTTTGGGGTCTATCAAAATTCTCGGTATTTTTAGCTCACCTGAGCACGAAGTGCTCATGGTGAGCTGTTGAGGTCAGTCGGTGTGCGTCGTGCGGCGTCAGCAATTGCTTTAAAAGCCTACTCCTCCTACACCCCTGGGCCAATTGACTCGATACTTGGTAGGAAGCATCGGGCGGGGTGACTTGTAGATCAAAAATAGCTAAAATCGTTCCGATCGGAAATCCAAGATGGCCGCCATGGCCGCCATCTTGAAAATCTATTTTTCGCTTCTTCCCCTGAACCGAAAGGCCAATTGACTCCAAACTTGGTTGGAAGCATCGGGGTGACTTCTAGATCAAAAGTAGCTAAAAGTGTGCAGATCGGAAATCCAAGATGGCCATCTTGAAAATATATTTATCGTTTCTTCTCCTAAACCCAAAAGCCAATTGACGCCAAACTTGGTAGGAAGCATGGGGTGACTTATAGATAAAAAATAGCTGAAATCGTTCCGATCGGAAATCCAAGATGGCCGCCATGGTGGCAATCTTGAAAATCTATTGTTCGCTTCTTCTCCTGAACCGAAAGGCTTATTGACTTTAAATAGAGTAGAAGCATCGGGGTGACTTGTAGATCATAAATAGCTAAAATCGTGCTAATTGGAAATCCAAGATGGCCGCCTTCTTCTCCTAAACCCAAAAGCCAACTGACGCCAAACTTGGTAGAAAGCATTGGGGTGACTTATAGATAAAAAAAATTAGCTAAAATCGTTCCTATTGGAATCGCCATGGCCGCCATCTTGAAAATCAATTTTTCTCTTCTTCTTCTGAACTGAAAGGCCAATTGACTCGAAACTTGGCAGGAAGCATTGAGATGACTTGTAGATCAAACATAGCTAGAATTGTCCCGATTGGAAATCAAAGATGGCTGCCTTGTAAGAATCGGGGTATGATAATATCTGCCATTGTTTTATCTTTTGTATGGCTGATATACCGGATATTTTTAGCTCACCTGAGGTATGCTCAGGATGAGCTATAGTGATCACTTTTGTACGTCGTCCGTCCGTCCGTCCGTTCGTCCGTTATCAATTTCAGACAACTTCTCCTCTGAAGCCACTGTGCCAATTTTGCTCAAATTTCATATAGAGCCTCCTTAGGTTGTGGGAACGAAAGATTGATAAAATGTTCGCCGTCCGTTGACCAAGATGGCCGTCCTACCCATATATAGTAAAAACATTTAAAAATCTTCTTCTCCAGAACCGAGAATGCCTTGGTGCTTAATCTTTGCACAAATCATCGGGGACGGGAGGTCTACCAAAATTGCTAAAATGATGGTCGTACATTAACATTTGACCTTTTTACGGCTAGGTCAAGTTTGCTTCCCTATGTATTTATATGAGCGCCATACATTGTATGGGAAAATGTTGAGAATTTCAAACGACCTCCTCTGAAGCCTCTAGGCCAATTTTGCTCAAATTTCATGTGGAACCTCCTTGGGGCAGGGGAATGAAAGATTGCTAAAATGGCCGCGGTCCATTGACCAAGATGGCCGCCATACCCATATATGGTAAAAAACTTTAAAAACCTTCTGCTCCAGAACAGAGGATACCTTGGGCTGAATCTTCGCAAAAATCAAATGAGACGGGAGGTCTACCAAAGTTGCTAAACTGATGGTCGTACATTGATATTTGATCTTTAACGGCAAGGTCAAATTTGCTTAGGTATGCAGTTGTATGGGTCCCATACATTTGTATGGAAATAATGTTGACAATTTCAAATGACATCTCCTCTGAAACCTCTGGGACAATGTTGCTAAAATTTCATGAGGAGCCTCATTGGGGCAGGGGAACGAAAGATTGCTAAATTGGCCGTGGTCCATTGACCAAGATGGCTGCCATGCCCATATATGGTAAAAACCTTCAAGATCTTCTCCAGAACCAAATAAGTCCTGGGGCCTAATCTTTGCACACATCACTGGGGACAGGAGATCTACCAAAATTGTTAAAATGATGGTCTTAAGGTCAAATTCGTTCCCCATGCATTTGTATAGATCCTATACATTTATATGGGAAAAATGTTGAGAATTCATATTTTGGGCATCTCCTGTATAATCCAGTTGAATCGAAACTTGATGATGAGCATTAGGGCGCCTAGTAGACACAAAATAGCTAAATGAGCCGATAGAAAATCAAAGATGGCCGCCACAGCCGCCATATTGAAAATTAATTTTCGACATCTCTTCCCAAACCTTTCGTCCTTTTGAGCCGAAACTTGCTCTGTAGCAACAGGATGACTTCTGGATCGAAACAATCTAAAATTGTGTCGACCGGAAATCCAAGATTGCCGCTATGGTTCCGCTCCATTGAACAAGATGGCCGCCAGAACTAAAAATTGAAAATCTTTCAAACGATATCTCGTCCTTGGCCAATGGCCTGATTTCAAAATATTTGCACAGAAGTGTTCCTCTAATGGCCCTCTACCACAAATGCTAAAACGGTTCCGCTTGGCTGAACAAAATGGAATAGAAAAACCTTTAAAAGACATCTCCTCCGCAGCCAGTGTTCCGATTTCAAAATAATTTCACAGAAGAGTTCCTCCTATGGCCCTTTACCAAAATTGCTCGGTTAAATGGCCGCCAGAGATAAAAATAGAAAAAACAAAAACAAAAAAAAAAAACAAAAACAACTTTTAACGACATCTCCGTGGCCAGTGGCCGGATTTTAAAATAATTTCACATCAATGTTCCTCTTATGCCCCTTGACCAAAATTGCTAAAATGGTTCTGCTTTGCTGAACAAAATGGTTGCAAGAGCTAAAAAAAAAAAAAAAAACTTTAAAGAACATCTCCAAGGCCAGCAGTCGGTTTCAAAATAATTTCACAGATATGTTTCTCTTATGTCTTTTTACCAAAATGCTTAAATAGTTCACTAGGCTGAAGAAAATGGCCACCAGAGTTAAAAATTGACAAGAAGCAAGCTCTGCAGGGTCTTCTTTCCCTGTTGGTGCTTCAAATTCTTCCCCTGCCGGCGCATTACATGATCTTCTTTCTCTGTTGGTGCTTCATATGGTCTTCTTTCCTTGCTGGTGTTTCCTACTTAAACGTTTTGTCATAACATCCAAACAAAATAGTCACCTTGTCACCTTTAATCGATCTATCTCAAGCCATGACTCTATCACTTCCACAGCTATCTTTTTTAATTATGCTCCTTTGCAAAAAATTGCAATGAAATCTTGGAAGCAAGATATCTCAAAAACTGTTTGAGCTATTTTATTGAAACTAAATGTGCTGCTAAGGGATAAGTAGATGACCCAATTAACTTCTGAAAAAAAAAACCCTGATTTTTTTTTTACTTATGGCCCTTTGAAAATTTCAGCATATTAACCTTGTAAGCAAGCTGTCTCAAAACTGTTTAAGCCATTGCATTGAAACTTGACAGGCTGACAGGGAATGGTGAGTAAATGACCTGATTAACTTAAAGCCGTTAACTCAGGTGAGCGTTGTGGTCCATGAACCTCTTGTTTAGTGTTTGGTATGGCTGATGTACCATATATTTTTGGGTTGTGTGTGTGTGTGGGGGGGGGGAGTGGGGGTGGGGGGGGGGGGGTGGGGGTAAACACTAGATGCTGTGGCCTACACTAGCCTAGATAGCAGACAAGTTTCAGATTACCACCCCCCCCCCCACCACTCTCACACACACCCCGGACTGCATACTAAGAAGGGAGGCAACTTTTTTCATGTCAATAACCCTTAAAGTGCTTATCAAAACTGCAACAGACGACATTTTTCTTTATTTTTCAAAGAAAATATGGCTTGAAATTTCATATGAAATGGCAAGTCTTATTGTACCTGAAAAATAATAATAAAATATTTAGAATGTCGTCCGCTACAATTTTGCTTGGCGCTTCTAGGGTAAAGACCTGCCAGTTATAAGCCGCAACATGAGAAACCGCACCCTGACATGTGCGCCCAACGAAGACTCAAATCAGCCTGCGCATGCGCATTGTCTGGTCAGTCTTCGTTATCAGTATAAAGGAACTTTGCATCATTGGCTATCAACATCAAGAAAACATGCCTATATAATTTTGACCCCCTTAAACCCCACTTTTATATAGTAAAACTGGGATTTACAGTGGTATACATTATTTTTCTTATTTCTGCTCAAAAACATAGATTGTGGGTACTCGTTAGAACCGCCTCGCCGAGGCGGTCTAACTAGTACCCACAATCTATGTTTTGAGCAGAAATTCGAAAAATATCAGAGTTTTTTACCTGAAAAATTTCGGTTTTTGGAGGTGAAATTTTCTATATATTTGAATAGGCGTGTTTTCGTAATGAAAATGCGCCAAGTGAAGATTCTGATCAGACTGCGCGAATGCGCAGGCTGATCTGAATCTTCGCTGGGCGCACATGTCCGAATGTACGTTTTCTGACATTTTGGCTCATTTAGTTTCAACCCGAGGAAATATACCTGTGCACATTGACACGCCTAGCAAAGACTGATCAGACCGATCCCGCAAAGCCTGATTTTACAGAATCTTCAGCATCCGCCACAAAGGATCCTTGGCTATCCATAGAACGCCGGGTGCATGTCCGATTGTGTATTTTCTCACGTCGTGGCTCACGTAGTGAGACCAGAATTTAGAATATGTATTGTTAATTATTTCAAGATATTACCATTTTTACCCTATGTATTCAGACAGACAGGTCTGAGCAAACAGAGTAGTCCCAGATCAGACGCCGCCTTCAGCGGCATCTACTGTTTGACACTCATCAAGATTTTTTGGAAATATCAACAGGTAATCAAATGACATTTTCCAATTTTTAGGACAAGCATGGTAAGGAATTAAGTAGTCAGAATATATAGGGTAAATAACTATGGACATCACTCATTCAGCGTCCTAGAAATTGTGATATAATAAAGCCAAACGGTTAATTTGATGTAACAAAACAATTGGTACATTTTTGGAGCCATTTGCATTGACTACAGTCGTCACCATGAGTCTTCTTTTCATAGATTAAATTATTAAGACACAAATACCAATAATGATACAGAACCTACTAGAGCAAAACAAAACTTTATTAACCCATTTATGCCGAGTGGACTCTTCTACGTTAACTCTTTGGACAGTTCTATTTCCAGTATAAGGGGTGTCTGGTTTTTTTTTTTTTATTATTATCGTGTTTCGTATAAATTTCTGAACTTAAAACAGCATTGTAGATCCTGATCAGAAGCCGCGTTCTGTGGCGTATGATCTAGGTCTACACTTTTTGGCAATGTCCCTTTTATGGGACGCTAGGCTTAAATGGGTTAATAAAGCAATAGTGTAACGGATTAGGTATAAAGATCACTTTTACAGCCTTTCTGTGGAAGAAGGCTTTTATTGTGTGGCGTGTTGAGTTATTGGCTTTTCACCAAATTAAGCAATGCACATTGTGGTTTGTACCTGAATGGGTTACTGCCTTGCTTGGCTTCGCTTCGTGGAAGGCTCAGCACACGCTACATTTAGCCAGTCACTCTGCATGCATTGCCACAACAGTCAGCTTCCACAGCAAGGCTGTAGAAGTGATCTTTATACCTTAATTTCTTCCCCTCTGTTGACTTCGCTCCGAAGTCACCAACACTGCCCACCCTGCAGACCCGAGTGAGGAGACAATGCAAGCAGGGAGTATATGAAACACTGACAACGACACCTGTTCGTATTACTAGGGTATGGAGATGAGAGTGATGTCACCTCTTATCCCACCACTGCCACCAAATGTAGTGTTTGCATGCCGGATCTTCCACGAAGTCAAGCAAGGCGGTCACCCATCCAGCTACTAATCGCAATATTGATAGCAGTGTGTGATGTATTTCTTTGTCATGAGGTGATAGTCGGCGTAGTTCACGGTAAAGTGATTTGCATTATACGGACGGATAGACATTTTGTCATGAGGTGATGTCGGCGTAGTTCACGGAAAGTGTTTTGCCTTATAGGGACGGATAGACAGACAGTGGTAACAAAAACAATACACTTCCCAGATGTACGAGACGTAATACTAACGGAGAAAAATTCTACATTTCTGCTTTTTTACATCGATATTGACTATATCGACGCAAAATGTATAAATATAAGTTTCTACATTTTGTGTTGAGGCAAACCCAGCTAGCATTCTTTATAAATCTATAGCGGCCCGTTATCGGTGCGTCAGCTACCCTGACGGGCCGATAAAGGCCCGCTATAGATTTATAAAGAATGCTTACTGGGAACGTAAAATGTAGAAAAATTTCTACATTTTATGTTGTAACATTTTATACTGGACATTGCAGCAATAAACGTACCGTGGGTACTGTTTTGAATTGCCATTCCATTGCGACTAAAATGTGCATAAACCGTTACGTATATTAACCTTACTTTTTACTACAATCATCAGCTGATCTAGCCCAACGAAGATAAAAAGTTTGTCTAAGTAGTCAAATTTTGTTGCCATGAAAACTTTTGATCATTTAGCAATGATGCTAGTTGTTGATTGAATTTCCCGTATAATTGTTGTAGTAGCCTGCGAGTCTCAGCTTTCATTTCTCCCGCTTGTTTTTTCCGTTCTGTGGTGTGTTTTCTTTTAGCCGTCGAGATTTCTTTCATGATGTTTTCTGGTAGTTCACCTGCAACAAAAGAAGTACGAGGACCGTTCAAAACATTCTTACCCTGTGGCTATAAAATGGTAAATATTAACATTATTATCATACATTTCATTTCATCCTCTTAAAGTAATCTCCCTTAACAGAAACACGCTTTCAGTCTCGAAATACACGAATGGAACACCGCAAGTTGTCCACCCTTGGTATAGTGTTGATGCACTGATATATCGCACTACCTAACCTCCATCTCATATAATGTCTACCACATAACACGTTTTACCCTTCGCACGGGCTTAGAGCTGGAGAACATATAGGGTGGTCCCAGCTAGCACTCTTTATAAATCTATAGCGGGCCGTTATCGGCCCGTCAGGGTAGCTGACGGGCCGATAACGGTCCGCTGTAGATTTATAAAGAATGCTTACTGGGGTAACTGTTCGATGCATTCGGTGCACAAATAGTCCTGAACAATTTTGCTTTTGTGAGCTGGTGCATTGTCATGTATAACAGATGTTACGTATGTCAGCCTTTGAACTCCTAATACAGTAGAACCTCGATAATTCAAACTCCAATAATTCAAAATTCTCAATAAGTCAAAATCATTTTGAAGTCCCGACTTAAATATATGTATGTATTTTAACCCTCAATTATTCAAAGTCTCAATAATTCAAACAAAAATGTTTGGTCCCTTGGACTTTGAATTATCGAGGTTCCGCTGTATCTTGGCGATGACAGAATATCCCTTTGATGCAGCTGCGTGTACTTCAGGACCTTTGGAATTAAAAAAAGATACGGTAAAAAACATTTTTCGTACTCTGAAATCTTTTTTGCAATAACTGGTGTGTTTCGAGTTTTAGATATCCACACTTTGTTATTAACCATACATTGTGGTTCAAAATTATACATCCAAGTTTCATCACCATTTAGCAATTCATCTGTCTTGTTTGGGTAATGTTTAATGTGTTCTGAGCAATTGTATGGAACAATTTACACACGTTCATCCTTTTGTTCCTTTGTTAACACTGGGGTACTCAAAAGTTACACATATATCTGCCTAAGTCCCAAATGTTCAGTCAGAATAGAATGGGTAGTCTGCCGATGTTATCCCTCACTGCTGCTCTTTCTCTAACAGTGTTTTGTCATTTTATCGCACCTGCTTGTAGCAGGGTGCGATATAGGCGTCCGATTTTCCGTCCGTCCGTCCGTCAGTCCGTCCGTCCGTCCGTCAGTCCGTCCGTCCGTCTGTCAACATTTATGTCGACGTTCGACATTTATGTCAAAGTTAGTATTCTAATCAACTACAAGACTAAACAACCATCAAACCTTGCATGAAACATCTCCCTGACCTCCTGACTTTGCAACATAGGCGTCCGCTTTTCCGTTTGTCTGTCCATTCGTCCGTCCGTCTGTCAACATTTATGTCGACGTTCGACATTTATGTCAAAGTTAGTATTTTAATCAACTACAAGACTAAACAACCATCAAACCTTGCATGAAACATCTCCCTGACCTCCTGACTTTGCGACATAGGTGCCCACTTTTCCATTCGTCTGTCTGTTCGTCTGTCTGTCTGTCTGTCTGTCCATCCGTCTCTTAACAGTTCTGTTATGTCGAAGTTCGACATTTATGTCAAAGTTAGTATTCTTAATCAACTACAAGACTAAACAACCATCAAACCTTGTATGAAATATCTCCCTGACCTCCTGACTTTGCGACATAGGTGCCCGCTTTTCCATTCGTCTGTCTGTTCGTCCGTCCGTCCGTCTGTCTCTTAACAGTTCTGTTATGTCGAAGTTCGACATTTACGTCAAAGTTAGTATTCTAATTAACTACAATTCTACAACAACCATCATAACTTGCATGACACATCTCCCTGACCTCCTGACTTGGCAGATATGTTGACCCAGTGACCTTGACCTATATTTTGCGCTCCATTGACTTTGACACAATTTACGTTGACGTTCCAGATCTTCTCAACTATAAGGCGTACAACTACCAAACCTTGCATAGTGCTTCTCCTAGAGGTACAGACTTGGCAGGTACCTTGACCCGGTGACCTTGACCTATATTTTGCGCTCCAGTGACTTTGACATATTTTGCGTCGACATTCAATATCTCCTCAACTATAAGGCCTACAACCATCAAACCTTGCAAAGTGCTTCTCCTCAATGTTCTGACTTAGCAGATACCTTGACCTGGTGACCTTGACCTATATTTTGGCAGCAGTGACTTTAACATAATTTACGTCAACGTTCCAGATCTCCTCAAGTGTAAGACCTCTAGCTACCAAACCTTGCATAGTGCTTCTCCAATATGTACTGACTTGGCAGGTATCTTGACCTGGTGACCTTGACCTATATTTTGCCCTCCGGTGCCTTTTAAACATTTTACGTCAACGTTCAATATCTCCTCAACTATAAGGCCTACAACCATCAAACCTTGCATAGTGCTTCTCCTCAATGTACAGACTCTGCAGGTACCTTGACTGGGTGACCTTGACCTATATTTCATGCTCCATTGACTTTTACACCGTGTACGTCATCCTTCCATATGTCCTAAACTGTAAGGCCTTCAACCACCAAATCTTATATAGCACTTCTTCTCGATGTACTGACTCGACAGGTACCTTGACCTGGTGACCTTGACCTATATTGTGCACTCCAGTGACTTTGACACATTTTATATTGATGTTCGGGATCTCCTCAAATATAAGACCTACAACCACTAAACCTTGCATAGTGCTTCACCTCACTGCACTGGCTTGGCAGGTACCTTGACCCAGTGACATTGACCTATATTTGACAAATTTTACGTTGATGTTTGATAACTCCTCAACTATAAGGCCTACAACCACCATACCTTGCATTGTGCTTCTCCTTGATGTACTGAATTAGTAGGTACCTTGACCCGTGACCTTGACCTAAATTTTTATGCTCCAGTGATTTTTACACATTTTACGTCACTGTTCCATTATCATTTGGCTGTATGATACGAAAAGTCAGTGCTGAAGATATAGCCATTAGAGGGAATGGGACTGGCCTGGAATATATGTGCCCCACTAGGCACTTTGTCTACATTTTTTTCAACCCAGTTTTCCAAGTAAGCACTGCTAAGAATGAAATAAACTTATTTAATAACCACATTCTGATTGTGGCTCCTGTGACTTTTGCGCCAGCAGGTGCGATGACGCCTTCCGCGGAATTCTTGTTTATTGTGTTGGTGGGTCCTGTCAGGCATTATGATCACCTCGGTTGGGGAAGAGAAAGCTGGTTGCTTTTCTTTTTAGCTCACCTAAGCAAAGCTCAGGTTGAGCTATTGTGATCCACCTCTGTCCGTCGTCAACAATTAGTTTGATAACACTCTAGAGGCACAGGTTTTACCCAATCTTGATGAAACTTACTCAGAATGTTTGCCCCTATAAAATCTAGGTCAAGTTCGAAACTGGGTCACTTGGGGTCAAAAACTAGGCCAGCAGGTCAAGTCAAAGGAAAATATTGTTAACACTCTAGAGGTCACATTTTTCAAACAATCATCATGAATCTTGCTCAAAATGTTTATCTTGATGATTTCTATGTCAAGTTCGAAACTGGGTCACGGGGTTAAAAACTAGGTCACCAGGCCAAATCAAAGGGAAACCTTGTTACTACTCTAGCGGTCACATTTTTGAAGCAATCATCAACAATCTTGCTCAAAATGTTTGTCTTGATGATTTCTAGGTCAGGTTCGAAACTGGGTCACTTCGAGTCAAAAACTAGGTCACCAGGCCAAATCAAAGGAAGACCTTGTTAACACTCCAGAGGTAACATTTTTTAAGCAACCATCGTGAATCTTGCTCAAAATGTTTGTCTTGATGATTTCTAGGTCAGATTCGAAACTGAATCACTTGGGGTCAAAAACTAGGTCACCAGGCCAAATTAAAGGAAAACCTTGTTAACACTCTAGCGGTCAATTTTTTGAAGCAGTCATCATGAATCTTGCTCAAAATGTTTGTCTTTATGATTTCTACGTCTAATTCGAAACTGGGTCACTTGGGGTGAAAAACTAGGTCACCTGGCCAAATCAAAAGGAAGACCTTGTGAACACTCTATAGGTCACATTTTTGAAGCAATCATCATGAATCTTGCTCAAAATGTTTGTCTTGATGATTTCTAGGTCAGGTTCGAAACTGGGTCACTTGGGGTCAAAAACTAGGCCACCAGGCTAAATCAACAGAAAAGCTTCGTAACACATTTTTGAAACAGTCAAATCTTGCTCAAAATATTTGTCTTGATTTCTCGACCAAGTTTGAAACTGGGCTACTTGGGGTCAAAAACTAAATCACCAGGCCAAATCAAAGGAAAACCTTGTTAACACTCTGGCGGTCAGATTTTTGAAGCAATCATCATGAATCTTGCCCAAAATGTTTGTCTTGATGATTTCTAGGTCAGATTCGAAAAAGCGTCTCTTTGGATAAAAAACTAGGTCACCGGGCCAAATCAAAGGAAAACCTTGTTAACACTATAGAGGTCACATTTTTGAAACAATCATCATGAATCTTGCTCAAAATGTTTGTCTTAATGATTTGTAGGTGAAGTTTGGAACTGGGTCACTTATGACATATATTTCACGGTCTAGTGACTTTCTTTAGTTTTTTCTGTTCAGGTCAGTTTTTCAGTAACTGTTGGTCCTACAGAGTGATATTTGACACTTGTGATGTGTTTAGGTCAGTTACTCAGTAACTATTACTTCTACAGCCAGTGATACTTAGCCCCTGCATACATCTTAGCATGGCCTCTTGAGTGCAGTCATCCATATTTGACCTTGATCCATATTTGACCTTGACCTCTATTTCAGTGTCCATTAGACATGCTACATTGTCTTACTTCTTAATATAATCATTATGAATTTTGATCAGAATGTTTGCCTTGATCCGTTCTAGGTCAGGTTCTCGAAGTGCTGTGATACTCAAGTGAGCGTTACAGGGCCATCATGACCCTCTTGTCCTTCGTTTGCAACACGTGTACAACCCATTGTAGTTTGTGTACTCTTCCTCGTGATGTCATTGAGAGGCTATGCTCTGTGAGTATAGGTCTTCCTGGATTAGACAACTTTCTTACTATAAAACAGTTACCAAACCAGGACAAACAAAACAAAGAGGAACTGCGCCACGGCCTTGGAATGTTCAACAGTTAAACTGTTGCGTGTGGGGGTGAGTGTGGGGGATTGGCCTAAACTTGCCCTTAATCCTTCTTCGGGCAGCGTAAGAATTAAAGTTATATGCGATTTAGGACCACAAAACCAAAATATGAAATCGATCCCTAAAATTTAACCAGGTGTAAAAACGTTTGTAAAAATAGGCTACCGTGACGTTATTGTTTGTGTTGAGGTTTTACGGCCCAATCACCCAATGGGGTCATGTCGAGCGCGGTCAGTTTACCTAACCACACGTTTACTGGGCAGGCTTAGTCTTCCAAGCGGTTAACCAGTATTGTGCACATTCTTTCGCCAGAAACTGACAACTGGCCTTCTTGAATCAACGGAAGGGACAGAATGATCGTAGAAAATATTTCATGATCAATCTCCACTAAGAATGTTGCCGACCTCGGCGGGGTCGAATCCGAGACCTCCTGGTCTCCAGTCGTACGCGCATCCAACTGCGCCACCGAGACCGTGACGTTATTGTGTAGGAGACTAGGAGATGACCTGGAGAGACAGTGTGCAAGTACTGAATTCTGAGGTGTAGAATTTTTAGTCTGTTGGGGCCATTGAGGCCATTTTAGTTGTACGGAAAACTGTCTGCTCAACTCGAGGCCAAAGGGTGTGTGTAGCGGCATAACTCTATATACAGTGAAGCCTCGTTACAACGACAGCATTTGTTCACAAAAATGCCATGAAAATGAATTTGCATTTGTACAGAATACTTATTGAACAGATCAATGTGTTAGAAAGGTCTTGTTTTGTTCTTATTTCCTCATAGAACATATGTTTTGGATATTTGTTAGAATTGCCTCAACGAGGCAATTCTAACAAATATCTAAAACATATATTTCTTTAAAGTATTCAATACAATATTCTTGCATAATTTGTGACTAATGTTACCTCTTTAGCGAAGGTTTCGTGACAGTCAAATTGTCACTATAACGAATTTTGTCGTTGTATTGGGTGTCGGTATAAAGAGGGTTGCATGTATTGCACATGAACAAACTGCTTAAAACCGAGTTTGTTGTTTTCATTTCTTCCGCGTGTTCTTTTTCTGTAGGATTCCTTTTAACGAACCTATCTGACGTCAACACAGCTCTTATTAATTTCCTTATTGTGGCGATAAAAACCCTGCATTTCATCATTTCTTCGGTGTGTTATTTCCAAGAGATGCCTTTTTACAGAATATATTTAACTCCACTTCAGTTGATGTTGAGTGCCGTGTGGCGGAATGTGACGGACCCCCCACCCCTCCCAGCCCACTTCTCCCTCCTTATTTCATCGTGATGTAAATTATATTTTCTGGTCCTTTGGAACCATTGGGCTCAAATATTTCAATTGTACAAAAGCAGAGGTCTGCTCACCTCGAGGCCAGAAGGCGAGGAGTGCAGCATCACATAACCCAATATCAGATTGAACAGTTTCAGTAAAACCGAGTCTGCTATTTTCATATCTTCCTTGTATTCAGGCCCCGAGGTTATAAAACATGTGCCCACTGGGTTTGCTCGCTATAAAAACGGCTTTTGTTGAATAGCTTCTTAACGAAAACAACCTCAAGAAATTACAACAAAGTGGCCCAAGTCCACTATCGCACGAAATCTTGGCAAGAGCAGAAACTCAAGATTCGATAGGACAAGAATTGTCTTTTTTGAGCGTAATACATCGTTTCATCAAACTTATTATGTGTGAAGTGTCATGAAAATCTTCCAGACCGTTAAAGAATTATAGCCTGGACATGAAGTGAGACAGAATCAGGGAAGGACAGAATGCTATTATTACCAATGAACCCCGCTTCGCTAGTGGCGGGGGACAAACTAGATCCAGGTTTCAGAATTTTATCTCTTCGTCCATTAAATTCTATATAAAAATCAGGCCTAATAAAATAAACAGTGACGTATTTCAAGACGCGGGGATATTTATAAATGGATTAACATACGATTCGAGAATCACATATTTAGAATATTACTTACGCAAGTCAAGAAACTGGAAACTTTTATTCATGTAAGCAGCTATGGAATTGGAAAAGTCTTCTGTTCTGATAATCAAGAATTGCTCCCGTGGGAAAACTTGAAACCAGTCTTGTAAAAATACCACGTAGAATCCCAGATGAATTCTCGCCTGAAAATAAAAAAAAATAATAAAAAAACAAAAACAAAAAAAACAAAAAAACGTAAATGTAAGAACATATCTTCTATAATGTTAGTAAAATATGGAGGGTCAAATTTACTGAGTACATATACATGTCATCGTACTAAACACACACACGTACACACACTGACACACACACACACAGATCCGGACCAGCAATATGGCAGTTATCTTTGCATGAATACCTAATGTACTACAAATCTACGGAGTTTGGTCAGGAGGTTCGCTGTTCATGAAGATGGACAATAGTCAGGAAGGAAAACAATAGGGAGTCACAGTATATACTTTCTTCTGAATCCAATTTGTATGTTGCTGCTGTAATTGATTGTTGCTGTCACGTTTGTATATGCCACTTATACGAATAAGATAAATTTAAACCAAAGTACCGATATCATGGCAAACAGTGTAGATCCTGATCAAATTGCTCCTTCAGGAACTGTTTGGTCTAATGGAAAACGTGTAAACCCTAATCAAAAGAACTGTTTGATCTCATGGCAAATAGTGTAGACCCTGCTCATTCAAGAACTGTTTGATCTGAGTCTGCTCTGTTTGCGAGATTCGTCTGTCCGAATATTTCGGGTGAACTATAGCAATACTCACCGGAAGTTTGACATGTAGTTTTCTGTCATACAGACAGGTTCTAAGGGCTGCCCTACGAATGCAATCATTGAGCAGCTGTATAGATTTGACCACGTTTTTATGGAACCCTTCAGTCGTCATGCGGCCCAAACCCAGGAAAAAGTAGTCGGAAAATAATCTACAAAGACAAATAATCGGTGAAATGACGGTATATACTAAGGCTGGCGCAATTAATCGGATGATCGATTAATTGATCGATAAATTAAAAAAAAAAAAAAAATGATTATCATTACAGATTTGCTAATAATCGATCATTTGATTTCTGTGTCTGTTACTATACAGTATTTACCCTTAGTATTCAGACACCGCAACTCCTTACCATACTTTATCTAAAATTTAAACAAGTACAATTTAATACCCAGAGTTGTGTCTTAAGTAGCTGGATTAGTGGCAAACAGTGTAGACCTTGATGAGAGGCCGCGTTTGCGGCGTCTCATCTGGGTCTACACCGTTTGCTCAGGCCTGTCAGTCCAAATACATACAATAAAGTATAACATATGGTAAGAGTCATTCATATGCTAAAACAGATAAAATTATGATCCAAATCTTCAGTGATTACTAATCGATTATTGATCACAGTGGCAGGACTGATAATCGATTATCTTTTCAGCTCTGATTAGCCAGCCTTATCCACTGTAGATTTATGTAGACTGCTTACTGGGTATATAAATCTATAGCGGGCCGTTATCGGCCCGTCAGCTACCCTGACGGGCCGGTAACGGCCCGCTATAGATTTATGTAGAATGCTAGCTGAGTAGTCAGCTGCTGTGCTGTTTTAGGCTAGGGATCCGTGAACATTTTGAAGATAATAAAATAATGGATGTCCTATCATATGTATCTTGACCAATTGTAAAGGGATGCTGTAGAATGTGCATATTGAACGATAAAGATTTTGACCAATCTGCGTAGATGAAATTCAGAGTTTAACATTTTCTTTTTTTTTAGAAAAGGTTTTAACTGTTTTACGCTCTAGAGGTCACATTTTTGAAGTGATCATCATGAATCGTGCTCAAAATGTTTGTCTTGATAATTTCTAGGTGACGTATATGTCATTATCCAGTGACTTTCTTAAGTTTTTCCGTTTAGGTCAGTTTCTCAGTAATTATTGGTCCTACAGAGTGATATTTGGTACTTGTGAAGTGTTTGTGTTTAGGTCAGTTTCTCAGTAACTGTTGCTCCTACAGCCAGTGATGCTTAGTACATGCATACATCTTAGCATGGCAGTCACCCATATTTGACCTTGACCTCTATTTCACAGTCCATTAGACATGTTATAGAAGTACTATGCTACTCAGGTGAACGTTACAGGGCCATCATGGCCCTCTTGTTTTTATTTTTTTTTTAATTTCTCGCAGAAAAATCGTCTAGTTAAAAGGTTTATATGGCAGTATTCGTTTAATGCTCGCGGAAGTGTTGGCCAAAGTAAACGGTTGTCGCACCAAATGCTTATCTCTCGTGCGTGCCTGGAGGCGAATAAAGAGAACAGTTGCGTAAACTCTACAGGCGAAGACTGAGATTAGACTGCATGGACACGCAGATTGCCATTGGTCTTCCATGTTCCACTTCAGCGGGCACATAACGTTTATACAGCGTCGGCTCAACGTCGATGCAACGTCATGACGTTGCATCGACGTTGAGGCGACGTTGTATTAACGTCATGTGCCCGCTGGGACGGTCCTTATGTCGGATATATCGATATACTCCCCCTGCTTGTTCCAAAGGTACTTTATATGTTGTTACCTTTCCACTGGATCTCTGAGAACAATCAGCAATTTCACATTAGGGTTGATATGTCGAATAAGATGTGGAGTGATATACTTAGGTTCTTTTAGGCCATTATTCTGTGGTATGCTTCGCCAGCCACTGTTATCCCAAAGATCCATCGGGGTTCCATCGCCTGTAAAGCGAAAAGATAACAAGCCGTGTCAAAAGATGGACTGGGTTTAACAAGCCATGTCAAAAGATGGACTGGGTTTAACTAACATCACACGTGCTATTCGGACACTTTCTCTCCTCACCATACCTGTTCTAAAATTTGAACAAATCAATAGCGTTCGTTACACACTTTATACACGTCCGTAACATGCGTAAGTTTGTTTGATTTGGGCTTAACGTCGCTTTCAACCTTTTTCAATCATATCGCGACGGTGTCTGGATGTGGCAGGGAGCTCAATGCTCACTTTTAGAGTGCTGCCTCACTGAAATATCACGCCCCAGACACTTTGACATGATATTCCACCCAGTCACATTATACTGACACTGAGCTGACCAGTTCTAGCTCTACTTTCTTAATGCTGAGCGCCAAGCGAAAGAGCAGCTAGTACCATTTTTAAAGTCTTTGGTATGACCCGGCCGGGGATCGAACCCGCAACCTCCCGGTCACAAAGCGGACGCTCTACCACTGAGCCACTGTGAACATGCGTAAGAAAAATATTTGCAGTACAGAGACATCAATAAACAAAGTACAGTCGACTCCCGTTATCTCGAATTCCAAGGGACTCACTGAAACACTTCGAGATATCCGTACTTCGACATATCAGAGTTCAGAGAGTGAGGAAAACAATAAATTGAACAACCACATTTATATAAACATGTAATTTGACTCCTGAAGTTAGAAATATATATATAAAATAATGTGGAAAAGAGGAGAAATTGCTCCTGAGGAGCAATTTCTCCTCTTTTCCACATTATTTTGTTACCTGTTGTCATAGTTTCATGTTAAAACAGGGACCAGATTTTCACTTCGAGATAAGCGGTAATTCGAAATAAGCGAGTTCGAGATAACGAGGTTCGACTGTATTTTCTTCTTTACCATTGGGGCTGCTATTAAAGGAAATAATTCATTGCTTCCAAAATAGGGGCTTTAAGGAAAGAATTTGCTCCCTCTATCGATTCCAAAATGACTACTCTTAAAGGAAAGAATTTTTCAAGATTTTCCTTGGCGTGCGTAAAATAATTCCGTTTTGACTACGCCATTAAAATTCATTTACTTCCTTTTTTATTCTTGTGTCTAAAACCTACTGGATGTGTGGCAAACAATGCAGACACTGATCCGTGGAGACAATCTCAATAAATATCAATCCATATTTTCTGGGAAAAAATAAGAAACCAGAAATGTGTCCAAAGGACACGGATGCCCCCCGCCTGGAAAAACTTAAACGCAAATTGCTATCGCCGGACGCGGACGGGGACAGACGGACGGACAGGGGTAACAGTATATGCCCTTTCCACCATTCTTCGAATGGCGGGGTGGGGGGGGGGGGGGGCATAAAAATATTTCAAAATATCGTCTGCTTATATTTAAATTCAGAAGCTTAATAATGAAACATGTAGACTCCGAGGGTGCACACGTCGGTCTTTGTCTTCTAAGGTAATGACCAAGTGTCGAAGACATGTAAATGACCGTTCGCAATGAGTCTCTCCAAACGGAAAATGACCTTATGGCATGCGCGACCAGCACAGACCCAGGTCTGCCTGAGTTTTCACAGTTCGATCAGCGCCAATGCTTTTCGCAAAGAGAATGTTGAAGGTCCATAAATACAGCTACTGTTAGCGATTAATCTAGACTTAGGTCAGACAACTTTTAAGCTAGCCAGATCAGATAAATAAGTATTTTAACCAATGACCAATAATAATGGGAGCCGACATTAATTTTCTGATGTGAATGACTCTTAAGATAACACAGCACGTCCATCTTTGGTGACGCATAATTTAAGCCGGGGCGCAGCATTTCCTCCAAGATCGCATATGCGCCCAGCGAAGACTCAAATCAGCCGGAACATTCGCGCAGTCTGATCAATGCCTTCGTAGAGCACTCGATCGGTAGCCAATGATCCAAAGCGCCTTCAGGCGGACAACGAAGACCGATCAGCCTGCGCGCCGATCTGAGTCTTCACTGAGCGGACATGCAATCTTGCAGGAAATGATGTGCCATTTGTAAATTAATGAAATATCTTGTATATAAATGTCATGTATGAACGGCCCATATTAACCTGCGCATTAGTGCATATGGACTCATGGCCTTTCTTATATGATTCGATATATAGCTTTCCAGATTTTTTAAGCCGATAACGAAGGCTCTGGCTGATTTGGGCCTTGGTGCTCGCATATGGCCCTTTTTCTCACATTGCGTCAAATATCCTCAAGGTCAGGCCGCTTCTTCAGAAAAAACAAAAACAAACAAAAACGTCACATTCATCTTTAGATTTAAAAAAGAAGACAGCAATGAAATAGAGTGGTGCATGTAACTAGAAAATAAGGTTGCTTTAAAACACTTTGGTGTTTGTATGTGGCTCACAAATGTTCTTTTCCCAGTTGAACATCAAAATGAACAAGGGTAGCCTGCGCAACCGTGTAGTATAAAAAACATTCCACAGACCGCATTGTACTAATCTGTTTGGAAGTAGCAGACCTAGTCGCTCTCTCTCTCTCTCTCTCTCTCTCTCTCTCTCTCTCTCTCTCTCTCTCTCTCTCTCTCTCTCCACTGCCAGAAAGCATCCGGGTGGCCGAGTGGTTAGTGCTTCCGATTTCGGATAATGATGTCCAGGGTTTGAATCCCGTTTGAGGCGGAATTCAGTCCGTGACTGTACGGCGCTTCGTTGCACAAACCTTTCATCATCATCCTTCGATCGTATCGATATGACTTAAATAATGTTTAAAGGGAAGTAAAAAAACAAGCCAATATCATAAGAACGGCGGCTATACTCTATCACCTACCTGTTATAAAAGGCCTCTGCGGATTTCTCTTAATTACGTCGGATGCGTTTCGAAAATAATTAAGGTATTGTTGAAATGTTTGTTTCTTTATCGGCCGGTTCAACCAGTGCCCTGAAAAAGAATTGTCGTTGAGAAAGATCCTTAACCCATTTATGACGAGTGGAGTCTTCCACCACAACTCTTCGGACCGGTCTATTTCCAATAGCAGGGTCTGGTCACTTTTTATTATAACCGTATTAACTCTAAATATTGGAACACCTTGTCTCCTCACCATACTTCATAAAATTTGATTCACTCCATTTTCTCAACCTATTGATGTGTGTGCACCATGGCTGGATGAATGGCAAACAGTGTAGACCCTGATCAGACGCCGCGTTTTGCGGCGTCTGATCTGGGTCTACACTGTTTACCAAGGTATGTATGTCCCAATCCAATATTTAGGGTTATTACGATACTGTTTTTACAGACTCCTGTATTTAATACAAACAATGTAGACCTTGATCAGACACAGCGTTCTGCGGCGTCTAATCTGGGTCTGCACTGTTTGCCAATTACTCTTTTGGGGTTCTTCAGACTAAAATGGGTAAATAAAGAAATATATATTACACACAAAAAATGAACCAATCATATACTTGGGAAGACTGCGTACATGAACGAACTTTCAGGGCATTCACAATTCTGTTAGGTAGTAGCCCTATTTGGATTTTATACCATATTTGCCCTAAGACAGCTTAAGGGGACTGAACACACTTGGTAGCTTTTATGCCATTTTTACAAGAGAGACAGCTTTTGTGACTTCCTGGCTGCTCATGCGCACAAAGCTCCTTCCGAAAAAGGGTCTGCTTTAAAAAGAAAGAATTTGCTCCCAAGGGGAGCTTTCTTTTTAGATTAGACCCTTTTAAAAGGAGGAAACTCAATTTTGAATGAGTTGCCTCCCCTGACGGTGTTTTCATTTCCCCTGACTCCTTACCATACTTTTCCTAAACGTTGATCACTGTGATATTTCACTGACGAGGTATAGGAACCCTATACGGACCTAACATACGTTTGTAATTTGGAGCTGCATGGGAAATAAGGGTGAGGTTTCGCGAGTAAACCCGATTTAAGCCCCTACCCACACTAATTATTCTACTGACCGTTCCAGGACGGTTTCCTGTTGCAGTTCTTCTTTGTTTGAGCCTAGGCGATTTCATCCCAGCTAGCATTCTTTATAAATCTATAGCGGGCCGTTATCGGCCCGTCAGTTACCCTGACGGGCCGATAACGGCCCGCTATAGAGTTATAGAGAATGCTTACTGGGATACGTCGCGTTTGTTTTGCAATTATTTGTTTCTCATCTCTCCTTTTGGTGCCTCGGTGTGCTTCACGACTGCGGTATATTCTGGGTATCTTGACTACAGTTTTGAACAAGTCCGCTTGACTAGCTTTCGATTTACTCTAAACTGCTGGATAAGAGAAAACAGTTTAGACGTTATTATGACATGGCTTTAGTAAATTGGGAAGATTTATATGCAGAACTGTTATTGTATATAAACAGGTCCAACCATAGATGAATAAAGACACTGTTGTTACTTTGCTGGGGGTATTTTTGTGTAAAGCTGATCTTGTTATTTGTCCCAGAAAACAGGTTTTGATATTTCATGCAAATTGTCTGGAGACAATTTGCATGAAATGTCATATCTTGTTTTTCGAAATGTATTTAATGAGAAGTAAGGTACCAGACCAGAAGAAAATAAAGCATACCATATCGTAACCATGACCACCACATCGTCTCTTTCTTCATGACGCCACTGTTTTTAAAAACATCCGGGTGTTTAGCGATTCTGTCGAATAAATCAGTAGAGCCACATTTGTCCATTCCAATCACTTGGAAATATGGAAGGCACTGGAAATTATTCTGTTGAGAATACCAACAGGGGTTCTTGTACTCTGGACGAAATTTTGGAGCAGACTAAATAAATAAATAAATAAATAAAATAAAACTCCAGATAAGATGGCGTACCCACGTAATATTTTTTTATATTTCTCCACGAAAACACATGTTGTGGTATTTATTAGAACTCCTTCGCCTTCTAATGAGTATCACAATACGTTTTCATGGAGAAATAAGAAAAAAAAAAATGCTTTTCTGTTGAAGATAGTGCCTTATATGAAGCTACACGTCTGAGAGTTTGCTGTCTTTGTGCAAAACGAGACAACAACTGCAGGCATGAAATTGCCTCCCTACCCAGTAAGCATTCTTTATAAATCGATAGCGGGCCGTTATCGGTCCGTCAGGGTAGCTGACGGGCCCATAACGGCCCGCTATAAATTTATAAAGAATGCAAGAATTTCAAAAGAAATTATTCTCAGACAGAGCAAACTCTTTTCTTTTTTAAAGCAGCCCCCAATTGCAAATATTTTCGTGCCAATTTTATTTCCCTTGAATATGTACATTCCCCATTGACAAAAGTAACCAGCCTCTGAGTGCCTTGGTTCGAGACTCAGACTGATCAGGTTTCATAAGGTAGATTTCAACTTTGGCAAGGAATGGCTGGTACAGCTGGGTTTTGGTCATAACACACTGTTCTATCCTGCTTTATCACCGTACTTTGTTGGGTCCCATCGGGCACATGACGTTTATACAATGTCGCATTGACGTCGATACAACGCCATGACGTTGCAGCGACGTTAATACGACGTTGGGGTATCACTTCAACATAAGCCGCATCGTGAGAAACCGTACCTTCTGAAATGTGCGCCCAATAAGGACTCAAATCAACCTGTGCAATCGTGCAGTCAGCCCAGTCCTCGTTGTCAACATGACGAAACGTTGCATTCTTAGCTATGCGAAATGCGTTCAGTGAAGATTCTGACTAGACTGCGCGAATGCGCAAGCTGATCTGAATCTTTGCTGGGCGCACATGTCCGAAGATACGTTTTCTGACGCACGACCCATGCTCTATATAAACTTCCATTTGAATTGTTGAAAGCTCCAGTTAAGGCACGTTTCTTTTAATTGTAGAGCAGATTTTTTTTTTTTTTTTTTAAATAGTAGCCACCACATATGCTTTTTTTTTTAGTGTGTGGATACCCCTCCTATCTAGATCTATGACTGCTCTATTGAAACTGCACATGACGTTTATACAAGTCCAATTAACGTCGATGCAATGTCATGACGTTGCATCGACATTAATGTGACGTTGTAGAAACATTTATTTTATAGTTAGCCGTGAATGCAATGATATGTAGTGAAAAAAGTGATATCATGCACTATTGAAATGATATCGTATCATTTCACTAGTGACTGATACGATTTATATTTTCACTCCTCACTTTGGACAACATCGGTTTTCTTCATTGTTTCAAAAGCAGATGATACTTCCACTTCAGATTTTTGAACACCTCTAACTTCTTTGTGTCTGAACTAAACCACCAAGTTGGGTATGCATTTTCTTAGTTAAAATAATGTAAGGAGCATTCTGCTATCAAAATTATTTTGAGTTGCCGAAATATTTGTTTTTCTCTCTCTTTGTGGTCAGCACTAATTGTCGGCGTTATAATGTTTCTGTTTTTTTTTTTGTGTGTGTGTGGGGGGTTGGGGGGGGGGGGGGGTGGGGGGGGGGGGGGTTGGCAACGTCAGTTATGACGTCAGAAGCGCTAAAGGATAAAAACAATAAAACAAACAGATTTTTTTCCCCACAAATACCACAGGTCCGAAATATTTTCTTCTGTAATGAAAACATTCAAATTTTGACTCGTGCTTCGCCCTCGTGAAAATACTGATGTTTTTATAACACTCGATGAAATTAGTTATGGTATTCACTCCCAAAAGAGCAGTTATCCTCCATATGCCTTTGACATTGCATCGACGTTAATGCGGCGTTGTATAAAAGTCATGTGCCCGCTGGAAATTTTAACGTCGATGCAACGTCACGTTAATGTGACGTTGTTTAAACGTCATGTGCCCGCTGGGAAGGTTTGCTGAATAAAACATTCGACCATTCCTATGTTAACCTTTACCATTTGGGCTAATTCAGCAGACGACAAATTGATATTTTTCTGATTTTTTTTTCCATAAAAGAGGATTTGATATTTCGTGCGTACTGTCGCCACTGGAGACAATTTGCTTGAGCTATCAAAACCTATTCAAGTTCTGGGAAAAATAAGAAAAAAATAGTTCAAAATGTCGTCTGCTGAAAATATTACCGAGCATACTAAGCGTTAAACATAAACGACCGTATAGCTTTTTACAAAGAACAAACATACATACCATACAAAGTAAATCTTCTGTTTTGTCTCTGGATTTCTGGGTACATGAAAAATTAAAAGTTTTAGCGGATGAATTCACAACCTTCATCTTAGCTTGGATTTCATATATCAGACGAATCACCTCGTCTCCGATTTGGACAACATTGGAATCAATGTTAATATTCCTTGTCTCAGTAGAGTTTAATGGTTTATCGCGTGGCCACACTGTTGTTACATAGTTTATTCGAGGTTTGTCTTGTATTTTTATATCTGGCTGTCTTCTATTTATGTGGATAAAATTGTATCCAAGCAGTGCAGTCACACAGCCTATTATAAGTAAACCAAGACGGATAGTCCTTGAAAAGGTGTTCCTCATTTTGCCCTTTAAGTTAGCAAGATGAAATCGATTATGTCCGAAGAGGAGAAAGTGCAGCACAACAGCACGATGTTCTGTCGATAGGAGCCACTGGTGTGGGCATGTTCCACTGATACTGTTCTACGTAATGGTCCTGAAACATAGTAATAAAGTATTATATGAGCATTTAAAAAAATAATAAAAATATCCGACCGATGTCCAATAAACACTGTATTTAATTTGCTTCTACCGCGACTTTTCTCTTACTTTTTTTTTTTTTACTGATTTTCAGATTTTCAAGAAGACATTTTGAATAACCGAGCAACAATAAACGTCACGCCGTAAGTACGTTTCGCTTGACGTTAATAACCTTTCGGGTAACTGAATATCTCAATTGGTATTCAGTGTATATCCATATACAGTCGACTCTCGTTATCTCGAATTCCAAGGGACTCAATGAAATACTTCGAGATATCCGTACCTCGACATATCAGAGTTGAGAGAGTCAGGAAAACAACAAACTGAACAACCACATTTAACAAATGAATGTGTAATTTGACTCCTGAAGTTAGAAATATATATATAAAATAATGTGGAAAAGAGGAGAAATTTAGGAGCAATTTCTCCTCTTTTCCACATTATTTTGTCATAGTTTCATGTTAAAACAGGGACCAGATTTTCACTTCGAGATAAGCGGTAATTCGAAATAAGCGAGTTCGAGATAACGAGGTTCGACTGTACCTGCTCGTGTGTAAATGAACATACATTGTATTTATGTAGTCTATTTATAAAAATTGATTCAATATCAAGTTTGCAATCTTAACATATTACCATTGTCTGTGCATACGAAATATGCACTGTATTTATGTAACAACGTTATTGAATACCCTGATGGCACCACATTCATTTAAATGTCTTTCATGTTTTAACTAGTCTTGTTTAACTATGGTTTTAAACTGTTGATGAAGTATTTTTCCTTAGTCCGTCGTAAAGTTGTACTCTCTAAGTACATCTTACAAAATGGGAAGATATAATGTTTAGGATTTAAGTTGCTTGCACATTCGTCAGTATGCCCACTGACTCGCAACATTTTGGTACGGGGTCTCTAATCTATTGGTTATGGACAGTGACTCGCTTGCGCAGAAAATTGCCTGTTTCCCCAATATACTCCTTCCCGCAGCCCCTGCATTTTATCATGTAAATAATGTTTTTAACTTTACATGTCATATCTTCATGCACTTTGAAGTTCGTTCGGCAATTAAATTTGACTGAATTTCCTTGAAGACGAATGCAGTGACCGCAGTTTGTTCTAGTACATTTTCTTACTTCGCATGTATTGTTTGACGTAAACTTCGCCTTAGTAATCGTTTTGGATTGGTTGACGTTTACTCTTTTTAATTTTGTAACATCACGAAAACATACGTATATAATTTTGACCCCCTTAAACCCCACTTTTATATAGTAAAACTGGGGTTTACATGGGTATACATTATTTTTCTTATTTCTGCTCAAAAACATAGATTGTGGGTACTCGTTAGAACCGCCTCGGCGAGGCGGTTCTAACGAGTACCCACAATCTATGTTCTGAGCAGAAATATGAAAAAAATATCAGAATTTTTATCTGAAAACTTTCACTCTTTGGTGGTGAAATTTTCAATATATTTGAATAGGCATGTTTTCGTAATGATTTGACAAAATTTTTCGCATTTTTATTTCGTCTTCCTGCAGAACTAGCATTTTG
The DNA here is from genome assembly GCA_964016985.1 of Anodontia alba. Taxonomy (NCBI): domain Eukaryota; kingdom Metazoa; phylum Mollusca; class Bivalvia; order Lucinida; family Lucinidae; genus Anodontia; species Anodontia alba. The sequence continues at coordinate 11,585,576 of OZ024822.1, read as the reverse complement.
TCAATAATTATCCTGATCATTTCGGGGTCTCTAGAATTATGCCTTTATACATATGGGGCTATATTTTCTTTACCCTTTGGTGTGACCGTGCGAAGTACGTTCTTGTCTAGCGACATTGAAACCATGTCCAATTATTTGTGCAGGATAGTTGCGTTTAATAAAAAATGATTTTAGTTCTTGCATACGTCTCTGCAAAACGTGTTCTTCTGAAACAACTGTCCTCGATCGGCGCGCCAGATTGTACGGGATGTTTATTTTCGTATGTCTAGGATAACATGAGTAAAATAGTAAATATTGCTTACTGTCTGTGCCTTTGTAGTAGATGTCTGTCTCTATTTCCCCGCTTCAGTTTTTCACTGAAACATCAAGGAATGATTGTTCAGTGTTACAAAAGTGTTAGTGTCAATTTCATATCTATGTGTAGATTGTTCAAAATATTATGTAATGTTTCTAAATCACTTGCAGGTTTTGTCCACGGGATGAAGCAACCATCGAGGAATCGTTTCCAGTTTGTAATGAAATATTTTCCAAACTCGTCTCCGAAAACTTCTATGACTTTTACTTAAAGCTTTACCTCTAGATACCTAATAGTTAATGTAGCATAAACAGGAGCAAATTTTGAACCCATGGCAGTTCCCTTTATCTGTTTATAAGTCATTATTAAAGCAAAATTTGTTGTTCGAGAATAAGTTTGATTGCTTCCAATATCATCACAAAAACATGCCTATATAATTTTGACCCCCTGAAACCCCACTTTTATATAGTAAAACTGGGGTTTACAGGGGTATACATTATTTTTCTTATTTCTGTTCAAAACATAAGATTGTGGGTACTTGTTAGAACCGCCTCGCCGAGGCGGTTCTAACGAGTATCCACAATCTATGTTTTGAGCAGAAATATGAAAAATATCAGAGTTTTTTACCTAAAAAATCGGTTTTTGGAGGTGAATTTTTCTATATTTTGAATAGGCGTGTTTTCGTAATGGAAACTGTTAGAAGATTTATGTTTCTTAATTTATTTCTGGATATTTTGTAACCAATATTTCACCGCCTCTAACCCTAGATTATGCGGTATATTGTAGTAAAGTGAATGAAGCTAAAATGGTGATAAAATGCGGTGATATAAATAATAGAGTAGTAACTCTGCAATATAACGTGAGAATACTTGTTCATCTGCAAGTGAATGAAAATCTGCATTTTTTAATTGTTATACAATTGTATCATCACACTACCTGTGGAGTTGTGTGAGTAATCCGCGTACGAGTGATATGGCGAACTCCTCGCATATTAAATAGTGTTTAAATACTGTTTTTACTTATGTCCTAATCACAGAAAGCAATCCTATATGCCTGGGCCCGGGTCTATTAGATAATCAGATGTCATGCTTAACACAGATTTCTTTCACTCTACTCAACAGAAAAGGATTTTTGACACTTTCACATTAAGAAATAAATAAATAAATTAACAAAAAAAAAAAAAAAAAAAAAAAAACTGCTAAATTAATTTAAACGTTCATTCTTATTCACTGCTGGAAGTGATAACTTAAACCAGACGTATCCCCCTAATTTCACTTTTGATTGTATATATGCTAAAAAGAAACGTGGACGGCGAATCCCATTGAGATATTCCAAAAATACTTACAGAGTTATTGAGATTTTAAGTTTTTGCTCATTTGCATCTTATTAATAATCACGAGGAACCAAAGAAGTCATTGGTTCTTATAAATAATTCTAAATAATGTTTTGAAAACTTTAATTTGAAAATATTCAAGGAATACACGCAGAAAGAAACAGATCCCCTCTATATCTAAATGTAGGGTTGCAGTGCTTATTCATTTCCTTAATGAGTTTAATTTTTAAATGAAATTTAACTTAAAAAATCACTTTAAGTAAAATTTTAAAATAAATTTTAAATCCATTTTCTGCAGTTATTTTATTGAATATTATTACCCTTTTTGCCATGATCTGTCGGAATGTAATGTTCAACAAATTTATTTACTCTTGGTAAACGTTTTTCCAACATAGTGATCTGTATCTTGGACTTTTAATATTTTAAAATGTTTTTAAAATTTAATTAAAGCAGTTTCCATCAATTACAAAAAAAAAAAAAAATAATAAAATAAAATAAAATAAAAAAAAATAAATAAAATGTTACCTTTAAATAGAAGGTCTCAATATTCAAATGTAATAGAATATTTACCTTTTCTTAATCACAATTAGCTGTCTGGAATAAAATTTGAATTTCCAAGTAAAATTTAAAAAGAAACAGTGACATCATTGAATAATGCATTGTGGGATAGCTGCACTGCTTTTGATGCAAACACACTCAGCTAACTATTTTTTTCTGATGCGTATAAGATTTGACAGCAGTTTCTTTACAAAGAAAGCTGGCCTCAAGCACCGGGATCAACTAGGGTCACGTGATATGTTCGGTATCTTTTATTTGCTTTTTTTTTTTTTTTTTTTTTAGTTTTTTGTTAAATTATCACAGATTATATTTATTACATTTATTTAAAAGCACCTTTAAACAGGGTTATCGATAGATATTTCTCATTTTTGGCTTATTGATCATTTATTGTCTGTAAATTAAAGATGACGAACGAGATAAAGCGAAGTTTGCGACGAGATTCCACGCGAGATTTGGGTACCTAAGTATGTTTGTCAGCCTCTCTACAGTAATGCAAACACTTCGTGTGTTTACCATAAATAGCAACATAATTCAGGTCACTACTGGTATCAGTAATTTTAACTCTTGCAAGACAAAATTAGATTTTGCCTTACAACTTGGGAATTTATTACTTATTCATCTGAAATTTGCAAATTTACATTGACTAGACACTTGAAATGCAATTGTACTAAGATAAAAAAGGTTTCTGTTTTAACATGGGTTATTGCCCCTGATTACTATTTTACTATTGTGCTATATGAGAAACATGCACGTAACTTAGTAATAATGCAATATCTTAACAATCTTAGAATTTCTAAGATAAGACGAAACTTATTATTAAACATTGTTATGACAAACTGCATACCATAGATGCTTCTGACATAGAGTGTATTTATTCTTGCAGGAATTATTGCCCCTGAATTATAGCATTTGTGTGGCAAACTGGGCAAATTCAAGTTTTAATTTAATAATTTTCATACTGGAGATCAGGGCTCAGTTGTTCAAAGCTAACGACATCGTTAGTTAACGATTCGTTAAAATTTACATTCAGTGATACGCAAATATGCTGAAATTTTTTGCTGAAAAATGTGAGTAGCTTTTGCAGTGCAAAAGCTACTCACATTTTTTCAGCAAAAAATATCAGAATATTATGTATTGATTCTGCTAAAACAGTTAACGAAATGACCCTTAACGAGCTCGTTAAGCTAACGACGCTTTGAACAACTGGGCCCAGGTTACAATAAATTGTGTATGGTAGTATCCATTTTATAAATCCTCACTACTAGTACATTAGTTTACATAAAACAGTGCGTCTGGCATGAGTTATTGACCTTGATTTATCAATTTTAGGTGGTAAAATTACCAAAATACGCCCTTTAAACTCATCCAATCTTCCTAATGTGCAACGCATGCATATAATTCAGTTTTATTTATTAGACGAAGCCTGCAATATGAAATATTTATCACAAAAAAGAATTATATTTATGTGGTTATTTAAACCATTTCAGTCACATTTTATCATGTTGCGCGTATGTTCCTAGAAAACAAGGGATGGGGTTATAAATTTATAACAATTTTCTGAGGCAAATTATCGTTTTGGTGTGCATTATTATTCAGCTTGTCTCTATATATGACAACGTGGTATTTTAAAGCAACACTGACCTCTTGAAATCGATTGAATGTATCAAAATTGTTCAGTTATTTGAAAAATAGAATTTTGCTTATTTCGGTGGTATGATTATTATCAAGCATTATCTTGTTTCACATCTGGTGAAATTTTATATCATTTTAGAATAATATTACACAATTAGTGAAAATTATTTGAAAATTTAATGAGCATGCATTAATTGTTGGGATGTGTCTTTAATATTTGAGTATTTAGTTATTTCCGTTAAAACTACAGTAAATTCTCACGATTTCAGCGGAAAAAAATGTTGATTATTAGGTATATTAAAGTTTCCTTTACATCCTAAAGGCTTTCCTACACTTTGCATATTCTAATGCCATTCTGTTGCAATAATTGAAGGTATTTCATAGGTTTTAGTTGCAGCGTTTGAATGGCTTTCTCAGCACTACTAGGTTCTAGAACAATTTTGAAGAAAATGCCTAAGGGGTACATCTTTGAAGCACCAGAACTCTGATATCAGGTGGTGACCAGCTTTTCATCGTTATATAACTTTTACAATGAAATGAGAAAACAAAATGCAGAATTTAATGAAAATCTATTGTTGGGATAAAAGGTCGCACCAGGTGCCAGGAGTGACCTTAACTACGATTTTGAATGCATGTAATTTTTGAACTAATAGGAAATTTTTAATGCGGTTTTCAATATTATTGTCGTTACAACACTATCTTTGAATTGAAATGTTCTTAAATTATGGGATGCGTCCTTTTTCAGGGAGATGGATACATAGGATTTTTTTTTTTTTTTTTTTTTTTTTTTTTTTTTTTTTGCATCTTTTCACAAGGGAGACAACTTTTTCTGACTTCCTGTTTAGCTGCCTGCACATCAATCCCCTTCTGAAAAGGGGTCTACTCTAATAGAAAAGAAACAGAGTCCTTTTAGAGTAGGCACCTTTACATAAGGGAAGCAAAAGTAATCTGAGAGGGTTTTCTCCTCTGAAAGTGTATTAATGGCTCTTACTCTCCAATTACTATTGGGTCCTTTCAAGCACAAAGTTGTTTTACCGCTTTCGGCGCCAAATTTCACACTGTTTGCAAATTTCAGACACTGTTTGATGTTTGCTGCTAAACGTTTTCTGCCGTATCTATGATTCGACAGCGATAGCGAATACCCTGTTCAGATTGCTCGGATCATTTGATAAGGGTTCAGGCTGGTCTTGGTCTTCGCTGTCTGCAGAGGTTCGAAGACACCTTTTCGACAGACGCCAACCATCCTCCCAGTAAGCATTCTTTATAAATCTATAGCATAACGGCCCGTCAGGGTAGCTGATGGGCCGATAACGGCCCGCTATAAATTTATAAAGAATGCTTACTGGGGCAGACCATATATATATATATATATATATATATATATATATATATATATATATATATATATATATATATATATATATATATATATATATATATATCCACTTCAGCAAACAGCTTGTGTGCGCGTCTGTGGGATATGATATGGTTTAGTAGACTGTAATTTTGTTGAATACTCACTATACAGTGGTCCAGCGACTTGTAACTTGGGTGTAGTAGAATCAGATAAGTCCTGTTGACTTAATTGTCAACTACATCTCTTCTTAGCACAACAATTTAAAAACTATATTAAAGTTCATATTAATGGTGTATTTGGATCGGCATTAAAGGATCCATATCCATATAACAGACATTTTTTATCCAAGAAAGCTTAAAATAAATTGATATATAGTATTAATACGATCATAAAATGTGGCATCTGACAGCCTGTACAATTTCAGTTGGCAACATTAATTCAGAGATACGATAAAAATAATTTCTTTCAAGAACGAGAGACTAACTGAAATTTAACAGGCTGTCAGATGCCACATTTTGTGATTTTATTAATATCATATATCAATTTATTAAATCTTTCTTGGATAATAAAATGCCTATTTTTAGAGGAATATGGATTCTTTAATGTCCATGCTGTATATATTATATAAATGACTGTCTGTCAGTAAATATCTCCTGTTTGGTATTTTGTTCCCCCAGGTATTTATAAAACAGAGTTTTGAAACTAAGCACAGTTGATGAATTCACAATATCTTCTGTCAGATCATTCCATTTGTTCACCACTCTGACACAAAATAAGTTAATTCTAAGAGATTTAAGAGCTCTAGATTCTTTTTTTTTCAGTTTCTTGTTTGTGAGTCAGAGAATTCAAAAAGTCTATACATCTGAATATCATCAATATTGTGTATGACTTTAAAAGCCTGGATCATATCGATTCGATGTCTCCTGTAGAGTAGGCCTAATGTTGTAAGATTTAATTTTTCCAGCCGCTCTTCATAACAAAGATGAGAATGCGCGGGGAGTAGTCTTGTGAGTATTCTCTGTACATTTTTAAACAGCACGAATGTCATTCTTTAACGTTGGAACCAGATGGGGTTACCATTATCAAGTATACTCGTAAGTCTAATAAGTGTTTTTATATAAAACCAGTAAGGTACGAAATACACGCTTGATTGACCCCAATAGTCTATTTGCTCGGTTGACTGCTAAACTAATATGTTTATCAAAGGGCTTTCTGGTTATCTTGCAGATAAACTCCTGAATCCTTTTCATTGTCTACTGATTTCAATACTTTTGTGTGGCCATCTTTGTCAGACATTTTATATTCAAATCGTGGATTATCTTTGCCTCTTTACATTTATCTAATTTGAATAACATGACGCATAAAGACCTCCCCTATATTCATTGAAAGTGGCTTAAAGTCAATGTTTTATTTTTATTTTTTTTTTTTTTTAACTGAACAACTGAACTTTTTTAATATAGATTTATGAAACAAATGTCTGAGATGAAAATTATCTAGGAGAACGACCGCCGACCTCTTTATAGAATGGATTTTCATATTTCTGTAATTTTTGCTTTGATTAGATGGAGATTTCCTTAATTTACACGACATAAAATAAGTTCGTTTTTTTTTGTCAATAACTCCATATGAATGGAAGAATACTTTACTTTTAACGAAGCGTGCAGCTAAAGGGTCAATATACAAACTTTTTTCTTGCATGTGAGTTTCAGTCTTCAGCTTATGAATAAATCTTAAGAAGAAACGATTAGACAAAACCCAAACTCCTATAAAAGTTAAACAAGCAAAAAACGAAAACTGAAAGCTAATGTTTTTTTTGTTTTGTTTTTTCAGGCAAACTAGAATTCGCTGAAATTCGCATCAAATCACCGCTTCACACCTCCCCCACCCTTGCGGTTAGTGGGTGGGGGTGGGGTGGAGGGGGAAGAAACCTTTCTGAGAACCCAAACTCCTGTAAAAGTTAAACAGACAAAAAACGAAAACTAAGGGGTTTTTTTCTCAGGCAAACTAGAATTAGCTGAAATTCGCATCAAACCACCGCTTCACTCAGACCTCCCCACACTCCACCGCGGTTTGGGGGAAGAGGGGGAGGGGGGATTTGGCAGGGATGGGTGGGGGTGGGGGTTGGGGCGGAAACCTTTCTGAGAAGTTAAATATAAAACATCGATTTTTTTTTAAGTTAGGCATATCCGAAGTGAAAGTGTTATTATCATTAGTACTTTTTATGCCCCACCACTAAAAGTAGCGAGGTGTTATATGTTATACCATCCGAAATTTTGAGTGTCCGTCCGTCAGCGCTTCATAATTTTGTGTTCGCTCAATTACCCTGATACCGTTTGAGATATTTTCAGGAAACTTCACACCAATGTAAAGTGCCATAAGACGATGTGCAGAACATATAAGCCGTAATTCTGGTTTGCCTAATTATGGAATTATTACCGTTTGAACATTAAACATAACCATTTCTACCATTTCTACCACTGCTCGTGTCCGTTGCATAACTCTGATACCGTTCGTGATATTTTCACGAAACTTCACACAAATATAAAACACCAACAGACGACATGCAAAACACATTATTCGTAACTCTGATTTGCCTACTTTTGCCCTTTGACAATGAACATAGCCATTTCCACCATGTACTCATGTCTGCTCTGTAAGTTGAAAACTGTTTGAAATATTTTCATGAAATGGCACACAAATATAAAGCACGATAAGACAATGTGCATAACACAAGCACCATAACTCTGGTTAACCTACATTTGGAGTTACGGCCCTTTGAACATCGTAAATATTGAATATAGCCATTTCTACCATGAACTATTGTCCGCTCTATAAGTTGGAATCCATTTCAGATATTTTGGTGAAACTTCACACAAATTTAAAGCTCCACAAGACGACATGCAGAGCGTATAAACCGTAACTCTGGTTTGCCTACTTTTGGAGTATTGAACATAGCCATAGCGCTTTGTATATTGAACATAGCTATTTCGACCATGTACTTATGTCCGCTCTATAAGTTAAAAACCGTTTGAGATATTTTCATGAAATTTCGCACAAATGTAAAGCACCATAAGAGGATGTACAAAAACACAAGAACTGTAGCTCTGGTTAACCTACTTTTTGAGTTATCACCCTTTGAACATAATAAATATTGAAAATGGCCATTTCTACCATATACTTGTGTGTAAGCTCTGTAAGTTGGAAACCATTTCAGATATTCTGACAAAAATTCACACAAATGTTAAATGTCATGAGACGAGGTGCAAAACATAAAAAAAAAAAACCCTAACTGCTTAACCTACTTTTGGAGCTATGGCCCTTTATGCATTGAAAATAGTGATTTCTGTAATATATGTGTCCGCTCTGTGTAACTTGCGAGATATTTTCTTGAAACTTTATGCAAATGTATATCAACATGATATGATGTGCAGAACACAAGAACCATAACTCTGAATTACCTGCTTTTGGAGTTACTGCCTTTTGGACATTGTAAATGATCCCAGTCGTATACTTATGCCCTTTCTATAACTTGAAAATGTTTCAGAGATTTTCTTGAAGCCTTGCAAAAATGTAAAGCAACCTAAGATGTAGAACATAACAACCATATGTCTGGCTTAATTACATTTTTTAGTTAAAGGTTTTTGAACATTGAAAGTAACAGTTTTCGTGATATATTTGTAAACTCTGCGCGGATGTGAAGCACCATGAGGGGATCTGCAGAAAACGGGAACTGCAAGTCTGGTTTACTTACTTTTGTGTTATGGTCCTCTGAACATAGAAAATAGTCATCTCAGTCATATATTCATGTCAACTTTATTTAGGGAAAGACTAATGCACCTTCCCTTGATTTCATTATTGACAGAGTTGTGGCACTTGCTTGATATAAGTCCAGTGGCGGGGCATGATGCAGTGCTTGCAGGCCTTTTATTTATATAGTTTATAGTGACAGTTGTTTACTTATAAACACCAGGCCAACTGGCCAATCTATTACATTATGAATGATATATGAATATGATATACATCGCAGCGGACTACAATAAAAATATTCTAAAACATATAATTCAAGAGCAATATCGGAGGTAATATAAACACAATATATGCATAATACCTAACAGCATATCATAGGTGATTTGCATATAATGTGTGATAATTAGCAGTATCATAGGTGTTATATATACATATGTATAATACCTAGAAGTATCATTGGTAATATACACATCTGTATAATACCTAGCAGTATCATAGGTGATATACATATATGTATAATACTTAGCAGTGCAATGGGTAATATACACATTTGTATAATACTTAGCAGTGCCCTAGGTAATATACACATACGTATTATACCTAGTAGCATCAAAGGTAATATATACATATATATAATATCTAGCAACATCATAGGTAATATACACTCATGTATAATGCCTAGCAGTATCATCGGTAATATACATACATGTATAATGCCTAGCAGTATCATAGGTAATTTACACATATGTATAATACCTAGCAGCATCTTGGGTGAAATTTGCATTATGTATAATACCGAACAGAATCATAGGTAATATACATATATGTATACCTTGCAAGATCATAGGTGATTGTCACATAATGTATAATACTTAGCAGCATCAAAGGTAGTATACACATATAGCAGTGTCATAGTGTCATAGGTAATATACACTAACACCTAGCAATATCATACAGTGCTTGCACTAACTGTCAAAATCAGGAAGTCCCGGACTTCCTAGCTCCAATATCTGGAAGTCCTGGTGATCAAATTTTTTTTCATTCACTTTCAGAAATTCAACCTCAGTATTCTTAAACTCTCATTTATGGAGTAAAACTGCCATTGTTAAGCTAAATAACACATAAATTCATTCTAAATTTTTGTTATAAATGAATAAATATCTTTAAAAGTTGTGAGTCCCAGACTTCCTGGCATCGATGTTTGGAAGTCCCAGGGCAATTTTTGGGAGTCTCTGACTCCCAGACTTCCCTTAATGCAAGCACTGATCATAGGTTATATACCTATAGTTGTATGACACTGCTAGACGATATATATAGTCTAGCAGTGTCATAGGTATCCTGTGACATACATAAGTATAATACTTATAATACTTAGTGGTATCATAGGTAATTTACGCATATGGATAATACCTAGTAGTATCATGGGTAACCACTGTGTAGGTAACATACACACATACACATAACATATGCATAGTGCCCATCAGTATCATAGATGATAAAATTACTTTAAGGGGAACTGATTTCAGAGGAGGAAACTCTTACAGCAATAAAATGCCTTTCTTCTGAAAAGTGGTCTGCTACAAAAGAAAAAATGCTCCCCTTGCGGTAGCCCCCTTGTAGAAGGTGCTTGGTGTGGCGGAAAGCAAACAGGAATTCACAAATGGTAGAGTACAAACTGGTAGAAAATTCACCAAGTGCATCTACTCCCCTTAACATATTGTGTACAGTCGGGTCAGTGACTGGTGTTTGCGAGCTGTTTCTTTAGCAAATGCACTTTGCAGACTTTTTTTAAGACTGTTTTACTTGAGTATGAAACCAGGGCTGCGTTCAGTAGTACAAAGTGTTAGGGAACGTTTTGCACTGGATATCTGTACCTAGTGACGAGCGCCAAAAGGAGCAGGGTCCAGGGCAAAACACTCGCATGTATTTATGAGCGTTAAGTTAGCATCTGGTTCACGGTTCATTATTCACGGTTCAGGATTCAGCGTATGGTTCATTATTCAGCGTATTATTCAAAATACGAGCTGCAGCGTCTGGTTCAGGATTCAGCGTATTATTCAAAATACGAGCTGCAGCGTCTAGTTCAGGATTCAGCGTATTATTCAAAATACGAGCTGCAGCGTCTGGTTCAGGATTCAGGGTATTATTCAGAACCGTGAACCAGATGCTAACTTAACGCTCATAAATGTCATGCAAGTATTATCTTGCACATCTGAATGCAGCCCTATAGGTGCTTTGCTATAACAAAACCAAGAAAATACTGCATATGCCTTTGTCTATTTAGAGGCCATAATAATGAGAGAAGGAATCCATCTATACCTTTTATGTACCAAACTTATTGAAAGGGAGCTTATAATACGTCTGTTGCTTGGAAAACACCATTCATATTTACATGCTAAATTTGGAATTAAAATATATACTTTAAAAATATCTAATAAAAGATCGTGCACTTACCGGGGGAGGGAGTACAGCATTTATTTCTTTTCCTTTTCCTTTCCCTTTTACTCTCTGAGAGAATTCTTAAATCCTAACACATAGCATGATATGGGCTAATTAAGCAGACGACAAATTGATGACAGTTTCTTATTTTCACCAGAAAATAGGATTTGATATTTCATGTAAATTGTCTCCGAGACAATTTGCAAGAAATGTCAGTTCCTGTTTTCTGGGGAACATAAAAAAATATATATTTCAAAATATCTGAAGTCTTTGCCTAGCATGCTAAGCTTTAACCCTTAAACTGCTAATCACAACAATTGCCGTCTGCTTTGTCATCTGCTTGTGATTTTAAGTCATTTCTGCAAACAGTGTGGACCCAGATCAGACTGCTCCGCTAGGAACAGTCTGATCAGGGTCCACACTATTTGCCGGTATGCAAAAATAGGTTGAAAAGTTTGCAAGAATATTCAGCAGACGACATAAACAGACGACATTTTCAGATGCAGGTTTTCTTGGCGTTTTAAGGATTAAGACATTCAGCACACACACAATCCACCTTGTAAACTGTATAATAAACCTTACTGACAGGTGTTGTCTGTGTATATACGTCTTTGTTTTACGTTGACTAAACAACGTTATTTTATGACATACATTAATCATAACGTCATCTTGAGGGCCGATCAACACGTTCATAATTCTCTTGAATTAAGTTATCATTTTTATGACAGTAACAGCTGGAGGTCATAACCAAACTAGTATCCACAGTACTTCTTATTTAGCCTTTATCATTCTATGCGCAAATTCAGCAGAGGAAAAATCGATATTTTTCTTATTTTCCCAGAAAAAAAGGGTTTGAAATTTCATGCAAGTTTCCTCTGGAGACAACTTATATTAAATATCAAACAGAGAAATATAGTTTGTCATTTTATGAAAATTGTCCCCTAAATGTCAAACAAAGCAAGCTAAATATTTTTTTCTTCAAAATTTCGTCTGCTGAAAATTTATATATATAAGTTGGGAGAAGGAGCATAACATCTAACAAAAAATCTTTTTGGTAGCACTGGATCCAGAAAGGATGCTAAAATGATAGGCGATAAACGATATGTTGAGAGTTAATCATTAACAGTGCAATGATTTGTTTACCTGAGGCCTTTCGCCTTCTTCAGAGGTTTTCTATTTTAAAAAATAACATAAAAATGTTAATTTTACGAATAAAAGATTATGCCCTTTTCGGGCCCATGTTATCTGGTTCGCTGCGACTTGATAACTGATCGTGTTTAGATATATGTGAAATGTAAACAATACGCGTAAACACAACGTGCAAGAAATAAGCGTATAAAGCTTATCTTTACTATCAACACCACTGTGGCCATATACGCAATGTATACAATGCACATAAACCTTACACCGAAAGGGATATACACCAACCTGAGTGTTTTTTTACCAGTACGTAAGGCAAATGGACCCAACCTACGCAAAATCACACAAACGAAACGCTCCACATAAGCTGTCGCATGCCCTGACTTAGGAACGATGATTCCCTTTACATAGTCATATATATATATATAGAAAGTGTTTAAAACAGTAAAAATAGTAAAGCTGTCAGTCCAGAAAGTGCTATAGTCACAGAACATAATCTACCAATGACATCAAGAGGAAGAACAGAGTAAATATGGTGGAAAGAACATGCCTTGCAAAACAATGGAAACACACATACGCACGCTCGCACGCACGCACGCACGCACGCACACAAACAAAAACAAAAACATAAGCTATCTCTTCTCCAAAGGAGAGATGATCTTATCCAGACAGAACCCACCAAAATAGCAAAGAAAAGGTCCAAGACCTTAAACAGGACAAAACAAGAAAAAAAACCTCCGTGGCGAGCAGTCACAAAGCCCCATAGACTGGCTCCAGTCTCCAACGATTAAATATTTATTCTTATAATTCGGTTTGATAATCCACTAAAATAAAACCAAAATAATATCATAGCTATAAAGGCTGGTCACTAGTGACCAGCCTTTATAGTCATGATATTATTTTGGTTTTATTTTAGTGGCTTATTAGACATGATTATAAGAATGAATATTTTGTCACTGGAGACTACAGCCAGTCTAAAAGCCCCACAAAGAACGAACGACACAATAAACAGTAATAAATTTTGGTATAATAGACAAAAAATATAGCTTATGTAGGCTATGTAGGAATAGACCTTTATCGCATATAAGCAGACAACGAAAGCCAAGACCAGGCTGCGCATTCGCACAGTCTTATCAGGGTCTTCACTGTCCACTTTAAGAATCAATGGATACTGTAAGATATCTCGACGAGGACTCTTGATTAGTGCGTGAATGCGTAGGCTGATTAGCATTTGCTGTTCAGTTACGGGAAAAGGGTCTTTTCTATTCTCACCACCAAGGAAACTTTAAATAATATTAGCGTTATTGGGTGTACATACCTAAGAACAGAACTTGGCGCGAATCCGGTTTATCGTATTAACCCTGAATATTGGAATACCTTAACTCCTTACAATGTTTTCCTAGAATATGAATAAGCCCATTTTGGTTGTGATTCGAAATGTCTTCAATTACAGAATGGTGGCGAACAGTGCAGACCCTGATCAGACGCCGCAGAACGCGGCGTCTGATCTGGGTCTACACTGTTTGCTCAGACCTGTCTGTCCGAATACTTGGGACCATGATGGTAGTCCTTCACAGTGACGTATCAACCAAATTGTGATCGATATATCACGTACATTGCCTGTAATAAACAAGCAAAAATCTGAGACACGCCTTGGAAACTGCATCTTCGGGACATACGCAAATAACAAATGACCAGATTTAGCCTGCGCATCTACACACTGAGTCTTATCAGTGCCTTTCATTTTAGAATATTCAATGATTCTGTAAATGGACAGCAAAGGTTCTGTGTGCTGTTCCACCCCTCCGCCATCATTCAAAAACCATGCAAATACCTCAAAGACGCCTTTTCTCTCTGGCAGGGCATTAATGACTGGAATTCAGGACCAGAGAATGCCGAACGCCCGTCTTGCGTCAATCTTAGTGCAAATGTATTGGTATTTCATATTTGTGATAACGTCATTGTTTACATTATTATGAAACCTAAGAAAAAGTAGTCCGGCAAAACCTTGTTATCACAGGAATGCCAATTTTGATTTTGACAAATGAGCCGCAATGTGAGAAAACGTACCTTCTGCCATGTGCGCCAAACGAAGACTCAAATCAGCCAGCGCATCCGCGGGATCTGATCAATCTTCGTTGTTCGCATGAAGAAAGTGCAGCCTTGGCTATCGAAAATGAGCCCAGTGAAGATTTTGACCAGACTGTGCAAATGCGCAGGCTGATCTGAATCCGCTGGGCGCTCATGTCCGAACGCGCGTTTTCTTACGTTGTGGTGCAAATACCTTTAAACTAAAATTAAAAGAGTTTAGGTAAAGAGGTTGATCTGTATGATCCTGTATTTGAATAGGAACTTCACCGGCCTGCGCATCCATAGTCTTGTCAGGATGTTTATTTCTTGTCAACTTCACGTTGACAGGAGCACTATATGTGCGAACAGCATAGACCCAGGCCAGACTGCGCTGGCGCAGTCTGTCCTGGGTCTTAGCTGTTCGCACCTTGGAAAAAAGTTGGTTTTCGCAATGAGGGAATTTTCGGAAATATATATCCGTTACTTTATTGATATCTACATAAATAAAAGTGCAGGGTGCAGGGTCACTTTAATAACTTAGAGTATCAACTTGAAAGAAAACTAGTGGTATTATTTGTTGTATTTTTGCTCATTGATTTGGAAATTAAATTCAAAATGGAACCAACTTTATATGTTATATTCTTTCTGTTGGGAATGTCTGTAGCCGTGGATCTATCAGGTACGCATACACATTGTATTGAATACGAATTCAGCAGATGACAAATTGGTGACATTTTTCTTAATTTTCCAAGAAAACAGAATTTGACATTTCAAAACCTGTTTTCTGAAAAAAAAAAAAAAAATAAAAAATAAATAAATAAAAATAAATAAATAAAAATATTTCTATGTCGTATACTGAATCGTTTACCCTGCATATTAAGCAATAAACAATTCTTAAATATAATAGAAGGAGAGAAGTACAAATGTTTGTGTTAATAGATGACCAGTTATCTTTTTTTTGTGTGGAATATGATTAGGGTCTGCACTGTTTGCTAGCAGTGTTATTTACAGGTACAATTGATGGTAAACAGAAGCAACTAAGATTGTTTCTGTATTATCCTTCCGACTTAAACGGTGGAAGTGCTCACTGAAGAAATCCAGGCATAGCTGGGTAAATACAAACTTCAAAAGTAGTTTTGAAGTTTCGAGTTTTGAAAGCTTCCCAGTAAACATCGTAATAATGGCTTTGAAGTTTCCAAGTGCCACTGTAGTATTATCTGTTCTGTTGAATTTACTTTTAATTTACAATGTCTGTTTCACTTTATTCATTTTTTTACGTAGTTTCTCCATCTCTCTCTCTGGCGGTTTGCTTTCTTTTTTAAACAGCGGATGTAAGAAGGTCTAATAACCATCACAATTCACACTGGGACAACAAGCCCCATAACAACGGCCATGCCCAGACGCACCGCGAACAGCACGGTTCCAGTCAAGGTGGACACAAATTCCAAAGTCATAATGGCAACTCGCACTCACACCACCGAAATCCACATTTCTACTATCACCCACATGCGGGACACAACAATGGTTACAACACTCACGTGCAACCCACAGAGAAAACTACAACTGGTCATAAAGGTTCAATACCCAGGTTAGAACTGCCCAGAGGGTTTGCACAATATAAACGCACGTACAAGAAATGGTGGGAGCATTTCCACGCCGATCTAACCAGCTGCGGCATTCAGAACGGTCTTAATGACAAGTCAACATTGTTCCGAGTGATAGGAGGAAGGATCGCATCAATAAAATCCTGGCCCTGGATGGTAATTAGAATAAGAGCCCTTGAAGCGGGCACGCAACACTGAAGCAACGTCGCATCTATGTCGATACAATGCCATGATAACGTTGCGTCAACGTCGATGCAATGCAATGACGTCACAAAACGTCGATACATTGTTGCATCGACGTTGATGTAACGTATAAATGTCGTGTGCCCGCTGGGTAGGAGATACGTGACGTTAACCCTAGTCCTGCTGAACCCGGATATGTCATGCCTTTTCAAACAGTGTAGATCAGATCTTCAGAAGCCAACTGATCTGGATCTGCACTGTTTGCCAATCGGCTGAAAATTAGAAATGGGCGTGGCATATTTTATTCAGCATGGCAAGGGTTAAATAGGATCAACGTCTCGGACGTTATACCTGTCACCCAATATTTTCTAAACATTAATCTGCTGGACTTATGGGGACTGGAAACACTTTTTCCGCCATTTTGCAAAAGGTAGACAACTTTTGCGACTTCATGTTTGCCTTCCTTTAGATTAAATTTAACCATATTTTATTGCAGTAAAACAAAGGGATTTAACACAAATTATAACATGATTGCCTTACTAGGTCCTTCCTGAAAATGAATCCATTCTTAACCCATTTAAGCCTAGCGTCCCATAAAAGGGACATTGGCAAACAGTATAGACCCAGATCAGACGCCGCAGAACGCGGCGTCTGATCAGGGTCTATACTGTTTGCATTAAATGCAGGAATTTCTATAAAATATGGTTATAATAAAAGCTAACCAGACACACCTTCTGTTGGAAATGGATCGGTCTAAAGAGTAAGGGTAGAAAAGGCCACTCGGCATAAATAGGTTAAAGAAAAGAATTTACTCCCCATGTGAGTAAAGTAGACGAGACCACTTTTTCAAAAGGAATGCAAAAACAATTTTACATTTTGCCTATCCTGAAAGTGTACCTTTCCGTCTTAACCCATATATGCCTTCTACCTTCACTCTTCGGATTGGTCCACTTTCAATATAAGGGGTATCTGGTTAGTTTGTATTATTACCATGTTTTGATAAAAAAAAATCTTTATTTAATGCAAACAGTATAGACCCTGATCAGACGCCGTGTTCTGCGGCGTCTGATCTGGGTCTACACTGTTTTGTCACTGTCCTTTTTATGGGACGCTAGGCTTAAATGGGATAATTATATAGCAGCAGAATGTTTTAAAATAATGTTCTTATTCTTCTAGAAAAAAGGTTTGACATTTCATGGGAATTCGCATGAATTATCAAACCCTTTGTTCTAGGAAAAATAAGAAGAAAAAACAAAACAACAAAAAAAAAACAAAAAAAACAACAACAACAACAACAAAAAAAAAACACACATCAATTTGTCGTCTGCTGAATCTGGCCAGATAGTGCTGACGGTTTAACCTTTACCACTCTATGTGCATATTCAGCAGACGACAAATTGATAATATATATATTTTTTCATTTTCACAGAAAACAGGCTTTGACATTTCATGCAAATTGTCTCCGGAGTTTGCTTGAAATGTCAACACCCATTTTCTGGAAAACTAAGAAAAATATTTAAAAATGTCGTGTGCTGAATTTTTACCCAGCGTGCTAAGCGTTAACATCATGTGTCTGCTTGGAGGTCTATTATTTATAATGCTTCTAGCAAGTGACAAAATCATATAAAAGTATTCAAAGAAACTGGAACCAGTCACCGAAGGTCCTAATCAGACAGCGAGGATACCCAGGTTGATCTTGGCCCTTGATAAGTACATATATCTCGAAGACCATACTTCCCATAACATGGGTCATTTCCCAGCTTATACAACGTCACATGAACGTCGTTGTACATGACGTTGCATCGACGTTAAAACGACGTCGTATAAACCTCGTGTGCCAGCGGAGTTATGATACATATGTTAAAATATGAATGTAACTATTAAAATGTATACCTTTTGAGGAATCTATAAGTTCGATTTTTTACTCCAAGAATATTTGTCTCCAGATCTCACACCAAACAATCTTGACATGGTATTTGACTTCTATCGAATGTTTCCTATGGTGCCGCGAATTCAAAGCTTTTCATAATATAGATTTTCCAGCTTAACTATTGTATCTTTACTGATTTGCCAGACGTATTGATCCTTAAAACGTCAAAGCTTTTCATAATATAGATTTTCCAGCTTAACTATTGTATCTTTGAATAGTCCTTTAAGGGTTAATTTAGGTGATCTTTCAATATGACTTGAGATGTCCGCATAGCAAGCGTTTGCCAACATAGGATATATGATTGGTGTGTATTAACGTGCCTTCTTCACAGTTTGGTTTTAGTATTGTAACAGGGAAAGCTACCAAAATTCCATTACGAAAACAGGTCTATTCAAATTATAGAAAATGTCACCTCCAAAAACTGAAACTTTTCAGGTAAAAAAAACTCTATTTTTCATATTTCTGCTCAAAACATAGATTGTTGGTACTCGTTAGAACCGTCTCGGCGAGGCAGTTCTAACGACTACCCACAATCTATGTTTTTGAGTAGAAATAAGAAAGATAATGTATACCCCCGTAAACCCCAGTTTTACTATATAAAAGTGGGATTTAAGGGGATCAATATTATATAGGCATGTTTTCGTGATGAGTCAATAATTTGTCAATAATTATCTTATTTTTAGGTTTCCATGTACTCCACTCTGATTGGTCAACCGTGGTGTGCTGGAACTCTAATATCGAAAGACTGGGTTGTTACAGCTGCTCATTGCTTCAACTTGTAAGTATTGCAACTCATATCTCGTACCAAGATACCTTCTATAGTCTCCACTTCCTCGATTGATAGATCCAGACTAGCTTGCAGATGTAAACCAGTTCAAAGAAGCTGGCATTTAGACGGTGGACGTAAGAATCAGACTAAAACCACTGTCTACAAACTCTCAGGACTTCGAAAAAGAACAAATGTCGCTATTTCCTTTTGTTGGAAAGAAACCAATACCTATGCACCAACGAACATTGGGCACATGACGTTTATACAAAGGCGCGTCTACGTCGATGTGGTCAGGAGTCCACCTTTTACATGACAACGCCTCCTCTCATAAGTGTGAGGTTAAGTCTTTTTTGGCTTCTGAAAAGGTGAAAAGTTAATCATCCACCTTATTCACCTGACCTGAGTCCCTGTGACTTCTTTTTATTTCCAAGGCTTAAGAAAATGCTTTCTGGAAATAAGTATACGTCTAGTAGTTCTCTTGGCAGCGCTATTTATCAGTGTCTCCAACATACCAAAAGAAGACTATTTATCTGCTTTTCGCGACTGGGTAAAAAGGTTACAAAAATGTGTTTCAGTAAAGGGGGAATACTTTGAAGGTTTGTAATAAAAATATGTTTGATAAAATGTAGCACTGAAGTAATCCGAACCCAATGACAAAACTTTTTGCAGGACCCTCGTAAATTCTGGTGCATTCCTTATATAATAAACATAGAATATGTTAAGTTTGTGAGTGATAACATCAATAGATATGTTCGGCGCAAAGTAAGACTCGGTACAATTCCGGAATTGTCTTGCACAAAGTAAGAATTCTTACTTTGTCTGCCAATTCCGGAATTGTACCGGACAATTCTAGAATTGGGCAGGAGATACTGTAGTTGATCGATAAGGTTAATGTGCCTGCGCAAAGTGGGAATAGTTTGGACAAAGTAAGAATATATTAAACTAGTAGGTTGGTTTAGAGTAAAGATGGAACGAGAATTCAATTGATAAAAACATCCTTCTACCAACTTACAACGCTCCTACAATTTTAGAATTCTTCCTCACAAGCAACAACGATAATTATAGAAACAGAATGTACCATCGTGACGAATGTAGTTTCTTTTTTATATTCATGTCTTCTTTCTTTCTTGCTTAGATAGATAGATAGATAGATAGATAGATAGATAGATAGATAGACCGACCGACCGACCGACCGACCGACCGACCGACCGACCGACAGACAGGTAGGTAGGTAGGTAGGTAGATAGATAGATATATAGATAGAGATCGGTATGCTTCAGAGAACATAATTAATGCTTTATTTTGCTTTAATTGTTGACCTATGCCATTAAAGAATTCGGAGGAAAAAACAAAGACGCGATAAAAACAAATCAATCAAGTTAAGGCTAATTAATTAACAACTTGGATTAATAATAATCCATTTACCTAAGCAATCTAAGTCTAGAATCCAATTTTTGGACGTTGGCAAACAATGTAAACCCAGAGCAGACGCCACATTTAGCCCCAGGGTCCAGTTTTTGGACATAATAATGTAGACACAGAGTGGACGCCACAGCTAGCGACGTCTGATCAGGGTCTCCACGGTTTGCTTGCAGAAACATCAACTTGCACCTAACCAATATAAGCCCAGAGTCCATTTTCTTGGACGTAGGCAAATAATGTAGATCCAGAGCGGACGCCACAGCGGTGTCTGATCAGGGTCTTATTGTAGAAAATTCAATACGTACCTAACCAATATAAGTCCAGAGTCCAATTTTTGGACGTAATAACGTAGACTCAGAGCGGACGCCTCAGTTAGCGGCGTCTGAGCAGGGTCTCCACAGTTTGCTTGCAGAAATATCAACTTGTACCTAATCAATATGAGCCTAGAGTCCAATTTTTGTTTTGGGCGCAGGCAAATAATATAAACCCCGAGCGGACGCCGCAGTTCGTGACGTCTGATCAGGGTCTTCACAGTTTGCTTGCAGAAAACTCAATTTGCACCTAACCAATATAAGCCCAGAGTCCATTTTCTTGGACGTAGGCAAATAATGTAGACCCAGAGCGGACGCCACAGCGGCGTCTGATCAGGGTCTCCATAATTTGCTTGTAGAAAATTCAATACGTACTTAATCAATATAAGTCTAGAGTCCAATTTTTGGACGTAATAACGTAGACTCAGAGCGTACGCCACAGTTAGTCTCCACAGTTTGCTTGCATAAATGTCAACCTGTACCAAATCAATATCAGCATAGAGTCCAGTTTTTGGACGTTGACAAACAATGTAGACCTAGAACGGACGCCGCAATTAGCGGCGTCTGATCAGGGTCCTTACAGTATGTTTACAAAATGTCAACTTGTATCTAACCAATATAAATTGTTTTAATTAAAAAAAAAATGTGAAAGGTGTCCATTTTTTTTATTTTTTTTTCAGAAATAAAATGGTGACAAATCTAAGTGAATGAATCGCATAAAATTCAAACCATGTTTTTATACTATAAGTGCAGATAACAAACTTTACTCAACACAACAAATGAAGTACGTAAGGAGGAAAAAATTCTAAATTTAATATCACTATTTTTTAGTGAAAAAAAAAAAAAAAAAAAAAAAAAGAAGACTTGGCATTTCATGTGATTCAGATTTTGTTTTTAATTTTGGAATGATTAATCACGTATCTCTGGACGTCTTCACATACATCAGATTTAACCTAGGTATATATATATTCGTATATGCTTACGGTTTATTATCAATAATTATAAAACTAGAATCAGTGGAGTCATGCCAGTAAAGCGTAAAAAAAGAAAAAAAGAAACGTGGTCCTTGAACATCCCGTACTTTCTACTGTGATGCCAAACTGTGTTTCTAATAGTATATGCGCATATATGTAAATGTACTAGAAAAGCCTCGAAAAGCGCTATAAAAATCTTCTACAAAGAAAACACGAAGACAATTATACTAAATTGCTCAAATTAACAGCGCGCGACGTTACGTGCGACCTGACGTAACGTCCAGCTGCTGCTAATGACGTAATGTCACGTACGCGGGAAAACAATATAGTCAACCATAAAAATGCACTGAGGGTATGTGCCTGTTTGATCTTTTCACGCACATTCAAGCATACATAGCCCACTTTTGGTACTTGGAGAATGTTTTCAAAGGATTTATCTGGTCAAAAACGAATAATATTGAGAATTTTGCCTCGCAGATATCTTTCCATCTTTGTTAAAAGTACTGGCCCAAAATTGGCCCGCTGGCACTGAACGTAGTTACACCTGTGGCCCAAAATTGGCCCTGTGGCACTATAAGGGTTAAACATCATGTTGGCGAATAACCCAAATACCGGCCCGGGTTTTCAAAATAGTTTAAAGGCTCCATCTTCCTTAAAAAATAGACATTTTATTATCCAAGAAAAAAATAATAAATTGATATACTCGTATGGTATAAATACAACTATAAAATGAGGCACCTGACAGTCTGGTAAAATTTCAATTAGTGTCTCGCTCTTGAAATGAATGATTTTTTTTTTATAGTATCTTTGAATTAATGTTGCCAACATTAATTCAGATACGATAAAATTAATTTCAATTTTGAGCCAGTTTAAAAACGAGAGACTAACTGAAATTTTAAAGGCTGTCAGATGCTACATTTTATGATCCTATTAATACTATATATCAATTTATTAAATATTTCTTGGATAAAAAAAAATGTCTATTTTTGAGGAATATGGAGTCTTTAACAAGCGTAATACGGCGTCGTTTTTATATGCACTGTGCAAAAGATACTTATTTTGACATGTCAGCGTATTTAAACTTTGTGCTAGAATAATTAATATTAACATCGCGCTCCTCCACAAATATTTTATAATGTTGGCTTAGAACAGCTGGGAGCAGTTGAAAATGCAAACCATTTCACAGGGATCCAGTTGTTCAAAGCAAACTCTATATATGTAACATCGCGATCAATTAATTTAACGATCGTTTGAACATCTGGGTCCATTTGATTCAAATTTTGTTTCAGCATATTTTCGGATACCGCAACATGGACGCTACATTTTGGCAAGCGTAATGCATCCGGTTTTGCTGAATATCCACACGAACAAGTCAGAACAATTTCCAGTTTGACCATACATCCCGACTATAAACCAGAAGATGAAAAATTTGCCTTTAACAATGATGTAGCCCTTATTAAACTGAGTACTCCAGTCGTGTTCAATGATTTCACGTCACCTTTGTGCATCACACGACATGCAGATCACGTGACTGATCATGTGGTTGAAGACAGAGAATGCACCATCGCTGGTTACGGCATTGCAAACAAAACAAACAGTAAGTACAAACGTAATTTTGCACTTAGACAAATTAACCTTGAATTTATTAAAAAAAAATGCGATCATGTATGTAACCATTAACCATGTTAACGATTCCATTGGCGAGCTGATTTGAAGTCAAAATCTAATTCGTAAAGTACCGAATCAGTTTATATTGTCTCGCTAAAAATCGATTTTATATTCAATTGACAGTAACAGAGATCTCGCAAGACAGATATTAATGATGCACATACTTACATAGTTATGCTGCTGACATGCCCTGTTTGAAGCGGGTATTGTTAGTATTTTAAGACTTTCAATTATTGGAAATGAAGCATCTCCAAAAATTATAAACAAACGTATTTTATTCCGCTATAAAAACCCAAACCATCTATAAATTTCTTTTCGCCATCTAAAGTAAGTTATCGGTGGTATGTTTTGGCCCTAACACACATGGCAGCGAATAACGTTGTTGTTATGTTACATTATATTACTACATCGTACATTAAACATGAACTTGAGAACATCAGAACCCACATTCAGATTTCTACACTTATGTTGATGAAAAACGGATCCATACTGCCAAGATTGTTGTATTACAGTGAAACAAGATTGTTTTCTACGTTGTGCTGGTTACCGACGCTTAAAAAAGACCGTCTTGCTTGCTCTGGTTCGTGAACTAAGTACTACTTAAACGACCCAGCTAGCATTCTTTATAAATCTATTGCGGGCCGTTATCGGCCCGTCAGAGCTAGCATTCTTTATAAATCTATAGCGGGCCGTTATCGGCCCGTCAGGGTAGCTGACGGGCCGATAACGGCCCGCAATAGATTTATAAAGAATGCTAGCTGGGAATAATATTGAGACACCAGGAAAGGCCATAATCACGGAACACAGAATGAAATGACAACTTAAAACAGAACAGAGAAAGAGATTCTTACTTTAATTTCTTGCCTCGCCGCCATATATAATTCACTGTCCTAGGATCTTTTCACTTTAGTGAAAAAGTATAGCCAGCCGTTTTACTATTTATTATGCAAAATAGATATCATATATTATATCATATATCTTATATAAGATGTAAGATATCTAATATAGGATATAAGATATCGGATATACTAATACAGATATATTCTATCCTATATTAGATATCATACAGCCTATATCAGATAATATATGAGATATCTTATTTAATTCCACATATATCTTATTTACCATATAGGATATCTTATTTATAAAAAAGATATCATATAATAATATAGATAGCTGATATACTAAATAAGATATCTTATTTAATTAAATAAATAAGATATCTTCATTAGTAAATAAGCTATCTTATATCCTATATAAGATATCTTATATAGCATATCCAATATCTTATGTAGCATATTAGATATCTTATATGTCAATTAAGATATCTAATATAGCATATAAGATATCTTATATACCATATAAGATATCTCAACTGACATATTAGATATTTATATAAGATTTCATATAATATATGATATCTAATATATTATATAAGATATCTGATATATTAAATCAGGTATCTGATTTAATAGAGTAATAGTAAAATGGCTTGCTAGCGTTTCACCATCTATTATGCAAAATAGATATCTTATATACTATATCAGATATCTAATATAGGACATATCTAATATAGGATATAAGATATCTTAGTATATCAGCTATCTTATATCCTATATAAGATATCTCATATATTATATTAGATGTCTTATTTAATACCACATATATCTTATTTACCATATAGATATCGTTTATTGAATAAGATATATATTATATATTAATACAGTATCTTATATACTAAATAAGACATCTGATATATTAAATGATATATCTTATTTAACTGAATAAAAGGAGATATCTTCTTTAGTAAATAAGATATCATATATCTTATATAGCGGATCAGATATCTTATATAGTATATAAGATATTTAATATGCCAATTAAGATATCTTATATGTCAATCGAGATATATAGCATATAAGATATCTTAATTGATATATATCGTAATTGACATATTAGATATCTTATATATCAGATATCTTATATAATACGTAAGATGTCTGATGTTAAATCAGATATCTGATTTATAGAATAAATAGTAAAACAGCTTGCCATAGAAAAGTATATTGCTATCATAAACTTCGTGAATTACTCTGTATATTTTATCACCAACACAAAAGTCAGATATTTTATTTATAGAATAAATAGTAAAATAGCTTACCGTAGAAAGGTATATTGCTGTCATAAACATCGTGAATTATTCTGTATATTTTATCACCAACGCTAAATTATTTCTTTTAGCGTCGGCTTGAGAAACACTTCTTCTTGGTACTTGGTAGAATCTAATGACTCGTCGTCTTCATCTCAGAGTTCTCAGCAAACGCTTTATACTGACTTCTAGTGCTAGTTTAAAGTTCTGATAGGCAAAAGTTGTTTATGGTCAGCACTTATTTAATATTTATAAACAGGAGTATGCAGTCAGTAGATATTTTCAAGTCTGTATTTCTGGTCCCCCAAGTATCTTTCGTGCATGGTTTTGAAACATAATACTTAACAAGAAGTATCTATATCTTCTGGCAATTCATTCCATTTATTCACAGCTCTGACACAAACTAAATGCAATGTACATGATATTAAGGTTTTATGAGTTTCTTTTCATGTCTATGGCTACGCAAGTCTGCATGTTCAAAAAGTCCATCCATTGATATATCAATAGTATTGATTTTTTAAAACTTAAATCATTCAAAACGAGTTGGAACAACTTTGCCAGTGGACAATAAAATGGCTGATGTTATTTAAGGTACACAAATGCAAATCTTTATAGAGCTGGGCATTGTCAGTGAAAAGTTTACAATAGGGTTTTACTTGATCTAGGGTCATTTATTTACAAAATAGCCTAAACTTCAACTCGTGTTTTAGGGCGACAGATTATAAATTCAGAAGAACTATTAAGTCTTTTCTTTTTTTTTTTTTTTTTTTTTTTTCAGAACAAAATTCAAACATTTATTAACCGATTTAAGAGCATATAAGTAGTTTATGCGACAGATTGCATGTTTGATGCTTTAACCATTCAGGTTTATCAACCTTGTTGTCTGTTTAATTGTCTAATGATGCAATGATTCAGTCCTAATTGTTTCTTTTTGTCAGATTCAGTGTCGTCATGGTCGTTATTCACACAATCTAGGTGCTGTATCTGCATGAAGAAAACCGTAACTACATTTGTCTCTATATCATTATACTAATCAAGTAATTGAATAACGTCACTGTCCGCTTATGACGTCATCAGGCATTTTTTTCCACTGCAGATTCTTCATTTATTGGTTCTCTTCCAGTGGCGTAGCCAGAACGGAATTGTTTATATGCACACCAAGAAGAATCATTACGAAAACACGCCTATTCAAATATATTGAAAATTTCACCACCAAAAGCTGAGCTTTCAGATAAAAATCCTAATATTTTTAATATTTCTGCTGAGGCGGTTCTAACGAGTACCCACAATCTGTGTTTTTGAGCAGAAATAAGAAAAATACTGTATACCCCTGTAAACCCCAGTTTTACTATATAAAAATGGGGTTAAGGGGGTCAAATTTATATAGGTATGTTTTCGTGATGATTCTTCTCTTATCGCTTCCAAAACAGAGGTTTATCTTAAAGGAAAGAATTTGAAAGGAGCCCCTATGGTAAAAAAGCAAAATTTGTATGTTAGTTGACGTCTCTTTATTGCAAATAGGCCTAATACTATTTTATTACGTGGTGTGCGTAATTAGCACTACGTCAATGTCTTCGTTTTGTTTTTGATAAAGTAATGTTTAAACGTCATGATGTTGCATTCGGGTGTTAATGAGGTGATGTATAAACTTCATGTGCCCACTGGGCTGTAATATAATATGATTCGTTTTTGTCCCTCTGTTCCAGTGCTTGATGAAATTAATGTGCTGCATGTAGCGCATGTGCCCTTGATTGACAAACAAACTTGTGCTGATCTAGA
This sequence comes from Anodontia alba, assembly GCA_964016985.1. Lineage (NCBI taxonomy): Eukaryota > Metazoa > Mollusca > Bivalvia > Lucinida > Lucinidae > Anodontia > Anodontia alba. The sequence goes on along the minus strand of OZ024822.1, from coordinate 11,558,216 downwards.
AGGTTATGGAGACAAAATTACAGACAATATGATATGTGCTGGCTTCGACACTGGCGCAGTAGATACCTGTAAGGTATGTATATCCAGTATTGTAAACACTGAAGAAATGGAAAAACAACAAATGATCACATTTTCACGTGTTCATGCCAAGTTAAGTCTATTGTTCGATTTTCAAAGTTAATGTAATTAAAGATGGAACAAAAATTGTGTCGATGGACTGGTTTAATCATTAAGCATGCATCATGTTTCATAATATCGTATTTTCTATTCTTTTATATTGATTAATGATTTTTTGAATTGCTCTGAAAATAAATCAATCTTGTCAACAACTCTCCTGAGCTTATAAACTAAAATCAACACAAAACATGGGTTCCGGTTAACCTTGACTTTTTTTTCTTCAAGCCAACGTAATATACATTATGTATTTAGAAAGTAAGTCAGTGTGTTCACGACAAGACTTACTGTCCGTTACGACATCACTTGGAAAGACGTTTTAGCTTGACGCTTTGTTCTAAATGAAAATATTTTATTCTGACTGACCATATCTAGTCACAGACCATTTGTCGGTTCTGTTCCTGTGCTTTGTTTTCAAATATTTATACTAAAATTAAATTTACGGCAAAACGTTGGTCTGACCTATGCAATTCCTATGGTTAAGTGAATTTTTGAAACTTTTATCTAAGAAAATATTTTTAAATGCCTTTGCTATGGCAAGCCATTTTACTATTTATTCTATAAATCAGATATCTGATTTAATATATTAGATATCTTATATAATATATAAGATATCTGATATATTATATTAGATATCTTATATAATTTAGATATCTTATATGTCAATTTAGATATCTTATATGCTATATAAGATATCTGATATGCGATATAAGATATCTTAATTGGCATATAAGATATCTGATATGCTATATAAGATATCTGATATGCTATATAAGATATCTTATATAGGATATAAGATATCTTATTTACTAAAGAAGATATCTCATTTGTTCAATTAAATAAGATATCTCATTTAGTATATCAGATATCTTATTTAGTATATCAGATATCTATATTAATATATTAGATATCTTATTTAACAAATAAGATATCTTATATGTGGAATTAAATAAGATATCTAATATGATACATCAAATATCTTATATCGGATATATCTTATATAGAATATTTTATAATATATCAGATATCATATATTATATCAGATATCTGATATATTAAATCAGATATCTGATTTATAGAATAAATAGTAAAACGGTTTGCTGGCAGGCCGTTTTACTATTTATTATACATTATATCAGATATATAGGATATAAGGTATCTAATATAGGATATAAGATATCTGAATTAGTATATCAGATATCTTATATCCTATATTAGATATCTTATATCCTATATTAGATATCTGATATAATATATAAGATATTAATTTTGCTTAATAAATAGTAAAACGGCTTGCCATACTTTGCTTAATTTTAACTATTGATGTTTCAAGACATTATTATGAAAATTTCTGTAAATTTGAACAAGTGGGACTTGCAGAAAATCTGCCTCCAGTTTACTTACCCTACCGATTTCTGCATAATTTGCAGCCATTTTTACTATGGGGAAAATGAAAATATTCCATTTTTTATACCAATGAATAAAATAAAACTTTTTTGTGCACAGGATGTTATGACAAAGGTTTTACATTAAATCATGACAAAAGTTTGCAAATTTTCTCCTTCTGTGTAATAACACGCCAGGCAAAACACGTAAAGGATGTTGAACGCACAGTAGACAATGTTTACGAAGTTATCAGACTGGTAGCCTTGTTTGAGAAGTTTAGCGGTCAAAAGGGCATTGCGGTTGTGATCACTATAAGTAGTTGTGGTTATGGTACCAAAGCCGTAATCCAAACTCATAAATCCATAAACGAATGACGAATCAGAATGTTCAGACCAACAGACATGGACCCTAGAACAAAGGGTGTAATCAGGCATCCGCAGATAGTAAGCATTATTTGGTAAGCAAGCTTCGCCCACCATGCCCATAGGCTTGAACAAAGGAAATATCGGTAGAAGTGTATGTCCGGGATTTGGGAAGTCTACTTATGGCACGTCACTGGCAAAAACATCAGAAACAATTCTGGAAACTGCCACATTGTAGGGATTGACTAGATCATGATGTCTCCCATAGAACTTCTTAAGTGTTGCTACCAGTTTGGTTTTATTGATACCCCTGGCTCAACAACTTTGTAGTGAACACTTTCCCACGCTCCATGAAGTCCTGATAATTTGAACAGGTTCTGGCATAAAGATAAATATATAAATAAAGATACAATGGAGTCTAAAAACATTGTACCTAATGACTAATGTGTCTATTTGTTCATTAGAAAATTGTGGTCATATGGACATGCCTTATGCATCACAGGTAACATTTACAACCTTGCATTAACTATTTTCCTGGACTTGTTCAAAGTGCTAGCACAGTTTCTTAGTTCTGGTGAAAACTACAAAAATGCAATTCATGTTTTTTCTCTCCCTTTTTTTATTCAGCAAAAGCCAATGTTATAAGGGTTTATCTTAAATATTTGGATGCCTTAACTTCTTATCATGCGTATTTGTCCTAAGTTTAACAACTATCTGTTGATGTGCTTCTCTGGCTTGATCAGAGGTCATGCTCTACACCGCTGCCTCTGGATCCACACTCTTTGCCCAGCCTTGTCTTATCCAAATACTTTGGTTAAATATGGGTATCCAACAGAAGAATTTTTATTGACCATTAGTTACAGGGGGAATAATGAAATTTCAAACCCTCATTGATACTTATATATATATATATATATATATATATATATATATATATATATATATATTTTTTTTTTTTTTTTTCAGGGTGACAGTGGTGGTCCAATACAGTGTGAGGTTGGAGACAGATGGTATCTTGTTGGTAAGCTTTTCTTACAAAGCAAAATTAAGCATTACTTTTCATTAACAGTCAAATGTCCAGGTTACCAGTCCCATCTTACTATAAACAGTTTTATACTTATACAAATAACATCAAATTATTGTAGAATTTTTGTTCAGTTTTAAGATGAGAATTCTGGGAAATAGTCATAAATTTTCTTAATGTTTCTAATCTAATCTCAATCACGAAAGAGTAAGAAGCTTGTTTCCTAACTTAAGATTCAGTCATATCATTTTTTTTCTATATACTTGAACCTATTTCACTTGACAATTCATTCTTGCATCTCTGTCATTCCTGATAAAATTTCACTTTATTTGAGCAGGGATTTTCCCATATTTGAATGAATGTTACTTAGGGTAAATACTTGTGATAAATATAGCAATCCTGTACCATATTGCATAGATGCGCATGATGCTCTGGGGCTAAATTTCCAAACAGGCCCGAGGTATAAAACTTTTTTTTTTTCATGTTAAACTCCGCTGAGCATGAAGTTTTCTCTGTTAAATAAATATGAAAATACAAATTTCATATGTATTAGCTCAGCCATGTTTAGTAAGAAAGAATTTGTAATTGTTAGTAATTTGGGATTTATTAGCAGGACAAATTTCATGCTCAACTGAGTTGACCATGAAAAAGTTTCATAACTGCGGGGCCTGGATAATACTGCTCAGTTTTTTAATGCGCCTCTTCTGCTGTATTTGCCCATTGTACCGCATTTATGCCAAGTATTGGGACACCTTACCATACATGTCCTAAAGATTTGAACATGTCCATTTCATTATCTGTTGATGTGTCTACACTTTGTAGGATGAGTGGTAAACAATATAGACCCTGACCAGATGCCGCATTCTGTGGCATTTAATTTGGATTCTATGATTTTACCTAGAAAATGATAAAGGTCATTTTTTTCTATTATTATCCAGGCGTAACAAGCTGGGGTGGTAAGAACTATGAAGGCTGTGCTGAACCAAATGAACCTGGTGTTTACACTGATGTTTCACGATATACAGAGTGGATATATACAGTCCTTTTCAATGACTCTCGAACACAGCAGACACAACAAGGACAATAATGGCTCTGATGACATCACTAATGAATAGAATAACATCTCAAAAAACACTGGAGCTCTGCTCTGGGAAAATAAATATAGTCAAAACAGCCTTAAAAGACTACCTAACTTTTTATGTCTGTTTCTCGGCTCACTACCCAGCTAGCATTCTACGTAAATCTACTTCGGGCCGTCATCGGCCCGTCAGCTACCCTGACGGGCCGATGACGGCCCGATATAGATTTACGTAGAATGCTGACTGGGTAGGGTTCTTCTGGTGGTTTTCTTTTGCTCCAGTATTCCAACCCAGGGATCTCCAAGTGTCTCTCCAGTCAGCATTCTATGTAAATCTATATCGGGCCGTCATCGGCCCGTCAGGGTAGCTGACGGGCCGATGACGGCCCGATGTAGATTTACGTAGAATGCTAGCTGGGTCAACATATTGTTTCTGTTGAGTCCTCATCTTTGCTTCATTTCAGGCTTTATCCGTGATTTATTTGTAGAACATAATGATGCATGGTGCTTTTTGTTAATTGTTATGTAGTGTTTTCCCAGTCAGCATTCTACGTAAATCTATATCAGGCCGTCATCGGCCCGTCAGGGTAGCTGACGGGCCAATGATGGCCCGATGTAGATTTACGTAGAATGCTAGCTGGGTCAACATATTGTTTCTGTTGAGTCCTCATCTTTGCTTCATTTCAGGCTTTATCCGTGATTTATTTGTAGAACATAATGATGCATGGTGCTTTTTGTTAATTGTTATGTAGTGTTTTCCCAGTCAGCATTCTACGTAAATCTATATCGGGCCGTCATCGGCCCGTCAGGGTAGCTGACGGGCCGATGACGGCCCGATGTAGATTTACGTAGAATGCTAGCTGGGTTACTTTCTAATGTTTTTCTTTTAACAATTATGTAAGTTTAAGATATATTTAAGATATAGTCAGTTAAATTTGTGTAACAGAGCTGCCACCTTTTTGGGAAAGAGTTGCCAACTCTGCTTGCCATCTATTCATTTTGTGGCTGTTTGTTTTTGTCTATTTTTCCCTTTGGTGTTGGGGGCTTGATGTGGCTCTGATTGCATCAGTTTGGGGTTTACTTATTTACTTTACCAGACCTTGTGAAACTGTACCCTGTTTGTTCTGACATGTATTATTTCTGGACTCTCTTGGATGGTCTTTTCAGGGGAATGAATACTTCCAAGACAACTATGTCAAAGTTGTTTTTGTCACCCACACATCCCACATCTGATCAAATGGGTCCATTCTGAAAGGAAAGAATTGGCTCTTCATGGAAGCAAATTCTCTCTTTTAAGTGTAGATCCATTTCAGAAGGGATTTGGTGTGCGGGAAGGCTAACATAAAACAAATGTTACCTTCCTTGTAAAAAAAAAAAAGTGGAATTCCACGAAATGTATACAGTCCTCTTAAAACAAGTTTGGTTGCATTCTCATACAGCTGTGTTGTAAAACCTAAATGAAAAGTTCTTATTTCTTGGTGACAACATATCTTGTGGATACCATCAGATCTGCTTCTGACAGGATGGCCAGCTCTGTGGAATTTTTGGAGTATCCAGAAATTCAGTTAAGTATCTGGAACTTCTAAACTGGATAACTCAAATATCATAAATGGTGTTTTATATTCCAGAAGGACCATGAGTGCTTTTATCACTTTTTTCCAAAATCAGTTGCTTCAGTAGACATGTTTTTATTTAAGTACTATCTTTGCATCCTTGGCAATCCAAAATGTGCCTAGTGAAGATTCTGACCAGACTGTGCAAATGCACAAGCTCACCGGAGTCATTGCTGGACCAACATATCCAAAAGTACATTTTCCAACATTGTGGTTCATATGATAATGATAGTCCTTCATGACAAATGTTTGTTTCTAACAGGCTTAACTCTTGTCCTGCTGAACAAATTAAGATGCCACGCCCATTTCTAATTTTCAGCCAATCAGATTACTTGATCCAGATTGTTGATATAAATTCACATACTTAATGGCAAACAGTGCAGATCCAGATCAGTTGGCTTCTGCAAAAGCAAACTGATCTGGATCTACACTGTTTGCAAAGGCAGGGTATATCTGGGTTTAGCAAAACAAGGTTTAAAGCTGTGATCCTTTCCATCTGTAGTATTATTTCTTGAAAAGCATGCATTATACATATCCCAGGTACCCAACATATCCCCTTTTTAGCCATTCAGGTTGATGGAGTCAAAAAAAACATGAACAGTTGCATATTTTGGTTGTTTATCTGTCCACATATACATATATAAAAATAAATAATGCCTTGTAACATACAATAACAAGAAGTCCACAGGTCACAACTTACTCATTCTGAGAAACATTTAGGTAAAAACATTATGTTTCTGGTTCTGTGACTGACCGTAATTTTCAAATGATGACTGTTAGACTTTTTCTGTGGGGTTCTCGGATCTACAATCTGTTTGCATCTTTTTCTGACCACCATTCTGGTTTATTATTATAACCAAAGTGGTGGCTTGCTGGCTTTTAACTAGCTGTATGCACATCCAACTAATGTGAGCATCTTAAGTCAACAAAGCAATTAATCGCATCGGTGAGAAACTGCAGCAAAATTTTTATGAGCATCAGGATATCCAGACAGATATACTTTGAAAGCTCAATACTTTTCTATGTATTTCTGTGCTGTCTGGACAATTGTCCAGACAGCACAGAAATACATAGAAAAGTAGAAACACGTGAACCTGACCTGCAAACCATATACATTTCTGGCAAAGAACCGATTTTTTCTTGGCCTTACTACAAAACATAGATGTCATGTAGCATGTACAAACTTGAGTATAAAACAGTATTACTAATGAGACATAGGATATACATGCTTCCATAGCTCTGGATAAGTGAGAGTATCAGGTAAATATCTTTCTCATTTCACCATATAAAGATTGTGGATATTCATGAAATGCACCTTGGAGAGGCACTTCTAATGAGTACACTCAATGTATATTTTCATGAAGACATAAGTAACTATAAATACAATTTGGGCCTAGTTGTTCAAAGCTAATGATGTCATTAGTTAACCAATCGTTAAAACTTTGATCATTAAATATGGCCTATATGCTAATATTTTTGCAGAAAAAATGTGAGTAGCTTTTGCATATGCAAAAGCTACTCACAAGCTACTCACATTTTTTTCAGCAAAAATGCCTGTGAATTAGATATTGTACTTACTAGAACAGTTAACATTTTGATCACTAACAAGCTTGTTAAGCTAACGATGCTTTGAACAACTGGGCCCTGGTTGAAAAAAAGTGCCTTATCTAGAGCTATGTATCCATATAAGATGTCCCTTTGTTTGCTTTTCTCACCAAAAAAGGGTATTTTTTCTTATTTAACCATGAGTATATCATTTATCATTTCCTTAGATAATTCTCATGAAGTGCCAGCATACAGTTTTATATGCTTAGTATGGGAACTTCTCCAGGTAAAAAAGTACCCCGACATTTCCTATACTTATACTGTAAAACCCTGGGGATGGCTGGTGCCTTCAGTATGGGTATGAAATCATCCAGACAGGTACTGTTAATATGTAAGATGTACTCTGTGGTCCAGATAAAAAATCATTTCTCAGAGATCTAAATGATACTGGTCCTGTTTTGGATGATTTATAGACAACTTATGCAAACATCGTTCATAGAGAGGTTACCATGAAGTCAGGTGGAGAAATAAAATATTTATTTGGATATTTATTTCTCTGGAGAATGGAGAAAAAATCCTCATTCAGTAGAAGCATATGTTCAAATTGTTTCCATCTCCTTTCTGAAACCGGCTCTATTCTTAAAAGAATGAATTTGCACTCCTTCAAAGTTTAATCCTTCTTAGAGTAGATGCTTTCAGAAGAGCCTAAGTATGCAGGAAATTAAAACAGGAAGCCACAGAAGTTGTTTCCCTTATAAAACATGCTGTAAACATTCAGAACAAATGCCCAGATCAGTCTGGTGAATAGCCCAGGTTGATCTGCGCCTTTATTATTTGTATATATTTCGACTAGGAGCCTGTTTCTTATGGTACAGCTTATGTAACAATCATTTATATTTTAGTGCTACCTATAACATGATACCTAGAAAAATACTGAAAAATTATAAGAAAAAATTAATACAATAGACCTGAATTCACCTGAATACAACATTTATCATGATTCGAGCCATGTCAGGTAAAAGCATAACTCTAGATGACAGCAGTATTCAGGAAATTACTATATTTACCCTAAGTATTGGGACACCTTAATTTCTTACTGTACTTGTCCTGACATTTGAAAAGTCAATTTTACTTCCTGTTGATGCATCTAAAACATTGCTTGATGAGTGGCAAACAGTGTAGACCCTGGTCAGACGCCACAGATTGCGGCATCTGATCTGGGTCTATACTGTTTGTTTGTGTTGAGGTTTTACGGCCCAGTCGACCCAATGGGATCATGTCAAGCACGGTCAGTTAACCTAACCACACGTTTACTGGGCAGGCTTAGTCCTCTAAGCAGTTAACCAGTATTGTGCACATTCTTTCTCCAGAAACTGACAACTGTCCTTCTTGAATCAGCGGAAGGGAGAGAATGACCGTAGAAAATATTTCATGATCAATCTCCATGAAAGAATGTTGCCGACCTCGGCGGGGACTGAACCCGCGACCTCCTGGTCTCCAGTCGGACGGCACATCCAAATGAACCACCGAGGCCGGCTTCTATACTGTTTGCTTAGGCCTTTGTCCCAATACTTAGGATTATTACGGTATTTTTCTTCTTCAGCCAGAAAATATATGTTGCTAGTACTCACTGGAATTGCCTCAGTGAAGGAATTCCACTGAGTACCTACACATTGGTGTTCTTTGAGAAATAAGAAAAATACCAATACTTTTCTGCTGAAAAAAAAAAAACTTATCTGGAGCTATGTATAACAGATACCAGCAGTGCTGACTCAGACTATCCTGTGCAGCCATGTAGTGTGATCAGGGTCTTGATTTATTCCAGTTCCTCTACAGTAACTAAATATATTTGAGCTTGAATGAAAAATGACCCTATGACATATGCCACCAGCACAGATTCAGATTAGCTAGAACATCTGTGCAGTCTAGTCAGAGTCTACCCAGATCATCAACATTATCTGTGAACTTTAAAGATTCTATCAGAAAACAGCATAGATCCTGATCAGATTGTGTGGACGTGCAGGCTGATCTATATCTACATTGGTCGCATATGTCTTAAGATTGATTTCTATAAAGAGGAGCCCATTCTATGCAAACAATAAAAGCCCCAGGCAGACAGCAAGTGCACACAGGATACTCTTAATAATCATAATTCAGGTAACACAATGCAATATATCACCTCCACCCCTAATTTTTCATCTGACATGGCCCATCACATCTGACATCACAAAAACACGCCTATATAGTTTTGACCTCCTTAAACCCCCCTTTTATACAGTAAAACTTGGATTTACAGAGGTGTATATTAATTTTCTTATTGCTGCTCAAAAATATAGATTGTGGGTACTCACTGAGGCAGTTCTAACAAGTACCCACTATCTATGTGTTGAACAAAAATATGAAAACTACCAGAATTTTTCATAAAGTTTTCATTTTTTGGTGGTAAAATTCTCGATATATTTAAATAGGCATGTTTTCCTAATGAAATTTTAATAAAAGTTCTTTCCTAGGAAATCCATCATCATCCAAACATTGAATTATGTAATGAATCAAGTTCAAACTCTCTTTGTTTTGCTCGTGCCTGAAAAAAAAAAAAGAATGACAGCAGATTTAGTAAGATCTACATGAAGTCAAAACTGAATGGAGGCCCTACTGATATACACTTAAACATAGCTCTTGATAAGATGCTTTTAATATTCAATCCAAAAGTATTGATGTTTTCTTTTATTTCTCCTCAAAAAACATATGATGTGGGTACTCATTAGAAGCACACCACTGAGGCGCCTCTAATGAGTACCAACAACACATATGTTTTGTGGAGAAATAAAAAAAATATATTTACCTGAAGCTGCCTGATACTCTCTCTTATCTAGACCTATGCTTAAATCTAAAAACAGGTTCATACTACCTCATTGTCTAATAAGAGGCTAATGGGCCACAATTTATTCACCTGAATTAAAACAGCTATTGCATACATGTATCTTCAGGCATCTAGTAACAATCTATTACTGCTATAGCAACCAAATGGATAATTAACTAGTAAACTTTTAGAAAAGGCTTGCACTATTCAGGGCATGAATTGATGTCTTACCCAGCAAAATCTCTGTTAAATTTGGTTTAAATCACTTAAGTGGTTTCGAAGAAGTTTAAAAAGTGCAGACACATTGATAGACAAACAAAGCCAATCCTCATAAATGCTCCAAATCTGAGTATATAGCAACATATAAGGTGCTTTTTTCATCCGAAAAATGCTATCTTTCTTATTTCTCCACGAAAACATATGTTGTGGGTACTCATTAGAAGCACATCAGTGAGGCGCTTCTAATGAGTACTACAAGCACCTCAGCGAGGCGCTTCTAATGAGTACCCACATCATATGTATTCGTGGAGAAATAAGAAAAATATTATGTGGATACCCCCTCTTATCTGTAGCTATGTTCAGAGTATACCCTACCAATGCAATATTTCTTCCAAATCACACAAACTGCTTCAAAGGTTCTGGAGAAATAGTTGTTAAAACTTTATGATATATGGTAAGGGCATCCATAATGGATATAGTTTAACAAATCTGTTTCATCCATTTTAGACTGAATATATTCTCCCCCACACTATATAGTGGGAGAGTCCAATTTCAATTTTAGGTATTGTCAGGCTATGTGATTTAGATATTTCTGAAGAAAAATGGCTAATTGCAAATGGTCAGAACTCTGATCAGATGCCATATATTGTGGCATCTGATCTGGGTCTGCACTATTTGTCAATTATCATTTTGGGGGTTTCTGACTAAAATGGGTTAATGAACACCCTGGAAAACCCCATTTTATGTATATATAAGTGGGGTCTGCGGGGATAAACATTATTTTTCTTATCTCTGCTCAAACTATAGATTTTGTATACTTGTTATAGCTGTCTCATTGTGGTTCTAAGGAGCACCCACAATCAATGTTTTCAACAGATACAAAAAAAATATCACAAATTATCATGTGATAAATGTCATTCTTAGGCCTTTGAAAAGTAGCTCTATATTATATAAGCATATTATCCTAAAAACAAAAAATCACATCTTGAAGGACGTCCACATGCAATTTAAAGTCCAAATGGTCTTATGATTTTGTAACAAAACTTGATTAAAAGTGTTTATATCATATACGGTTATGGCAGCAGCTTTAAAACACAATTTATAAGTTTACCTTGTGTTTTCTGTAGTTCTCATAATCTGGATCGTCTGTTGGTAATTCATGTCTGCACACTGGACATGTGTTCACCTGAAACAATTAAATTTGTACATCTACTTTCAGTCAAGAGAAAGAATTTATATATAACAGATGTACTATATGTATATAAAAAATATGATCATAACTCTCGAAGTCAAAATACTCGCAAAACAAAAGAAGACTATATCAGTTCTTAGGCTGCTTACCTGTAGTAAACTAAATTCAAATATACAGTTTTAAAGTATAATTTACTTTTTTTCCCCTATCAACAAATGAATCATATTTTTTTTTATTTTCATTACATGTAATTTTCCATAGAAAAATATGACTACTCAGTTCATTCATATTACATGTACTTCCTTTCTACTGCAGATGCAGAAATATGTAAGTCCTTTTTCTGGGGGAAAACATTTCTGACATAACCCTTGATAAATGGGTATTTAAATGAATATTTTTTCATATAAATTTGAAAAGACATGTTGCATGTGCTCAAAACAATTCCTTGATATGGCAATTCTAATGAATGCCCACAATGTATACATGTATTTTCATGGAGAAATAAGAAGGATATCGGTAACTGTGGCAAAAACAAATCTCATCTGGAGTTGTATGCTAATTTGGCACCAGCATGCTAAAGGTTAAAAGGACTTACTCTTTGTAACCATGGTACTATACATGTACTATGGAACCTGTGAGAACATGGTAACTGTTTAACCTCATCTTCCTCATCAAATAAACCTAGACACACTGGACACTTCTTCTCAAGCGCTGAAATGGAAATAACAGCCAAATTAACCCATTGTATACTGAATAGACTCTCCCACACTATATACTGGAAGAGTTCAATGACAATTTTAGGTACACCCAGCTATAAGATTTACATATTCCTAGAGAAAAATGGCTTAACTATTTGCAAATAGTGGAGAGCCTGATCAGACGCCACATTCTGTGGCATCTGATCTGGGTCTGCACTGTTTGCCAATGACCCTTTTACGGGTCTCCCGACTACAATGGGTTAAATTAAATATAAGGAGGAACAGATTGAGAAACATGGGGAATTCAAGAATAATTACATGTATCTTCATGCTTTCATCATGAAAACATACCTATATAATTTTTACCACCTTAAACCCCACTTTTATATAGTAATACTGGAGTTTACAGGGGTATATATTATTTTTCTTATTTCTGCTCAAAAATATAGATTGTGGGTATTCATTAGAACTGCCTCAGTGAGGCAGTTCTAATGAGTACTCACAATCTATGTTTTGAGCCGAAATATGAAAAATACCAGAATTTTTATTAGAAAACTTTCAGTTTTTGGTGGTGAAATTTTCAATATATTTTGTATAGGCGTGTTTTCGTAATAGCAAGAGAAGTAGGACTACTGTCATAACCACCATCTACCTGTCAGTCTGTTAATTATGTCATCCCCTTATACACTGTTGGATGCTTTTCAACCAAATTTGCTGTATGACTGCCTCATGTTACTATTGTGCAGTATCACAACAAATTTTGTCCATGACCCCTGACACCAAGTGGAGGAGCCAAAAGATCAAAATCTATGTCCTCAATGTGTTTTCGTAATAGCAAGAAAAGTAGGACTACTGTCATAACCACCATCTACCTGTCAGTCTGTTAATTATGTCATCCCCTTATACACTGTTGGATGCTTTTCAACCAAATTTGCTGTATGACTCCCTCATGTTACTATTGTGCAGTATCACAACAAATTTTGTCCATGACCCCTGACACCAAGTGGAGGAGCCAAAAGATCAAAATCTATGTCCTCAAACAGCATTTGACAGATTTCAATCAAATTTGCAGTATACCTTCCTTATGTGCTAGGCACATAATGATTTCAATCTCTGGCTTCTGGGACAGGGGTCAAAAGGCTGAATTTCAGTTTTGAAATTTATCCATTATTCTAGCATCTTTTACACCAGTGGATAGGATTCAATCAGACTTGCTTTATAGTGTCCTCATGTGCTAGGATATGGAAGACCATATCAATTTCTTACCCGAGTCCCACAGCTTGGGGTGGCGGGTATGTTTAGTGAAAATGTAAAAAAACAAGAGGACCATGATGGTCCTATATCGCTCACCTGAGCAAACAGATTTGCATACTTACAGTTGAAGATTCAGCCAAGTTCAATGCTCTAAGATTTATGTATAAATTTTATAGCCCTGCCACCCTCCCTCCCCACCCCCCCCCCCCCCCCCACCCCCACCCCAACACACCAAGCCATGTTTTTTCTTTTTAACACATCATGACTTGACTTAATCTTGAAAGAAGGTCACCAAAGGAACATTTCTGCCAAGTTATTTTGAAACTGGTCCGGTGGTTTCTGACAAAAAGATTTTTATAGTGTTTTATATCGCTATAAAGCCCTACCCCCTAACGGCCATTTTTTCTTTTTTTTTGACAAATCATAAAACTTGAACAAACTTGGTAGAGGGTAACCAAAGGAACATTCCTGCCAAGTTAAATTGAAATCAGTTCAGTGGTTTCTGACATGAAGATTTTTAAAGTTTTCTATTTAGATCTATAGGGAAAATAAGCCCCACCCCCTAGCAGCCATGTTTTTTGACACATCAGGATTGCTTTAACATTCTTGGTAGAGGGTTACTAAAGCATTATTGAAATCAGTCAGGAGGTATTTGACAAGAAGAATTTTAAAGTTGTCTATACAGATATATATGGAAAATAAGCCCTGCCCCCCTGGCGGCCATATTTTTTGACAAATCCAAATGGCTTGAACAATCTTGGTACAGAATCACCAAAGGAATATTTCTGCAAAATTATATAGCAATTGATTGATTGTGTTGGAGTTTAACGACACTTCAACCCTTGTGGGTCATTTTGTGTCGTCTCCCAGAGAAAGGGAGAAAAGAGACAGAAGAGATAGTAGAAGAGATGAAAGAGAGGGACAGGGAAGAAAGAGGAACAGGAGTGAAAGTGAAGAAACAGATAAAATAAAAACATTCCCCCTCTACCCTCACCTGCTACAAGGATAGCAGGCCTTGCCCAACTATAAGCCAATGTCAGTTGGACGCCCCGGTGACGTGAGATACACAACACCTTCGCACCACCCGACCATCCCCATATATATATAGCAATTGGTCCAGTGGTTTCTGACAAGAAGATTTTGTAAGTTTTCTATATCGATATATAGGGAAAATGAGCCCCGCTCCCTGGCGGCCATGTTTTTTGACAAATCCAAATGGCTTGAACAATCTTGGTAGAGGGTCACCAAAGCAACATTCCTGCCAAGTTACATTGAACTCGGTCCAACGGTTTCTTAAAAGAAGATTTTTGAAGTTTTTTATATAGATATATAGGGAAAATAAGCCCACCCCTTAGTGGCCATGTTTTTTGACAAATCATGATTACTTGAACAATCTTGGTACAGGGTCACCATGGAAACATTTTTGCCAAGTTATAATGAAATTGGTCCAGTGGTTTCTGACAAGAAGATTTTTCAAGTTTTCTATAAAGATATATAGGGAAAATAAGCCCCACTCCCTGGCGACCATGTTTTTTGACAAATCCAAATGGCTTGAATAATCTTGGTACAGAATCACCAAAGGAATATTTCTGCAAAATTATATAGCAATTGGTCCAGTGGTTTCTGACAAGGAGATTTTTTAAGTTTTCTATATCGATATATAGGTAAAATGAGCCCCGCCCCCCCTGGTGGCCATGTTTTTTGACAAATACAAATGGCTTGAACAATCTTGGTAGAGAGTCACCAAAGGAACATTTCTGCAAAATTATATGGAAATCGGTCCAGTGGTTTCTGACAAGAAGATTTTTTAAGTTTTCTATACAGATATATAGGGAAAATGAGCCCCGCCCCATGGCCGCCATGTTTTTTGACAAATCCAAATGGCTTGAACAATCTTGGTAGAGGATCACCAAAGGAATATTTCTGCAAAATTATATTGAAAGTGGTCTGGTGGTTTCTGACAAGAAGATTTTTTAAGTTTTCTATATAGATATATAGGGAAAATAAGCCCCGCCCCCTGGCGGCCATGTTTTTTGACGAATCCAAATGGCTTGAACAAACTTGGTAGAGGATCACCAAAGGAACATTTCTGCAAAAGTATATGGAAATGGGTCCAGTGGTTTCTGACAAGAAGATTTTTTAAGTTTTCTATATAGATATATAGGGAAAATAAGCCCCACCCCCTGGCGGCCATGTTTTTTGACGAATCCAAATGGCTTGAACAATCTTGGTAGAGAATCACCAAAGGAACATTTCTGCAAATTATATTGAAATCAGTCTAGTGGTTTCTGACAAGAAGATTTTTAAAGTTTTCTATATAAATATATAGGGAAAATAAGCCCCGCCACCTGGCGGCCATGTTTTTTGACGAATCCAAATGGCTTGAACAGTCTTGATAGAGGATCACCAAAGGAACATTCCTGCAAAATCATATGGAAATCGGTCCAGTGGTTTCTGACAAGAAGATTTTTAAAGTTTTCTATATAAATATATAGGGAAAATACGCCCTGCCCCCTGGCGGCTGTGTTTTTTGAGGAATCCAAATGGCTTGAACATCCTTGGTAGAGGATCATCAAAGAAACATTTCTGCAAAAGTATATGGAAATAGGTCCAGTGGTTTCTGACAAGAAGATTTTTTTAAGTTTTCTATATAGATATATAGGGAAAATAAGCCCTGCCCCCTGGCGGCCATGTTTTTTGACGAATCCAAATGGCTTGAACAATCTTGGTAGAGGATCACCAAAGGAATATTCCTGCAAAATTATGTTGAAATCGGTCCAGTGGTTTCTGACAAGAAGATTTTTTAAGTTTTCTATATAGATTATATAGGGAAATAAGCCCCGCCCCCTGGCGGCCATGTTTTTTGACGAATCCAAATGGCTTGAACTATCTTGGTAGAGGGTCACCAAAGGAACATTTCTGCAAAATTATATGGAAATTGGTCCAGTGGTTTCTGACAAGAAGATTTTTTTAAGTTTTTAGTTAAAAAATTTATTTTTAGCTCCTGTGACCTAGATATGCAATGGACCGGAACCATTTGAACAATTTTGAAAGAGGACCAACCAAGGATCATTCCTGTGAAGTTTGGTCAAATTTCAATCAGTGGTTTAGGAGGAGATGTTGTTTAAAAATTGTGGACGGACGGACGGACGACGACGACGGACGGTGAGAGTTCACAATACCTCACCTTGAGCCTTCGGCTCAGGTGAGCTAAAAACCTAGAGACTGTGCAGTTGATGGTAAGCTATACATATCCCCACCTTGTTGTGACTGAGACGCCCAAAGTCACCTACACTTCCATTTCAGGCTCCAGGGGTGAAAAGTTTGAAATTGAAGCAGTGTTACATAACTCTAGTACAAACAAAAAATATACAGCAGTTATGATTCAAATCCATTCCATGCTATAAGAAATGGTGTGAGTAACCAAATCAGTACCCAATTTTGACCCTATCTAAGGCCTCAGGTGTTGGATACAAAGTTCATTGTGCTGCTGCTGCTAATATCACATGGCCCTACTGTAGCAAGTAAAAAGTGGAAATCACATATTCCCCGACCGGGGATCCAACCCGGTCTGCTGGACTCAGTCCCTCACTCTACCACATCACTATAAAAGCCGGCTTGTACAGCAAGGCTGCACAAGTGTGTTATATACATATATACCTTGTGACAGTCTCCCCTCCAAACTGAAATTCGTCCCTGAACTTCTAGGAGACTCAAGTTTTATGCACACATGCGGGTTATTTACCTTGGGTGCCAAATGTAACAGGTGAAAAAATGGAAATTGTATTTTTCCAGATCGGGGATCAAACCTGGTCTGCTGGACTCAAAGTTCTGCACTCTACTGCATTGCTATAAAAGCTGGCTTGTACCGCAAGCCAGTACAAGTGTGTTGTATACATATATACACGGTCACACTACTACATGAAGGCATGCAGCAAATTTGGTTGAAATCTGTGTGAAAATGTAGAAAACAACAGAACAGACAAAATGAATTAGTCAGATGTGATCTTTAGACCTGGCCAGGTCAGATGTGATCTTTAGACCTGGCCAGGCCCCAAGGATTGATGCCAGATATCAATGCTGTGTTTCATGAGCCTAACACAGGGAAAGGTATTCAGCAAATAAAGCTGAAATAAAAACGTAAACCGATAATACCCCATTATTATGCAGTGGGCAGATAACTGTCAAAAATTGATGAAATTTGCCCTTTAGCAATCCCAAATCAGACCTCCTTAATATCAATGCCTGTACCAAGTTTGATTAAAATCCCTTGATATTTACTCAAGTTATTTCCGGAAACAAAAATATGGGGGCGTCTCGGGAAGATAACTCTGTTAAAACTTGACGAAATTTGCCCATTAGCAATCCCAAACCAGATCTCCACAATATTAATGCACATACCAAGTTTGGTGAAAACCTATTGATGTTTACTCAAGTTATCATTTGGAAACAATACAGATGGGCAGACAAAAGTACGTATGACTGACGGAAGGACAGATTGACAGATGGATCGACAGACACATGGATGTCCAACATAAAAGCATAATACCCTGCCACTATCATGTTGTGGGGTATAAAAAGGTTAGCTGATAAAGTTGTGTAGAGTGTAGAAGGAGATTGCATTAATGGACAAAAATGAAGCAGACAAATCTGATCTTTTGACACTTGGCCCACACCATATGGGTCAGGAATTAATGTGGTGTGCATGTCTAGCATATGGGAAAGGCAAACATCATCATGATTAAATCTTTGCAAGAGTGTAAGAGTAGATAACTAGAAATGTGTTTGTAAAACACTGTGCCCCCAACTATATGTGTGTCTCTATAATATGACAAAGTTAAATGGGGCGATAACCCACAAAAATAATCCATTTATTTTCAAAAGTCTATTTGGTGGATCTACTCTCATGTCCCAGTAAGCTCACTTAGTTTCAAGGCCCTAGCTCAAATAGTTATCAAGATATCTTGCTCACAAGAATGTGCCATGAACTGACAAAGGATCCAAAAGCAATATGCCCCTCCACCATCTTCGAATTTGGGGCATAAAAAATGTATGTAAGAGGTAACTTGAACTGTATATTTATCAAACTGAGTCCCCAACTATACTTGTGCCCCTATAAGTTGACAAAGTTTCAAGACCCTAGCTCAAATAGTTATCAAGATATCTTGCTCACAAGAAAAACATGAGGAATGGACAGAGGGTTGACCCTAAAGCAATATGTCCCTCAGGCTTCTTCGAAGTAAAAATGATCAAACAAAAAGATGGTTGGATTAAAAGAGTTACAATATCCCCACATCTTTTTTTTTTGTTTTTTAAATAAGAGAAGAAAACAATTATTATACCACCTCAGTTGTTACCTTATCATGAACTATGTAACTAGGCTCTAGTGCATATGAGAATTAAAATGACACAGGTGAGCCTGCAATTCTGGGCTGCTCTGATCACAGCCATCCCTTTTAACCTTAATTCATTCTATCTAGTGACAACTGAGGACCCTGATCAGACTGTACAGGTGTACAGTGCCAACAGTTCTAAGTAAGTATCCAGATGAAATATTTTTCTCATCTCTCAGTGAAAACATGTTTTGGGTACTCATTTGAAGTGCCTTAGAAGGGGCTTCTAATGAGTACCTACGTCTTCATGGAGATATAAGAAAAAAGAGCCCTAACCCTTGTCATGCTGAATAAATTAAGATGCCATGCCCACTTCTAATTTCCAGCCAATCAGATTACTTGATCCGAATTTTTGATAGAAATCCACATATTTAACGACAAACAGTGCAAATCCAGATCAGTTGGCTTCTTCAAAAGTCAACTGATCTGGATCTACACTGTTTGCTAAGACAGGGCATGTCGTGTTCAGCAAGAGAAGGGTTAACTGAAGCTATGAAAGGCTGATTTGGGCCTTCATTGTTTTTTTTTTATATACCAGGCCATAATGCTGCCATAATGCAGAGAAAATGAATCTGAAGAAAAATCTTAAGAAAACGTAAAAAAAAAAAATGAGTTTAAATGTTTCAAAATGAGCCCGTGAGTGTCACCAAACTGAAACTGAATGTTTAATGAGATGGTAAAAATTGTTTTTCTTGAAAAATGTACCATAAGGGACTATTGGAAGTAACAAATTAAATAAAAATAGTTAAAACGACACTGGACCATGAATGTAGGTCAAGGTTGTAAAATCAATCCACAATCATGCTAAGAAGTAAATGGTCACAGCTGAATTCATTTGCAAGAAATGGAGCTGAAGGCCTGCTTGGGTTGACGATGGATGGACAGACTTGTGGATGGTAAATTACATGTTTTTCTTTTCAAGCAGTTGCAGTTAAAACTCTGTACACATTTTTTTTTCTTTTTCTTTTCTTTTCTTGAGGTTTTACGATAACCTAAAACTTTAAGGGGGCTTCCTGAAGTTTATATATAATAAAAATGTGAAACGATAATACCACGTCATTATCCTGTTGCAGGCAGATATCTTTGTCAATTATTGACAAAATTTGCCCATTAGCAATCCCAAACCAGATCTCCACAATATCAATGCCAAGGCGAAAATCCATTGACATTCACTCAAGTTATCATCTGGAAATGAAACAACGGAAGGGCAACAGACGGATGGAAGGACAGACACACTCACAGCCAATATGATATAACAAGATGCAATTTTCTCTGCTTTCTAACCAAATTTTCTCTATGTTCAGCAAGAACTTAATTTAAGCTTTAAAACTGAGATGATGAACCAACTCTGATTAATTCAGTACATAATAATGCATTTAAGAAACTGGACTATGTTTACAGTTACCAGGGTCAGCCTTTGGATCAGGAGGTTGTGGGCTCAATCCCCAGCCGGGTTATACCTAAGACATTATAAAATTGGTATCAGCTGCTTGTTCACTTAGTAGCGCTCAGCATTAGAAAATTAGAAGAAAAGCTAAAACTGGTCCCATCAGAGTCAGTATAATGTGATCAGTGATAGTATCATGTTCACGTGTCTGGGGCATTATACTGCAGAAAGGTGGCAATATACGAGTATAAGGGGATCAGCTCCCACTGTCACATCCGGGCTTGGCCACGACATGACTGAAAGCTACATGTAGTTGACAGTGATTTTTAATCTCAACTCAAACAAAAATCAAGTAGACTTACCTGCTTCAGTTGGTCCTATTAAGGATGTTGGTAAGTCTTCAAGTACCTTCTTTGATGCTGGAGGCACCTTCCCTTCACCACCAAACAATCTGATATTGAAAATAAACATATTACGTACATGTATACTATAATAACTTTGAGTATCGGGACAGTCAGGCCTAAGCAAACAGTAGACCAACATCAGACGGTATCTGATCAGGGTCTATAGTTTGCTACACATCCAGAAGTTTTCAGAAACATCAACAGGTAGAATTATGGACATGTTCAAATTTTGTTTGTTTGTGTTGAGGTTTTACAGCCCAGTCAACTCAATGGGGTCATGTCCAGTGCGGTCAGTTTACCTAACCACACGTTTACTGGGCTGGCTTAGTCCTCTAAGTGGTTAACCAGTATTGTGCACATTCTTTCACCAGAAACTGACAACTGCCCTTCTTGAATCAGCAGAAGGGAGAGAATGACCGTAGAAAATATTTCATGATCAATCTCCATGAAAGAATGTTGCTGACCTCGGCCGGGGTTGAACCCGCGACCTCCTGGTCATAGAATAAGTACTGCATAATGATAAGTTAACCCTTAAACTGCCAATCACACCTTTGGTTAGCCTTAAAGTGGTCCTATTAGTGGGGTCATCTTAATACTGAATATAGAATAATAAGAATGATGCCATTTTGGACTGGCAAAAACTGCTCTTAATAGTGGAAAACAGATACACAGTAATAAAGATAATAACAATAGTATTTGGCTGACTGACAAGAAACTTATCTAGAGCTGCGTAATAATAACATTAATAATTTAACTTGTAATGCTGACATAGCTTAACTTTGAGTCAGTTTTATTAACTTCAAATTACCTGTCATATTCCACATCCCACTCAGCAGCCAAACCACTGTCCAATAACAATCTGGAAGACACAAGATCATGTTCCAATAAAAAAACTGTACAAAGCAAAATACATATGTAATGTAACATATCTGGTGATAATTTTGGTGATAATTTTGATAACAGTTTATGACATTATCATATCTAAAAAGTTTGTTTGTTTGTGCTGGAATTTTACGGCTGAGTCAACACAATGGGGTCATGCCTAGCGCCGTCAGTTTACCTAACCACACTTTTACTGGGCAGACTCAGTACTCTAAGCAGTTAACCAGTATTTTGCACATTCTTTTGCCAGAAACTGACAACTGCCCTTCTTGAATCAGTGGAAGGGAGAGAAAGACCATCTCCATGAAAGAATATTGCTAACCTGGCAGGAGTTGAGCCCACAACCTCCTGATCACCAGTCTGACGCGCATCCAACTGAGCCACCAAGGCCGGCTTATATCTTAAGAGACAAAAACATGTGCCCTCATTTGAAATTTCATGATGACATGCAGACCACGAAGGCTCAAATCAGTCTGTATGCTTTGCAGAATACTGGATACTGAGGAATATACATGTATTAACTATTAACAAGCAAATTCCATAGAGAATATATATCCCCCGCCTTATTTTTATTTGAGCTGTTAAAAATGAGTAAGTTAACCAGAGGACCATTGGTCCTGTATCACTTAGTTAAGTATTGAAGCAGGAAAAAAATTGAAGCTAAAAATGTGAAAAAAAAACATAAAAAATATATCAAAAAACATAATTTCAAGATTCCAAGAGCACATGTATATCCTCAGACCACAAGCAAAATGTCTGTAAAGTTTCAGAAGCATTTGCTTAAAGCTGGTGGAGGAGTTGTGCTCACAAGGTACCTACTACTATATGCACTTTCATAGTATTGAAGCATGAAAAAAGTCTATGCTAAAAGTTAAAAATGTGAAAAAAGTAAACAAAAAGTAATTTCAAGATTCTGTAAAAAGCATATGCATATCTTCAGACTATGGTTAAAACATCTGTATAGTTTCAGTGGGAATGGTATAAAACTGTAGGAGGAGTTGCACTCACAAGGTACCTGCTACATATACACTTTCTCAGTACTGAAGCATGAAAAAAAGTCTAAGTTAAAATGTGAAAAATTTTAAAACAATTACTTCAAGCTTCTGTAAAAAGCACATGCATATCTTCAGACCATGATTAAGATACCTGTGAAGTTTCAGAAGGATCGGTATAAAACTGTAGGAGAAGTTGCGCTCACAATGTTACCACAACAAACTCAGGACCATGCAAGTTAAAAATGTGAAAAAAGTAAAAAAAAAAATAACTTAAGGATTCTGTAAAAAGCATATGCATATCTTCAGACCATGATTAAAACTATGTAAAGTTCGACAAAAGGATCGGTCCAAAACTGTAGGAGGAGTTGGGCTCACAAGGTACCTAATACATATTCACTTTCATAGTACATGTATTGAAGCATGAAAAAAAGTCTAAGTTAAAAATGTGAAAAATTTGAAAAAAATTATTTCAAGATTCTGTGAAAAGCACATGCATATCTTCAGACCATGATTAAGATACCTGTGAAGTTTCAGAAGGATCGGTGTAAAACTGTAGGAGGAGTTGCGCTCACAGGGTTCCCACTATAAACTCGGAACCATGCAAAAAAGTCTAAGTTAAAAATGTGAAAAAAAGAGAAAAAAAATAAATTAAGGATTCTGTAAAAAGCACATGCAAATCTTCAGACCATGATTAAAACACCTGTAAAGTTTCAAAAGGATCAGTCCAAAACTGTAGAAGGAGTTGCGCTCACAAGGTACCTACTACAAACTCGGAACCACACACCATGCATCACTCTTCACGCACTACGGAAAGCCAAATACCATGTCTCCTCGCTTTTCTTTGAAAAGGCAGGGGACAACAAACAAAACCTACTACATATTCTCATCATAAGTAGAAATTCATGCATAAAAGCTTTGCAGATAGGTATCCAGATACAAGTATACATGTTTTCCCTATTGCTCTATAATATGGTATTCATTGGAATAATCTTCACCGTGGCATGGTGATTCCAATGAGAATCTGTAAGATATATTTTGCCAAGGGAATTACAATAAATATCAAATAATGTTTTTTGTAGAGAAATTAGAAAAATATTCACACTTTAAGGATAACCTACCGGCTGCCCATACATGGTGATGAAATTTGCCAACTCTATACGTCATCATAAAATATAAAAAATCACAAATGAAATTTGTGTCTCATGAATTTAACTTACAACTTAAATGTCACGGCATATCAAATGGTTATTAATGGATACTTATATATTTTTTTAGTATGAAAAAAATTCCGTTCTTACTTGTGCAAATTTGGAACAAAAATGTTTCCTTTTCTTTTTCATGAATATATAATGCACCAGTCATTTGTAGACCCGGCCCTGTAAGGGTCGGGGAATAGGGGGGGTTTAACTTTTCAGTTTTTAAAGCCCTGCTAATTGCCCTGCACTGCGGGACAAATTTATGGTAAAATACCTACTACAAGCCTCTCCACTCTGGGCCAGTTTTTGTTTCTTGGAACAGTCTGCTCTCTGTTGCAAGAATTAACCTGCATCTTCTCTGGTTTACTCGATATGGCTAAATTCAAAAGTAAAGTATCATTGACAGTATAAGCCAGATTATTAGAAAACTAAAGTTTGAGGCTGATGTAAAGCAGTTTGGATATTAATACCCCTTCACATCCACAGCACTCAAATTAAATCATGGTAATTAAGCCCCGCTACCCCCGGCACCAAAGGGGCTGTATTTCAAATGACTGGTGCATAAAATACGTGTCAGTTTGTTTCACAAATTCACAATGTTCCATTAAGAGCAGCTGGAAATCAGAATCAGAATTTTTACTGATGATACATCAAATGATGTTCATTCACCAGGATCTGTGGTATGGAAAGTTAGTCCCTAGCTCTCACCAAAGTGGTAAATCTAGCCACACTATCCTCTGCACCTTCAGCAGAGGCAATAATCAGTTCTGGAAGAGCATTCCAATCTCTAATGGTTTGAGGGAAGAATTAGCCTTTGTAAATATCAGTTCTTGCAGTGGAGGTCTGAAAAGTCAATGAAGATGATTTCTACAGTGCCTAAATGGGGGGATAAGATCATCTGTTGGAATGCTGGCAGCACCCTTTAGACCTTTGTTTAAGAGTATGTCTACTGTCTCTCCTCTTTTTCTTGAGAAACTTCCATCTTAAATTTTCCAGTATTTCAGTCGTAATCCCAGTTTCAAAGCAGTAATTGCTAGTTACAAACCTATTCTGAACTTTTTCAATTTCTTCTTGAAGAAACACACCTTGGGGATCCCAAACACAACTGCCATATTCCAAAAAACCAGACAAACAAGTAATATATGCTGCCTCTTTCACATTTTAAGGACCTTGATAACATTTTTGTCTCAGGAAACCAAGTCTTCTATTTGCCTTATGTATGCAAATTTGGGACAAAACATTTTCTTAAAAAAATTAAAATATTCAAAAGTTTTCAAATACATGTAAATATGCATCTGTTTATGAATACTCAAACTAATAAATAAAACTAAAATATTGTTCTTTCATGTTTATATATAATGAACTGGATACCAGTTTGTATACTATCTGCATATGCAAGGGGAGGACAGCTAAGTACATTGTATATGCACGGTCAATGTATATCCATTCTATAGAGTTGTTCGAGTACTATAGCCTACTTTGTAGTCAAACATGTCTTAATTTGAATGAATTTGGATATTTTAGTTTCCAACTGCCCTAGACGGAACATTGTAAAATATGTGAGATTAGTATTTTACGTATTTATGAAAAATAAGAAGAAATGCTTTGTTTCAGATTTGAGTTATGTTAGAAGGTGTTTTTTCAGGTTTCTGGTCAACATGTACCATAGTCAACTCGTACCTTAGTCAACTCATACCCATTTTTGGTCAAATCGTACCTTAGTCAACTCGTACCTTTGTCAAATTTTGGGTTAAGTCGTACCACATTATCTAATTTTAGGAGTCATTCTGCATAGCTCCAGAAAACAGGAACATCCAGATAAACTTTTTCCTGATTTCTCCACAAAAATACATGTATATGCTTTGGTACTCATTAGAAAGGCTACACTGAGGCAGCTCTAATGACAACACAACTTATACTTTCATGGAGAAATAAGCAAACTACTAAAACTCATGATGAAAAAAAATCATCTAGAGATGTATTCATTGTTTGCTCACAGTTAAGAATATATTACCACTTGCATATACTTCACATCCCTGATTAGTAGCGAACAGGGAGGAACCAGATCAGACACTATATCCCGCAGTGCCCAATCTTGGTCCACACTGCCTGCCAAGGCCCATACGTCCAAACAGAACAGACCCATGTCATGCAATGCACACCTTGCATCACAATCAGGATCTGCACTGTTCTGAATATAGAATAAAATATATTACTACTTGCAAAGACGACATCCCAGATGAGTAGCAAACAGCGTGGTCCCTGATCAGACGCCATTTCCGGCAGCGTCCGATCAAGATCCACACTGTTCTCCAAGACCAGGTCATGCCATGCACAGCAGACAGCATAATCAGGGTCCGCACTGTTCCAAATTATTATAATAATAATTTGGAAAATACAGATTGAAATATATTACTACTTGCAAAAATTTCACATTCCAGATGAGTAGCAAACAAAATATTCTTTACATTCTCTACATTCATATGAAACCAGTTTTGGCAGCTTCAAAATAATTAGTTTTTGGTAAAAACATGTTTTCTACGATATATGGGCCTTAGCATTTGAATAAATAAATAAATGAATAAATAAATATTAGCCTCAAAATAGCTAATAAATGAAATTTGTATTACCTATCTCACAAATATGATGCTGCTAACTGTCGCAGGCTTCACATCTTACAGCATGCTGACATCTACCAACAATCTTACTACATGCAATGCAAAGATCAGACAATTTGATTTTATTTAAAGCCTTTGATACTTGTGAAGAGAACTCAGATGCTTAGAGGATTCTGAACTTCTTACATGCCCAGTAATCGGCAGGTAAAAAGAAAATAGTACACAAAAGATAATTACCCTTAAAAATTTTTGCTTGTCATTAGGCCCTGCCAAAACAAAAACAATAGCTCTCCGACAAAACCCAAGAAATTAAAAACAGTCTCTGATTAAGGACAAGATTAAAGAGCCCATATTGATAATCATTTTTCACACCTACATTAATAGGTACATGTTTGACTAATGTATCAATTAAGGATTCATCAAAACAAAATACTTGAATCGTATTGACACTTTTTTCACACCCACATTAATCAGTATATGTTTAACTAATGTGTCAAATAATGGGTGCTTCATAATAATGAGTAACAAAATCTACCTACCTACCTGTCCATCTGTCCAGTATCAATTTTTACAAGGTACGAGTTATAAAATATAACCAAACTACGTACGAGTTAACCAAACCAGGTACAAGTTGACCAAATAGTTATGAGTTGACTTGGGGGATACAAGGTCACCAGAAAACGGGTACGAGTTGACCAAAAATAGGTAGGAGTTGACCAAGGCATGAGCTGACTTTGGTACAAATTGACCAGTTACCTTTTTTTCATACTTATTAAATGCATTTTGAATGCGTTTTAATTAATTTTTTTGATTGAAAGTGTGAGAAAAAGTTCAATTTACAGTTTCTGTTGATAGTTTGCCAGAAATTGATGTACACGGCAAATTTTGCAACCAGCTATAGGCAGCTGCTGGATTATCCTTATAAATATTCATACTTTTTGTGATGCGCGTGTTCACAAATCCATGTGTTTGCCTCACTCCTCACACCCTCCTTCACCTCCATCACTGCCCCTATCATAGCTTTAAGTGTTTTAATGTACAGCATTTCTGTCATTTCAGGTAGGACAATGATTCAGCAAAATTATGAAAATATAATAAAAAAAAACCTTTCGTCAATACCTTGTCATGTGAAGTAAATGATTTGGCTGCTGTCCATCTTCTAAAGGCTCACAATCATGCTCATCAAAATACGACGCCATAGGCCTAATTTAATGGTTTTACCGCAGAAACTCAGTATATGTGTGAATACCTTCCCAATGACTGAATGTGTGGATCTGAATGACTTGGCGAGATTTTCGTTGATCTACTTTCGGTTTGTTATCAACAACGCTTACAGCTTTGATAAATCATAAATGATAAACACAGCTACTAACGTGTAGTTGTGTGAATGTCAGATTTTTTTATTTTGTTGATATTTTATAACAATTATTTAAGGATTCAACGCGTTTTAATAATAAACTTTATTCAGGACAACGTTAAAGTCTTAAGCGGCGCATTTTAATCAATATGGATGAAAAGAAGGCGGAAGAGGGTTCGAGCACAACAAATGATGCTGAACCCTTTGAAACAGGTGCAGAAATAATAGGCCATGGGTCATGTTTTATAGGTCACTTGATTACTCCAATAAATGAGGGAGAACTTTACATTCAGAAACCGCATTCTCCAAAATTTCTCAATTTATTTTGAGTGTTATATATTTTCGTGGTCTAGTGAAGGAAAAAAAAGAAAAAAGAAAAAATCAGTTAGAAGAATAATCTCTCTAGATACCAGAACTCTTTAAGGAAATTGGCAAACTGCACCACTCCTGCCTCTAGGTCTCGAAAGTGATGTTTTTTTTAAATTTGGTAATTTTTATTTTACCTTTCTATCTCTATGTTATCTCTGTGGTAAGGTGGTGCGAAGGTGTCGTGTATCTTACATCACTGGGGCATCCAACTGATACTGGCTTACAGTTGGGCAAGGCCTGCTTCCTTGTAGCAAGTAAGGGTAGGAGGAATATTTTTATTTCTTCTGTTTCTTTGCTTTCATTCCGGGCGTTTCATTCCTGTTCCTCTTTCTTACTTGTCCCTCTCTTTCATCTCTTCTACTATCTCTTCTATTTCTTTTCTCCCTTTCTCTGGGAGATGACACAAAATGACCCACAAGGGTTGAGGGGTTAAAGACCCACAAGGGTTGAGAGGTTGTTTAACCCCAACACAATCAATCAATCAGTCACCTTTTATCTCACTATCCCCTCTTTTACTTCTGTCTGTATTTTCCATCTTCTTTCAGCATGACAGCGTACACCTGCCTAGAATGCCCACAAGGGTGTGAGGCAGCATACAGAGAAAAAAAGAGAGAATAACAGGGATTTGAACTCTGTTTTGTTTGCTTCTGCCCTAATCCGAGTCTTCTCTGATTTTCTTTGTATTCTCGTTTAGTAGACTGGGTGTCTCGTTTAGTAGACTGGGTGTCTTGTATTGGCCAAAATTTTGCCACTAATGATGGTAAGTATTATCAAAATAAAGAAAAGCCACTTAAACATCAGAGAAGACTAGGATTACTCCTGCTCTTGGGCTATGTACATTAACACAGGCACCTGTTCTCAGAAGTCAAAATATTCTCATCTAATGCAGGTATTATACAGTACGGCTCAGGTAAAAGAACCAATTTTTTTTTTCATTTCGCGGACCAATTTTACAATCCGCGATTTTCCGCCGAGTGGTTTGGAGTAAACCATTCCGAGTGAAAAAAATTTACTCGAAGTTATGCGCTCGATATTCCGAGGACATTAGCGGACCTCAGTGTACCCATGATATTCGGAGTGTTTGCGAGTATTTGCGAGTGGCGACAGATTATTCTGTACAGGTAAGTTTGACCACTCAGATCATTCTCTCAGACGATAATCAAACAAAAATTGTTACAACTGCGATTATAATACTTACCCTCGTTTACTAGTGCTGGCGGCAGCAGGATCAGACTGCAATATCCACTTACATAAAATGCTTCCGACAACCAACTCTGCGACTGATTTTTTTTATGTTTCAGCTGCGGAATGTCAAAGGGTATGGCCGAACAACAGCTGGTAGCCCCAATATGCAAGGCCGGCGACGTATTTGGCCCAAAGCCTCGGATGATTTCTAATCGCCCAGTTTTAGTTTTGGATTAAGGGTGGTGGTCGCCTGAATCTTCCTACTTTCATTTTCATGTGACAAGCACTTTTATCCAGGCTGGCCCATTTTTCCCGTGTCACTTTGCACGTGCTGCGGCTGACAAGAAAATAGTTTGAACCCCTGAAGCACTGCTGAAAATTCTAGAGGAGACGTCGATCTAACTGTTTTAGTATTTTACAGTGAAAATAAGGCTGAACATTTCATGTGAATCGTCTGTCTAGCAGACGATTCACATGTTACGCCACGCTTAATTTACACAGGAAAATAAGAAGAAAAAGAAAATGAAAATGCCGTCTGCTGAATATGCTAAGCGCTTCGAGGGTTAAAGTAGGGATACATTTCATTTGACAAGGGAGACAGAAACGAAGACGCTGGAATGTATCTACACTGCTCGGATCGAGGCCTGGACGGTTGATGACTGGACCAGGATTAGGACTGTCCATTCAAATCACCACTTAATGATGACGGTGACTTGATGTCTTATGTCTCTTTCAACAATAACAAAAAATAAAATAAAAGAAATTCTTTGTCATATTGAGATGGTAGAACGCGGCGTCTGGTCAGGGTATTCACTGTTTGCAAAAACAGTTTAGCCGTTTTTCTCTAGGGATATCTAAATCTTATAGCCGGATGTACCTAAAATGGACGAGCCAGAATCTTACAAGTTTTGCGATCTCTCTCTCTCTCTCTCTCTCTCTCTCTCTCTCTCTCTGGAAAGCTCTTTCTTTTGCTTTCTTTTACCCTCTTGCAAATATGACATGTCTCCTTTCGAGGTAGTTGTTGTTTGCACTGACTTTATTGGAAAAATGATATCGCACCGGCGGGAATCGAACGCGATTCGATCCCCACTTATCATGAAACACATGTATTTGCTACGGTCATTCGCTCCTTCCACTGCTTCAAGATTGGCAGTTTCAAGTTTCTGGCGGAATGGGGTTCAGTGTACTGGTTAACCGCTTATTGTATAAGCATGTCCCCCTCTTTACTGGCGCGATTCATAGAAATATGCTGTTCCCAATCCCATTTCGCATGGTCCATACTAGTAAAGCAATTGCAGTTAACTCCCTTCTGATAGTCAGTTGCAGCAGTTAGCTCCCTTAAAAGAGTAAAAACCTGCGATGTGAAGACATTACCCCGCATTTATCAGAGTACAAATGATTATTATGTTATGTTATTCTCTTACAGTATATACATTAATAACATTATCTTTATTGGTTTATAGAGCAATCTTCAAAACTTTTGTTTCCATTTAAAGTGTTCTGTTTTTGTGTCTTCAACATGCGATATGCAAAACCAAGGCCGTAATTTATTAAACGACTAAAAGAGACGCATGTATAAACCTAGCATTGGCGGGAAATAATCTTCAAAATGACATTTGTCCATAATATTTTCATATGCCCTCGCGGACATTCTAGGCAGAGTCTTCCTGGTTATAAACCAATCTTAAGTTATAACACTTGGTGCTCGCGGGTATCGAATTACCACTATCTGGGCTATTTCAGCAGACGACAAAAAAAAAAAAAAAAAAAAAAATTTTTTTTTTTTTTTTTTTTTTTTTTTTTTATTACCAAGAAAACAGGGTTTGACAGTCATGCAATGGAGACAATTTGCATGAAATGCAAATCCTGTTTTCTTGGAAGAATGAGAAAAATGTTTCAAAATGTCGTCAGTTGGAAATTTTACCCAGAGTGTTAGGCGTTATGGTCGCGCATTGATCTGTACATGGCAAAACCTACAATAAAACTTGTACGAAGAGACGGATCAGCCCACACACTCTGAGCCTGCACATCAGTAGTCTGATCTGAGCCTTCGCTAATCGTATGTACCTCCTACAATCTCTAGGTTTAACAAAACGTCTTGTGCGACGAGCGAAGACTCGTGTCAACCTGCCAACCGCGCATTCTGATAAAAGCATTCACTGGTTGTATTTACCTCCGATAGCCGGGCTATCCAAAGCGGGATAAACAGTGCGACTGCAACAGCACATTCTGATCAGACCCTTCGTTGATCGTACAGTATGCACCTTCTTTGGACTCCGAGCTATCCAAGAAGCTTGTTTTATCTAGTGGGTCGATGCAGAGACCGACCCGAGTCTTTGCTGGTCGCACGTACATTGTAGTATTGTACGTTTTGTCCGATTCAGTGAAAGTACATTGTAAATCATACTTCAGACATGAGAACTTAGTACCGACGTAATTTTGGTTTGAACTGCAGTTAAACGGCCCAGTCTACACTATTTCGGTCTTGTCGAGCACGCACACTTTTCCAGGGTTGGCTTATTCATAAGCTGTTAATCATTTCAGCAGAAACTGATAACGGCCCTTCTTTTCTTTCATTTTGACGATAGAGCTTATTTTGGAGTTATGGCCCTTTGAAAAGGGAAACTATTTTAGTGGTTTCTGTAATATTTCTTTTCTTTCTTTCTTTTTTTTTTTTTTTTTTTTTTTTATTTTTTTATTTTATTTTATTTTTTTTTTTTTTTGTCCGCTCTGTAACTTGAAAACTATTTGAGATATTTTCTTGAAACGTTATTAGTTTATTAACAGAGTCAAGGCACTTGCTTGATTTAAGTGCAGTGGCGGGGCATGGTGAAATGTCTGCAGCCCTTTTATTAGATATTTATCAGTATGAAATATTGGGAAAATGTGCCTCGGTGGTGTAGTGTGAAGCTTCTCGTCTTGTTACCCAGGGGTCATGAGTTCGATCCCAGGCTTCTCAAGCCTTTCATATTGGACTTTAAATCAAGATCCACATCTCCGTATGACCTAGCTGTTAGTAGGACGTAATAAACTCACTCACTCGTTTGAATTGTCATTAGCCTCGTATGCGTAAAGTGTGTTTTTGTGTGACAGACACTCTTTTCACATGTGCTGTCTTGTTGATTCAATGCCTCTTTAATAGCAGAAGCGCCCCTTTAAGTAAATTCATATTGACACGTGCGGTTGCTGCACGCGAGTGAGAATTTCCCGGTCTTTTTCCACAGTACGTCATTTATATTGAGCGCGTGCGGTTGTTGTATGGGAAAAGGTCGTTACAGGAATACCAAATATAAATACGTAATTCGTCGATTGGGGAAGATGTTTGATTCTCTTTGTGATTTTTGTGTGTTTGTTTTGTTTTCTACGGCACATTAAATAAAAATGACCATGCCGGACCCACTTGTGTGGCCGGACTAGACTAAGCCAAAGAATCCGGTACATTTTCATATGGAGCTTTGTTGAGGCCCATGTTACGTGCTCGAACAATGAAGGGGGCTACCGGGGTTATCTTTGGACCTAGGGAGCACCCAAATATATTAGGGAACAAGGCAGCATTGGTTGATATTTTAAGAAAACAAGGGAATGGACCTAATTTTGGGGGATCGGAATGCGGAAATTTGGAAAACACTTTTGGGACAATAAGACCTTTGTGATCAGTGCACACTCAGATCAACCTGCGCATCCGCATGAGCGCGGACAATATAACCTTCACGCAGACTGTACTATATGATGGAAAAATAAAGATAAAAATAAATAAAAAATATTTTTATTAAAGAAATATCTAAATAACTTTATTAAATAAATAAATAAATATATAAAAATCGGACAGGTATTTAGTCAAATTACTCCGAGGAATTTCGCATCGCTTCGCGAGAAATATTGCCTCCGGGGTATAATATTTCCATTCCGAGTAACTTCGCATAACTTCGCATAACGCATACATTCGGCGGACTTGCGAGTGGTGTCCGCCGAATATAACGTTTACTCGGTTTGATTCCGAGTGTTTTTGGCAAGTTCGCGAAACGCCGATATTCGGAATAAAGAGTTTTTTGGTTCTTTTACCTGAGCTGTACTGTAAATAAGATGTTTTGATTTAGGTATTTTAAATATGAACAATGTCTTGCTAGGTATTTTAAATATGAACAATGTCTTGCTGTCCGCGGCAGAAATGCAAATTTTGCTAACTGGTTCATGTCTGTCATAAATAAAATCCTCAAATTTAGGGGTCCATCAATTCTCCGGTGGACAAATAGCCGAGTGAGAAGCCTAGCTTTCTCATATTAATTACCAGTACCTGTGGTTTTGTAAAGTTAAATGAATACCAATATTGCAATATAATCATATATGATATTGAGCTAAATTATTCAAACAAGGCACCTATGTACATGCACATGTACTTGGGATCAGAAGAGCTTATATGGTCCAAATCTAATTTGCATTATTTATCCTCTAATTTTTGCTTTTTTATGTTAGTGATCAACATACAATTACTGATATTTTCTGTAATGGTATCCATACCTTTACAGCAAATATGTTTTTAGCCAGGGAAAAAGGCTATTTTTCCCCAATCTAAAATCATATTTGAACAACAACAAAAAAAAAAGATATTTGTCGAAATATCTGTATTTTTTTTTTTTTTCAAATGTGTTTTCCTACCCAGTTCCTGGGTATATCTTCACTTGTTAATGCGACTGCTTCAGCAAGCAGGAGTGACTTAGGGATCACTTTCTTGCATCATTGTTGACATTGGCATTGTCATTGTTGGCGTCAACAATGTTAAGTGAGCTATTAGCTCCATTTCTCAAACAACAAGGCTTCTAGGCTAATGAAGCTACCATGTACATACATTCTTACAACATGAAAGTCGTAACAAAGGAATGAAGCATAGCTGAAAAAATATTCCGCCTTTTCGTGGGAATCGAACCCGGTCCTCCCGGTTAAAAATCCAATGCTCTAACCACTGAGCCAAAGAGTCGACTCTCTGACGCAGTTTGTCAGAGATTGAATATATACTCAGAAGCTATGCGTAATCTGCCAAGGTAGATAATCGAAGGTAGGAGTGCTCGGTCGTAACACTCCCCCTTTTCAAGGAAGTCATCATTTATGATGACGTGAAGCCATTTTCGGCTAAGTAAAATCCAATTTCGGATGAGCCCCCATCTTACGACGTGAAAGCCATAACAAAGGAATGAAGCATAGCTGAAAATATATTCCGTTTTTCCTGGGAATCAAACCCGGTCCTCCCGGTTAAAAATCCAATGCTCTAACCACTGAGCCAAAGAGTCGACTCTCTGACGCAGTTTGTCAGAGATTGAATATATACTCAGAAGCTATGCGTAATCTGCCAAGGCAGATAATCGAAGGTAGGAGTGCTCGGTCGTAACAACATGAACTCACATCTGTGATGATGCACCCTGCCCACTGCCATCGACCATTACTGACCTTGACCTACTTTTCAGGCTTGTGTAGCTCCATTTCTTGGCCACCATCAGCAGTCACAACGTAGTCATTCAGATCAGTGTTTTAGTATATAACTCAAGATAAAGAATCATGGCAAAATGTGATTGATTATTCAATTCCTGTAAAGAGCAATTTTTGAGAAACTCAATTAAAGAGCAAACACTAGTAATTTTATTACAAGTGATTCTCATTAGTTTCATATATTGGAAGTGCTGAAAAAGTTAAACCAAATCTCTCAACTTTAACTTTAGATTAAGCTTCTGTATCCTTCTGTCTAACTGGGACTTTGGTCTCAGCTGGAACATACTTTATAATCACATGCACATATTCACATCATAGGGACAAAATTTGCAAAACTTCAAATGAATCTGATGAAAGAAGTAGAAGGACTTGCTGATACAAGCTTTGGGATGGCTTTTTATTTGCTGATCCTTCTGCTGGAAAACCCTGTTATCATCTTATCTAGAGCTTTGTAAAGTCTACCTTTCCTTTGTAATAGGTCAAATAAACCAGAAAGAAGACTTACGTGAACCACCACCTCCTGATGTTGTTGAATTATGTAGAGAAACATTCAAGAAAACCTCAGAATATTTGAAAGGAGAACTTGAAGGTAAATTTTTGTCTTTTGTAAAGTACTGTTACATAGCTCCAGAAAAGGCACTTTTTTCATCCAAAAGTACCAATATTTGTTTTTACTTCTGCATGAAAACATATGTTGTAGTACTCTTTAGAAGTGCCTCAGCAAGACGCTTTTAATTAGTATCCACAACATATATTTTCATGGAGAAATAAGAAAAATGATATGTGGATACTCCCTCTTATCTGGCGACATGCTGTTACTACTTATATTGTCTATTTTTGACAAAAAAAAAAAAAAAAAAGAAATTATACAGTTATCAATATTGTAGTATGTCTAGCCTTTTAACAGCAGACTTTGCTTGTTTTTGATTTCAAAATATGAGCTGTTTAAAGAACATGAACTATCAAAGAATTTGAATTCTTGCATTAGATAAAGAAGGAAAACCTTTCTGTTTCTGGTTGATTGTTTCATCAAATCTGATTTTAGCTCTTGTCATGCTGAATAAATTAAGATGCCACGCCCATTTCTAATTTTCAGCCAATTAGATTACTTAATCCAGATTGTTGATATAGATTCACATACTTAATGGCAAACAGTGCAGATCCAGATCAGTTCAGAAGCCAACTGATCTGGATCTACACTGTTTGCAAAAGCAGTATATATCCAGGTTCAGCAGGACAAGGGTTAAAAGTGATAAGATGCATCGCAGTGATTTGCTTGTCATTGAGCATAGCTTCAGATAAGAGCGGGTATTGGGAAAATATTTTTCTTCTATCTCCTTGAAAAACATGTTATGGGTACACATTAGAAGTGCCTTGATGAAGTGCTTCTTATGGGTATCCACAACATGTTTTCAAGAAGCAAAATATCTAAATTTTCTTTCTTTTTTTTTTTTTTTTGTTGAAAAAAAAAGCATCTTATCTAGAGCTATGATTGAGGCTTAATTTGTCTTTTGTTCAAATTTGGTGTGTTGTTACATCTAGTGTAGACAGGGTGTCCATACCAAAATAGTACAGTGTGATCTGTATTTTGACTTGATATATATTATAGAAATAAATTATCTGGCTCAGATCTCCTGTATTGTATGGCCTAAACTGACCAGATTTGACATAGGGTTTTATGTAGTGCAGATACTGATAGTATTTTGCATACCAAAAATATATTGTTGCAACATAATGTATTGCCCATTATCTACATTACCAAAAACTTGTCTAGGGCACATCTTGTCTGTTGTAATGCATAGGCTGACTAAATTTGAACTAAGGGCGAAGCTTCACCAGAGTAAATCTGGTTTAAGCTCCCCAGACCTCCACCACTCCATAGTTTTTCTACTGACTATCCCAAGATGGTTCCTCTGTTGCAGTTTTTCTTTGTTTGTGTATGGTGGTTTCATATATTGCATTTGTTTTGTCATTATGTGTTCCTCATTTCTTCTCTCTGTGCCTCACATCACGAAAACATGCCTATATAATTTTGACCCTCTTGAACCCCACTTTTATATAGTAAAACTGAGGTTTACAGGGGTAGACATTATTTTTCTTATTTCTGTTCATAAAAATAGATTGTGGGTACTCATTAGAACTGCCTCATTGAGGCAGTTCTAATGAGTACCCACAATCTATGTTTTGAGCAGAAATATGAAAAATATCAGAGTTATTTATCTGGGCTCAGTTGTTCAAAGCTAACGATGTCGTTAGTTAACGATTCGTTAAAATTTACATCGAGTGATATGCAAATATACTGAAATTTTTTGCTGAAAAAATGTGAGTAGCTTTTGCAGTGCAAAAGCTACTCACATTTTTTCAGCAAAAAATATAAGAATATTATATATTGAATCCGCTAAAACAGTAAACGAAATGACCCTTAACGAGCTCGTTAAGCTAACGATGCTTTGAACAACCGGGTCCTGAAAATTTTCAGTTTTTGGAGATGAAATTTTCTGTTTAGTTGAATAGGCATATTTTCATAATGAGAAAGGCTCTGCTTCGTGATTTGTGGCATTTCCTGGGTATCTTCACTTATACATGTATTTTTTCAT
Source organism: Anodontia alba (assembly GCA_964016985.1). Taxonomy (NCBI): domain Eukaryota; kingdom Metazoa; phylum Mollusca; class Bivalvia; order Lucinida; family Lucinidae; genus Anodontia; species Anodontia alba. The sequence goes on along the minus strand of OZ024822.1, from coordinate 11,520,947 downwards.
CCATGGCTGACTATAGATTTCTCTACAGTACTTTGGCTTCTTGAATGATACCTGAAGATATTCATTTTGTATTTATTATATGTTGTAGGTACCATTGAAGATTATAAATTACTAGAACAGATGAACAAAGTCACCTTATCTAAATATGTTGAAATGAAGAATATTGCCACTGCTGTGGGGAATGCCTTGCAGGATCTTAATGATAGATGTAAGTTCGAAAATAAGCTGATTAGGATGACCAATATGTACTGTTTATCCTTGGACCACCATTTTTTAGTTATATGGCCAGGCGGTCAAGAGGATTTGCTAAAAAAATAGGATAAGTATATTAAGGCATCCAAGTAGTCAGGGCCCAGTTGTTCAAAGCATCGTTAGTTTAATGAGCTTGTTAGTGGTCAAAATGTTAACTGTTCCAGTAAGTACAATATCGAATTCACAGGTATTTTTTGCTGAAAAAATGTGAGTAGCTTTTGCAAATGCAAAAGCTACTCACATTTTTTCAGCAAAAATATTAACGTATATGACATATTTAATGATCAAAACTTTAATGATACATTAACTAATGACATCGTTACTTTGGAACAACTGGGACCAGGGCAATTACATTCTTGAAGTTCAGTTAGAGATTAAGGGGACTTGATGCACTTGGTAGATTTTCTGCTATTTATTCCGGGGGGGGGGGGGGGGGGGGGGGGGGCAGCTTTTGTGACTTTCTGCTTGCTTTCCTGTGTATTAGGTCCCTTCTGCTCTAAAATGAAAGAGAATTTGCACCCCCTTTGGGGCAAATTCTTTTCTTTTAGAGTAGACCCCTTTTCAGAAGTGAGTCAGCACAGATTTGACAGTTACCTTCCTGTAGTGGATCCATCCCCCTTAATCTTCATGTACACATTGATATTTTTATTTTTCTGCACAAAACATGTTTTGGCAAATCATTAAAAGAGACTTGCAAAGTGAGTATATGCAAGCTGCTTCTAATGAGTACCCACAGCTTGCATGTATGTTTCTACGGAGAAATATGAAAGAAGAAAGAACATGTAATATTAATCTACTTATCCTGCTTATTTGAAGCTAGGTATTGTTTAAAGCACACTGCAAATCTTCCCTCCCCACCCCCCTGTACTGCCCCTCCCCACCCCACAAAAAAAAAAAAAAAAATCTATTGCTGTATGTATTTTTGAGCTTGTCTTTTGTTAAATTCTGCATCTCCAATTTGAGGCATACTTGTTATCTGTATAGATTTCAATGTCTCTTCTGTACAGGTTTCCATGTTTTTAATTTTAAGTTTGTCTTCTAATTTCTATGGCTATAGATTTCCATGCTCTTAATTTAAAGTCAGTTCCTGTACAGGTTTCCATATCTTTCATTTTAAGCATGTCTTTCAATTTGTTTTAATGTCCATATGTTTAATTTTAAATTTTAAGCTTGTCTTCTGTGAATACTTCAGTGTCTCTGTTACAGTATTATACTGGACTACAGTTGCTAGTAAACTGGACCTTAAAACATATGTGACCAGTGTAGATCCAGATCAGTCTGTGCATCTATGCACTCTGATCAGGGTCTGTGCTATTTGCCATTAATAGAACAGTTAAAGTCTGTATGTTGTGTTAGTGGCCTGTGTTGACTCTGATCAGACTGCTTTAGGCTGATCTGAGTCTATGCTGGTTGCATATCTCTTATGGTTAACTTCTACAAGGGATTCATATGTTTGCTTTTATTTTGATGTAGATAAGAGTCTACAGCCATTTCTAGATCAGATTGACCAGATTGAGGACAATGTGACATCTTTAGAACAAGCTGCTTACAAATTAGATGCTTACTCCAAGAGATTAGGTAAATTATTTTTAATATCAATTACATAATAAATAGATGCATATATTTGGACACCTTAAGGTGAATAGATATAACTCAAGATCACTCTGACCAAAAAGTATTAGTTTAGGCTACTCTTTAACACTTAAACACGCTATGGGCAGATTCAGCAGACGATAAACTGGGGATATTTTTTGTTTTTCTCTAGAAAATAGGATCTGACACTGACACTTGCATGAAGTGTCAAATCCTATTTTTTTTTTTTTAAGGAAGAACAAGAAAAATATGTTTTACTGGTACCAAACATGCAAAGTGTTAATGAAAGAAAACTCCTTACTTTAAGAAAAACTTCCTAAAAATTTCAGTAGACAATATTTGAACTTATTTCCACACTCCTTACCCCCTTTCCCACCCCCCCACCCCCCCCCCCCCCCCACACACACACACACACACACACTCAGTCAAAAAACTGCAACCGGCTCAATACCTGTCGGGTTCGGCAAATTCTTTGGTTAGATTGATCATGACATATTTTCTATGGTCATTCTCTCCCTTCTGCTGATTCAAGAAAGGCAGTTCTCCTTGTCCTGACTAAAGAATGTGCACAAGTACTGGTTAACCACTTAGAGGACTAAGCCTGCCCTAGAAAAGTCTGGTTGGGTAAACTGACTGACTTGACATGACCTTAATTGTGTTGACTGGGCCATTAAACTCCAAACAAAACCAAGTCAAAAAAACAGGCTTTGACATTCCACAATTTGCATGAAATGTCGGAGCCTGTTTTGAGGGAAAATATTGTCTTGAAATCTGCTGAATTTGTCCAAAGATTGGTAAAAGCTAATAATGGAGTCATATACCAGGAAAGCAAATGCTAGTCTGCTGCAGTAGTTTCCCTTTGAAAAAGGGGCTGCACAATTTTCATCATAGAACACTCTTTTCTTGAGGCATGTGAGTTCTCTTAAGTACTAGACCATACTAGGTCTGAAATATGAACATGTCCATCACATTTGACTACCTGTTACACTGTCATAATCTTCACTACTGAATAATTGGACATTGACTATTCAACACAACAAAAACACAATGTCTGAGCTTGGTTGAGCAAGTGTTGTTTTAATCAACTTGTCAAGATTGAATGAAATGCCAAAAATTGCTTCCCTCCCAAATTTGCCGTTTACCACAACATTTTAACCTTCATATGTCGCAGGTGAGAATTAGCAGTAAATATTTTGAATCTTAGCATGCCTATCACAACATTAGCAGATGACAGATGAGAGTATTTTTTTTATTTTTTATTTTGCCCAAGAAAGAAGGCTTGACATTTCATTTGAATTGCTGCTTTGCAGGAACAATTCTTATGAAATGTCAAACCCTATTTTTTTGAAGAATGAAAAAGTGTTATATGCTATGAAATATTTAAGCTTATCCACAATACTTTCTGTATTTATCCTAAATATTGGGACAATTTAACTCCTTACCATATGTGTCCTAAAGATATAACAAGTCAATTTTACTACTGTTGTGCCTAGAATCTGCTGGATGAAAACAGTGTATATTATAATCAGATGCTGCAGAATGTGGTATCTGATCTGGGTTAACACTGTTTGCTCAGGCCTGTCTGTCCCAGTACTTAGCATTAATGTGTTTGAACTTTACAGAATGTAAACTGTTGGAGTAGTGTTGCCACTGATGATTGATTATAATCGATCATCAGTCACTTTTGCCTCTTGTGACTGATGATCAGAAAATTTTTTTATAGTTGGCTAATCAGAAAATGCTATTTTTAGAAACATATTTTTCTCACATTTTATTTTTATTGGCAAGTTATAAAGAAATGTAATTCAAAGCTGTCCGTTTGGGTCATTCTGGATTTATGGTCAATAAAAGTGAAAAAAAAGGATAAAATAGCCTTAAAAAGTCAAATCAAAAGTACTGATATTTCTCCTTGAAAACATATGGTGTGTACTCATTTGGTGGGTACTTAGGCACTTCTAACGAGTACCCACAACATATGTTTTCATGGAGAAATAAGAAACACATTATCTGGATACCCCTCTTATTGATCTGGAGTTTTGGTTGAAATGTTAGAATAAATGCTGAGAGTCCAAGTTGAAAACCAGACTGATCTGGGCCATCAGTGCCCCAAAGAAACATATTTGCATATAGAGTGACTCACATATTTTCATTTACTTTTATTTTTGTTTTTCAGAGGCCAAATTCAAGTCCCTGGAGAAGAGATGATGTTCAAGCAAGAGTTATCTGCCCATGGTTATATTTTAGAAGGAAACATAAGCTAAATGCTTCACACTGTTTCTTTCAAATCAGACAGTGCAATATTTTATCCAGGCTTAATCCATGAACTACATTTTACTAATAATCTTTTTCACTAGCTGGGATAATTAAGCAGATGACAAATTGGTGATATTTTTCTTATATTTCCCAGAAAACAGGTTTTGACATTTCAGCCAAATTGTCTCCACTTGAGACAATTAGACGAAATATCAAACCTGTTCTCTGGGAAAAATAAGAAAAAATATTTCAATATGGTGTCTGCTGAAAATTTTACCAGAGTGCTAAGCGTTATTAGTACCAGTCCACAGTGTAAATGGATATATTAAGAGGAATTAGTACACTTTCAAGGGAGACAACTTGGTTGACATTGGTTTTGCTCCCGTCTTAAAAGGGGTCTCCTCTAAAAGGAAATAATTTGCTCCCCATGGAGCAAATTCTTTCCTTTAAGAGTAGACCCCTTTCAGAAAGGGCAGGGTGCAAGAAAGCACAGTGATCTCCCTTGTACAAAATGGCATGAAAAAACTTCCAAGTATATCAAGTTCCCTTTAAAACAATTATGAAAGCACATATTATTACTGAGTTCATAGAGTAAATATTAAAGATTTTTATATAGATATGAATGTCTGAAAACTGCATTGAAAATGCTTTAGATAAGAGGTTTATATCCAGATAACACATTTTTTTCTTGTTTCCACACAGAAACATCTGTCATGGGTACTCATTAGATTTGTCTCTCTAAGATGACTGTAGTGAGTACCCACAACACATTCTTTTGTGAAGAAATAAGAAAAACATTTATACTGTTTGATTGAAAATCCAGTCTATCTCCAAGAAATTGTATATAGAATGTTTTGAGATTTCAATGCTTTTTCTAGAGCATGCTGAAACCTTGCAAACAAACTTACAATGTAAGCCCAGTTGACATGGCTCATAATGAAAGTGTCAATCTCATCAACCACACTCTCTGTTGTTGCAGTGCTCCAGCTAGCCCTATACAGAGGGGCGGGCCACCCCTCGCCCATTCCTGCCGCCCCTCTGCCTTTTTGAAGCTGCCAACTGACTTGTTTTAACTCCAGACATCAAACCTTACATTTTGGTGAAAATTTCATGAAAATCAGACCAAAATTAAAAAAGTTAGCAATATTTAACCTTTACCACTCCCTGGGCTAATTCAGCAGATGACAAATTGATGATATTTTTCTTATTTTTCCCAGAAAACAGGATTTGACATTTCATGCAAATTGTCTCCAATGGAGACAATTTGCATGAAATGTCGAATTCTGTTTTCTGGAAAAAATAAGAAAAAATGGCTGCCAGAGCTAAAAATAGAAAAAAAAACCCTGTAAACATCTCCTTGGCCAGTGTCCTGATTAGCACATCACTTGACACATGGTGCCCTCATTCTTGTATGACTGCGCAAAAAGTGCCCTATCCGGCAGCCCTCTGCCCTGAAATCCTAGCTGGAGCTCTGTGTTGATTTTTGTTAAGATGATCAAGATGGTGATGGGGATGAACTTTATTGGATAATGATCATATTTACCACAGTATTTCAGTTAAGTTTAGTTAATTCACTTGTTTCAGTGGCAAAGTTATCACAAAATCGCCCTAAGAAAGTCATTACTGGGTTAATTTTTATATAAAAATAACCCTTATTTGCAAATATAAACATGGGTAGTTTTTAGCTCACCTGAGCTATGCTCAGGATGAACTATTGTGATCACTTTTCGTCTGTCGTACGTCCATCGGTCCGTGCGTCTGTCTGTTAACATTTTCAAACGACTTCTCCTCTGAAGCCGCTGAGCCAATTTTGCTCAAATTTCATATGGAGCCTCCTTAGATTGGGGGAACAAAAGATTGCTAAAATGGTCGCGGTCAGTTGACCAAGATGGCTGTCATGCCCATATATGGTAAAAACCTTTAAAAATCATCTTCTCCAAAACCGAGGATGCCTTGGGGCTGAATCTTTGCACAAATCATCGGGGACGAGAGGTCTACCAAAGTTGCTAAAATAATTGTTGTACATTGACGTTTGACCTTTTTATGGCTAGGTCAAGTTTGCTTCAGTATGCATTTGTATGAGCACCATACATTTGTATGGGAAAAATGTTGAGAATTTCAGCCGACTTCTCCTCTGGAGCCTCTGGGCCAATGTTGCTCAAATTTCATGTTGAGCCTTCTTAGGTTGGGGGAATGAAAGATTGCTAAAATGGTCATGGTCCATTGACCAATATGGCCGCCATGCCCATATATTGTAAAAACATTTAAAAATCTTCTTCTCCAGAACCAAATAAGCCCTGGGGCCTTATCTTTGCACAAATCCTCGGGAACAGGATATCTACCAAAATTGCTTAAATGATGGTCCTATGTTGATGTTTGACCTTTTTACGGCAAGGTCAAATTTGCTTCTCCATGCATTTGTATGGGCCCTATACATTCATATGGAAAAAATGTTGAGAATTCATATTTTGGACATCTCCTCTATAATCCAGTTGAATCGAAACTTGATGATGAGCATTTGGGCGCTTATGAGACACAAAATAGCTATATGAGACGTAGAATATCCAAGATGGCCACCACAGCCGCCATCTTGAAAGTCAATTTTCAACATCTCTTCTCAAACCTTAGATTGCTTTGAGCCGAAACTTGCTCTTTAGCAACAGGATGACTTCTGGATCGAAACAAGCTAAAATTGTATCGATCGAAAATCCAAGATGGCCTCAATTGTTCTGCTCCATTGAACAGGATGGCCTCCAGAGTTAAAAAATAGAAAATCTTCAAATGACATCTCGTCCTTGGACAATGGCCTGATTTCAAAATATTTGCACAGAAGTATTCCACCAATGGCCCTCAACCAAAATTACTAAAATGGCTTTGCTTGGCTGAACAAAATGGCGACTAGAGCTAAAAATAGAAAAACCTTTAAAAGACATCTCCTCCGCAGCCAGTGTCCTGATTTCAAAGTAATTTCACAGAAGTGTTCCTCTTATGGCCCTTTACCAAAATTGCTAAAAAAGTTCTGCTCGGCTGAACAAAATGGCTGCCAGAGCTAAAAATAGAAGAAAGAAAACCTTTTAACATCTCCTTGGCCAGTGTCCTGATTTCAAAATGATTTCACAGAAATGTTCCTTTTATCCGCCTTTACCAAAATTGCCAAAATGGTTCTGCTCTGCTGAACAAAATGGTCACCAGAGCTAAAAATAAAAAAAAAACAAAGCTTTAAACGACATCTCCATGGCCAGTTGCACGATTTCAAAATAATTTCACATCAGTGTTCCTCTTATGCCCCTTTGCCAAAATTGCTAAAATGGTTCTGTTCTACTGAGCAAAATTGCAAAATGGTTGCCAGAGCTAAAAATACAGGAAAAAAAACCTTTAAAGGACAGGATAAGTAGATGAACCAAATGACTTCTGAAAAATATCTACTTTTTGGAATATCTAACTTCTGGTGTTTTGAAAATTTCAGCATTTTAACCTTGTAAGCATAATATCTCAAAAACTGTTTAAGCCATTGCCTTGTCATAAGAGAATTGGAAAAATGTTACATGTCATCTGCAGATCTGCAGTGGCGGTTTTACTCAGGTGAGCGAGTTGTGGCCTGTGGGCCTCTTGATGATATAATTGAATTTTCTAAGGCACCCAGCCAGAATTTTGGCATTTTGGCATATTTTTCATCTTTTCATCATTAAAACTCGTTTAGTTATTTTGCTGAAAATAATATTAAAAATGTTATTTTGTATAGTAATAAATATTATTAAAATCTTATATAGTCAGTACAATTTACTTTTTGTTATTGAATAACAATAACATTCGAAGTGATGGTAATGTGAGAAATAGTTATATGCTCAAGGAAAATGGAAATACCTTCAAGTGGGAACACTTAATCTTAAAATATTTTCCTGCCCTTGCAAAGAAGGCTGCTCTTGAGAGAGTTTACTCTTTCTGGAAGCAAATATTTCCTTTACTTCCTGGAAGTATGTCCATACCCTCTTAAAGAATGCTATTCCCAAAGGAGAGAATTTGCAAATTCTTTCCTTTTCTAGTAAAAGAGTCATTTTAGAAAGAATTCATACTCTTTTCAGCTAGAATGGTCTTCTTTTGAAAAGGGGGGTAAATACTTCAAGCATAGAGTGCTCTCTGAGGCAGCATGCTAACAAGATATCATATTAACCATCCTGCAGTGCTCCAGATAAAGGTTTGGTACAATGAGTATTAATTCCCAACTTTAACCTTTAATACTGAATGTGTATTTGTAATGGTTAAAAATTCTCTGTCCAGACTTACGAATTATTCACAAAATGATAAAGAATATATTCAGTAAGGAAAAAAAAGTGTCTATGAAAAACAAACTTTGGTCATCTAGTGCACATAAAACATCACTACAGAGTAAGCTAGGTTACCTCAATGTGATCATTTTGCTATAAAAAAAAATAAATTTTGTAGTCACAAAATGTTTACCTAATAAATTTGAATTTAAATTAATGCTGAAATTCAATATTGTAATGAGTTTTTGTTACCTCCTCAGCTTTATTTTCTGTGCTAATTTGTAAAATATAAATGCTGAAATACCCTTTTCTCAATCTTATCTGGAGCTCTGCTGACTTATTCCAAATTTTAACAAGTCAACAACTTGTGTTTCTAATCTGGATGTACATCATTAGCTCGGGCTGTCTGTCCAGATATTGAAGCTAAATATGTTAACCCTTCTCTTGCTGAGCACGACATGCCCTGTCTTAGCAAACATTCTGAAGAAGCCAACTGATCTGGATCTGCACTGTTTGTCATTAAATATGTGAATTTCTATCAAAAACCCGGATCAAATAATTTGATTGGCTGGAAATTAGAAGTGGGCATGGCATCTTAATTTATTCAGCATGACAAGGTTAATTTTAATTAAAGGGCAAATATAAAGAAATTTAAAATATTCCTGGTTTTCAGGATGTTGATAGAATACTTTAAGAGAATTATTTTGTTGAAAACCCCATCAAAAAATTCCAATCCAATCAAAAGTTATGGTGATTAATTTATGATACCTACCTTTTTTCCTGTTAGAGTAACCTCCCTTGGATTGTGTATTGATTAAGGCCCACAATGCAATATTCTGTGATGTCATAGTGGAACTTAAATTTTAAATTGAAATTTTAAACAGGAATATTCTGCATTTCCTTATAAGCTACACAGTTTTTCTCCTTAACCATTATTGAAATTGGTCTCTGTCCACAAATAAGCCCATGAATAGAGAATTTAACTCAAAATTTAATCTGTTATTTAAATTTAAAGCTAAATTTTAAAATGTTTAAAACTTGACTAATATTAAATTTTTCGTAAGTTTTTTTTTTAATAATAGTGAATTTTGGGTGTATATCATATAAATGAATACCAAAAAAGTCAATTTTGGCTAACTATTAAGCATTGTAACTGGATTTTAAATTATTTAAATGAAATTTTTAAATTTGAAATGTAACACTTTAAACGGAAAATAAGAGCTAAATTCCTATGTATATTAGTTTAAAGGAGCTGAATAAATTAAACAATATGAAAACTGAATTGATGCAGATTAAAGAGCAAAAGATATTGGCAATTAAAAAAAGTTTAAAATTTTACTGTTCCCTTATGATGTCATAAAAAGGCTCATGAATATTAATGAGGCAGCCTGAATTCAATCCTTTTGGATGTTAAATATCAAATTTCAAATCGCAATATTTCAGAAACCGTTTAAGATAATTTGATGCGGTTTTCGGCAGTCACCTCCTTACTGAAGTGCCCTTAAATATTAAGTAGAATTAAAACCTTTATATTTGCCCTTTATTAAGCACAAAAACTATGATACATTTATAACCAAAGTTAATGAAGTATGTTTAGTGTAAATATGTTTTAGAGCAAGCAGAGATTTTTATGAGTTATTTACAATGCAAAATCCATGCACAAACATTTATATGTAACTAATAAATTGTGTATGCTGTTTATTCTGACAGAAAAGTTGTTACTTTTATACTCTTGTGTTTGTGTTTTCTTACCTTTTAGCTACCTTCTATAAATGCTAAGTATTTACTCCTGCAGAAGCAGGTCAATGTGGCTCTTCTAAAAGTACTGTATTGTCCTAAGTATTCGGATAGACAGACCTGAGCAAACAATGTGACCCAGATCAGATGCCACAGACTGAGGCAACTGATCATGGTCTACACTATTTGAGACTTATCCAGCAGTTTTAGACTCAAAGAGGCAGTGAAAAGAAGTGTTCAAATTTTGGGACAAGCACAGTAAAGAGTTAGTGTGTCTGAATATTTAAGATAAATATAGTATCCACATGCTACTGAGAAATAAGTAAATTAGAGAATAACAGTGCAGATCTTCCTTGATAACCAGTTAGCCACCAACTGTTAGATAGCTAGAGTTATCACCAAGTATTCTGCAAGACCACTTAACCCTTGTCCTGCTGAATAAATTAAGAAGCCACACCCATTTCTAATTTTCAGCCAATCAGATTACTTGATCAAGTTTGTTGATATAGATTCACATACTTAATGGCAAAGAATGCAGATCCAGAGCAGTTGGCTTCTTCAGAAGCCAACTGATCTGGATCTACTCTGTTTGCAAAGGCAGGATATATCTGGGTTCAGCAGGACAAGGGTTAACATTAATGACAATGCTTTTGAAAACAAATGGATTAGAATGCCTGATGCCTGCTACCAACTTCCTGGACATGCTCAAGCAGGAGGAGAACATATCCGATATTTTGTAAGGAGCAGAGCTTTGTTTTTTGAAGAAACTTTGAAAGAGCAAAAAGACTCTGAAGTGATAAAACTAATTTTGGCCACCTATGCTGTTTATGGATATATGGCAAAATGTCATTAAGTGGTATCTAGGTTTTTATTGCCTAATATATGTGTTGCAGCAGCTTCTTACTGGAATGAGCTTTTGCAGGGACTTGCTTCTATATTTGAAAGGCCAAAACTAGAGGCCTATTCTGGTGTGTTGGAGCCAATATTCACATAGCAGTCTGGCTGGTATCTGGGAATGGCACCACCCTGGTGACCAACTTCCAGATCCAAATGAGCTTATTATGGGAGCCTGTTTTGTCATCTTTAAAAAGATGTAACTCACTGAACACAGTTCATTACTATTTTATCCTCTGTAGAGTTTACATCAAACAAAACCTTGGTCAGGGATACTTACATATGGAAACAAGAGCATGTAGTTGAACATATAAGCATCCAAGGCCAAAGTGTCCAGTCACTTGACTTTTAAAATACAATAATGTACATAGTTTGACATACCTGGTAGTCTGGCAAACATGTGAAAACCAGGACCAACCAACAAATGCACAGAATTAAGATTACATAGTCTTACCGAGATATATTTTGCCAAAGCTTTGATGCATTTTTATGGGTGCGTAAATGCAGTCTCATTTTCAAGTATTTGTTCTGATATGGAACTTTAGCTCTGCTGGTCAATATAGGTGTGGGGTAGAGACTGAGGATAAATGAGGCAAATGTAAATGGTTGATTGCTAAAGGTCACATCAAGGCCATCAATTTAACACAACTATATCTGGATTCTGTCAAATCTCTTCGAAGGATGAACTGGATGTAGTGACACCTATTTAGGTCATCTATGGTTAATGTACTCATAAACAACTCAATTTTCAAAAGTTTGTAACTCCAAAATATATAGAGAGATTTTGTTCTTGAATTGTAAACTTACATGAAAATATCAAAAAGGGTTTTCAAGCTAAAGAGCAGACACAAATTATTGACTGAAGTCAATAATTTGTGTCTGCTCTTTAGCTTGAAAACCCTTTTTGACCAACCAACAAATGCACAGAATTAAGATTACATAGTCTTACCGAGATATATTTTGCCAAAGCTTTGATTGGTTACAATGTTCTAAGGGCTGTAAACAAGATATAATTCTTGTGTTCTGCATGTTGTCCCATTGTGCTATATATTTGTGTAAAGTTTCACAAAAACGGCTAGAACAGTTTTCATGTTACAGAGTGGACACAACTATATGACAGAAATCTCTATTTACAATGTTTAAAGGGTATTAGCTCAAAATATCTCAAATGGTTGTGAAGTTCCGAAGAGAACATGATTTTGTGATGGACTGACAGACTGGGAAAATCAGTATCTCCCCACCCTAAAGTGGGAAGACATAAAGACCCTATAAGGGGGGAGACCTAGTAAAGCTCCTTATTAGCCTGCAGAGTCTGATTAGGATCTTCACTGTCCATCTACAGAATTATTGGATATTGTAGTATATTAATGTATAGCAAAAGCCCTTATCAAATTGTGCAGCTTTATAAGCTGATCTGCATCTTTACTGTTCATATGTACCAAGAAGACATTTTCTTCATAGAGCTGCTCATAACAAGTGACCTCTTTAACCTAGTCTAGATGAGATGATTCAAATCAAATCCTGCTTGTCAAGGAGCTGTTGATTGAAAATGTTAGGTCTACCGTATTTGACCTAATTACCACACATGCTCCTATAAGTGCACAGTCAAGCAATTTAGTAGTCTTTAGATTATAGCCAGTATACTTTTAGCTACTTCTTTTATACTTTTATTTGCTTCTTTATAAAAACATATGTTGTGGGAACTCATTTGAATTGCCTTGACAAGTCGAGACAATTCAAACGAGTACCCACAACATACGCTTTTATAAAAAAAATCAGAAAATAATATTGCGTAAGCGTCATTAAATACGCTCCTCATGAAGTCCTCTGCGGATCTCTCTTTGAAGTGTACCCTTATTATGTGGGAATATTACTACAAGTTTGTTCAGTAATTTTGAAAAATCTAAGCGTACTGTGCGGTAATTAGGTCGAATACGGTCATTACAACAGTTGTAGGTGGTAGGGTGGTGGTAAGGGACTGCTAAACTTGCAGCAGGGTGGGGGAAGAGGACATGTTAGTATTTCTTCCGTTTCTGCACTATTGTTCTCTTATTTGCCTTCCCAGCCTCCTAAAATTTCTCTCTTTCCTCTCATCTACTACCTCTTCTTTCTCTTTTCTCCATTTCTCTGGACTTACCATTTTGGATATGTCCATTGTAGCAAACAGGTGTCAATTTCAAGCAAGAATTAAGACATGGGTCTAGATTAGGATGGGAATCAGGTAAATACTTTTCTTATTTCTCGGTGAAAACATGTTGTGGGTACTCATTAGAAGCGCCTTGGTGAGGCTCTTCTAATGAGTACCCACAACATATGTTTTTGTCAAGAAATAAGAAAACTATAGAATTGCTTTGGTTGAAAAAAAGCACCTTATTAAGAGCTATGGATAAGTATGGAAAACTGTGTAGATTCTGATCTGATTTCTTGTTACAATCATCTCATGTGGGTCTAAACTGTTTACATAATTATGTTTTGGTCTGTCATTAAATGGATTTTATAAAAAAATGTTTTGATGTTTTAGCACCATACAGGCAAAATCAGCCCTATTTTCCTCAGAAAATAGGTCAATAATTTGTGAAAATTTCAAGATAACTCACATGAAATAATAATTTACATCTGTAATGGTTACCCTTTGAAACAAAGAACAATAAAAGAACAAAAATCAGTCTCAAGATTTATTGAGACTTCATTTGACAGCAATACAGTTTGAAGGGCTGCATATGATCCCTAGCATCAAATCCCATTTTCTTGGAGAAAAAAAAAAAAAAAAAAAAAATATTTTAGCCCTTAAAGCACCAACCACAACTGCAGCAGATGACAATTTTGTTTTTTTTTTTTTTATGTTTCAGAGACAACAAGTCTTGACATTTCATGTGAATCATCTGTCAAGCAGACAATTCACATGAAATGTCAAGTTGATTTCTCTGAAAAATGACTTTAAAAAAATAAAAAAATTTTTAGAACGTCGTCTGCTACAAATTTTGTTTGGCACTTTAAGGGTTAATATGTCATCTACTGTTTATGTCCAGCTGGTTAACTCTTTTGGACCCAAATTTCAGACTACATTTGTCACCTGCTTTGTTTTTTTTTTAACAAACTATTTGTTGGAAAGTTTATATGTAAAGCTGAAAAACTGAATGTCAAACAGCATAGATCCTGATGAGATGGCTCATTATAAGCCATTTCATCTGGATCTATGTGGTTTGCAAAAGCCTAGTATTATCGCATGTGACAGCAAAAGAGTTAAAGTCATGATTTTATACTAGGGGTTATAAAAGAGAGATAGTCAAATTTAAACTACAGGAAGGCAGGAATGAAAAGAAACACTTCTTTCTCTGGACAATAAATTTATTAAACCTAGAATGAAAGTGTGTCTACAATCTGATATATAATTACAAAATTAAAAACAAGTGATTTGTGTGATAGAAGTTGATGTGTGTGACAAAATGAAGTGTTTGTACTAAACACAACCTGATGTTAATAAGAATTAATGTTTGCTCATACAAATGAAATGGGGCATAGCATGAAAACTGGTACATGTCTGCGAGTGTGAGCAGACAAACTTGTGCACCTGTGTACAATAACTGTCCCAAATATTCATACTTTTAAAAAACCTTACCTGTGTTCTCACTAGGATTCTGAACAAAAAAAGGAGTCCATAAGTCACTTTCTCCAAAAAGTAGGAGCCCTGCCAAATTTCCCAGAAAAGTGTGAGTTCCATTATTGCAATTTTGCCCAAATTTCCAAGAAAAAAAAACAACAACACAGGAGTCCAAGCTAATAAAACAGGAGTCAAGGACTCTATACATTTTGTATTTGGAGTTAAAGAGGAATGCCTCACCATACAGTATTTATCTCAAAGTTTGAATTAGTCTATCTGGTAATGTATCCTAATAGTGTAAGTGAAACAGCAAAAAGTGCAGACCCGATCCAAGTGCTTCTGATGAGCTGTTTGATCTGGGTCTACACTGTTAGCTCAGACACATCTCTCTTTGCTATTTACCTTGTGTATTCTGCTGACTTTAACCTTTGCCACTCTCTAGGCAGATACAGCAGACCACAAACTGATATTTTTCTTGTTTTCCCCAGAAAACAGACTTTGACATTTCATACAGCAGACTTGTTCAAATTTTAGGACAAGTCTGGTAAGGAGTTACGGCAAATGTCCTAATTTTGATTACCAAGTGTCTGAGAAAAAAAACATATGCAAACAGTTCAGACCCAGTTTAGGAGCAGTCTGATCAGATCAGATTAGTCTAATCAGGGTCTTCACTGTTTGCCATTCCTTTAGGAGCAGTCTGATCAGGGTCTACAGTTTGCCATTCCACTAAGTATTTTAAGAAACAGCTGCATAAAAAGTAAAATTTAGGCCAAAATAGTATGGAATAAAGTGTTTTAAATTTTAGGATATTTACCGTATTGTGTCTGAATACTTGGGGTAATTACGGTATGAAAAAGTAAAGGCCTGCTTAGTCATGCAGTCCAATAAGATGTTTGACTTTCCTCCTGCTGACTATAGTGCCATCTTCAGGCAATCAGCAAAGGCTCTTATTAGACAGACATGAATATTATCTGTTCATATCTTTGCTTAGGTCCCTTTTGCACCGAATGAAATTAACATATCACTAAGTGGCATCCTAAATATTAAAAAAAATTACAATTTGTGGAATAAAAAAAAGTTTTCTTATTTGCTTTTAGAGTGCATTTTAGAATACACATTACAACCCAGTTAAGGAGACTGAAGGAGACTTTTCCACCAATCTGAAATAGACTGATATTTCAACAGCTCATTTCTGGGAAAACTAAAAATATTTCAAAATGTCATCTGCTGAAATTTTTACCCAGCATGCCAAGTGATTATGTGCATTTTTTTCTAATTACATGATATCTTAAAGTCATTGAAAGAAAGAATAGACAAAAAAACAATCTCTACCTCTAAAACATGGCTAAATTCATCAAGACTAAAAGAAATAAAAATATGAAATGATAATACCCTGTCACTATCATATTGCATGCAGGTAACTCCGTCAAAAATTGATGAAATTGGCCCATTAGCAATCCCAAACCAGGGCCCGGTTGTTCAAAGCATCGTTAGCTTAACGAGCGCATTAAGGGTCATTTCGTTAACTGTTTTAGCAGATTCAATATACAATATTCTGATATTTTTTGCTGAAAAAATGTGAGCAGAGCTACTCACATTTTTTCAGCAAAAAATTTTAGCATATTTGCATATCACCCGATGTAAATTTTAACGAATTGTTAACTAATGACGTCGTTAGCTTTGAACAACTGAGCCCAGATCTTCACAAAACCAATGCACATACTAAGTTTGGTGAATACCATTGATAATTACTCGTTATCTTCCAGAAAGTAAAATACTGACAGATGGATGGACAAATGGACGGACAAACGGACGACCAACATGAAACCATAACACCCCACAACTATCATGTGGTGGGATATAAAAAGCTGAAAAACTACTTTGTATGGCATTTATCATATCACAGCAATCGTTCCTAAGAATAAATATTTTAATATATATATCTATCTAATAACAGATAGTAAAACAGGGCCCAGCTGTTCAAAGCATCGTTAACAAGCTCGTTAGTGGTCAAAATGTTAACAGTTCTAGTAAGTACAATATCTAACTCACAGGTATTTTTGCTGAAAAAAAGAAATGCAAAAGCTACTCACATTTTTTCAGCAAAAATATAAGCATATATGCAGTATTTCATGATCAAAGTTTTAACGATATGTTAACCAACGACATCGTTAGTTTTGAACAAATGGGCCCAGAAATTTGGTAAAATACTAGTAAAATGAACAGAATAATTACTGTATTTACCATAAGTATTCAGACAGACAAACCTGTCATAGCAAACAGTTTAAAACCCAGATCAGGCACTGCAGAACTGGACATCCGGTCAGAGTCTGCACTGTCTAACAATCATCCTGCAGTTTTTAACCTTTACCACTCTGGGCTAATTCAGCAAACTACAAATTGATAGTAGTTTTCTTCCTTTTTCCAAAAAACAGGATTTGACATTTCATGCAAATTGTCTCCAATGGAGATAATTTGCATGAAATGTCAAACCTGTTTTCTGGGAAAATAAGAAAAATATGTCAGGATGTCGTCTGCTGAAAATTTTACCCAGAGTGCTAAGCATTAAACACATCAACAAGTAGTCGAATGGGTTTTTAGGAGAGGTATGGCAAGGGGTTAGGGTGTCCAAATATTTAGAAAAATACAGTATTCTGTATATTTTCAACAAGAACAGTGTAATTATAATAGAAATTTGATGAAATTAAAATGCTGCATTCTTCTTACCTTTATCTGGACTAATTCAGCAGACAACAAATTCATGATTTTTTCCTTATTTTTCCCAGAAAACTGGATTTGACATTTCATACAGGCTGTCTCCATTGCAGACAATTTGCATGAAATGCTGAGAAAAATAAGACAAATATCACAAAATGTTGCATGCTGAAAATTTTACCCAGCATGCTAAGCGACAGGAAGCTACAAAGGTTCAGACCAGCCTGCATGTCCATACAGATTGAACAGAATTCTCCAGTCCAAATATCATACCAATAACAAAGACTGAACTCACCACAGCATAGCTCCAGATAAAGCATTATTTTCAATCAAGTGACTGGGTATTCATAGATCCCTTATTTCATAGCTCTTGATGCTTTTTTCAACCCAAAAGTATTGACATTTTTCTATTTCTCCATGAAAACATATGTTGTGGGTACTCTTTAGAAGTGCCTCGATGAGGCACTTCTAAAGAGTACCCACAACATGTTTTCAAAGAGAAATAAAAAAAAATATTTATCTCACTACTCTACTTATCTGGAGCCATACCACAGTTCTGCAAAAGCTGTGCTGGTCTTCTGTTTCTAATGAGGCATAAGGCATTTATATGAGGTTACTTATATGCAGAAATCATTGTAAATATAAGAGCTTGTCAAAACAGCAGCACATAACATTCCAATGTAAGTATTTTTCCTCACTATTTCATATGAATCATCTGCTAGGCAGATGATTCTTATGAAAAGGTTAACCCTTATTTTCTTGGAAAAATACAACTGTTTTAGAATGCTCTCTGCTACAATTTTGAATGACATCTTAAGCGTTAACACTGGATATCTGTCTCTCTCTTTCAATATGATAAGACTTATTTTATAACTACCATATATTTGCCCTAAGTATTGGTACACCTTCACTCCATACTTCACTCCAAACATTTCAAAAACTATTACACTACATGCTGATGTGGTCTAAAAGACTGTTGGATGAGTGGCAAACAATGTAGACCCTGATCAGATGCTGCATTCTGCAGCATCTGATCTGGGTCTACATGGTTTGCCTAGGCCTATCTGCCCCAATACTTATCTTATTATGGTAGTTTACATTCAAAAGAACAGTGAGGCTAGAAAAGCAAGACTAAAGAATTAAAAGAAAACAAAACATGCTGGAGTTTAGCACTCCATTCATTTTGATCATGCACATTTTTACAACTTGTTCTTGCAGTTATGTTTTTTAATAACATTAAAATATCTTTATAGTGTTAAACAAAAGTATCACAAGAGACAAACAAAAACTTAAAGAAGAAATTACAACAATGTATTATCACATCTAAGGCTGGGAAATTAATCTACAGGACGAATTAATATATAAATGAAGGTAAACTAAAATCTTAAAGAGCCGATCACAAATGAAGCAGATTAAGCAGAGAAAATAAGGCTTCACATTTCATGTGAATTGTCTGCCTAGTCACATAAAAAAATATCAAAATGTCATCTGCTGCAGCGGTGACTGGCAGTTTACAGGTTAAAAGTGGATAGCTAAGCAGTGTTCCTATTAAAGTTTTATTAAATCTATGTTTAGTACTGTGCACTAACAGTACTGGATCATCACTATGTAGCAGCAATCATCCTAAGGTTAAATGAGCTGAAATGTCCAAACATGAACCTTTCAGCATGCACTCAACAAATATTTCAGTCAGCCTGCCCATGACAGCAATCTGGGCCCAGTTGTTCAAAGCGTCGTTAGCTTAATGAGCTGGTTAAGGGTCATTTCGTTAACTGTTTTAGCGGATTCAATATACAACATTCTGATATTTTTTGCTGAAAAAATGTGAGTAGCTTTTGCATTGCAAAAGCTACTCACATTTTTTTCAGCAAAAAATTTCAGCGTATTTGCGTATCACTCGATGTAAATTTTAACGAATCGTTAACTAACAACGTCATTAGCTTTGAACAACTGGGTCCTGATCAGTTAAAAATGTTAAGCAACAAACTTCATGCATAGATGATAACTTTGCTTCCCTGTTTAATTGCATGAGGGTGAGTCAAGTCTCAGCCTTAATGACGGCTCCTTCTTCATTCTGTTTCTGAAGGCTGGTACCTGACAACTGCTGTCTGTAGTCAGATCAATGTGGTCCAGTTTGTGGTTTTCTTTTGGTCTAGCTTAACATTGCCAATGAGCCTTCTACCTTGTTTTTTTTTTTTTTTTATCACTGTTTTGTATGTATTTGTATTGTACTGTGATGTTTCACTGATGAGGCAGAGGTCCCAGCATAGACCAAATACATGTTTGCAATTTGCAGCTACATCAGAATTACAAATTGTTCTGGGCCCAGCTGTTCAAAGCTAATGATTGATGTCGTTAGTTAACGACTCGTTAAAATTTACATTGAGTGATACGCAAATATGCTGAAATTTTTTGCTGAAAAAATGTGAGTAACTTTTGCAGTGCAAAAGCTACTCACATTTTTTCAGCAAAAAATATCAGAATATTGCATATTGAATCCGTTAAAACAGTTAACGAAATGACCCTTAACAAGCTTGTTAAGCTTACGACGCTTTGAACAACTGGGCCCTGATTGTGTAAACCTGCAGTCAAACCTCAATAGCTCGAACATCGATGGCTTCTTTGCCATGGCTCATTCGCAGTTCAAAGATGGATCCCAAAAATGTATAGATTATATTGAAAAATGACCATAAATGGTCATTTTTCAATATAATCTATACATTTTTGTTTGGATATAATAACACGGTTGTTTAACTAACATGGTTTATGCTATGGACTCCAACAATAATGTTATAAAGAGGTTGTGGTGTATTTGTTTGTCATCTCTTCTTCTCTCGGTGACTCGGGAAGGTTGTGGTTCAGGATTGTGTCTTTTCTGGGTAACTTCATTTACAATTTTTTTTTAATTGGTGCTCTTTGTACAGCATAGAGCCAAATATCCAAGGATTCAGGTAAACAGAAGACTGATTTGACTGCACAGATGTGCTGGCTGATGTTTGCTGACTGCATGTGATAAGGTATGTTTTCTCACATCAAATACTTGTTTTTGTTCATTTCAAAACAAATTTAACCCCTAGATCACCACTCAAAATTGTAGCAGATGGCAACCTATTTTTTATTACTTTTCTGAAAAAAAAAAAAAAAAAAAAATCATATCCCTAACCATAGTGCCTGGATATGAGGATAATTATTTTTTTTTATTTCTCCACACAAATATATATTGTCCAGTGCTTGACAAAACCTACAACAAAACTTGTGCAACCAGCAAAGACTCAAATCTACCTATGCATCCACGCAGTTTGATCAGTCTTCGCTGATTGCATGTCCCTTCTACAGCTGCCAGGCTATCAAGAGAGGAATAAACGAGAGCCCCTGCCATACTGGATGGATGTACAGGTTGACCTGTACCTTTGCTGGTCACACAAGTCTTATTGTAGATTTTGTCTTGCACTAGCCCATTTTGTGTGTACTCATTGGTAGCTTCTTTCTGAGGCAATTTCAGTGAGTAACTTATATGTTATTGTGGCAAAATAAGAAATCTACCTACACACTTTGTTTTGAAAAAAAAAAGACAATAGTTTGAGGGACCTTTAAAAAGGTCTGTAAAAATAGGACCTGTCTCATTAGGCTGAAGGGAAACATTTTAATTTTGATAATTCTGGGGTTCAACAAGGAAAATGTTTGTTGTTTTTTTTTTAAGGATTTAAAACATTTCATCAAGATATCTTATTTCTATAACATCATGCATATTTAATTTTGTGGAACATTTCCACAGTGGCCCCTGATCGCAAAAAAAACCCTTCAAGTGGAACCGAAGCCCTGTATACAGTGGCAGAAATATATAGCTGGGCCCAGTTGTTCAAAGCGTTGTTAGCTTAACGAGCTCGTTAAGGGTCATTTCGTTAACTGTTTTAGCGGATTCAATATACAATATGTTGATATTTTTTGCTGAAAAAATGTGAGTAGCTTTTGCACTGCAAAAGCTACTCACATTTTTTCAGCAAAAAATATCAAAATATTTGCATATCACTCGATGTAAATTTTAACGAATCGTTAACTAACGACATTGTTAGCTTTGAACAACTGGGCCCTGGACTTTTCATCCACATGATATTACATTTACAATTTGTGAATTTACACACAGCCAATCATCTAAAAATTTGAACAGAAAAAAATAATGAGCTCTACATTTACTAATTCTACTTGCAAATGAAACAAGCCAAGTAACCAATTTTGCAAAAAAAGGCCTAGGCTACCTTTGCAAAATTTGTTACTTGCCACAAAGAAGTAATCATGATTTTCTTTCTGAAACTGAGATTTTACTGTTCAAAGTTTTAGAAAATTTACTATAAAGAAGCCAGGTTATACTATGCAAAGGGGCTTAAACGTATAGGCAAAAACACCCAAGACTGACCTGTATCTTCATTATCTTGCCAGCAGATTCTGCGACATTTGGATTTTTGTTTAGCAAATACAGTGGAACCTCAATAGCTCGAACACCGACGGCTCGTTTACCATGGTTAATTTGAACTCGTTTTCGAGTCCCTACGAAATTCTTCCAATAGCTCAAGAAAACAAATACATTTGTACTCAGGAAAATTTTCTTATTTTATCTTGAATTGTATGTTGTGTATACTCATTAGAATCACCTCACTGAGGTGACTCTAATGAGTACACTCAACATACAATCATTGTGTAGAAAATCGAAAAGATTTCCCTAAATTATCGTCATTTGCCTTCTGACCTGGCACTATGATTAACCCTCAGTGGCTTGAACAACCCATATCTCGAGCTAATTTTCACGGTCCTAAGGCTGTTCGAGTCATTGAGGTTCGACTGTATTCTGAACAGAATGCACAATAACTCCAGGATCCATAGCCCAAGATAAGGATTTTTTTTTTTCAACCCTTACAATATTGTCATGTTTCTTATTCTTCAACAAAAACACCTCACCAAGGTACTTCTAATAAGAACCCATAATGTTTTTGTGGAGAAATAAGAAAATATCCAGCGAGCACATGACATTTACACAGAGTCACATTACTACAACTATAATTATTGACCAGTCTTTACTGTTTACACATACCCTAAGGTCCTTTTTTAAATGAAATGGCAAAAATGATTATGAACCAATATATATTATAAGTCAAGATTGTTTTACTAATTACAAAACATAAAATATAGTTCAAGGTGGCACTTAGCAAATAATGTATTTTACCTTAAACCCTTAAAGTGCTTAACACAACTGCAGCAGATGACATTTTAATTTTTTGTTTTGTGGTTTTCAGAGAAAATAAGGCTTGAAAATTTATTCACATGAAATTCCAAGTCTTATTTTATCTAATAATTAAAAAAAAAAACACTGTGTTTATATAAATGTGTTTATAAAACACTAACTATATGCTTGTCCATACAAAATGCCAAAGTTGGACAGAGGCATAACTCTGATAAAATTGATCTGTTAATCAGGTGATTTCCTTATCATCCCCAATAAGCTCACCAAGCTTTGAGGCTCTAGCTCAAATAATTTTTGAGGTATCTTGCTCATAAAAAAAGTGTGATGTACGGATGAATAGACAGACAAGCCCAAAGCAATATGCCCTCCCAACTTCAAAGAGGTTTGGGGCATGATTAGAATGCCATCTGCTACAATTTTGCTTAATGCTTTAACCCTTCTCTTGCTGAACACGACATGCCCTGTCTTAGCAAACAATGCAGATCCAGATCAGTTGGCTTCTGAAGAAGCCAACTGATCTGGATCTGCACTGTTTGTCATTAAATATGTGAATTTCTATCAAAACCCGGATCAAGTAATCTGATTGGCTGGAAATTAGAAGTGGGTATGGCAATTTATTCAGCATGACAAGGGTTAAGGGTTAAATGGTTCTTGTTCTGGAACAGATAAAAGGCATGAAGGCATTGTACAAAATGTAAAATGAATTCTACAAATGCAGAACCTCAAATAAACACAGGAACCTCTTTAGTACACAATTCATTATACAGTGAACCCTCGTTACAATGACAGCATTTGTTCCCAAAGACGTTGCCATTAAAATGAATTTGCTGTTGTACAGAATACTTAATGAGCAGATTGATATGTAAGAAAGATCTTGTTTTGTTTTTATTTCCTCATAGAACATATGTTCTGGATATTTTTAGAACCACCTCACTTAGGCAATTCTAACAAATATCCAAAACATAATGTTTCTTTAAAGTATTAAATATAATATTCTTGCATAATTTGTGACTAATTGTTACCTCTAATGCGAAGGTTACGTGACAGTCAAATTGTCATTATAATGGTTTTTCCGTTGTATCGAGTGTCAGTATAAAGACGGTTGTCTGTAGCACGGTTTGGGATATGAAACAGTTTAAAGATGGACCCCCAAAGTGTTGTAGCCAAATAAAAGATCAAGAGCAAAAACTGTTAGCCAAACAGCTGTGTTATATCCATGCAAAAATTTATAGATTATATATAAAATGACCATTTCTCTGGATATCAGTAAGAGTGTTATAAAGAGGTCGTGGTAGTAATTGAGGTAAAATCATTTTTGTTATATGTTCACTAAGACACATCTTGTGGATAATAAGTAAAAATGTCACACTAAGGTAATTCCAGCAAGTACCCATAAGATATGTTTTGGCGCAAAAATACAAAAAAAAAAGAAAATATATATATATACCTCCAGAAAACTACCTTTATTGGGCCCTATGAAATTGTAAAAATTTAATGGATTTCATTATTTCACCAAAAAGCATACCAGATGAGGTCTGGATGAGGTCTGGGTTTACAGACCTTGTCATCTCTTCATGACTTGTTCTTTTGTGGAAGTAAAAACATTAACTCTATTTCTTATTTTTCTATGAAAAAAAAAATCTCTGTCTCTGTGTATTGGTAAGATGCTTTTAAGGTGGCTGGATGCACTTAGTAGATTTTCAGCCATTTTTGACAAGGGAGATAACTGGTGACATCCTGTTTGCCTTTCTGCACACCAAACTCCTTCTCAAAAGAATTCTACTCTACAAAAGAAATAACTTGCTCCCACAATGGGCCAATTCTATCCTTTTAGAGCAGCTCTTCATTCAGAAGGAACAAAATTAATTTAGACAGAGTCATCTTCTCCATGAGTGTATCAATTCCCCTACAAGTCTTCATGGCCACACTAGAACTATCAGAAGAGAAAACTATCCTTTTTAATCTAAATACTATATAGTTCCAGATAAGGCCCTTTTCTTTTCCAACCAAAAAGTATTTCTATTTTTATCATTTATGCATGAAAACTTGTTGTGGGCATTCATTAGAAGCATCTCACTGAGGCAATTCTAATGAGTACCGTCAATGTTTTCCTTTTTTTCTTACTTCTGCACAAAAATATCTTGGTACTCATTAGAAGTGTCTCACTGAGGCACTTCTAACAAGTATCCACAACCCATTTTTCTGCACAAAAACATGTTGTGGGTACTCATTAGAAGTGCCTCACTGAGGTTTTTGTGCGAAAATAAGAAAAACATTATGTGGACACCCTCTCTTATCTTGAGCTATGTTGATAGTATTTGGACACCATAACTCATCACATGTCTCCTTAAATTTGAACAAGTCCATCTAACTACCTGGGCCTAGTTGTTCAAAGCTAACGACGTCGTTAGTTATCGATTCGTTAAAATTTACATCGAGTGATACGCAAATATGCTGAAATTTTTTGCTGAAAAAATGTGAGTATTGCAGTGCAAAAGCTACTCACATTTTTTCAGCAAAAAATATCAGAGTATTGTATATTGAATCCGCTAAAACAGTTAACGAAATGACCCTTAACAAGCTCGTTAAGCTAACGACGCTTTGAACAACTGGGCCCAGTTGATCTGTCTAAAGGCTACTGGATGAGTGGCAAATGATGCATACCCTGATTGGACACTGCATTCTAATATAAGTCTACACCATTTGCTCAGATCTGTATAAGCTCTACTCCAAGATTATAGACTGATATATAGACTGGTAGACTGAAATTAACCAGTATACACTATCTTATTTTTTTTTTTGTAGACTGAAATTAACCAGTATATACTATCTTATTTTTTTTTTCAAACTGGGTTAAAGTGAACAAGCAAGCAGATTTGAGTAGCTCATTTTATACTTTACTTGTGTGAGTGTTTGTGACTCCATGACATCAGTCTCCTTATTCTGATGTTTTGATTATTTTCATATAATTCCTCCACTTGATTTAATCCTGGCTATGCATCTGTATGCTATAACTATAAATCTGACATTTAAATTTCAGGAGAATAGAAAACGAGTTGTGTCATGACATAAGGGTCCTTATCTCATAAACATACAACGAATACCTAAATCAGCAGATGCAGACATGCAGTTTCAATAGTAAACAAGAAGGCATTCTAAAGGACAGCTATATCTCCCACCGCCTTCAACTGTAACCTTGAGTCAGCATGGTTGAAACCTAAGTTTTGCATAGTCTCAGTGAGTTGAACATTTGTCTGATGTTTAATGAAAAACCTCCCAGGGGTAAAAGAGATATGGTGCAGACAGGAAATCAAAGGTTCACTCGTGACCTTCAACTGTGACCTTGCACTTGAGGCAGCATGTTGTGTCATGGGTTCTGCACATCACCTCACTGAGCCAAACATTTGACCAAAATTTTATGAAAATCCTTCCAGGGGTAAAGGAGATATGGAGCGAACACAAAATTAAAGGCTCAAACTTGAGCTTCAATTGTGACCTTGACCTTGAGTTGGCATGGCTGAATTATGGTTTCTGCACATCATCTCACTGCGGCAAACATTCAGCCAAATTTTAATAAAAATCTTTCCAGGTGTAAAGGAGATAAATAGAGGACACAAAATTCATGGATCAAACCCATGACTTTCAATTATTAATTTGATCTTAAGTCTGCATGGTCGAGTAATGGGTTCTGCACACCATCTCACTGAGGTGAACATTTGACTAAAAATTAATTTGTTTGTGTTGAGGTTTTACGGCCCAGTCAACCCAATAGGGTCATGTCGAGCACGGTCAGTTTACCTAACCACACATTTACTGGGCAGGCTTAGTCCTCTAAGCGGTTAACCAGTATTGTGCACATTCTTTCGCCAGAAACTGACAACTGTCCTTCTTGAATCAGCGGAAGGGAGAGAATGACCGTAGAAAATATTTCATGATCAATCTCCACGAAAGAATGTTGCCGACCTCGGCGGGGGTTGAACCCGCGACCTCCTGGTCTCCAGTCGGACGGCGCATCCAACTGAGCCACCGAGGCCGGCTACTAAAAATTAATCAAAATCTTTCTAGGGGTAAAGGAGATATGAAGCGGACACGAAATTAAAGGCTCAAACTCGTGACCTTCAATTGTGACCTTGATCTTGAGTTGGCATGGCTGAGTTATTGGGCTCTGCACATCGTCTTACTGAGGCAAACACTTTGACCAAGTGTAAAGAAAATCTTTCCAGGGGAAAAGGAGATATGCAGCTGACACGAAATTAGAGGCTCAAACTCGTGAGCTTCAACTGTGACCTTGGCCTTGAGTTGGCATGGTGAATTATGGGTTAAGCACATCGCCTCACTGAGGTGGACATCTGACTAAAGTTTAATGAAAATCTTTCAAAAGTTTCAGGAGATATGGAGTGGACACAAAAGTGTTACAGATGGACAGACGGACTGACAGATGAAGGCCCTTCCTGTAATCCCCTCTCCGTTTCGTGTCGGGGCATTAATAATACAAACAGCAAAGGCCCTGATCAAATGACACAGCTCAAGATGAGAGGGTGCATTGACACAGTATTTTTCTTATTCCTTGATCAAAATGTCATCTGCTGCATTTCTGATTAGCACTTATGGGTTTATTGGAGTTGTGTCTTACATGTTTATGATATGATGCCAACAAAGTGCCAAGCCCTATTGTCAGGATTAACTAAGAAAACTATTTGTTGTCCTATGCCTGTAACTGTCACCTGCAGGGCATATCTCTAGCTATACCAGGGCATATCTCTAGATATGCAAGGCATCTTGGCATATATGAGCCAGCATATGAACCTTATGGTTTTCCTGTTTGTGGTTCTTTAAATGGGCATGTGCAGTCCCCTATCATGCAATTTTTGCCTGGAGCTTCCTCAAAGTCTCTACTCAGGTTTGCAAATGGCATTTGCAAACCTGAGTAGAGACTTTGAGGAAGCTCAGACTAGACTGCTTATGTGCAGGCTCACCTGAGCCTTTGCTGGTCGCCTATGTGATACTGGCTCATATTTTGCTTATTTCTCCATGTTAACATTTGTTGTAGGTACTCATGTGAATCATTTCAGCATGCCAATTCCAACAAACAAACATGTTTCTTAGCCTTGTGGCTGGAGGCGCAGCGAGAGTTAAGACCACATCATGTCTTGGGCAAAACATGTGAAAGACTGGTCTTAGTCATTTGCTTTCCCTGCCTAAAGTCTTCCTCCAAAAGCTGAGTAAAAAGTTCTCAGTCCAAGATCTTATCAGGCATGAAAATGCAATCTTTAGCACCAGAGGCAAATGCCCTAACCACTCGGCCATCACACCTCTGTTGATTCCAGTTAGTACACACAACATTCATTTTCCTGGCAGCTTTTTTGCAGGTAAAAGAATCTTATCTAGAGCTATGCATCAAGCATAGGGACAGTATACATTGGATCAAGTCACTTTTTCATGACAACTTCAAACAATACTTTCCTGGTAATTACACTAAAACCCTCTTCTGTGCACTAACAAGGACAAAATCACAGACATTACAGCTGTATCTATTTACACTCCATAACTTTCACGACCCTACTTCACAGTAACCAACATAACAATACAAACCAATTCAAAATTTCAAAACCCTGCCTCTAACAATGGCTACCACAAAGAGTACTAGAGAAACTTCCATCCAGATAACACTAACAATCACATGAATATTTTTCTTATTTCTCCATCTCTGTCATCTCATTAGAATTGTTTATGTGAGACAAAATTTGTCTTGGATCTAATGAGACGTTTTATGAAGACATAGCACCAGATAAGATGGGGTATTAGGAAAATATTTTTCTTAATTCTCCATGAAAAAACATGTCATGGGTACTCATTAGAAGCACTTTGATGAGGCACTTCTAATAAGTATCACAACAAATGTTTTCCTGGAGAAATAAGAAAATTATTAACAATTTTTGCTTAAACTAAGCACTTTATCTGGAGCTATGGGAAAAAAAAGAAAAATATCAACATAATGTTACCAACATTACAAATCTGGAATCCTGATCTTTGGTCCCCATGGTGGGCTTATGAGTCAAGCCTTTGTAGTTCACTGGTATATATGCCAATACTCTCCATATCGTACAACACAAAGTAGACCTGTTTTAGAGAGCTGGACATACTTGAAACAAAGTAGTTGCTGATCGCCCTCAAGATGATCTGAGCTGCTGTTTGTTTTGGAAATCCAGCACTGAAATATATATACATACATGTACATCATACAGTTACAAAATCTTTAAAATCTTTCATACATTGTGCAAGCATAAAACAAACAAGAAAAAACAACAAAAATGCATTTTTAAGAATGCACCTATTTTGGTGGAAATGAGAAATCAGTGAGAAGGAATAATTACATTTTTAAAATTTTAAATGTCATTATTTTTTAAATCAATTTTGGAAACTTATTGCTATCAAAAACATAATCACATCATTAAAGAACAGTTTTATACAAAATTACATTGTGTAACAATATATCAATTGATATTTTTCTTATTTCCGCATGAAAAGGTTGAGTATTCTTTTTTTTTTTAATGTTTTTTTTTTTTTTAAAATTATCAATAAGAGGTTTCTAATACTTTGTTTTGTGTAAAACAAAATAATTTATAAATAACATAATTACCCTAAATATTGGGACAAACCGGCCTGAGCAAACAATATGGTGTGTGACCAAGGTCTATTCTGTTTATTAAGGAGATAAGATGTCTCAATATTTAGGGTAACATGGTAATACATGCAAAAACAAAAATCACAACACAAAGGAGATAGACGAATTGACAATTTGGGAGCACAATATTTGAGAATCCATTATTAAAAGTTGAAACATGCTGCAGATAAACTATTATATCATATTTACCCTAAGTATTAAGGTACCAGTTCTTAACCTTTACGACTTACTGGGCAAATTCAGCAGGCAGCAAACTGATAATATTTATCTTATTTTTTCCCCAAACAGGACTTGAAATCTTATGTAAATTGTTGGAGACAATTTGCATGAAATGTCAAATCCTGTTTCCTGGAAAAAGATAGCAAAATATTTCAAAATGTCATCTGCTGAAAACTTTACCGAGAATGCTAAGCATTTTAAAAATACTCCTCACAATACTTGTCTTACAATTTGATCAATTCTATTCACTACCTGCAGATGTGTTTCAAAGATTACTGGATCAGTGACAAATTGTGTAGATCCTAATCAGATACCACATTCTATAGCATCTGATCTGACTCTACACAATTATTCAGGCAACTGTTTGCATAGGGTAAATATGGTAATTTCCAGAGCTGTAGATAAAATTTGCTAAAGGCAGGATGAATCACAAGAAACTTCCTAGAAACAATATTCTTGCTTATCTGGGAAGATAAACAATGAATAACCATGAAAGTTTTTTTTAAAAATAAGTTTTTTGTCCAAGTAATTAACTCTTAGCACTCTGGGTAAAAATTTCAGCAGACAGCATTTTGAAATATTTTTCTTATTTTTTTTCCAGAAAACAGGATTTGACAAATCATGTTTTCTGGGAAAAATAAGGAAAATATCACCAATTTGTCATCTGCTGAATTAGCCTAAGAGTAGTCAAGGTTATATTAAGACATCTGGGCCCAGTTGTTCAAAGCTAACGATGTCGTTAGTTAACGATTCGTTAAAATTTAAATTGAGTGATACGCAAATATGCTGAAATTTTTTGCTGAAAAAATGTGAGTAGCTTTTGCAGTGCAAAAGCTACTCACATTTTTTCAGCAAAAAATATCAGAATATTGTGTATTGAATCCGCTAAAACGGTAAATGAAATAACCCTTAACAAGCTCGTTAAGCTAACGACGCTTTGAACAACTGGGCCCTGAACTCCTTACCACACTTATCATAACATTTTAACAAGTTGTTTGTTTGTGTTGAGGTTTTACAGCCCAGTCAACCCATTAGGGTCATGTCAAACACAGTCAATTTACCAAACCGCACTTTTACTAGGCAGGCTTAGGCCTCTAAGCAGTTAACCAGTATTGTGCACATTCTTCTGCTAGAAACTGATAACTGCCCTTCTTGAATCAGCAGAAAGGAGAGAATGACAATTGGACAAGTTGATTTTACCACCTGCTGATGTGTATTATAAATTGCATCTGATCATGGTCTACACTATTTGCCACTCATCCAACAGAGTAAGGAGATAAGATGTTTTTTTCAATCTAAAAGTATTGATATTTTTCTTATTTCTCCACAAAAACCTATGTTGTGGGTACTCATTGGAGGCACCTTGCCAAGGTGCTTCTAATGAGTACCCACAAAATATGTTTTCATGGAGAAATAAGAAAAATATTGATCTGATACCCCCTCTTATCTAGACCTATAGGAGATAAGACATCCACAAACTTAGGGTAAATACTATATTACCCACTTGTGAAGCAACAAGCTAAAAGGTGCCTCACACAATTGCCAACAATGAAGACCCAGATTCACCTGTACACCCATGCAGTCCAGGGCCCAGTTGTTCAAAGCATCGTTAGCTTAACAAGCTCGTTAGTGGTCAAAATGTTAACTGCTCTAGTAAGTACAATATTTAATTCACAGGTATTTTTGCTTCAAAAATGTGAGTAGCTTTTGCAAATGCAAATGCAAATGCAAAAGCTACTCACATTTTTGAAACAAAAATATTAGCATATATGCCATATTTAATGATCAAAGTTTTAATAATACATTAACTAATGACATCGTTAGTTTGAACAACTGGGCCCAGAGCGCTAAGTAAAAGACATTTTCTAAAAAAAAATACTGATAGTTTTCTTATTTCTCCATGAAAATATATGTCATGGGTATTCATTAGAAGTGCCTCACTGAGATGACTTACGAGTTCCCACAACATATGTTTTTGTGCAGGAATAAAAAATGAGCCAACATATGAGAAAAGGCTACTTATCACACAGGCCACCAGCAAAGGCTCACATAGGTGACCAGCACAGCCTTTACTGTTCGCAGACATGTAATAGTGACCTTGAGGAAGCTTCAGGAAGAAAATGCATGACTGTAGCCCATAGGGGACTGCACATGCACATCTGAAGAACCAGAAACCGGAAAACCATAAGGTCCCTTTTTCATGTGCTGGCTCAAATATTTATCTTTACTCTGTAGAGCTATGATAGTGTGACTGAGATCTAGGGCTCCTGCTATGGTAAATGTCCTAAAATTTTGTACACCAAAGTTCCCAACAAAATGGCATGTGTAAACAGTGCAGACCCAGAAGGAGTAGTCTGATCAGGGTCTACACTGTTTGCCATTCCACTATGTATTTTAAGAAACAACTGTATAAAAAGCAAAACTGAGGCCAAAAAAAAGTATGGAATAAAGAGTTTGAAATTTTAGGACATTTACTGTATAGAGATTCTAGAAAGCCTAAGTACCGTACAGATTAAATGTACAGAGCCTGATCAGTCTTTGTGGTTGTGCTGGTTGATCTGGGTATATTTCCCATAAGCAACATCTTGTTTGCATAAGCAATATAAGAAAGACAATGAGTCCTGTTAGTGAAAACCTACCTCAAGTCAAACATACAGTGATGGTACAGACTAGCTTGTGCATCCTAACAATCTGGTCAGGACCTTTGCACCAAATTTAGATTTCATAGAACATATACACATGTACATATATGGGCAGAGGGCATGGCTGCAGATAAGGCACTTTTTTTTTCAACCGAAAATGTTTTGATATTTTTTCTTATTTCTCCATAAAAACATATGTTGTGGTACTCATTAGGGCAATATCCTATCTTTTGACCCACAGGTCATTTAAGTTCTGACAATTAAATAATTTTTTAAATGTCGAGTAAAATGCATTTTCTTCTGATCTGGGTCACCAAGCACTTGATTCTAATCACGTGAATGTATTCATCAAATCATTTTCATAAATTTACACTTGCAGTTTATTCCGTAAATGCTTCGTTTTAATGTTCAATTTACAGAATAAACTGCATGAGAAAAAATGTTGCTGAGACTGAAAACGTGTTGTTTTTTATTTATTTTATTTTAGAAAAAGAAATGGTTCTTTCAAACCTATATAATTTAATTTAATTTCTTATGCTTTTCCAAAAGCTGGAACTAATCTGACCCACTTTGGATATTTTCTGTTACTACTGCAGTGTACAAATAAGACCTGGTTCAGATAACAGGATTATATATATACAGACAGAAACTTAGAATACTAACGTTCTCATCATTATATGCTACTAAAGGGGAAGGTTCCCCGGGTAAAGGATTTCTTTGGGGGACTATGCATCAGAAAATGGGGCTTGGCATCTTTTGGGGCAAGTGTTTTAAAATAATTCGTTTTCTGACAACGGATATTGAAAATATGCATTTCCAATGGTTGGAACTAATCTGACCCGCTTGCGATTTTTTCCGTTACTATTGCAGTGTACAAATATGACCCAGGTCAGATAATCAATTTTACAGAGAATATAAATATCAAAACAATGGTCTGGGAAAATCAGTTTGAAACTAAAGCCAAGCTCCTGTGATTTTCGTTATATCAAATTGAAAATTAGCTCTGTTAGCAAGCTTTAAAGTGCCATTACATATTGCAGGGACAACGTTCCTATTTGTTTTACTTTTCCATAAAAAAAAAAAGGTTTGACATTTCATGTGAATCATCTGCACAGCAGATGATTCACATCAAATGTCAAGCCTTATTTTCTTGAAAAAATAAAGAATGTCATCTGCTGCTGTTCTGAAAAGAAGACCCATTAGGCCAAGTCTTTGCTGGGTGAACATCTAAGCTATATTTTTTCAAGTTGGGGTTCATTCGAACAATGAAGGTCCAGATCAACATGCACATCTCTATCTGCTCAGGGACTTTGATATATATTAATGTTTGTTTGTTTGTGTTGAGGTTTTACAGCCCAGCCAACCCAATGGGGTCATGTCCAGCACGGTCAGTTTACCTAACCACGCTTTTACTGGGCAGGCTTAGTCCTCTAGGTGCATAGCAGATGATTCACATGAAATGTCAAGCCTTATTTCTTGGTAAAAAAAAAAAAGACTGTTGTTTCTACAATATGTAATGGCACTGTTAAGCTTCGTTTGTTATAACGAAAATCACCAGAAACTGATTACTGCCCTTCTTGAATCAGCAGAAGGGAGAGAATGACCATAGAAAATATTTCATGATTGAATCTCCATGAAAGAATGTTGCCATGCTGGCGGAGGTCAAACCCACAACCTCCTGATCACCAGCCGCACGTGTATCCAGCTGAGCCACTGAGGTCGGCTTATTAATATTATATAGCCATGGAAAATTCAAAACCCTGATTAAACTGTACGGATGCACAGACTGACTTGGGTCTTCATGTCAGCACGTGCCCTAAAACCACTTTTTCGCTTAATAAGGTTTCCATATTTATGCAGAAAGAGAAAGTATTGACCAGACTGTGTAGATGATAAAAGGCAGGTTTTCTGAGCCAATCTCAGAGAACTTGTAAAAGAGGAGTACCAGTGTTTCATGATAATTCTGGAATAATTTTTTTTAAATTTCTCCATATAAACATATGTTGTCTGTACTCATGATAGAAAGGCCTCACCAAGGTGTTTCTAATGAGAACCCAAAACATCTGAAGGAAAACTTATCAAAATTATCCCAAAATTATTGCCAAATATACCTCTTTAACAAGTCCTCTACAATCCTAAGGAATGATGTTAACACTTAGCACTCTGGGTAAAATTTTCAGCAAACAATATATCGAGTGTTTTTTCTTATTTTTCCCAGAAAACATGCTCTGACATTTCATGCAAACTGTCTCCACTGGCAAAAATTTGCATGAACTGTCAAATCCTGTTTTCTGGGAAAAAACAAGAAAAAATATCATCAATTTGTTGTCTGCTGAATTAGCCCAGATGGTTAATTTACACCTACCGGCCACTCCCAATGGATGGAAAAGCAATACTTTTGAGATCTTTCTCGTCAGCGAAAGCTAGGCAGTTTTTGACAGTTTTATCAAGTAACTGCTGAGCATTTGTAGTAGACCAATTAGGACCGTTGCAATGAATTACATACTTCGCGGGAAAATGGTGTCCAGGACAAATAGCAGCTAGAAAGAAATTAAAATTCTTTTTATCATCTTTGAAATGTTTTTTTTTTTTTATCCATTATTATCTTTCTAAGAGAAAAAAAATTCTCGAAGACACACAGCTCAAAATTGAATCCATTTTCAAAATGGGTATCAGGACTTATAAGAAAAGTGAATCAAGGCTCCAATTATAAGAGAAAGTCAAAAGAATTCTTTGTTTTACTTTCACACAAAACATAAACTGGAGTACTTGATAAAGCTGCATTGCCAATGTGGCTTTAGTGAATACTTGCAGCATAAACTTTGGTGCATAATGAAGTTCATGTATAATTCTAAATTACTGCTAAATTATTCATATCTGGCAAGTTTAAAGATGACCCAGATTCTAATCTTAAGTACCTATACACTCTGGGTAAATTCAGTTGATGACAAATTCATGACATTTAATTTTTTTCTAGACATTAGGGGGTCAACATTTCCTAAAGAGAAATTCCACATGAAATGTCAGCTATCTGAGCTGAGGTTTAATGTCACAGCCAATAACCTTTTAGCTATATTGTGACTGTCAGGTTTTGACATTGAGAACTTATACATGTCTTTTTATAGCGCTGCCACACCTCAGTATAAGGTCCCAGTGCAACCAGTCCTAGCTCTTTTTCCAAATGCTGAGTGCCAAATGAAAGAGCTGTTCAATGAATTTTAGACTAGAAATGCATCTAAAGGACACTGATGCCCCCGCCTGAAAAACTTAAATGCAAATTGTTAAAGCTGGATGCAGATGGAGATGGACAAATGGACAGGGGTAACACTATATGCCTTTCCACCATTCTTCAAATGGTGGAGGCATTAAAAATTTATGTGTGACCCATATGGATGTCTAACCCCAGTCCCGCACCTGCCAACATGATGGCTGCCATTCTACTTACTTAGCCACTTGGACTGGTGCATGAAATGTCAAATGTTTGGGTAAAAAAAAAATATAAATTAGCTTTCATTATTTTATCTGGAGCCTTGATTAAAAATATTTCAGTTCTTTACATGGGATACATCACTTGCTATTTGTCTTGGAGAATTTCCTTTTCACATAGTGACCATTCTGCGCTGACTCTGACTGTCAGAGATATGACTGTAAACTTTTTACTAAATTTATGCATTATGTTCATAAGTGAGCACAGACAAAGCAGACAATTCTTTTTGTTATTAATATGTAACCAGAAATTGGTACTTATGGCCAATAACTGCTATTAACATTAAAATTAAAAGCAATTAGACACAGATCTAATAAGAAAAAACAACATTAATGTCTGGCACCACATAAATCTGACACTATTTGTTCTGTGCTGACCTTGAAAATGAGGTCAAGGTCACCAAAGTCTAATCATGTCTAAAACATTTCCATGTGATTTATTCCTGCAAGTTTAGAGAGAATCTGCCTAGTGATTCAGAAGACACTGTGCAGACAAGAAAGCATCATGCTGATGCTGATGCTAATGCCAGTATGTTACCTCCTGCTCCCCTCACTCAAGAGGGGTGGCATAATTATTGGTCATAAATACCAACTACTGGCTATATAAATGAATTTAAAAGAAATAAAGAAATGTTGCAGAATGGTGACTTACAAATATTAAAACTTCACCACAATGAAAACAGAGGGTAAGCATGCATAGATGGCATATGAATACATAGGTCAAGCTGAAAAAAGTACAAGCAGCTTTCCACTGGAGAGTCACATGGACTGATCATTTTGCTCTTTCATGACATCAATTCTTCAGGGTTAAGTTTGAACTGACCCCAATCAGTGTGTATGCAAACACTTAAGGGAAAAAGATATGATTTCAAGAGAGGCAACTATGTTAAAATTGTTATGCCTCCCTTCTGAAAAAGAGTACTCTGAAAAGAAAGAATTTGCTCCTATAGGGAGCAAATTCTTTCCTTTTAGAGTAGACCCTTTTGAGAAGTGACTTCATGTGCTTGAAAGCAAACAGGAAGTCACAAAAGTTGTCTTTCTTGTAAAAAAATGGCAGAAAATCTATCAAATGTGTCCAGCCATGTTAGGTTTCTCCCAGAGAAAGCCTCATGCACCTGCCTAGCTCTAAATCAATACATGTATTTCCTTATTTTTCCATGAAAACATACAATTATACATGCCTAGCTTCAGGTAAGATCGGATATTCACATAATATTTTTCTTATTTCTCCATGAAAACATATGTTGTGGTACTCATTAGTAGTGCCTCGGTGAGGTACTTCTAATGAGTACCCACAACATATGATTCATGCAGAAATAAGAAAAATATCAGAACTTTTCAGTTGAAAAAAGTGCCTAATCTGGAGCTATGTGATATATGGACAATCCCTTAAAGCACCTCAGTGAAAGAGTACCCGTCCTGTTTTTTTTTTCTGGAGATTAAGAAAAATATCAGTACATTTTGGTTGCAAAAAGTGTGTTAACTAGAGCTATGTATTTTTCTAAGCCATGTCATGAGAGAATGTGTCATATGGCATATGCATCCACACACACTAGGTCTGCTATCTACCGTATTTACCCTAAGTATTCGGACACCTCAACTCCTTACTATAGTTGCCCTAAAATATGAACAAGAACGATTTATCTGACCAATGTTGTGTCTAAAAATTGCTGGATGAGTAGCAAACAATGTAGACCCTGATGAGACGCCGCGTTCTGCAGCGTCTCATCTGGGTCAGGCTTGTCTGTCCGAATACATATGGTAAATACGGTAGCATATAATTTATTTACCCTAAATATTGGGACACCTTAACTCCTCATCATACTTGCCCTAAACTTTAAACAAGACCATTTTGACTGCCTGCTGATGTGTCTAAAATTGTTGGATAAATGGCAAACAGTGTAGACCCTGATCAGATGCCACATTCTGTGGTGTCTGATCTGGGTCTATACTGTTTACTCATGCATGTCTGCCCTAATACTTAGAGTTATTACCATATATTCTATAGTCCAAATTGTGTTTGGCAGCAGCAATGTCTCTGACCAGACTGTGCAATTACATAGACTGGTTTGAGGCTTCTCTGTGTACCGTATATCACATATTGATGACATGGCTCATAAACATATGCATGCAATAACAACTATGGTAAAAGTCTTAAACGTTCGTACACCAAAATTTCTGACAAAATGGCATATGCAAAGAGTGTAGACCCAGATCAGACTGCTCCTGAAGGAGCAGTCTGATCAGGGTCTACACTGTTCACTATTCTACGAAGTATTTTAAGAAACAACTGCATAAAAAAACAGAAGTTAGGCTAAAACAGTACGGAATAATGTGTTTGAAATTTTAGGACATTTACCATACATGAAATCCATATATGATTAAGCTGGCAAAGAGACAAAGTGCTGGCAGACTACAGTTAGTACCCCAAACATCAGACAGTAAATGAAACAAGGGAAGTGAATACACTTGCAAAGGGAGTAATCTTGTCAAATTTATTTTGGCTCTCTTCAGAAAATGGGTCCAATCTAAATGGGAAGAATCTAATCTCCTTGGGAACAAATTCTTTCCTTTTACAGTAGACCTTTTCAGAAGGGGTTTGGTGAAGCAAACAGGAGGTCACAAGCGTTGTCTCCCATGTATAAAATGGCAGGAAAAAATCCCCCAAGTGCATCAAGTCCCGTTAATTAGCTCGCTTCACCACAAGAAAGAAGGAAACTAAGAAATTCTGCAAAAAGTTACAATTAACCCTAAAAGAACCATTTAAAATTGACATTCTAAAATATTTTTTTTTATTTTTCAGATAAAATAAAGCTTGCTATTTCATGTGAATTGTCTGCTGTCTGCTAAGCAGACAATTCAGCTGGGAAGATGATTCATATGCAATACCAAGCCTTATATTCTCTGAAAATGATAAAAAATATAATCATAATGTTGTCTGCTGCTGCTGAAACTGACTCATAAGAGCTGAATCTCTTTAAAAGCTGGTTTCCTTCTCAACATCCAACATTACTAAATTTCAGAAATGGACTTATCTGTCCCATTTTTCATAGCTCTAGATAAAAGAAGCCAGATAAAAAGCTTTGCTTATTTTCCCATGAAATATCTATTGTGAGTACTCATTGGAAGCACTTTGGTGTGCTGCCAAAATTCCAGATAAGAGGGGGTAGCCACATAATACTTTTCTTATTTCTCTATGAAAACATATGTTTAGGATACTCATTATAAGCACCCCAATGAGGCACTTCTAATAGTTCCACAACAAATGTTTTATGAAGACATAAAAAGAATATCAGTACTTTTTGGTTGAAAAAAAAAAAGTGCAGATCTGGAGGTATGGTGGTGCTTCTATTGTAGTACCCACATTTTTATGGAAAAAGGAGAACAATATCAATATTTTCTGGATGAAAAAAAAAAGAGCCATTTCTAAAGCTATGATTATTTTTACTGTCCATGTTTTTGAGGATTTTTGGTCTCTGCTACTTACTCTCCACTGCTTATTGACGGTAATGCAACAGATTTCAGGTTCTTTTCGTCTGCCAGTGTGAGAATATTTTTGACTGCCGTATCGAGCATTTGTTGTGCATTAGTTGAACTCCAGAATGGACTATTTACATGTATGACAAATTTTGCTGGAAAGTTCTTCCCTGGACAAATGGCAGCTGCAAAAACATAGCTCTAGGTAAGGATTTTTTTTCAATAAAAAATTATTATTTTTCTATTTCAGGAAAACATATATTGTGGGAACTCACTAGAAGTGCCTCAGCCTCAGTGAGGCACTTCTAGTGAGTACCCACTACATATGTTTTCGTGAAGAAATAAGAAAATTATCTCTTATCTAGAGCTATGATTAATTTACCATATTTGCCTTAAATATTGGGACACACATGAATTCTTACCACCCTTGTCCTAAAATTTGAACAGGTTTATCTGCCTGTCTGTTGATGTGTCAATAACTGGTTGGTGAGTGGTAAACAGTGAAAAACCTGATCAGATGTAGCATTTTGTGGTGTCTGATCTGGGGCTACACTGTTTGCTCAGACCTGTCTGTCCAAATACTAAGGGTAAATACTATATCCCATCATTGCATTAACACTTAGCCTTCTCTGGGTGAAATATGTACACAAAGAGTGATCAACAATTTTTCAAGATTTTCCTAGACAGTAGGGCTATAATCTATTAATAATGATATGTTATTTTAATTATTTGTTTGCAAGCTGCAGTTTAGCTTGCAGAGTAGACAAATGCCTGGAAGTTATAAATCTGTTAATTACTTTTCCTAAACATTTGGGAGATAACCTACATGAAAATGCAAAGCCCTTGTTTCTGGAAAAATAACAAAAAACATTTTAAAATGTTGTTCACTGATATTTTTTATTTAGTGTACAATAAATTGAAAATTCACTCCTAAGAGGAGATTTTTTATCAAACATCAAGCCCTATTTTCCAGAAAGCTAGAGCCAAGGTGAAGGGGCCCTATATGCAGGTTGGTGTTACCATCTTCTCTCTAAGTCTATGACCATGACATTTGGTTAGCAGCAGCAATAGGCTGTCAGTTGATCTGTATCCCCACAATAGTAAAACTAACTGCATATCGAGAACCTAATGCCTGCCCTAGATCACATGATGGCTCAGTGTTTTGCATCAAGAAACAAATTGCAACAAGAATGGCTGCTTTATCGTAGATGATTACATTTAAAATGTAAATATTCAGAAATATAAGCAAAGAGATAAACAATGCAAAACATTCATAGTTTCATACAGCTGTTAACTGATGTACATAAGGATGGGTGGAATGAAAAAAAACAAACTATACCCACTCCCTACCCCACCTCAGCATACTTCCTATACCAATGGTATAATTTTGGAAGAAAAACACATTAAAATATCAAAATAAAATTGATTCATCAAGTTAGAGCTTAACTTTTATTTAAACAGTTTAACAATCAGCATCAAGTTAAAGCTTAACTTTTATTTAAACATATTAACAATCAACTTCCAAATCCTTTTAATTTATTCCAGAACAACATTTTTCTTTTTCCCACTTTTAATTTCTTTTATTACAATAAACAGAACTTCGTATTTTACTGCCACTTGAACAGTGAATAAAACTGGAATTACCTGCAGCAAAATGTAGAAACAAATACACATCACGAAAACATGCCTATATAATTTTGACCCCCTTAAACCCCATTTCCATACAGTAAAACTGGGGTTTAGAGGGGTATATATTATTTTTCTTTATTCTGCTCAAAACATATGAAAAATATTAGAATTTTTTATTCTGAAAATGTTCATTTTTTGGTGGTAAAATTTTCAGTATATTTGAATAGGCGTGTTTTCGTAATGGTCTGCATATTAGGACTGCATGACCAGTTGATAGATGACCCTAAGGTTGATTTTTTGAGTGTGCCCTATAATCAAGTTGCTGAGTCCTTCTGTCCACGGTCAGTTAGCAAAACTA
Organism: Anodontia alba; assembly: GCA_964016985.1. NCBI lineage: Eukaryota > Metazoa > Mollusca > Bivalvia > Lucinida > Lucinidae > Anodontia > Anodontia alba. Next base: position 11,479,905 of record OZ024822.1, on the reverse strand, counting down.
GAATTCCAAGAATCGGATGTGTTGCCTGCTTAAAGTGCCAACCATTTGATATGAAAAAGGAAAAAACAAACACTGGTCCTTATAATTGCTCCTATCCCTAAAGGCAACTAGGTTGAAAAAGGGCCATAACTTGCCCAAAATTTTGAGGATGATTACCAATATTGAACTTAACCTGTATTTTACAATAATATATCCTTCTGCAAACTTTCAATAAAATCAATGCATCCCTGTAAAAGTTATTGAGTGGAAACCAATATCAACATAACAACAAAAACCAAGTAAAAAAAAAAAGGGCCGTAACTCAGCCAAAATTTTGTGGATGATTACTTGATATCACTCTTGACCAGTATTTTACAATGATATATCCTTCTGCAAACTTTCAATAAAAACAATGCATCCCTGCAAAAGTTATTGATCGGAAATTAATATCGACACACCAACAGAAACTAAGTCGAAAAAGGGCCGTAACTCAGCCAAAATATGGTGGATGATTACCAATATCGAACATGATCTGTATTTCACAGTGATATAAAGTTCTACAAAGTTTGAATGAAATCAATGCATTCCTCCAAGTTATTGAGCAAAAACGAACAACAAAAATGCATCCCTTCAAAAGTTATTGAGCGGAAACGAACAACAAAAACTAAGTAGAAAAAGGGCCATAACTAAGCCAAAATTTGGTGGATGTTTACCAATATGGAACTTGACCTGTATTTTACCGTGATATAAGCTTCTGCAAAGTTTTAATGAAATCAATACATCCCTTCAAAAGTAATTGAATGAAAACAAAAAGTGTGACGACGACACTGACGACGATGACGACGCGGAGGGATACAGAAATGGCCATAACTCTCGAACCATTAGAAATATTTTGATATTTTTATCAAGATCAAGCCAAATGGGCTTACCAGATGTCATTTTTCGTAGTCTGAAGCTAAGCAGAGGCCAAAAATGTGAAAAATGAAAATGGTCATAGGTCTTCAACCATATGGGATATTTTGATAAATTTTGTACACACATTTATCATATGATGTCACTGTTTGTTTGTGTTGAGGTTTTACGGCCCAGTCAACCCAATGGGGTCATGTCAAGCGTGGTCAGTTTACCTAACCACATGTTTACTGGGCAGGCTTAGTCCTCCAAGCGGTTAACCAGTATTGTGCACATTCTTTCGCCAGAAACTGACAACTGCCCCTCTTGAATCAGCGGAAGGGAGAGAATGACCGTAGAAAATATTTCATGATCAATCTCCACGAAAGAATGTTGCCGACCTCGGCGGGGGTTGAACCCGCGACCTCCTGGTCTCCAGTCGGATGGCTCATCCAACTGAGCCACCAAGGCCGGCATGATGTCGCTGTTATTCAGTGGATAACATCATGTCATAAAAATCATATGACCACACATTACATAACACTTTATGGGGAACAAGTAATATCATGATGATGTCCATGTCAACCATGCATTTCCTGTTGAACAACTATCAACTTTATAGACGATAAAATCCAACTTAAAATGGTCATATGATAAACAGAATCTTACACTCGTGGCCATTTCATATGAAATTTATGAAACTCGTCAAAGGCTAGTTTCATAAATTTCATATGAAATGACCACTTGTGTAAAATCCTCTATTTATTTTGACAAGATCTAGCCATAGGAATTGCCAAACGTCACTGACCAAAGCAAAGCCCAGGTCAAAATACTTATTTTGTAGTCAGTTAGTGAAAACAGCCATAACTCTTCAATTGTCAGAATTTTTTTTATCATTATTTTTCGCACAGACATTGACACCAACAAGCTCTAGTCAATGGGCCTGCCAAATGCCATTTTTCATTGGCCAAGGCTGAGTTAAAAAACAAAATGTGAAAAAATGAGAACCGCATAGAGTCTTGAACTGTATGGGATATTTTGATAAAATTTAGTATACACATTCATATCGACAGTATCTAACTGAAGGAATTCCAAATGTCATTTTTAATGACCAAGGCAAAACTGAAGTCAAAGTTCTTTTCTGTAGTCAGTTAGAGAAAATGGCCATAACTCTTGCACCCTTAAGAATATTTTGATTATTTTTTTGCATATAGATTGATGTTGACAAGATCTAGCCAATGACCATGCCAATGTCATTTTACAAGGCTAAGTCAAGACAAAAAATGTGAGAATATGAAAATAAAACAGTATGCCTTACTTTTACTTAAGACTGTATTTTTGTTCCCTTGGAAGCAAATTTTTTCCCCTTTTCTGAAGGAACTAGATGTGTGGGAAAGCAAACAGGAATAAACAAAAGTTGTCTCTTTTGTACAAAATGGCAGCAAACCTACAAACTGTATCCAGGCCTCTTATGCCCTGGCTTCTCATTTAAACTGCCTTAGTTTAAACACATTTATTCATAAATAATTGTGTGAATAAAGCAATGAACTTTGTTTGTCTGTGTTGAGGTTTTACGGCCCAGTCAACCCAATTGGGTCATGTTGAGTGCGGTCAATTTACCTAACCACATGTTTACTGGGCAGGCTTAGTCCTCTAAGCAGTTAACCAGCATTGTGCACATTCTTTCGCCAGAAAAAAAGCAATGAACATAATACAAACAATTAGGATCAGAACGGAAGCTTTAAGCTTATTAAATTCTTCTCCCTCAACTGCCTTGCTGTCAGAGGCAATTCTAGGGACAAATAAAAAAATACCAATGTGTTTTAACACAGAAATACAGAAACATGTCTGGAGTCCTAGTGATTTTAGAATTTGCCCTGGACCATTCTTGTCATTATTATGTTATTTCATGACTCAGAGCTCCAGATGAGGGGAATTTGTGGTTTTTAACAAACGAAAAATGTAAAAAAAAATGCCTGCCCTCTTTAAAAAGATGCAAAGTTGTGCCACAAAAAAAAAACAAAAAAAAAAAAAAAAAAAAAAAACACCAGAAAAAGAGAATGGTGCATCACAACAAAACAATGGGAGTTTTTCTCCCTCCTTGGACTTTCATTTCTGCAGCATGTTGACATCAAACTTGCAATGATGGCAGGGGGCTAATCCTAAGAACATGAAAAATTTAAATAGTTTTATATATTATGAATAATCTGAGCCTAATTTTATCAGAAAGCAATCTACATTTAGATTTTTTTCTGTTCTGTCACTAAAAAACACAGGGTTCCCAGCGCTCTGGTAGCAACAAAAAACTAATGATTCTACAGAAAGGAAAAAAACCCTCAGAAAGGGTAGTCAGAAGCTCCCTTTTCTGAACCCTTGTCTGGAGCTCTGCAATAAAGGTATTCTATTCCAGAGAAAATTCAATATCTCACCTGATGATGTGTCCAGGTCTCCATGAGATGTGTGCAATGCTTTTACTTCCTGTTGGAAGTCCTTGCCTCCAGCCTTTTGTAGTGCCTGCCCTACCTCCCCACCCATGTAGAAACTGTTACTGGTTGGGTGAACTATAGCATCAGCTGTTACCTTCACTAGGTCACCTTGTAAAACTGTTAACTGAAACAGTATTAACCCATTGTAGTCGGGAGACCCGTAAAGGGTAACTGGCAAACAGTGCAGACCCAGATCAGACGCCGCAGAATGCGGCGTCTGATCAGAGTCTCCACTGTTTGCAAATAGTTTAGCCATTTTTCTCTAGGAATATGTAAATCTCATAGCCGGAAGTACCTAAAATTGAAATTGGACTCTTCCAATATATTGTGTGGGAGAATCTATTCAGTATACAATGGGTTAAACACTGACATTTTAGTAAATTGTTACTACCATAGCTCCATATATGGAGCTTTTTATGGCTGCAATATGGCACTAACACTAGGGCCCAGTTGATCAAAACTTAATGTAGCTGTTAGCTGATGTGACGTTAAAATTTCTATCTTGAAACATGGCATTGCAAAAGCTACTCACATTTTTGCAGCAAAAAGATCATGTATTTCAAAATAGCTACAACAGTTAAAGAGTTTGCCATTAATGAGCTCATTTAGCTAACGATGCTTTGAACAACTGGACCATTCAAGTCTTATCATCAGTGACCCTCACACACATTTTCAAAATCCCGAAATGGGCTCAATAATCACAAAGGACTGGAAAATATAAACTTACACAGACAGAGATGGTTTATGGTAGCAACATAGCACTAAACCCAGCTGTAGTGAAGATAAACAGATTCTAAAAGGAGTGTCCCTTGAGAGCAATGAACACACTCACAAGAAACGAAAACATCCGAAGAGTCAATTTTTTCAGCCAGGTGGGGGTAGGGGGGCAGAGGAGCTAGTTTCAGCCAATTAGGCTTCATTGGTAACTCACATGATTTTCAAAATCCCAGAATGGACTCACTGATCACAAAGGACCATAATATATAACTTTCACTATAGTGAAGTATAGGGAGGCATTTTATGGCCACCACCTGACTGTAGTAAAGACAAGCAATGGCCCTTGAGAGCAGTGTAATATGCACAAAAACGTAAATATCCAAGTGTCAAATTTTAAAACTACATGTATGTAGTTTCAGCCAGTTAGGCCTTGTTGATGGCCCCCAATAAATTCAAAAATCCCAGAATGGGCTCAGTGATCACAAAAGACAAGGGCCCAGTTGTTCAAAACTAACAATGTCATTATTGTATGTATCGTTAAAATTTTGATCACTAATTATGGCATATATGCTAATATTTTTACTGAAAAAATGTGAGTAGCTTTTGCATTTGCAAAAGCTACTCACATTTTTTTAGCAAATGCAAAAGCTACTCAAATTTTTTTAGCAAAAATACCTGTGAATTAGATATTGTTCTTACTAGAACAGTTAATATTTTGATCACTAATCAGCTCCTTAAGCTAACGATGCTTTCAACAACTGGGCCCAGAAAATATCAACTACACTATAAAGAATTACACTATAGAGAACTTCACTATAGAGAAGTGGAGATGTTTTACAGCTGCCTCATAGCAGTAACTCTGGCTGTAGTGAAGATGAATACAAGCCTTGAAAATGAACATACACAAAATGAAAATATTTGAAATTCAAATATTTTAAGGATGAATACTTTTGTATGCAGATTTGGTTTGGCCTTAGCATTTGTTTGTTTGTGTTGAGGTTTTATGGCCCAGTCAAACCAATGGGGTCACGTCGAGCGTGGTCAGTTTACTTAGCCACACGTTTACTGGAGCAGGCAATCTTCTAAGCGGTTAACCAGTATTGTGCACATTCTTTTGCCAGAAACTGACAACTGCCCTTCTTGAATCAGTGGAAGGGCCCTAGCCTTTGACACATGGCCTAGGTATCCCCATTACCTTCATGAACAAAACAAATGGGCAGTGCTACATTATTCAAAATTAAATCATTGAATGTTTTGAGGGAAGAGTTGAAATTTATTTAGAAAAAGCCTTTGAACAAAACATCATATTCTGCTACATTGCTGATTTAGCAAGAGAAGAAAAAAACACATTAGTTTTAGGAATAAGTTGTATTTGTAGAAAAAAAGATTATCAAGCTAGTAGACTGCTTATTCCTTGAAAATTTTATTCACTTATTCATTTTATTAGTTGTTGAGTCTTGTCTGAACCACAGATACCCAAAATCATATGTTGCAGTAAAAAAAAACAAAAAACAAAAACAATATAATTTATTGCCTTAGGACTGGACATATGCTGTAAACATAAAAGAAAATATTTTGTTTTCCAACATCCTCATTCACCCTTTCAACCCTAAGTTTATATAGTGGACTCTTCTATCTTTGAATGTGGTCAGAACCATTGTTACAAATACGGGCCTCAGTCAAAATTCGAAATGGAATGGCAAACAGTGTAGATCCTTATGAGACATCAGGAGCTACACTGTTAGCAAAGAAAATATTTGGTCTGCAGGGCTGAAAGGGTTATGCTTGATTCAGCTCAGACAACCAACCTTTTGTCCCAGAAACAATTTCTTCTCAGAAAGAATAGTAAAACCTCCAGCCGTAGTTCCTTTTGGAGTGGGTGGAGGATCAGTTGTGTCTCCAGCACTGCTGCCAGTCTGAAAATGAAGAAAAAATACTGTTATGTTAACCCACCTATGGTAATAACCCTAAGTAATGGGACAAGCCTGAGTAAACAGCATAGACCCAGATCAGACACCACAGAATGCAGGGTCTGATCAGAGTCTACACTGTTTGCCATACGTCCAGCAATATTTTGGACACATCAACAGGTAGTAGAAGGGACTATTTTAAAATTTTAGGTCAAGTTTGGTAAGTAGATAAGGTGTACCACTACTTAACCCTTGTCCTGCTGAATAAATTAAGATGCCACGCCAACTTCTAATTTTCATCCAATCTGGTTACTTGATCCAGATTTTTGCTATAAATTTGCATACTTAATGGCAAACAGTGCAGATCCAGATCAGTTGGCTTCTTCAGAAGCCAACTGATCTGGATCTACACTGTTTGCAAAACAGGGTATATCCGGGTTCAGCAGGACTAGGGTTAAGGTAAATATAGTATGTAAGATATTTATCTTTCAGTCACAGCTCTAGGTAAGCCCATTTTATAACCAAAAAAAAAACTGACATTTTTTCCGATTTCTCCACAAAAACAGATGGTGTGGGTACTCATTAGAAGAGCTCAATATTTTATCATTATATTTTTATATTAAAAAATAAGTTTGAATTATAAACTTCAATATGTAACATCAAATTAAGAGGAATGGACACACTTTACAGGGAGGGAAATCTTTCTTAATTTATAGCCTCCCTTTTGAAAAGGGGTCTACTCTAAAAAGAAAGAATTTACTCCATAGGGGAAATATATTCCTTTGAGGGTAGACAGATCCTCTTTCAGGATTAGGTGTGTACAAAGGCAAACAGGAAGTTAAAAAAGTTGTATCCCTTGTACAAAATGGCAGAAAATCTACCAAGTGTATCCAGTCCACTTTAATTTAATGAACTGTTAAGCTAATGATGCTTTATAAGTTTAAACAATGAGGCCTGTATCACTCCTGCAATCTCTGTCCTAAAAGCTCCAGAAATGCGGTTTCCAGGTATCTTTTCCTATTTCTCTATGAAAACATACATTGTGGGGTACTCATCACAAGCACACTGACAAGGGAATTCTGCTGAGTATCCACATTATACATTTTTGTGGAGAAATATGAAAAAATTGAGTAAGAATAAAGTGTTCTAAATTTTAATTTACATTAGGTAAAAGTGAAGACACTCTGAGTCTCTTACAGTTACATAGATGGATCTTGTCAGACATATGTTGCTTGCATATAGGATAGGAGTTAAGGTAAATGTCCTAAAATATCATTCACCAAAGCTTCTGACAAAATGGCATATGCAAACAGTGTAGACCAAAATCAGACTGCTCCTGAAGGAGCAGTCTGATCAAGGTCTACACTGTTTGCCATTCCACTCAGTATTTAAAGAAACAACTACATAAAAAACAAAATTTAGGTAAAATCAGGTATGGAAGTATGGAATAAAGTGTTTGAAATTTTAGGACATTTATCGAACATGTGTTTGCTTCCAGATTGACCCTGGCCTTACTTACAGTAGATACTTTAAGTTTCTTTCCTCCCTTTTTCTTCCCTTTGTCTGCTGCAGGGGATGTGGAAGGTTTCAGCAGGTTAAGAGCTTTTGCTGCTGCTACAGATGCTGCCTTCTTTTTCGGTGCTGTTATTACATTTAATACTTTTCCTCCCTTCTTCCGCACCAAGAGCTCTGGGTGGATACGAGGCAGGACACCACCAGCAGCAATTGTTACATGTTTCAAAAGCTGAAAGGTAGAAGTTATAATCTGAAAACATAGCTCCAGCTAAGAGAGGGTATTCACATATCATTTTGTTTTATTTCTCTATGAAAACATATGTTGTGGGTACTCATTAGAAGCGCCTCAGCAAGGCACTTCTAATGAGTGCCATAACATGTTTTGGTGAAAAAATAAGAAAAATATCAGTGCTTTTTAGAAGAAAAACATGCCTTATCTGGAGCCCTGTGAACAATACAGAGTTTGTCAGAATACCAAATCAACCATTAGTATTGGGACAGACAGACCCTTTTTTTTTATTTGGAATCTTGTGGCCCAGTACAGTTGAGGTCATGCCAAGCTGGTCAATTAAACTACTCACACTTTTTCTGTGAAGGCTTAGTCCTTATAAAATAGTTAACCAGTACTTTGTAAATACAACATGTATACTTTTGCCAGTAACTAGCAACTGTCCTTCTTGAATCAGCAGAATGGAGAGAATGACTGTTGAAATTATTTCAGGATGAATCTACTAAAAGGTTATGTTGTTTCAAATATGCAATCTCTGGATTTGCAGTCAAACATGCAATTGACTGTGCTATGGAGCCTGGTGACAGTCACACTTGAGCAAAAAGTGAAAACCCTAAGCCCAGTTGTTCTAAGCATCATTAGCTAAACGAGATTGTTCATGACATTTTTTTAACTGTTGTAGCTAAGGCCTTTTCAAATACATTGATATTTTTGCTGCAAAAATGTGAGTAGCTTTTGCAATGCAAAAGCTACTCACATTTTTGCAGCAAAAAGGTACTCATATTTTTTCAGCAAAAAATATCAATGTATTTGCCATATTTCAAGACAGAAATTTTAACGTCACGTTAGCTAACAACTTTAAATTTTGAACAACTGGGCCCAGATTAGATGCTGCAGAATGCATCTCATCAAGTCTACACTGTCTGCCATTTATCCAGCTGATTTTAACCCTTGTCATGCTGAATAAATTAAGATACCATGCCTTCTTCTAATTTTCAGCCAATCAGATTGCTTCATCCGGATTGTAGCTATAAATTCACATACTTAATGGCAAACAGTGCAGATCCAGATCAGCTGGTTTCTACTTCTCTGGATCTACACTGTTTGCAAAGGCAAGGTATATCCAGGTTCAGTAAGACAAGGGTTAAAAGCATTATCAAGTAGTAAAATGCCTTTGCTAAATTTTTAGGACAAGTATATTTGATTTTTTGCTTACAACACAAACCTTGTGGAACATTTTGTCATCTAAAAAAAAGGGAGCAAACGAAACAGAAGAGCTAGTAAATAAGAAGAAAGAGAAATACAGAAGGATGAAGCAAAAAACCAAATGACAGTGTAGGAGGAGAACAAATGCTAAGAGGAACACTGACACTGTGGTGCCTGCTATAGCTCTACCTGAACTTGTGTACAGGTAAACTAAAAAAGGAAACAAAAACACCCCATCCTGTTATATCCACTCTTTTATTGAAAAAAAATATAGGGCACGTTTTTCAATTAAGAAATGTGTGCCTGTGATTCTCTGAGATTCAGATCTTCTAAAATTATGAGAACCCTGAACTCATCAATAGTAAGCCGACTAGTCTGTGCATGCAGCCAGTCTGATGAAATTACTAATATTTCACCTGAAAAAAAACTGAAGAAATTGTGAATGTATAAATGGCAAAAGTTAAGCATCCCATTTTGGCTAATGAGACAATGGTAATGCACATGTATGCACCTTCAGATTATAGAAGATTACTTTTTCCCATTACAAGCCTCAACTCATACGTCATAGCTCCAGATAAGAGGGGTATCCAGGATTATATTTTCCTTATTTCTCCATGAAAACATATGTTGTGGGAACTCATTAGACGATGAGGCTCTTCTAATGAGTACTCATAATGTGTTTGCATGGAGAAATAAAAAATATCAGGGCCCAGTTGTTCAATACTAATGATATTGTTAGTTAGTGCATCATTAAAAGTTTGATCATTAAATATGGCATATATGCTAATATTTTTGCTGAAAAAAAATGTGCAAAAGCTACTCACATTTTTTCAGCAAAAATACCTGTGAATTAGATATTGTACTTACTAGAATAGTTAACATTTTGACCACTAAAGAGCTTGTTAAGCTAATGATGCTTTGAACAATTGGGCCCAGTACTTTTGGTTTGAAAAAAAAGTGCCTTATCTGAAGCTACGCCTCATTTGCTTGTTGCATACCGTATGAAGTTCCTCATCATTAGCCACAGCCAGAAGAATGTGTCTTGGGGTGACTCGACCCTTTTTATTATCTCTGGCAGCATTACCAGCCAGTTCCAGGATCTCAGCTGTAAAGTAAAAATAATCAAGACATAGCTGTAGATACAGTTACCATAACTCCAGATAAGGCACTTTTTTTTTTTCATCCAAAATGGACTGGTATTTTCCTTACTTGTCCACGAAAATATATTGTGGTTCTCATTAGAAATGCCTTGCTGAAGCACTTCTAACAAGTACTCACAATGTATGTTTTCATTGAAAAATAAGGAAAATATCATCTGGCTACCCCCTCTTATCTGGAGCTATGCATAGCTGTAGTAACAGTAACTGTCCTGACATTTCATACACCAACTTTGCTGGCAAAATGGCATGTGCAAACAGTGCAGATCTAGATCAGACTGCTCCTTCAATCAGGGTCTACATTGTTTGCCATTCCACAAAGTATTTTGCAAATGAATGCATAAAAAGCAAAAATTAGGCAAGGAAATAAGTAATATAATGTTTAAAACTTCATGACATTTGTCATAACACTTTCTTCAGCCACCGAAAATTTTTATTTTTTTCTCCATGGTAAATATAGGCTGTGGCAGATGTTTTTGTTCCCAATTAAGCAGCGTGAATGGTGATTAGACTTTTTTCACTTGTTATACATGTACATATCCAAATGCATTTACCCAATTAGCCATGAGTCACTTAGAATACTTAGAACTGCCACAATCATTATCAGCATTGTGCAATAATTAGTGCTTACCATATTTTACATACACATCATAAATTTTAATGTCTATCATTCCGTTTAACATGTTTAACCCATTTTATACTGAAAAGACCCCCCCATACTATATATTGGAAGAGTTCAATTTCAATTTTAGGTATGTCAGCCAATGGAATTTAGATATTCCTAGAGAAAAATAACTAAACTATTTGCAAACAGTTGAGACCCTGATCAGACGCTGTGTTCTGCAGCATCTGATCTGGGTCTGCACTGTTTGTCAATCACCATTTTACTGGATTCGGACTACAACAGGTTAAAATATTGTTAGATGAGGTCAAACAGTGCAGACACTGATCAGATGCAGCAGAATGTCTTTCGACAGTGATCCCAATACTTAGGGTTATCCCAGCTAGCATTCTACGTAAATCTACACTGGGCCGTCATCGGCCCGTCAGCTACCCTGACGGGCCGATGATGGCCCGATATAGATTTACGTAGAATGCTGACTGGGATTACAGCAGCTTCATTATCTTTATTGTTTTTTCTGAACAGCTTTATAAAAGTGTGTATGCTGTGATGTATTTATATATTATTTAGTTTAAGTTTATCAAAAAAAAAAAAAAAAGCCCCACAGAGTTTATGTAGTGTTACATAATATTACACACAAAATAAAGTTTCTATGTCTATATCGATCATGATGACAATTATTATCATTAAGAATTATTGTTAACTCACTAACAAATTTTCCAAACAGATACTTAAAACTGAGAAGAAAAAAAAGCTGTGAGAAAAAAGAAATACCAACCCTTTCTTTCAGATATTAAGTTTTGCTTAAATGTGGCATATGAAGTTATCTACTTCCACGGACATAAACCTGCGTGTGTGTAAAGAAAACATTGTCCAAAATGAATGACACAGTGCACACACACAATTATTATTTTGACATCTGGACTGATGTGAGCTTTCAGTGGTGTGATTTGTCCTGATTCCATCCCATTTGTTTTCAAGGAACTCATTAAAATGTTTTGTGTATGTGGTGAATAGCAGTACTATCACCCTGATTAGCTCAGTTGGTACACACTTGACTTCCAAGCAGGGTGTCATGGTTTCGAGTCCTACCCAGCGGGCAAGCAGCGTTACCATGCAATGACGGAACCTTGTATTTGTAAACCATGAGCCCGCTGGATGCATTGGTCCTTGGACCCAATATACATACTGGTCGTACATTTTCGTTCTTAATTTAAGTGTTAACTGTTGCAATATAACTTTAAATTACTTATTCAAAACATTTAAAATCAGAAAAAAATATTGCAATTAAAGCCAAACCATACCCGTCAGATACTCGATCACTGCAGCCATGTACACAGGGGCACCTGCACCCACACGGAAGTGATGGGTTGAATTTTTCAGATAACGCAGCATCCGTGCCACGGGGAATAGAACACCTGCCCGTGCAGATTTGGACATTGTCTTGGACTTTTTCTTGCCGCCTCTACCTGACATTTTGGAAAAGGTTTATTGACTACAAAAACCCCAGCACCCGTTTACTAATATTTTGCAAATGTCAACAATTATAGAAAGCGGAAGTGACGTCTGTGAACTGTATAGTGCGCTATCGGAATTTAATTCCCAAGGAACATAACATTGCGGCAGAAGCCAGCCATGTAGTATGTCTACCAGGGATGGATTCAGAAACACGAATCCCATTATGACTCAAAATTTCATTTTTCATGCGAAATTTTGGATAAATTTTTGGATACCGTATTTACCCGTATAATAATAATAATAATAATAATAATAATAATAATAATAATAATAATAATAAAAATAACTATTTGAAAATTAAAATATGTTTAAACCAACTAAGCAGAATTAATACTCAAATGTCTTATAAGCTGCATTTCGAGATAACACTCTCAATCTCTGTGTCGAAATTAGTGACATCCCGAAAACGATTTTGGATAAATCGTCCATATTTGAACTGAAGAGACAGATTTCTTTATTGTTGTTGAAAGCTATCCCGGAAAGCTATACGAACTGCACAACGTAAACCTATATAGATCTAGTAGGACTTTAATTCTAATATAAAAAAATAAGTTATCCGCCGTAGACCTACATTAAAAGTGCCTATACAATGCATAATATGAATTTAGTCACTGTCTAGAAATGGGCATGGCAATTGCTTAATTTTTAGTTAGACGAAGTGTTATTGTTATTGTTGATGCAGGACAGGGTCACAATCTGTAACGATGCAGACGGAAAAACAATACACTAGCATTTACGAAAATACGCCTATTCAAATATATAGAAAATTTCCCTTCCAAAAACTGAAAATTTTCGGATGAAATACTCTGATATTTTTCACATTTCTGCTCAAAACATAGATTGTGGGTACTCGTTAGAACCGCCTCGGCGAGGCGGTTCTAACGAGTACCCACAATCTATGTTTTTGAGCAAAAATAAGAAAAATAGTGTATACCCCTGTAAACCCCAGTTTTACTATATAAAAGTGGGGTTTAAGGGGGTCAAAATTATATAGGCGTGTTTTCGTGATGACTGTTTTTTTTTTTTTTTTTTTTTTTATTACAATTCCCGCCGAATGTCACCATGATTAACTGTTCGTTTCCAATGAGCGTCTCTTTAACGTTGAACAACATTATTGAAGTAGTCAGGAATAAACAATTATATTTTTCAAACGCTTTATGTAGCTTTGAAATTTCTGCAGTTGCTTCAATTAATGAACTGGAAGGTATAAACGAGTGTAGAAAAATGTATATAAAAATAATTTCCGTAATACAATGTCGAAATCCGGCTGGTTCTATAGCGTTACGATTGTCTGCAGACGCTTTGAGTTATAGAATCTGATATGCTTCTGACGAACTGAGATGAAAGCGCCAGGTGAATCATTCTGTTTCTCGCCAGTTTTCAATTCGCGAGATCTGGTAACCTTGGCACGGATCAGCTGAGAGACATGGGCAGGACACAGAGGTTAGTTTCATGCGTGTTAACTATAGGCGTGCAGGCCAACGTTGCCTTCGGCAACGATGGCCCTGCCCGTATAAGTAGGATTTAAGGTGTTTTTAAATCAATTGTCTGGTCAGACAGACAGGCAGACAGTAGATTTTTGACTGACGCTACCAGGCAACCGAGTCACATATAGGCAGCTCTAGGCGTTTATGGCACCTGCCTTGATGGAAATCTGCGTGGATAGGTCTAGAGCTACCAAACTTTATATTGTTTATTCTAACACTCCTCGCCTATATAGCCAATGGTTAAATTCAGTGATTTATTCGACAACAAATCACTGGGCGGAAGCGCGCGACGCTTACTGACGTCATTTTGACACTTTGCTGACGTCAGTCTTCGTTTCCACGACGCTAGACGGTGTAAAGTCGTTTTTCTTGCGGCAACAACGTAAGAAATGCATGTCGGCCTAAACAATAGCGTTGCAGTCAAAACTGCGAGATTTCTTTATGCGATGGCGGAAAGTTGGAAGAATCTGAAGGATACAACTCCTTTTTCGCCGTTTTCTATGTGTTAGAATCGAAACAGATCAGCTCTTGTACGTGTTTTGTTGAGTAATAAATCACAGTTTGTCGGTCGGTTGTAAGTAGATAAATTACTCGCGCTCCGCGCTCGTGATTTGATCTACTTTACAACTGACCTCCAAACAGTCATTTATTACTCAGCAAATCACTGTTATAGCTGATCTAGTTCTTAAACAAATTCTACTCCAGACTATCCAGACGAATATCCTGCAGGATTACCAAAATTGTTTATACATATCCAACCTTCGAAAGGGCTTTTCCGATAAAAAGATATTTGGCGAGTAACTGTACACGAGAAACCTCGCATATATATTAAATACGAAGTGGTATTAAGTAAAATTGCCACGACAGCAAAAATACGAACGGACGTGTGTGAAGTCCAGACAAGTTAAATCATGTTTATATATTTTTTTATTAGTGACTTATATTACTTTGCAAAACAGGCTATTTATGATGACAAAATATAACCGACAACTTATGTCAACTTCATTTTACTTAGAAAATCAGCAGGCGACATTAAAAAAATCATAGAAAGTAGGGTTTGATATTTCATGCAAATTGTCATAAGGTTGGACATTGCATACAAATCATCCCCTAATGAGACGATTTGAATGAAACTTCTAACACTCCTCGCCTATATAGCCCACTGTGATACTGAGCTGTGATATAACCAATGGTTAAATTCAGTTAGCGCGCGACGCTATCTAGCGCCATTTCGACGTAATTTTGACACTTTGCTTACGTCAGTCTTCGTTTCCACGACGTTAGACGGTGAAACGTCGTTTTTCTCACGTCAACAACGTAAGAAAAGCATGTAAACGTCCACGTTACAGTCAAAGCTGTTGGCGGGATTTCTTTATTCGATGGCGGAAAGTTGGATGAATCTGAAGAATACAATTACTTTTTCGTCATTTTCAATGTGTTAGAATCGAAACAGATCAGCTCTTGTGCGTGATTTGTTGAGTAATAAATCACAGTTTGTCGGTCAGTTGTAAGAAGATAAATCACTCACGCTCCGCGCTCGTGATTTGATCTACTTTTCATCTGACTATTACTCAACAAATCACTGCTAGAGCTGATCTGTTTCTCAACTGAAATCAGTAAAAAATCTGTTCACACCCTGATTACTCAAAAGTCAATCCTTTTCTGAAAAAAAAAAAAATAGCAACTAAAAAAAAAAACACCAAAAAAACAAACAAACAAAAAAAAAAAAACAAAAAACAAAACAAAACAAAAAAAAAAAAAAAAAAAAAAAAACAACAACAACAAACTGGGTTTAGTTTCGGGGTCTGATGGAGTTTTCTTATTAGGAGATATTTGCACAAAATGACAAATAATATTTTCCGCTGGGGATAAAAGGGGAAAAATAAATACTTGTA